>CM017896.1:7209937-7870052 GCA_008369825.1 Triplophysa tibetana | reverse complement strand
TCAGTTTACAGTTCTTGTCCATCAAGAGGGCCACAACGGGTTCTTCCGACACCGCCTCCAGCTCGCTCGTGTCACCCATGCTATTTACGCGACGAGGAATGAACGCGGCGAGGGTTTAATTGGGGGTAAAACATGGCGGAATGAGTTAATGCGTTAATAAAATTATCGCCGTTAATTCTAGAAATTAATCATCTCGCGTTAACGCGTTAATTTTGACAGCCCTAGTTTGAACACATTTATAAAAGATAGATACAGCTGTACCATTACTTCCGAAATCATACGGCATTGACAACAAAACACAGACATCAGTTTCACTCACCGCATGCGGTTCATGTCCGGCATCTTTTAGCACTGGGACGGCTCCATGTATCAGTTTCAAACGATCTCCAAATCCAGCGTTACATCCACAGTTTATATAACATTCATCACCAAATGCAGTGAACAAACAAATACCTGAACTTTGCGAACATATGGTCTCTCTCTCTGTCCTGCACACAAGTTAAAGTGACGTCTGCGCATGTTCCTTCTCCTGCTCTCCATGCTGCCGCGTAGGCGTGCCACTTGCTTTTCCGGGAGAATTGTCCAATAAGGGATTAAGAAAAACTGTTACAAAACAGTTTTGTATGCTCGACAAAAAACTGTCGTAAATAAACCTGTACGATCACTGGGGGAGTGTATCGAGCACAGAAATACCACGTAATACGCCCATCTCATTTTTGACAAGTTGACCATGTTAAGCATGAGAAGACAGCAAGTTTTACATTGTTAAGTCAGAATCCATGACACATCGTTGCAGCACCCCTTTAGAGATAGGGTAACATGCTATGTCATGTATTCTGACTTCTTTACACTTTTAAAAATGCTGGCTTCGAGGGAGTGAAGTTTGAGGTGTATTTGTTGGTTTACAGCATTTCAGTGATGAATGTTAAATAAATGGTGGATGTCACGCTGGATTTTGAGATTGTTTGAAACTGATAGATGGAGCGGTCTCAGTGCAAAAAGATGCCGGACATGAACTGCATGAGGTAAGTCAAACTAAGTCATACGTTAGTGTTTTGTTGGCAATCGCCGCTTATGTGCATAATGTAAAAAACACGAAGGGATTAATGCTCATAGAAGATATAACGTATGCAATACTACTGTATAGGTACTCAAGCTTGAGATTGACAGAAACTGTGTGTGTTGATCTTAATGTATTATCATGTACTGTATGCACCTCAAATCACATCTATTCTAATATCTCATGTACAGTATTTGATTGTGGACATACTTTAATTCAAAAGTTTGTAGGAACGAGTATCCCTGCATTTGCCTGTCTCTAAAAAATTTTGTTGTTTTGAAGATTATGAAATGTACCCATTTGTTGGCGATGAACGCTCAGCGTGCAGGCTGCAAATCACAGAAACATGAACAGAATAAAATCAAACCGTATGCTGACCAGTTGTGTGTTGTTTGGCACAGAGGTCAGATAAGCTTAAAACAACTTCAAACAACAAAACAAATGTTAAGCAACTTGGATATTTGCCTCGTGTGATTTTCTGTGTATATCCATAATTGTAATATAAAAATAAAAAAAATTAAAGCTGCAAGCAGCGATGTGCGGGCCCTCGCGGGAAGTGGCAACCGCAACCCTGTGCCACCACGAACCAGTCGGCCTCAGGAACACCAAACGGTGAGCAATCTGCATACAGGGAGTTACAATATAGAGCTTAGATCTAATCAAACATGCTACGTTTGGAGCAGAGTGGACGATGGTCTCATTCACTAAGCATGCGTAAACACAAATGTGTGTGTGAAACCGGCAAATGAACGTTTAAAACATGCCATTTCCTGTTTCCTGCAGGTGGCGCTATAACTGTATCTGAATATTGCCATGGAAATAGAAAAAGTAATGGGTGATAAAATAAAATGAATGCAGGCAAATGAAATTAGGATTTATTTATTTACACATGCAATATTTCCTGTTGCCACCTGGTGGCGCTATGACTCTTATTGAACACTGAAATGGATATGTACATTGGCTAAATATAATGCTGACCTGTTTGAATTTCATATGATCAGTTAAAAAGAGCTGAAAACATGTAATTTCCTTTGTCCTGCAGGTGGCGCTAAAGCTCTATTTGAATATTACCATAGAAAAGAAAATAGTAAATTGTAGGTGATACAATTAATGCATGCGAAATCTAGAAGAATGTTATTTATTTATACCTGCCATATTTCATGTTGCCAGCTGGTGGCGCTATTACCATAAGTCCAACTGACATGGATGTGTACATGATTCCAGCATTAGTGATAGTTGATAAATTTAATGCAGGCGAAATATAGTAGGATTTGTCATTTATTGATATGTGCAATTCTTCCTGTTGCCAGCTGGTGGCGCTATGACTAGGAGTGAACACTGAGATGGATATGTGTTCAGCCCTGGACTCTTATCAAACATAAAAAGTGTGATGCTGGTCGGACATTGTATGTCTGAATTATTATAGCTTCCTGGTTCATGGCGAAACATCAAACTTTGTGAAGCCGCCATGGACACGCCCCTAGACGAAAAGTTAGGATCTTTCATTGTATCATGACAAAGGTCTGAAGATAATACTGGCTATACTGGCCAAATATGATGCTGACCTGTTTGAATCTCAATGAGCAGTTAATCACTGTTAAAAACATAGTACTTCCTGTTCATGGCGAAACGCTAAACTTTGGCAGGCCGTCAGGGTCACGTTTCCTGACGAAAAGTCAAAAGCTCCGCAATTTAGCTTCGCAGAGGCCTTAAGATGAAAATGACATGAATATGATGTTGATCGGATAAAATCTCTGGGAGGAGTTCGTTCAAATACGACGCGTGGAAATTGACAGAAATTACAAAATTCAACAGGAAATCAAAAATAATGGACTTCCTGTTTGGTTTAGAGATATGCCCCAAGAGACTTTTCTTCATGATTCGGGGTGTTCTATGAGTGTACCAATTTTGGTGCATGCACGTTTTGCGTAGCGGTCTGGGCAGTTCTAGGTGGCGCTAGCGAGCCAATTTGCCACGCCTAATTTTAAAACCCCTATCAGACGCCAAGTTCTGCAACGTCTGATGTGCGTGCAAATTATTGTGACTTTTCGAGCATGTTTAGGCTGTCTAAATTGCGATCAAAGCGAGATCAGAATAACACAGAAACAATAGGGCTCTGCACTGCAGAGCAAGCCAGAGGCTTGCTCTTTCGTGCTCGGGCCCTAATGATCAACGAGGTTTGCTTCAACTTTATTTTAAATACTTGAGGAAAATGGTTTAATATAAAAAGTACTTTTGAGTGCAATATTTATCCGTTCCTTTAAGATTTTCTGGCAAGATATTTATAATTTTACCCTAGTATTGCTATAAGTTACTTTCAACATCACTGGTTCTCTAGTTCAGTTCATCCATTATTTCTAAAATAACTATTTTTATTGAACAAGCAATACCAACTTTAAAAGGAGTTTATATGCATAACTGTCATGTGAAAGGTTAGAAACGCACAGGTTTAACTGACATAAAAACATTTTTTTTAGAAGAAACACATCAATCTATTTAAAGCCCTTCCTTTAGACAAATGCACATCAGGCAAACATACGCAAACATGGGCACGACCATTCCCCTAAAACTATTCCCCCTCCCCTAAAACTCCCATCTGTTTCACATGACTCTCTATCTCTCTCGCCCTCCCTCTCTCTCTCCCTCACTCTCTCTCTCTGTCTGTCTGTCTGTCTTTCTCGTATGGAGCCTCGACTCCTCCACAGAGCTTTAAATCTCATGCAAACAGGATCAACTAGTCCGACGTCACACTGAACCCACTCTGCCACGTAAACTGGGTCTGTCTGACTGACCCCATTCCAGCCGACCCCATTCACCCCCTCACTCAAGCTTTCCCCTCTCCACATCTGGCTGTCACACGGGATGAGAGGATGTGGGGTCAACGACAGGGAAGACGGTACAGTAAAAAATGATGCAGTGTCTCAGATGCAAACCGCATTTAATCCAGCCGAAAGGAGATGTATCATGTTGTGATATTGCTATAGAGACTAACAAATAGATTTAGATAAACAGTTTGTAGAGTAAGATAACAATTAGATTCCAGAGGACTTGTTCTGAACCAGAGGGGGCCTTTAAGAGTATATCATTATGTATATCATTATATAACAATGACACACATACCATAAATCAAAAGCATTATGGTGGAGCTGTGGTGGAGCTTTACACAAACAAACTGCACTACAAAACATTTATAGTTAAGAATCTCCAAGCAACGCTTTAACCACTTTGATAGTTTTATATTTTACTGCCTTTAAATTAGTATTTTCATGCGTTGAAGTACTGCAAACCAGTCTTTTAGGGTTTTTGTCAATGCCTAGGATTAGGGCTGTCGGACGATTAATTGAGATTAATCGCATCCTGAAAAAAGTATGTATTGACATAATATATGTCCAAAAAAACCAACACAAACATGTATATATGTAAGAAAAATATAAAAATGAATAAACATGTATATATATCTGTAAGCGTGTATAAATGAAAAATAAATACACAGACAAATACTGAACACAAACTTTTATTCTGGATGCAATTAATCCTGATGAATCGTTTGACAGCCTTACCAAGGATATATAACTATTTTACACAATGGCAATTCATATAAATGTGAACGATCTGAATCGTACAAAAAAGTATTTTTATTGGAAAAAGCAGAACCCGCCCCTAACCGTAAACTTAACCGTAATTGGAGCAAATCATACTTAAATGTACGAATGAGATCGTACGAATTCATACAAATTTGCTACCTCGTAAAATAGTTCAAAATTATTGTGAGATTGTGTTGGATTTTAAGGTTGCTTTTCTTCTTCAGATTTTAAGGGTGCTTATTTGCCAATTTCATGTTCATTTTCTTATTTTTCAGGTTATGTATAATTTCAACAATGTTATGTTTATTCTGTCCTTTTAAGATTTAGAGGTTATCTGTGATATCATATTCAGTATGTTTACACCCATCTCCTGTAAGCCTGAACATCTGGATTTAGGTTTCTCATCGTAATTGACTTTCTCTGAGGGTTTGGCAGGTGGAAACTGCCCAAGCAGATGGGAAATTAGATTTGGGGTTTAAGGCGTGGGCAACAGGAAGAAATTATCTGATAAATGTGTAGGATGTGCTTTGGTTGTTGCCAGGTCTTTGCTAATTCAATAGGTAAGGTCTGGTGTATGGGTCGGTAGTCTGGTGTCTTTAAAACAGGTTGGTATCCTGAATGCTTTAAAGCCATGTGGTTTAAACCCTGAGGGTGATCCAAAGCAAATTACAATGTTTTATCAATCCATTCATCTCCAGGACTTTGTTACCATGACTCTAGATTTGGATCTATAAGAACGCTGAAGTTACTCTTGGCTGACCCTTGGATCAAACGTGCATTAATGGATTATTGTTAAAGGTTGGTCTCGAGCCAGGCGCTTAGCCAGAAGGTTGCTCCAGGGGATTTGCCCTGAAATAATTTCACCATAAGTTGCTTTGGATAAACGTCTCTGCTAAACGACAAAATTGGTAAATGAGTTGTAAAGTGCCTTATTGTAGCTTCCCCTTTCATTAGGGCTGGATCAGACTCTTGTCGGTCTGATCAAGATTTTTACGATTGATTTGATCCTTTGGGTCCAGAACTTCAGAACAGGTGGTCGGGCTGACATAAGCACAGTTTTAAGAAGACGGTCCTCTGGCAGAATCAGTCGAAACTGATCCCTATTTGGGGCTTAAGTGTCTTAAACCCATCTGCTTGTCAAGATGGTCTCTCCCTTTGGAATTAGACCTAACAAGCCAAAAGGAGCTCTTTAGGGTTTTGAAGAATTATGTCATTCTTGATGTGCTTACACAGTTTATTGTAGCATGTGGTGCTTCATATTGTTGGCATTGTAAGTCACATAAATGAATAAAAATTATGATATGCGCAATTCTATACGATGACACATTTGCCAGGTGCCTTTTTTCTTGGGCTTTTTACATGACTCGTTGGAATGCTTGATTCTGATTGGCCAGATGCGACATTTGTAGATTCGTTATTCCAAGATAACAATCTTTCAAAACTAATAACACACGGTAACCCGGATGCAGATTTTTTGACAAATGAAATACAAATATCTGCCAAATGCGTAAATGTATGTAAATACCTCTTATAATAACACATATGACATTATATTTACAAATGGTTTAAAAATGGAAAATGTTTTAAAAAAAGGTGTATGTGTATACAAGATGGAAACTCCAATGCTTACTCATATTCATATTATATTAGTGTGTGTGTGTGTGTGTGCTTGCATGTGTGTGTATTATTAGCCACAAAACACACACATCCTGGCATAATATGCAAAGCAACCTCTAATCCTTCCCATAAATCTATCAAAAACCATCTAAAACTAACATGTTATTATTTATACCCTCACATTCGTCGGAAAAGGAGTTAACCCAACCCTGCTCGGAGGACACTTTAACCTGACATATTTCAACATATCATAAGAAACAAGTGAGTTTTTACAGAACGGGACACGGTGCCAGCTACTTAACACGGTCTGCTGAACGGTTTTGACTTTCTATGCTGCCTCAGCCCAAGCTTTCAGTCAGACAAATTGGCAGGATCCTCTCTGGCAAAAGCGTGTGGTACGAATGCACATGCTTTCATGTGGCATTCCTTCAAAACCCACAGTTTCTTTCCGAACCTTGTACAGCGGACACCCCCGCAGCTCGGCAAACCTCTGAGTCACGTCCAAATCTCTAAAGATTCTCAGTCATAATGCAGTCCAACCCCGTGCTACCTTAAGCCGAACGCAAAAAAGCAAGTCATCCAGTGCCGCAGGAACACAGAGGGCATGCCGAGTTAGTGAAGCGACCGGTAAGTACTTTCTAGCAACAGGTTTAGAACTGATGTGACAGGTACAACAATAGAAAATGTAGAGGAATTCTTACCTGACTTGCGTTTGGATCCATAATCCCTGTAAAACAAGCAACAGCAGAATGACATAGTGAGTTGCAGTAAGACAATGTCCTTCAGCTGTCACACACCCGCAAACACACACACGCTATAGATCCATTGAGAGCAATAAGCGTGCCGGGACAGGGAGCAAGTGCATTGGAGTGGGTGTGTGTTATGAGCGAAGGGGCCAGCTGCAATCTCCACAATATCTGATCATGTGACCCAAACAGAGATCTTTCCATCCCTTCTTCCACTCCTTCATCTCATCCGCTACTCTGGGATAAAGAGGGCGGATTACTTAACACGCCCCGATTGATAGATCGCCGAGAATGACATGTGTGTGTGCCTTATCCATGACCATGAGAGTTCAAATCAAGGTAAACGGTTAAAGGGAGAGCACGAGACAAGGAGAAGAGCCAGACACACATAATTTACCAAATGTGCACAGACATAAAAGACAACGTTTGATAAACATACTGTAAATGCACTCATACACACAGGAGACATTGGTTATAGAACATGAATACAAACAAATAAATGTTCATGTGTATTTTTTGAGCTCTTGATATGACCTGGGTCCCTCATTATTCAACTGGATTGTTTAAGCTTGTTTACTAGGTTAAAATGTTATGTCGGATTGGGTTCGGGGACCATCACAAAAAGTACAGGACATCAATAACCAACATCACCCAAATCATCCAAAAACACTGAACAGCAACACAAATGTTGCAAATCTGTCAACTGTCAACTAAATCTTTTCAAACACATCCACATATTTGATATAAAGAAAAGCTCATTTTGAGATTCTCAGGCTAAGACTGCAGTCTGCAGACTTTTCATGTGATGCACAAGCTGTTCATAGTCTTTAATTTCATGAAATAAGAGAAAAGACATTTTGTAGTAGAGTAGAGTAATCTACTACACATTTGAAGGTAATATTTCCAAAATAAATTATTGCACATTGCAACTAATATCAATCAAACTGCAGTTGGTTTGTTTTGATTAAAGCCATGAAACAGCTAACTAACATAATAAAAAACATGATTTTTGAAAAATTATGTTTAGAGTTAACTAATTTTGGAAACAAACTCTTCATTTGTAGATATTTGAAACAAGCTCCTTTAACAATTACAATAGTTTTTCAAAAGCAACCATATGTACTATTTGTAGTAAAATCAAAGTAACCACAAATATACCAGTCTCACTATAGTTACCAGTTTAACCATATTATTTGTTTTGAAAAAATGGTGATCAATCCACCAAATCAACATGGTTACTACACTTTAGCTGT
Organism: Triplophysa tibetana; assembly: GCA_008369825.1. NCBI lineage: Eukaryota > Metazoa > Chordata > Actinopteri > Cypriniformes > Nemacheilidae > Triplophysa > Triplophysa tibetana. The sequence continues at coordinate 7,861,792 of CM017896.1, read as the reverse complement.
ATTAATACCATGTTTAGTTTTCACAAAGCACAGAGTATTTATAACCTAATATTTTGTCATCCAAAAGTAAATAGTTAAACTTACAAATAATAATAAACACTATTACAATTAGTATAATTTTACTACTAATTATTAATACCATTAATTCTTCCACCTGGATTTATAGTAATTTATGTGCAGTCGTGATAAATGCTTATCCACATTTTCTAATAGTAACAAATGTGACCATGTTTTTTTAAATCGCCAGTATCTAGAATATTTCATATTTAACATTATGCAACACTGTAAATTCGACAGCTGGGTTGCCAGAATAAAAAAGTAAATTAACATTTTAGATATGTAAAGTTACATTTTCTCTATTGCAGTCTCGATTTAGATTTTTTTATTTCAAAATAATTCTGTACAATTACAAATTCGGTAAAATTACAGTGTTTAATGAGGTGTATGCATCAATATTATACAATTATTGTTGTGTGAACTTTGACATACTTAGTGTACTTTTGTTGCAGTTATTACTTAAAATAGTAGTAAACTGAGTTACACTTAATAAAAATGCATGACAGAACGCTTTCTGATCATGTCCTACACACACACGCACACCAATTAACAGTTGGTATTCCCCCAGAAACCCCTGAGGAACAGTAGCTTCTAATATCCACATTTCTCCATCCGCTCCAAAATATGACAAGTCCACCATCGTTTCTCATTCCCCTCGTCTAACATCTCTTTTTTTCTCATCCATCTCCTTCTCAATCTCCTCCTTTGTGGCTCCCGCGGGGGAATGAATACGCTCTTTTTCTGACTGACTATGATGTCACTGAAAACCTTCTAGACAGCCACGATCCAGAATGAGCTCTTTTGTCCACAACAGGGGCCGGACACTGTCCTAATAGCCCTAAATCAGAAAGATCTGCTATCTGGACGGCATAAAAAGGAAACAGCCAGCATTAAGAAGGATATGGATTGTGACATTTATGAATATGTACCACTCACATCCTATAAAAGCAGGAAAATTTCCAGGGCAATCTAGTTAAAAAAGACTTAACCATTCAGAGTCGGATGCCAAAGTGTTGCTGTTCTCTGATTGGTCATTTTATTGGCATCTTAAACCAGGATATAACCAAAATCATGGAACATCAAAAGACATTTTGGGGGGTTTATAGAGACGATGTTTTAAGACTAGCAAGTATGTTGTTGCTTTAGGATTTGAGTCCAAGAAATCTATAGCTTGAATTCCCTGCCTGCCAAATGTGAAAAAAATGTCTGCTAAACCTCTTCAGACCAATGAAATGTTCTTACTGTTAATGTCTTGACGCTACATTGTGTAATAAATGTCTCCCATTTATCGCTTCAGACCGTGTTTAGCGTGGACAGTGTTATTAAAAGCGACGTTTAACAGTTATTTGCCGTCTGTCCACAGGTCATATACAACCCCACTTGTGTCGCCCCAAATGCATTTCACAAAACAACTACAGTTCTCAGCTTTACAAGTCCCACGTTCACTATTAAGTGAGCGCCAGTGAACATTTGCGATTTCACACGAAGAAATGTACCTCATGTCGATTGGTCACTGCCTTATTCATTCACTTCACTATAAAGACATCCTTGTAAAAGTTTAATTATTTATGCTGTATAATTACACACATGATCCGTTACTCGTTGAGTGGCTCACTGTTGCTATGTTTACAACCTTATAAAGCATCTATATTAGTAACAAGTTCAAGGTACTTTCACTTCTGTATTTACTAAAAAAATAAAAACGAAATCTGCCGGTATTTGTAAACTATCAAAACTCCAAGAATGATCAAAACTGAAATTAAGCTTGAGGTATGAGAAATCAATAAACTAGTGCACTCCAAATTTACATTTAGAACATTTAAGCATTTAAAACGTACAGTCTCTTACGGACCAATGACTTTTTTTGACATCATTTGGTACTCAAGCTTCTCATTAAAGAAAACAAAATGTAAAAATCTAAAAAGGGGAGGAGCTACTGTGACTCAATATGTCCCAAACCAATTTGGTTGATTGACACAACGACAATCAAGTAAAGCAGTTCTTATATAAAATGTATAGTTTTGTTAGCCTGATCATTGCTTAAACATGAAATTTGTTGTTTATAAAGAATCTACTTAAGGTTCGGAAGTATGCTGGTTTTAAGTTTTGGATTTCCTTGTCCCAAAGGGTCTTAAACGGCAGGAACGTCACGCTCGCCTCTCTTACAATAACAACCACTGAGGACCCGAGCAAAAATGTAGCACAGTATATTTAAGGCATTTAAGGGTAACGAGCTCTTAAGACGATAAGTGGAAAAAAACAACAAGAAGTGTTAACAAGAAAAGCAAAGTATTTGCCGCTTAAACCAGCAAACCAGTTCAAGAGAAAGCAGAACCTCTTCTGTAGTGCAGTGTAAAAACTGGAATTTTACAGAATTTTCTCATTGAATTCATCACTGAAATACGGTAAAAAAACATTACAAACGTAATTCTACATGAGAGAGTGCCCCAGCTACCAGAAAATTCCAGTTTTTAACTGTGCAATACGGTAAAAAAACGTCAAATTACAGTTAAACACTAAGTTACTGGAAAACTGTGAAAAATGTGTCATTTTACTTTAAATTTCTGTTTTTTACAGGTTTTATTTAACTGTGAAATACAGTTAATTTTTTTACAGTTTGTTTCTACAACATAGAAACATAGAGAACATAGTTTATAAGTGATCATATACTCCAAACTATCAAATAACGCAAGACCAACCAACAATATCTTTCATTGTGCATTTACAGGAATGTCTATGATCGAAGGTGGGAGGCAGATAGAGAAAAGCTTGGAAAGATAGAGAGAGGCAGAGAGAGGTGTGCTAACTGGTCCGAGCATCTGTAAGGCATTAGAGGGGCTGAGGAGGACGGCCTCACGAGGTGAGACGGGGATGTGGAGGACAGGAGGTGCGAAAAGGAGGGAAACGGGTGGTCCTGCAAACCAACGACCTCTGACTCAGATTCAAACAAGGAACCATAGCAAATGTCTGCAAGAAAGAAAACATGAATGATCCTCTGATCTTATTGAAACTAATCCTTCCCACAATGAGAGAGAGAGAGAGATTTTACACTCTGGGCTTCAGAACTTCCTGTTATGGTACAATGATGTTTAGATATGGAGCCTTCAGAGGTATCTGACTTCAAGCTGGTGTTCTTGAAAGCACTCCAAGTTTGTTTAGAAGGCCGTGTTTACCTCACTACGTGCATCTCGTCCAGTAAAACTTGAGTCATCATGTTTGGATGTTGTGATTTTGGAGTCAAACGGTTCCTCAGTAAATCCATCCGGATGCAGAAATCTTCCCTGAATTATTACTCATTACAGTATTTTCCATCACTCACAGGTTGGAATGATTTTGTTTTTGAGACAGATGCTCAAACTTCTCTCAAAGCTTGAACTATCCCACCAAATCTCTTAAACACGCAAACGATAAAAGCTGTTAAGATCTTTAACCTCATTTTCAATTTGAAGTCGTGTTTCACAGCCTTTTTTGTTCATTTGGAGGTTCTGCACTTTTAAATCTCTCTCTCTCTCTCTCTCTCTCTCTCTCTTTGCCCTTAACAATAAACAAGTGACTGATCATCTAATCCGGCCTTCAAGCAACAGCACTTTACTTAATTAACCAGCTTTATCCAGCACTAACCCCCCGAAGACACAATAATCTGTTAGTGTGACCCGTGACCACCTGGGTCGACACCTAAACCAAAAACATTTACAACAGACTGCTCTACACAAGTCTTTTATTGATCAAGATCACAAACAAAAGTCACTTTAATTGTTCCGTAACTCTCAAGGACACATTTGGACTTTACACCAAATAATCTATGAATGTCTTTGGATTCTTTTGGATATTTGAAACAACATATTTTTTATTCAAAGAAAAATATGAATTTTAAATACATGCATTTCAAGCAAAGCTCTGCACAAAATGGTGCTTACACGGTTTTAACATGAAGACAAAACTGGTAGCCTATGAATCCTGAAGAGTTGAATGTTTTTAATTCGGTATCTCTGAAATAGCACACTACCTCTACAAAATAGAGTTAGATCACCCGCATTTAATTACGCCGACACACTTAGTTCCCAAGGTCGGGATTTACAGCGCTCCATGTGGGAATACACCATCTACCCGTGACCATCCGTCATATAACCAATCTGCAAATGTGCACACGGTCGACAGCGAGAGACAGTGAGGAGGTCTGCTCAACATCAGATGGTCTGAAATAGCAAACGTCTGTTTGTGGTGAAAACACTGTTCTGATCATTGCCATCTGTCTGAGAAATGATGTAAGCGTAAAGGTTCAATGCATGGAATAATGTACCGGAGTAATCTTACAGAAGAGTTGACTAGAGGTTTCAGAGTATGAATCACGAATCTCTATTCCACAAAATGTCTATTTTTGCAATTGCATGGAAACTGATGGACATTTTCCACTGCTTTATTTTTGTCTTGCTTTCCGGTGCAAATATCTAAAAATCATTAAATCAAGACACATTTACTTGGCACAGAGAAAGAAAGTATAAAATTGAGTTCACGATTAAAACAAGCAAAAACGTCTGTGAATGGGGTAAAAGAAATAAATCTGAATTCAGCACTTAATAAAAAGGTAAAACTTAATTCAAGTTGTTTCTTACCCCATCTGTGGTTAAGTTTGCTTGTTTTAAGCACTTAAATTGCTTAATTTACTTTTTCATTTTCAAGACTTTATTTCTGAATTTCTTTGCTTCTGAAGAAAATGCTGTATCTTGATCTAAGATTGTATCTTTTATCTTGATTATTGCTGCTGGTCCAATGATACAGCACTGGTACATGAAGACATTACTACATATTATGACAGTTCATGTATATTCATGCATCGAGGTACTTCATACTTTGACAACCAAGCTGTCATGTCTTAAAAACACGGTACCATGTTCCACAAAGAAGTAGTAAGGACAGAAACTCAAAGCTGAATTGTGTCTTGCTCTGCCTTTATGAACTATTGTTGTGTTCCTACAATCTATGACATCTGAGTGTACTTTCAGATCGACTGCATAGTGTGAATTTCTGCGAAACAACCTCTTTTGTAAACAAAAAAGTAAAACACTCCGGTGTGCTCTCAACACATGCCGCCGTCTTCCCTGATCTCCTGGGACTCCGGCAGCTTGTCTGGGAGCTTTGGAGCCCGAGTGGAAAAAATGTGTCTGACAGGAAAGGCAACCAGCCGGAGTGTATTTTAATAATGTGTGCGTGTGTCTGTGTGTAGACCACTAGACATTAACTGTATATGATTATTTTTAGACTGCAATTAGATTCTATTTTAATTTTAAATCCTAGTGCACTTTCATAACGTCTTAATATAGAACAGTACAAATGAGCACAAGACAGTGATATATGCTGATCTTATAATGTGATATATAAAGTCATGTTTATTATGTAAATGTTTTTATTTTTGGTAAGTCTATTATACGTTCTGTCCAGTTCGTTTTCTAGAAACTGCAAATGTATAATTTACTGTCTCTGCAGGGAAAAGTAAAAATGTCACAGAAATTCTAATGGATTTAATGGAAATTGTATTGGTCTTAATGGAATCACACGTGATACTGCATGTCGGATTCTGTCTGTCGGATGTTATCTGATGGATGGGAACCAATATTAAATCCTACAGAAAATGTCAACAGCACACAACATAAAAAATCTGAACTGGTTTTAATGGTAAACAGCTGCTGGTTAATAAGCACTCAAAAATGTTTGACATGAACAGCTTGCAAGAAAAACAGCCTAATAAAGCGCGACATCTAGTGGCTGCAGGCGGAATAAACGTTGAAAACTTAATAAAAAAAGGTAGCACAAGAACTGTTCATCCTTGTCAGAAACACATTCATAAATCATATTAATGATTTAATAATATTAATGCTAAATTAATTGCAGGCTTCAGAAGTTTTTTTAAAGATGAACTGATGTTTGTTAACTTATAAACGTAAAGACTAACAGCTTTTTGTTTGTTTGTGAAAATCAAGATACCAAATATCCAAGTTAAACTTTGGGTCCTTTAGGAAGATAATGGTACCTAAATTTGTTGTGACTACTGTTTTACTATAACACAAAAAGTAAATTATAGTTAGGTTTGTAAAACCATGGTTAGTTTTTATCATGCCAAACAAAAATTTTGGTTTGAAAATTAGACTGTGTGTCAAACACACATTTACTATGAGCATCTGTGGAAGTACATTACATCTGTTTAAGATGCAAATCTAAGTTGGACCAGCAGGTGGCGGACAATACTAAAGTCAGTTTCATCCTTTGGAAAGATTTGTCTCTTCAAGATTTACCTCTTTAACTGTTTGCCTTTAAAACCTTTACAAAATGTCTTGATGTTGCGTGTTTTGGTCCTCATTCCCATCTGCCAGATAATAATTTACCAGAAGAGACTCACATGGACCATTATAGCTTCCATTAAAACCAGTACAATTCACGCTAAAAACAGAAATGAATGTGATATATTTACATTTTTTATCAGGGCATTCATAGTATGATGTAACGTGCGGGCATCATGAATTCGTGGTTCATTCTGGCTATCAAAGAGCATCTTTGTCTGATTTCATCAGATGGACGACTTTCCCTCCAGCAGAGAATAAACAGAGTACAAGCAGGACTAGAATTAAACTAAAAAGTAGTTTAAAACTATCATACAACCAAATCGAATACGGGGTCAGATTTTCTTGAAAATAGGTGATTGTGGGAGTACAGGTCTGGAATCAGCTTTTCAGAAACAAACCAACGTGAATTTCAGATCTTCCAGCATTTTCTGTAAGTGGCCGAGCTCTCAAGATCAAGAGTATGTATGCGTGTTCCCTAGAGAATACACTTCCCGGTGGAAATCTTCAGCGTATCAATAATTCATATCCCTCTTAAAACACACGCACACTTACAGTGTACAAATGGCTCTCGAATTTCATCTTCACTTCAACAGTCCTGCAAACAGACCGCATTTATCTGCTCTATTATTCCACGTCATTCAAGCAATTCTGACTTACAGACCAAAGTGTCTGACACGACGATCATATGGACTACTTTCACACTAATTTACAGATTTTTGTGTTTTTGTGGCTTTACACAAACAAAAGTGTCCAGTTCATCTATTAACGTTTTCCTTATTGTGATGGATGAAATCAAGCCAATCCGGTTTGGAATGACACAAGTGATGATAGATGATCAGAATTTTCATTTTTGGGTGAACTGTCCCTTTAAATGTTTTCGATGACACTTTCGTCTCAGCCAATCATGATGAAGTCTCCAGAAGTCTGTTTGGCTCCAGGCTCATGTCTGTTTGACGGTGTGTGAGCAACTGTTTCTCTAACAGTATGAAACATCTTTATAATAGAGCAGTGTGCATTGGGAATATATGCTTCTGCTGGTAGATCAATACGTACAATAGGATCTACTCTTGTGTGACCAATTAAATACCCTGCTACACATACAAATACACACATACACTTTTAAAACGGCAAGTTGCAAAGCAGACTAAATTCTTTTAGGTTTACAATGCAAGTGGTGCTTGCTCGTACAAAAACCAAAGATACAATGTGAGGATGTCAAGGGCGGTTGCCTGGACATTCTATGCGGTTGCTAAGATATTCTGAATGGGGTTTAGCGCATCACTGTCTGGTTGCTAAGGAAACTTTGGGCAGATTATTTTACTATCAAGAATATTTTCAAGTATTTTTACTTTCGAAAAAAAATACTTTACTACATTATAAAGCATATATCATACTTTTACTACATCTCTGCTTTTCTGTAGCTGTAATACATAAGTACATAAAATCAAGTACTTTCTTACTTTTACGAATTATACTCTCAAAAACTACTTGTGTAAAGGCTTTATACGCTCAATATTAGATTTTTATTGTACTTTTGTATTAAAAGGTAAGAAAAATGTATGAAAAAAGTAGAGTAAAAAGTATGATAGTAGTGTAGTGAAGTAACATTTTTCATTGTACTCTGATAAAGTTCGGATACTTAAAGACACTTATATATATACTTTACCCAAAAATTACACGCCCATCTTGTCAAACCTGTTTGACATTCTTTTTTTTCTACAGAACACAAAAGAAGATATTTTGAAGAATGTTGCTAACTAAACAACGGTTGACCCAATGACTAAAATTGGTTTTGTGTCTGTATAATAGAAGTGAATGGGTACCGCCGTTGTTCGGTTACAAATATTTTTCAAAAGATCTTCTTGTGTGTTCTGCAGAAGAAAGAAAGTCATTCAGGTTTATAGTAAATGATGACAGAATTTTCATTTTTGGGTCACTACTAAGTACTGTCCACCTCTGACTCTTGGTGGTTGCTTGATGCTCATTAAGCATCCGAGACCAAAAATCCATCCTAGTCTATCTATATTTTGTAAGTGTATGGCATTTTTGCAACAATTGTATCGTCCACCAGGAGGAATTTCGTCTGATAGCTTAAAAAAGTAATTGTTTTGTCTGTAGCACAAACAGCACAAGTTATAAGTTATACCCTATGAGCAATCGTACCAGTGATGCTGTGAATACTAACAATGACACAAACTCTCTCTCTCTCACACACACACACACGGAAAGATCTGAAAGATCAGGGTCCCCGTTTCATTTTGATTTACTAACTGCTGGTCTCGAAACGATTCAGACCATATATCTGAGATTCACAGACGTCCTCACATAGTCTCACACTTCTCTTTGCCCATCACACATAACTCACTGAGTAACAGTCTGTACATCTACACACATAAACCTGAAAACAGGGTAAAACATTTAGCAACTAAACATTATATTTCGCCACAGAGAGACATTAGACTTAAGAACTATTAGCTGTAATACTTACCTGCTGTCACAGAACTATAACAATTAACACTTGGTTTATGAGCAAGACATCAAAGCAGCAGAGAGAGAGAGAGAGAGACGTGTAAAGTGCAAAAAAAACAAGCGTAAATTACTCAATGCGCTAAAAGGAACTGTCTTAAAGCTGACTGCGACATCTGCCAAACATGAACAAACAGCTTCTGGAGATGAGGAACATTAGAAGGTATGTTTACAGATTTTATATAAATAGGAGCAAATAAGCATCTTTAATGTGGAGCTCTAAAAATCTGCTCTTGAAATTTGAAGAGAAATATTTGAGTGTGTTTTGCAATTGTTTGACTGTAGTCTCAAAGGAATAGTTCAACTTCGAAATGAAAATTCTGTCATCATTTACTCACCCTGTTGTCATTTAAAACCTGTGTGACTTCCTTCCTTCTGCAGAACACAAAAGAAGATATTTTGTAAAATGTTGGTAACCAAAAACTATTGGTCCCTATTGACTTCTGCTGTCAATGAGGAATAACTGTTTTCTGTTACCGACATTCTTCAAAATATCTTCTTCTGTGTTCTGCGGAAGAAAGTCATACATGTTTAAAATGACATGGGTGAGTAAATGATGACAGAATTAAAATTTTAAAGGAGAAATATTCCTTTAAATCTCAGAACACAAATGATGTTTCATGATATGGAATTTTAACACATGATGTGTTTTTAACAAATTAAGAGTTCTTTTGTGTTGATTTTGTGATAAATAAATAAAAGGCATGACACAAGTGTGTGTCCTTAACTAGACACAGAAATGTGTTCAATTTAAGAACAGATTGTGTTGTTTTTAACAGTTTTTAGAATGCAGTTTTAGGCAATATACTTTTTTGAAACCCCAATAAAACCATGTGTGATTACTAGAAATTACAATGAAACTTATGTAAGCGTTTCTTTTTCTCAATGTTGTTCAGGAGAGTCACTGGTCTCCAAAATTGGAGAGTCACTTGTGAGCCTGTTTGTATAGTTTTCACCTATTTGTACATCGCTTTGGATAAAAGCATCTGCTAAATGACTAAGTGTAAATGTTACAAAGAAAATCTTGCTGGTCTCTCTAATACGGCCCCCAGATGCAATGCTCTACTTTATAAAAGAACAGCCACGTCACCGAACCAGCACATCTGTAATTTAGAATCAAGCTAAATCTCCAAGAAGCAGCAATTTATGACAATGCTGCCATTCAGAACAGCTTATCATAAAGACGCATAATGTGCTGTAAGGCACATAAAAATTTAACCCTGGAGCGATGGGAAAAAATTATCCTAGTGAGTCATCGTGCAGTTTCAATCTGGCTGAGAACAAAAGATGCAGTGACTGGTGATGTTGGTGACATACGTCATAGGGGATTTTAGTGTAAAAAAAGTATGAATTAAATCGTATAATATTGTATAATGAAATATATATAATTTGAGTGAATGTGAGACTAACTGCCAAACCTTTTTTTGTGAAAATATCTCTCCTGCCTGTCTGGATGTGGATGGATGTGCCTTTAGGAGTCATTATTCCCTAGGACTGCTCATCTCACAGCCTAGATGGATGCATTTTACTGGAATTTGCACCATGTGTTGTAAACAGTTCCCTCATTATGTTCCAATATTCCATAATGATAATGTGTTTGAAGGCTGTGCAGCATGCCCAAAAGTGCTGTTGTAAACCACCAGGATGTCAGAGGTGTGATCTGGTGGTTAACGTGGTCATGTTGTGATGTGGTGGAGATATCGAATCTGGTCTGATCCAATTCCCCCTTTTCCCATAAAATGGGGTCTCTAACGATCTATAAATATAAATTCACAGTCACTACCGATGCCTTTACAGGGTGTTCTGCAATGCAGATACTTCCAAACAAATTCTCCCTTCCTGCAGAAAATGTCTTAATAAAAAGTGATTCGATATCAACCACAATGCGAGACATCTTAATGGCATAATGAAGCTATTTGAAATGCAACGGGTGGGTCTATTGATATCACTTTACCACAACGGGCTACAGAAAACTACTGTTAGTGAACTGTACATCATTGAAGCATCAAAACAAGTCCTGGATAATAACAACCTGTATAGTATTTCAATTTCTTAACATGGAGCATAATCTAAACTAAAAACAAATGCACTAAACCAGGTGTGAACTGAATGCCCTCAACCTTATTTTGTCATCAATGAATCAGTTAAAGTCTAGAGAACCGTCAACTGGGGACATAAAGCAACATGAAATCATGAAAAGGGCTCAAGGTTGTGCTGCCAATGAAGTTGTATTTTATGTCTGGAGAGTTCGCTTGTTAAAGAGTGAGCAGTGTGTGTGTGTGTGTGTGTGTGTGTGTGTGTGTGTGTGTGTGTGTGTGTGTGTGTGTGTGTGTGTGTGTGTGTGTGCGCGTGTGTGTGCAGTCACTGCAGCATATGATATATGTGTTGTGAGGATAAAAATATATTGCCTACTTGATTATCACCAGGGAAAATTCCAGGAAAGAATTACATACAAAAATGAGATATACAGTATATATATAAAGAGAGAGAGAGAGAGAGAGAGAGAGAGAGAGAGAGAGAGAGAGTTATAAGACCCAGAAATGAAACATCATTCATTACCCTTATGTTGTTTTCTTTTACGTCATGATTTTCTGTTTTCAATAGAACAAAAAAAGAAAAGTTAAAATGAAAAAGTTAAGCGAAATGCTGAAACTGTTTTTCTGTCCAATGGCAACCAGAGGATGTTGAATTCCAAAAAAATTCAGCTTCACATGAAAGAATTTTTTTTTTTTTTATTATTATTTTTTATGTGCAACTTATTTCCTCATATAAACCTATTGTGTGACTTGGAAATCATGGAATATCACACATAAATCATATAGACCTAGTCACCATTCACTTGCAAAAAAATTAAAGGACGCAAACTGTCTCTTTAAGGAGGCAAATCATGTCGGTGATCTATGCAGTGCATTATACTGTGTCTACACCGGATGCGGCACGGCACAATGCGATGCGACAATAGAACGCATTAGAACACATTATAATTTTAAATTGTGTCCATACCGGACGTGGCGCGGTGCGACAATCCCATTACAATAAGCCGTGTGTCGCATCGCATTGTGTCTCGTCCGGTTTAGACATGTAAAAACTAACATTCATGAGACACAAAGAGACGGCTAATTCTGGAACCATCTAAGGAAGGACACTCACACATTTTGCACTTACCCACGGTGGATATGACAATATAAACACATATTGGGATAGGAGTAACTACTAGCGAGAAAATCTCTTTTACATCGATACACAATTGCACTTCTCTCTCACACACACAAGCACACACACATATATATTTAACGAAACGGTGTTATTTATCAGAAGTCAATTTATAAGCAATTAAAGAACAGTTTGAAAGCTAGATGCAAATATAGCAGAAGACTGGATCATTTCCACAGCACCAGAAAATGTGTGGGAGTGTGAATCAGTATGTGTGAAAGCTTTATGTTCCAGCATGTGTGCACGTATATATGTGTATGTTTGGAATGCATAATACCATACTGTCTGTACTATTTCTGTATGTAAACCATACACCGAAAAAAAATTCTGTATGCACGGAACATTCTGATGATGCAATGGACTTTCCATCTCTTTCCATATTGAGAAGAAAATTACAAATTCGATCTCTGGCTCAATATTTTCTCCAAGGCAGCGATGAGATTAAAAGTGGAGGAAATGGAGATGCTTGCTGACTTTCTGCTGCCAAAAATTCTAGTAATCTCACACTTCATACAAGTTTGACACAAGCGACTTTTAACTCTCTATCGCCATCTTTGTTGAAAACATGAAATTGTAGGTCATTTCAGTAACTTCAGTAACTTATCGTTATGTGGGTTAAAGACAACTCAAATAGCAATTTTTTTAATAAAATGGACTAAAATACAGACTGCAGCTTTAAACAAATACGTCATACAATATACAAAACTGCAATCGAATGTGTGTTCAAAAGCACTTTTCATTATATTTGTGTAATTTAAAGTAAATTTAAGTATCTGTGCAAGGATTCGTGTGTGTTAGTGTCGCTGTTGTGCGAACATGTAGACATTTGTGTGGGTCTCTGCAATACTTACTCTACAGGAGGGCTCATATCTTCTGGTCTGGTCTCGAAGAAGTGAAGAACTTCCTCACTCTGTGAGATCTGAGGAGGAAGCCGGACCAACGCCTGGCGGAAACAGACAACATGATATGGACTGTCAGACCCGAAACAACGAGACAACCAAGCACAACAGAACAGACATTAAAACAGAAGATAGCAAATGGTTTCTTAAGACCCCAGAAGGCAGGGGATCTAGTTCAAAATCCATTAAGTTTCCAAGAAATGTATCAGTATTCATGAAAATGCTTTCCTTTTTAAAAAAATGGTACAACCAACAATACGAAGTAAAAAGCTTTGCGGCTTTAACATTATTGTGTTCCGACTGCATTCAACAACTGCGTAGTTAGTCTATTTTTTTTACAATTTCCTAGACAAGAATGGCAGAAATTACTCATTGTGTCATTCTGAAATGAGTCAAACATCACAAACAAAGGACAAACCGCCTGTGATTTCAAATTGAAAATATATGAATATATAAAAATATGTTTTTTCTTCTGTTAGTTTCATAAATGTCTAACAAAATCCAGTCTGTGTTCTGAGTGCTTTCAAAGGACTCGAACGATTTGCAAATTTGTTCGTGAAAGAACAAAGGGAAATAAAAAAAGCAAATACAGAGCGGAGCAACAGAATCCCTGGAGAAGTTGCTGTTATTTATTTATCTACGGAGAACACAGTGCAATTAAATGAGATGCTTTGTCTAATTTAAGCTTTCAGGAAAAAGCTGGTAAACATCTTACTGTTAAACCATCCAAAAAACGTCTCACACTCTCTCTTCTTGATGGACGTTGACATGTTTAACTGATACGGCGGAACGAGGACACAGGAAATCTGGAGGAGGTTAGTTATCTCAATGGGCTTTATTTTAAGGTCCATTGAAATAATTGTTTAAACCAGTGGTGTCCAACGGCCACGGGCATCTGGTGGTCCACATGGAGCCTGTGAGTCATTTGCGCAATATACAGAATTAAGGGTCCAGTGTATGAAATTTAGTGGCATCTGGCGGTGAGGCTGCGAATTGCAACCAACGGCTCACTCCTCCCACTCCCTTTCGAAGCACTATGAAGGCTGAAATAGAACTAACTGATGTCATGTTTTCGCTCCTTTTCCAAAGGAGATAAAGTTATGGTGAAACAAGCTCTGTGGAGCAGTTTGTCCATATAGGGCTGCTGTAGAAACAACATTTTGAATACCATGTAATGGGACTCGGGGTGTATGTAGATACAAATAGCTCATTCTATGATAATAAAAACATAACGCTTCAGTCTTTATACACCTCTGAAGAGATAGTTATGCATATATAATGCATTTAAGTCAAAAGATCCTCCAAATTTTCATTGAACAGTTGAATCGTTTGGTGAATCAGAACTGATTCTCTCAGTTCAACCAGAGTCATGGCTATTTTAAAGTAGTAAAAGTGTAAAAAATGCACATCTGTAATTTACACAATCAACATAAGCATTTTCAGTACACATGCACTGCAAGCTTCCAAAAATAAAAGTGTACTCCAAAGGCATCAATGTAAATAATCGTATGATAATAACTGACTGTTCACATAAAAATAAATAAAACCATTATTTAAAACCGCACTAGAGAGTTTTGTTGTATGAATCGTTTAATTTATTACAAACATATGGACTGTAAGATTTAAATAAGGTGTAACGTGATGTATACAATTACATCGAGATTAGTTCCAAGCTCTTCCTAACTATTCTTAGAAGTGTCGTTTTAACTTCATTTGCGTGAACGTCATGGAGACTGTCGCCACAACAGCCGTCCTTCCAAGACATCCCATAATGCCGCCTCACTTCAACAGCTGCTCTCTACTTGAGTGGGTATTTGTTTACATCCACTGTGTGTTTGGCTTGTATGAAAATATTGGCTCTGTGCCTTCAGGAAGGAGGGGAAGAGAAAAGACGCTCTAGAGGAAAAGATAAAAAGAACGAGAGATCTAGCTGTGAAATTCCCCCTAAAATTATTTTAAGAATATTATTGAATAACTTATAATAGAAACTGTGTATTGCAACGCCTGAATTTATCGAACACTTGCCGCACTTTCTTTGGAGGTCCTTGTGTTGCTTTGTTGTATGAAATAATCTTATAAAATCATCAAACAGCTTAGACATATTGAATAAGAAAATTTAAGACAAACACAAAATCACAAAGAGAAAACATAACTTACTCTGCAATAGTCGTCAATGAAGCGTAACCTCTTCATGGCCACGTCTCGCACATGACTTCGTCTGAAAAGGATTTTGCCTTAAAAACAAAAGACAGAATCAATGAAAAGAAGTTTTGTACTCATGATCAAGTAAGCATGATGAAAACTGCATAACGTCGTACAGTAAGCACACTCCGTTAACACCGGCTCAATGTAGCATAACCGTTTAGAAAGGTCTCGGCAATACTATATAAAGACCACCTACAGATGGGAGACATCACGTGTCCCTTTTAGATGCGATCTGGAATATCTTAATCAGATTCAGAAGCTTTGAGAAGATAAGATCATGTCTCCCAGTCCTCCGGCTATCTGTCGCCTTTCTGTCTCAAAGCTGTTAAGGCTCCAGGCGAGATTGTGAGCTGCTCAGCATTGTGCAGAATGAACAACAAAATCTTCTGACAATCAATTCAGTCATTTTGATGACTGATTAGAACCGTAATTGTAATTTTGTGGCGTTGAGTTCTTTAGTTTTAAGGCCAACATATGTTACGGACCAGTTGTTGACAGAACAAAATTTCAGCAGATGTACTCATTTAGGAATTAAAGCAAGTTACGTTGTGCCTACAGTCAATGATAAAGACACTCATCCTTAACTGGCTATAAAGACAAGTGCATGCATGATGTACGTCTGTTTCCAGGCAGAAAGAGTGGATGAATATCATATCCATCATCTGACTTGTGATGGAATAGCTCGGGTGAACCAAACCATGTCTGAAACCGCTCCCTCCTATATAGTGCACTATATCGGGTGTCCGCTATTTAGTAGTGGTGTCCGAAAGCTGAGTGAACTACTTCATTCCTTACATTTGTTCACTCTTTTTACCCACAATGCACTCTGATTTTGAGTTATTTTGACTTTTCGAGGTCTCTTAGATTTATTAAGCGTGATAAATAGAGCTGAATGATGAACTGTTCTTTGTAGAGTTGCTTGATAGTCGAATCCTCTTAGCTTGCTCAACTGAATTGAATGTTTGAGATTTGGGAGGAACTATTGACTGAAATGCAATATAATACCCATAACTATGTCTTCAGAGGTATATAAAGACCTTATATAAGGAAGCGTTATATTTTTTATTACCTTAGAATGAGCTATCTACATACACTGCGGGTCCCCTTACAATTCTCTGTGTCGTTCTATAGTAGCCCTAAACAGATAAACTGCTCTACAGAGCGCGTTTTGTAAATACGTTAACTCCTTCGCCAAAGAGGTGAAAACGTGACAACATCTTTGTCCTGTGTCCGCCACCGTTGTGCTTCGAAAGGGAGGTTTGGAGTTTGCCGTTGGTTGCAATTCACAACCTCACCTCTGAATGGTGCTAAAATCTACACACAGCTTTGAATATTCAATCTGAGCCTTTTGCCTCTCTATCGCCATCTGTCTTTAATAGATAAAATTGCAGGTTACTATACATTCTTTATATTCTTAAGTGGCTTGAATTGAAATGACACCAAACGGACATTTCCCATGAAATCTTATCCAACAGTTCAAATTATTACCATTATAAATCATTATTATAGGCTTATCATTGTGAAAAAATGTATGGGGTAGGGAGGGGCTTTTGAAAACTGATTTAATGCTTGCTCAATAACTTATTTTTGTTTATTTTGACCAATTGGACCAAAAATACCGTTGATTCATCTTTACAAACATGCTCTTACAATGTCCCCACCTCTTAATAATGCTCTTGTTTTGATGTAAACAAAATCCTGTTGGGTATTTAAAGGGACATTTCTCCCAAAACAAATTTTTTTTTGTCATCGTTTACTCACTCCGAGTTGTTCCAAATCTGTATAAATTTCATTGTTCTGATAAACACAGAGAGAGAGAATTGGATGAATGCTTGTAACCAAACAGTTCCTGGACACTGGTGACTACCATCATGGGAAAAATAAATGCTAGTCAAAAGTGCCCCAGAACTGTTTGCTTTCCTACATCCTTCAAAATATCTTCTTTTGTGTTGAACAGAACAAAAAAGTAATAGTTCCTTCTATGGTAGTCAATGGTGGCCAATAATTGTTTTGGTTACAAGCATACTTCCAAATGTCTTTCTCTGTGCATCAGAACAAAGAAATTTGAGGGTGAGTGCATGAAGACAGATTTTTCATTTTTGGGTGAACTGTCTCTTTAAATAATGGGTTTTTTTAAAACACCCCGCCCCAACTTCCAGCATCTGTTTAATGTCCCAGCGGACCACAATAATTAGATTGAAGTTAAATGATGACAGTATGTAGATTGAAAGGTTAGACACTCTACACCCTTAATGTTTCCTTACAATCGCAGTAAACGATCTTATAATCCATTTAATTTCATAGTTATTCAGCCAATGATACAGCAATCCAGTGAATAATGTAATGAGGCCAGTGATAATCTGACTTTTTTTTAATCAGTTTGTTCGTACTGAGATGTCAGGACAAACGGAGTCTATCAGAAAGACTGGTGGGAAAATAAGAACAAGCGAGACACCGGGTGTCCAGGGAATAGAACAGCCGCATCAGCAACAGAAAAAAACGAGTCTCTCTCCCTCTCCCCCTCTCTCTCCTCATTTTCTTCTTATTGATGGGTGTTGTTCTTAGGGATCGACGCTGCTCATTTCAACGACTCTTGTGTGTGAGTCAAGAACAGAAATATGACCCTGTCTCAGCATCACGATGACTTACTGCAGACAGATCTGCTGACATCACGTATTTGTGTGTTTGTGTGAGGAGGTGTGTATGTACAAGGGAGGAAAGATTTGCTCTGTCGTTTACCTGGAAGAAAAGGGATGATCCTTTTCTTGGGATCTTTTTGCCCTCCCTCGATTGGGAACTTGTCCAGAAGCTGCATCTGCGGAAAGACACAAAACACAGGATGTAAACGAAGCAGCCAATAGCAGACACCATTAACTCCTTATTGAGAGAGACGACCAAACCAAATCCTTCATCGTAAAGCAAAGTAAATTGTGCGATAAAAATCTTGTGTATGTAAATTGTTTGCGGATTTTATGGTTTTGAAATCCTCTCATTTGCAGTTCATTCAATTTTTTCAAATCTCTTTACATATACCCCTTTGGTGAATGTGAAATACAAACCGCTGTAGATGATTTCTAAGGATCCCACAAGCACATGTAAAGCTCGCTTCTTAGAAATAGAAAATAACCACCAGATTGTGCATTAGCAGCTGCTGCCATGCAAACATGACCCTGCCCCAAGTCTCCCAGCGGGCTGTTCATTAGTTCATTTAAAAGAAATGAGAGATTGAGAAAGTTTGGAAATAGCTGTTGTGGGAACCAAATTGCACAAGAAAAAGATTAGGAATGAATTAGGAAGTCAAATCAACTCAAAAGCACAAATGAGCAGACAGGAATTGTGTTTTTGATTAAGAGGCAATATTTGGCCCCGCTCGGACATGACTTTCAAAATCATTTAATACCTTTATCTGCACTTTTTTCAAATACGTAATTAATTAATGAAACGTATATGTAACGAGCAAGGTGGGACTAGAGCCGTTAGGGAACGAAGCAAGGCTGGTCAGCTGTGCGTTGCACCAGTCTCGCATCTCTCAGGGAGGAGATCGGAAGCATATAAATAAGAGCGACAGGAGTTTACGACGAGAGAGGACCAGGCCTGGACTATATGTAATGTTTTATTCTGTTTGTGTGGGCGGCAATTGACCGCGAGGGACCCATTTTTAGAATCGTCAGAGTCTTTAGATTATGACCCTTTAGAATCTTAATATTCTGGATTTGTAGAATCTTTAGATTTTGATTAAGAATCTTTAGAATCTTTAGATAATGAATCTTTAGAATCTTTAGATTATGACTCTTTAGAATCTTTAGATTATGACTCTTTAGAATCTTTAGATTATGACTCTTTAGAATCTTTAGATTATGACTCTTTAGAATCTTTAGATTATGACTCTTTAGAATCTTTAGATTATGACTCTTTAGAATCTTTAGATTATGACTCTTTAGAATCTTTAGATTATGACTCTTTAGAATCTTTAGATTATGACTCTTCAGAATCTTTAGATTATGACTCTTTAGAATCTTTAGATTATGACTCTTTAGATTCTTCTAGAGTCTTAACATTATGAATTTGTATTATGTTCAATCTTTGGATAATGAATCTTTAAAACTGTACATAGTATTCAGATTACAGATCTTTTGAATATTTAGTTTTTGGATTTGAACCTTAAGAATCTTCAGGATCTTTGGATTTGGAGTCTTCAGAACATTTTTTATTTATTTTTTGGCGTTTTTGCCTTTATTTGACAGAAAGTGATATTAAGAGAGGACAGTAAGCAAAGTGGATGAGAGAGGGGGTGGGATCAGGGAAAGGACCTTTTGTCGGAGCACGAACCACTCGACCATCGCTCCGATGTCTTAAGATTTTAGGTATCAGAGTCGTTAGATTTGGCATCTTTAGTACCTCTCTCTATCTCTCTCTGTCTCTGTCTCTCTCCCTTTCTCGCTGTCTCTCTCCCTTTCTCTCTCTCTCTCTCGCTGTCATTAACTGGTGTATAATGTCTCTCTCACGAGGCTTGTCAGAATGTTTGTTCTCCTGTTTCCACAAGGTCAGATCCATGAGACAGGACACACTAGATGTGCAGCATCTCGGACACTCTTTCTGCTAGGCTTGCTAAAAATTCCCAAGAAAACCATAAGTCATGCTTGAACATGAATCCATGGCCCAGGAGCAGTGGAGTATTTGAAATTCAAGTCGATCTGTAATTGAGGACACAAAGTGGACAACAAATTCAGATAACACCAGTGTTTATGTACTGTATGTATGGGGCCAAAGCAAGCTCATTTTTTGGCCATACACTGACAAGGAGAGCTAAACAATGTAACCGGGTCAGATAGCGTGTAGAATTCAGGGGAGAAAATCAGAAATATTTTACCTACCACAACTGCTAAAAATACTAAACTGAATAAAAGAATGTATGAACATCCACATTTAGATATGCATCAATGTACTAAAATAGTTCCTAACAGACAGTATCACATTTTAAAAGAACTTTGCCTTCTTTTGTCAAGGCTATTCAACGCAAGTGCTTTTCAGAGCTTCCCAATTCAGGTGGTACTTTGACTATCAGCTAATGTTTATGGCGTGCAGTGGACTCTTCTACATTGTTTGCTCTTCTACACAAACATGACACTAAACATGTAATGGCTTCCATGTGATGGACCTGCGTATGCTTACTGGATGAGAATTACAGGAAAACATTTAGCCTGCTAAATATGTTAATTCTGATATAAGAGCAACTTGAACTACCAAGAATCACCATCAGAATCAGAATCATCTTACCAAAAAAAAAGACATGTATAGAAGACTGTGGATGTTGACAAGAACCGCATGGCATTACTATATAACAAAATAAAGAGATAAAGAAAGGACAGAAAGACACAAAGTTGCATAAGAAAATTTAAGAAAGTAAAAAAGAAATGAACAGATAAATGAAAATGTAGAGAATAAGTGTGTGTGGACCACACGAGAGAGAAGTTGTATTTCCCAACCACTGGGGCACCTGGAAGACTTCCTGAGTCTCCATAGCAACAGGGGGCGGGGAGACAGGGGAGAGACACAGCGATTGGATGAGAAAGTGAATCTGGAGTAGAATGAATAAGAAGATCGGAGACACACACACAAATACCGCTGCTATCCTTCTGAAACCTTGTATTTTCCTATTTTGTATGATTTTTTCACCATAAATAATTATTATCAGTCACCCTTTATGTTTGTAACTGGGTTTACGAATATTTAACAAATAAAAAGTCTAAAAAAGTGCTTGACTGCACAGTATTTAACCATTTAAGAAGTACAGTGTTTTTTCCATTTCATAAATGAAAGCAAATTTGGACATCCGTGGTTTTGAAAGGACAGTCACCATATGTGCCCCTGGACAACAAAACCACTATTATGTGTCAATTTTTTAAAATTTATAATACATCATCTGAAAACTGAATAAATAAGCTTCCCATTGATACATTGATATTGTTAGCACTTTTGACCGAGATGCAACAATTTAAAACTCTGGAATCGGACGATAAAATCGCATTTAAAGTTGTCCAAATTAAGTCCTTCCTTAGCATAGCATATTACTCACAAAATTAAAGTTTTGATATATTTTTTGTAGGAAATTTACAAAATAGCTTCATGGAACATGATCTTTACTAAATATCCTAATGATTTTTGGCATAAAAGAAATATCTATCATTTTGATCCATACAGTGTTTCGTTGGCTTTTGCCACAAATATTCCTGCGCTACTTTAGACTGATTTTGTGATCCAGGCTCGCATATACAGTATAGATTTAAAAAATGGCGTGTTTCCACTTGAGATCTCAGGATCTTACAAATCGTGTTTTTATATTATATTTTATATTACCTATTGGTTTTGCAGTAATATTTATACTGTGGGGGCAGTCTTATCTAGTCTTAAAGTTTTAAACTAAAAGTGAAATAATCAATTAAAACATTTCAGACAATACACCTCACATTGTCTATTTTGTATTTAAATACAGTTTACAATTTTTTTTGCAAAATCATCATGAAAAATTGTCTTATTATATATTACACCATGGAACACTAAGAACAAGGTGCAAACACAAATTACGAAAAATTATAAAAGAAGTTGGTGAAAAACAGGCACAGTGAGATCTCTTCTAACGTGTTTTGCTTAAGAAGTCACATCACAGAGCTTCTCCGGGGGGCCTACATCAAATCGTGCTCCATGATGCATCCTGTTTGAGATGAGAGTGACTGTGACTCCATTAAAGTCAAGGATAAGCGTGTGAGTCACATAAAGCTCGTGATCAGCCCTTTCACGCAGCTGCATCAGGGGGCCCTCCTGGTAGAACACATTATACAAGAGAGTGAGCTCTGTCATGCAGCTCCATCAATGGGCTCATTCAAGTCATACACATCAACGCATATTTCATGACACTTAAAACAGTGACCCTTGTTAGAAAGGTACACCAGGGGGGCTGCTTTGCAGTTCTAAAGGAGCTTGTTCTACACTTTTGTACCTCGTTTCAACTAAAGTCTATTTATAATGCCAGTCAAGGGTTCCTGTGCCAAAGATAGTCAGAATTCAGTTGAATACTCTATACCTTCTTTCTGACCCTTCGAATGAATCTGGCTGATCAGTACAGTACATGTTCCCTGACCCAAATGATGACGGCGATCACATGACCTCCTACGAATGCCTGCTGATAGGTCTCATGTTGTATGATATCCTTGACAACCAAATTCACAGAGTTCAGTTTATACAATTCTTGATGTCAACTTTGCTGCTAGAAGATCTGAGCTTTAAAGAGAATTGTTTTTGGAAGAAATGTGAAGTAATCTGAAACGACTTGCTGAGTGAGTTTCAGCAGGGCGACAGATTTTATAACATGAAAATGTTGACGTTTCGCGCTGACTTCATCCAGCTGAGCCACACAGAGAGCTGAGAACATCTGCCCAATAAGCTGATTTTATGAGAGGAATTGCAAAAACAATGTGGTCTTTAAATGTTCTGTTTTTGGAAGATAATGTGAGTTATGTCAGCTAAACAAAGCTCCCATCGAGCAAGGGGTGAGGTGGGCGTGGCCAGAGAACTGTATGTATCAGAGTGGTTTTGCTCACGTTGCTATGTGGTTGCTAGAGTGTTCTGAGTTGTTTCCAGGGCATTGCTAAATTGTTTTCAGTGGCTTCTAGATCAAAATAGCTCACACCCAATAACCTGGAACCTAGATATGGCAAGAGTCAACTTAAATTTAGGGATTTACATGCCTGGCACACCCAAAAAGATTAAGTACGATCACTTCGGAAAAAACAAAACTATATCCATATTCATAAATAATAAAAAGCATAATTTTAAAACATAAATCACGTCTTAAGTGCAAGCACTGTATGCAAGTTGCGTGCCAGAGTTAAATTTATTTCAAATTTATTTCTATATCGCCTTTTACAATGTTGCATCGCATCAAAGCAACTTTACAGTAGGTAACCAAAAACAATAAATGTATATTAAATATTTACAACGGTTTTTGGAACATTAGCTGAACCAAACGCAAAATAAAAATATATCAAACTATTAAATATGTTAAAAAAAGGTGTAATATCAAAATATAAACTAATACCAATCGGTTACCAATATTCTTCATTAACTTATTTTATGTTCTGCAGAAGACAGGAAGTCATACAGGTTTAAAATAAGTATAGGGTGAGTAAATGATGAATGGTTTTTCATTTTTGGCTGAACTGTGAATGGTACTTAGATTTTTATAATCAAAGGTATGATGAAATAAACCATCTCACTTTTGGCCGGGGAGACCGGGACATTTCACTGTGTTTTAAGGAGCTTGTTTGTCCTAAGCATGTTGGTCTTATATCAAGGTAAGATGTAGACTGGTAGCCAAAGGGTGTGAGTACTCGCACTGATCCAAGAACGCACTAAATCCCCTGATTACAGCAATACAGGCAGTTTTATTGATTCCATTTGTGTAAAAAGTGTGAGAGATGGAGGAATAGATATAAAGAAAAGAGAGCGAGCGGAGGAGCTGGTTTCCTTGAATTATTCTGTGCGCTGTGATTGACAGAACACACATGATGCAGTTCTGCTACACACATGAACGCACACACAACCCTCAATTTCACATTTGTGGGATCTTATAGTGAACGTGAATCACATACAACACACACAAGCACAGATGTCCTGCAGTAAGGTTACTAATAGATAGTGTGAAAGGAGTCCGGACATGCATTAGTGAGCACAGTATTAAGTTTCACTAGACATATGTGTATACTTATACACACATACACGTTTATACACACAGTTATAATATATATACTTTAAGTGCCTTTCAACTTAGTATATAATACATAGGTCTTGGGTTGATCTAGGACCCTAGACAGCATTGACAACAATTACATTTAAAGGAACCGTGCTAATTTCTAGCATCATTTACTCAACCTTTTTTTTAAACTACGAATATAATGTGGTATCTACTCTTAACTACTGTGAATTGTCAATTGACACCCCCACATTTGCTCTGAGGTCAGCCTGGAAATTGTAACTCGAATTAATCTCTCTCAGACACGAGAAGGAAAACAATGCCCTCGATGTGACCCTCCGACAGACCAGTCAGGGTGGAGCTGAAAATACTACGGGGTGAGACGTGAGACAGCACACACCCATGTGTCATCAGAGACGCTTCATGCAACCTATGGGTCACAGACAGCGACTCAGACACACTCCCTAACAGAGGCAAAGCTCTGAGTTGTGCCTCACATGTTCCTCAATCCTCACCTGTCTCTTGTTACATTAGACAGCTGTGTCTGAATCACACACATTCACTGAGATCTAAGACATGACACAAAGAGAGAGAGAGAGAGAGAGAGAGACAGCACTTATACATCACTTAATTTCAAAATCCATAAAAAATCAATTCAAGTTGGGAAAATAAAGTTTGTAATATAATAAAGAGCCTCTCTTTGACACCAGATTGTTTGAAACTGATATATGGAGCCGTCCCAGCGCTAAAAGATGCCGGACATGAACCACATGCGGTGAGATAAACTGATGTCTGTGTTTTGTTGACAATGGGTGTGCAGGTGCTTAAGTTCAGCCTACCCCTCCCCCCTGCACGCGCCGTAAGGTTTCGGAAATAATCGTACAGCTGTATCTATCTTTTATAAATGTGATCAAATATTCGAAGATACAAAGTATGCAAAACTACTCTATAGGTACTCAAAATTAATATGATATTGGCAGAAACTGCGTGTGAAATAGTTCAACAAATGTTTTAAAACAGAAAATAAATCTATCACAAAGTACAAAAGTGTGGAAAATGGACTCTCTCTGAAAACAAAAGGGACACTCTTGACCAACATCTGGGTTTAACACAGAAATTAAAGCATTAACTGCAATGATGCCTTGATAAATCTCCATTCTTTTTAGTTAATGGTGGTTTGTAAAAAGATATCCACTGTGGTTTTATATCTTCTTCAACACTTAGAAAAGAACGCAAAGGTGTATAAACATTTCCATGTAAAGTTGTTTTATTCAAATTTTCTACTTTATATATTATCTTCCCATTCACCAAAAAAAACAGTATGGAGAGAGAGAGAGAGAGAGAGAAAGAGAGACAGAGAGAGAGAGAGAGAGAGAGAGAGATAGAGAGATAGAGAGATAGAGAGAGAGAGAGAGAGAGAGAGAGAGAGAGCGAGAGAGAGAGAGAGAGAGAGAGAGAGCGAGAGAGCGAGAGAGCGAGAGAGAGAGAGAGAGAGAGAGAGAGAGAGAGAGCGAGAGAGCGAGAGAGAGAGAGAGAGAGAGAGAGAGAGAGAGAGCGAGAGAGCGAGAGAGCGAGAGAGCGAGAGAGCGAGAGAGAGAGAGAGAGAGAGATAGAGAGATAGAGAGATAGAGATAGAGAGAGAGAGCGAGAGAGAGAGAGAGAGAAAGCATTCTTTGGCACTGGTGTTCCCACACTTTAACAAGCACACTTCTCTCACAGTACAGCAGTGAGTAATTGTGAGTGTCCGTGGTGACTATTTCAGCAGCATATGTAGGGCAGTCAGCAGCAGGGATAGAGAATTTGGCTCTTCTTGTCTGCCCAGACCCAGATTTAGCCTCGTTCTCCTTTTCACTCTTCATACGAGGGGCCAGAATACAGACGTGATCCCCAACAACACCAAACTGATCTCAGAACAGTAAAACAGTACTAGCGCTCGTCCAGGTATCTGAAGAAATAATCAGGGCATACTATACTCGTTTTGACTTTGATTTAGTGACACTGTCCTGATTTTGAATTAGTATTTCCGTTCTATTCTACTCTCTTTTCTTTTGGGGTTCTCCGGAGTACTTGCAATTAAATTAAAAGTAAATTCTGACAGACCAGTTGCAACATTCCAAGGTATGCAACCGCCTAAAGTTAATAACACAGGGCCATATGGAACTGAAAATTGCTAACATTCTTCCATATAAGATATTTGGAAGAATGTTAGCAATTGTCAGTTCTGGGACACCATTGAAAATTTAAATGGTTGCCAAATATCTTTCTCTGTGTTCATAAGAACAAAGAAATGTATACAGATTTGGAACAACATGAGGGTGAGTAAATGATGATAGAATTTGCATTTTTGGGCCTCAGATAAAACTGAGTTCTGACAGATACTTAGCTCATGTAATGGGGGGGAGAGAGAGAGAGAGAGCCAAAGGACTTCCCCCTGGAGTGAGGCAGTGCCCAGAGTGGTAGTTATCTGTGACAGTGACTGTATGTGTGTATGTATGCTGCAACTATGTGCAGTTTGTGTCAGAGAATGAAAACCCCAGTAAAACAAGGTCATCTGAAAAAAAGACCCTTTAAATACCCTGCAAATTTACAATGTCCTGTAAACCAGACTTGCTTTGCCCAGTATGTCTTTTAATTACAAACTTAATTCTTGAGTTAGCTTTGACAGCACTAAGTCAGTATTCCTGAAGTATATGCAATAATCATACAGTTAAGACTATAATAGCTTCAAAAATAGCTTAAAATAACATTTGGTTGTATTACAGACTGTTTTGTTGAACACGTGAAAAACATTTCCTTCTAGGCAACATGCCATGTTAATAACATTTGTTAATATTTGCATTTTAATGTTTATTGGATTTGGTTTATCTGTGGCGTTTTCGTAAATGACTTTACAAGTCTAGTTACATCGCTGCGGCTTTAAACATTCAGAAACAGCGCTTCAAAGACAGACGCACTCATTATTCTGTGGCTCTCTCAATAATTTCCATGTTTTGTGCCAAGCTTACTCCAGCACATCAAAAGAAGAGAGCCTACCCATCCCTGGCGAGAGCGTGTGCGTAACTGCACAGGGAAAAACTCCAGAGGGAAGCGTTTAAGCAAACAGAATCCTCTCTTTAGGGGAAAAAAGCTTTACCAACACCGTTTGAGCCGGCTTCCCGTGCACACCCTTCCTTTAGGGGGTTTTGTGTGAGGACTAGGCAAAACTTTAGACAGGACCAAAGAAAGATGATTTATTTATAATAAGCAAACTTATTCGCAGGGTTTGTGTCGCAAACTCCAATGCATACAACATCCTGAGGCAATACAGGCTTTGAAACAAAGGCTTTCCTAAATAGAGAGCGTAACCTTGCAAAAATCTCATGCACTGCAATGCAAAAAAACACAGAAAAACATTGAGATAGAAACAAATATCGGAGCTGTTTTTCTGAAATATCGCATTTCCAAATTCACTGTTTGAAAAAAAATGGAAAAAACTACTTTTTAAAAGATTTCCTACTGTGCTGTCACCGTTGACAAGCTCTTTTTAATACTTTTTTCTGGTCTGATATTTGCAAATCCCACAAACATAAAGGGTGACTAATATTAATGATTTTGTGGCAACAACAAAAAAAATCCCGAAATATGTAGATACAAGGTGTCAGAAGGTGAGCAGCGATATATTTCATTCAATACAGTAAAAATGTCTTCCCTAACAATTCTTTGACACTCTTTATTTTATATTGACGTATTTTAGCTTTAGCTAAGCAACACTGGAGCGATTTCCATTATTTTTTAATTTGTATGAATTTTATTCTTACATTTACAATCTCAGTCCAAATTATCCTCAACTCGTTTTAAAGTGGTTTAAAGGAGTCACTGCGGAATGGAAATGTTTTGCCATCTTTATTGTAAGTTCAAAGGCCGGTCTTCCAGCTCACGTCAAAGATTGTTTTTTTTGTGACTCAGTCTCGAGAGTCTACGAGAACATCAAAGAGGTGGTCAAAAGCCCACAGTCTGCCATCAAGACAAAGAAAAGCCCAATACACCAACACACAGACCTGTAAGTACACTGACACATACACCACCACATCCACAGGACCACACAGGTCAAACATTTGTGACTCCAGACCTTAAGTATCCATCATGATGCTGATGAACACACTTCCTGTTACACTAAACTTTACAGATTTATAGCTGTGGAGACACTCCAATTAGCTTCTATTTTGGTATCAACTTATTCTTAGATGTTTCTTATGGAATTGGAGAGACCAAACCGACACAACTGTTGTCATTCAGTAGAGAGATATACAATTATTTTGAGTTAGGCAGCTACGCTTTAAGAACGCTTTTAAAGATTTAAAGTGCTCAGCAAAAACTCACAACAAATAGCATTTATTCTTACGAAATTCACAACGGTTTAACTTAAATATCAATCCCAGAGCGCAAAGATAATTGATTTAACGTTGAAAAAAGGTAAAATATGTTATTGTTGACATTGAATCAACAGTCAATGAAGCAATTATTTTTGCTATCTGGGATAGACTCTTTTTTTGTTTGTACTAAAAACCCTTTAAAATACAAATAAACCATGGTTTTACAACAGCAATGATAGTTTTACGATGATATTTGTACTTAAACTATGGTTTTAAGACCTTAAACTATTCTGTAAGAAACTCTTTCTAATTTTTCATTAAAGGTCTCCACAGAGCCCTATTACAGAATAGTAGAAACAACTAAGATGCTAAAGAAATAATATGTGATTTTACTTTCCCATGAGTCGCTTTCCTTCTCTAACACCACTCATCTCAACTACAAGAAGTTACATCTAGAAGTATGATGGAAACCACCAACTGAAAGTCGTGGTTGGTAAAACACTAAATTTAGTTTCCGCTTCTTTTTCTTAGCACACAACTGGCCTCAGATCAGGAGCCAAGGGCAACGTCTCCCTTCACCACAGACTCAAAACCCTCCATTGTTCCTCTGAGCACAAGGCCACTGTGTATCTCTGAAGTGTAGGTGTCGGTCTTCTGACTAAAGCTCAACCCCACTCATGAAACAAGCCTTTATCCAGCATCAACAATCAGGGCTCTTCTTCCCTTGCTGACCTCAGTACAGTTGGCAGTGTGGAGCGGCCATGAAAAATGCTGAGACCTTGAGTTCCTTCAGGCCATTGGTTGGGATGTGGCGTGCCTGCCGTGCCTTGTGGTTCGAATGCCAATTTTGGACTTTAAGCCAGGCATGCCACGCCGCCTACGCATTCCCAAATCTAGACTGGATGACCCTGCGTTTGCCAGAGCATGTACTGGATAAGATTATCCGGTTTCAGTCGGATTCATATTTGGGAAGTTTCAAAGGACATAAGGTCGGGGGAAATAGAGCCTGTATATTGGATCAAACTGCGGATGGTGCAGATAACCGTCGGGTTTGGCAGACTGAACATGAATTATATTTTTTGATAGACAAGCAAATGTCAACAACCTTCCTTAATCTGTAATCTAGAGTTTTGAAGTCACAGGAAATGTAGCCATCAAACAACTGTTACTCCAGAAGAACCGCAGAGAGTGTTTCAGTCAATATCCAGGAAATTCCACCATCATGGTTCTGGTTTAGGTGCAAATGAAAATAAAACTCAAAGCAGATGTCATTCCCACATCTTTTTGTCAGGGGTATCATCCTTATTTACCCTACACGGTGGCATTCAAAGACACTCTAAGAGACAACATCTACTTTGTGTTCACTCATAGCTTATCAATAACCCTAAACAGAAACATGCTGTTAAATGACATGTGTTTTCTGGTTTTCTCAAAGTAACTAAATTGTATAGCCCTTCAAAGAATTGTTAACCCAACTATGAAAATACTTGCATAATGTATTCACACAATGACATACAAGATGTGTACAACTTACTTTCTTCACTTAAAGGGATAGTTCTCCCTAAAATGAAAATTCTGTCATGAATTACTCACTCTCTAGTTGTTTCAATCCTGAAAAAAGTTCTTCATTTGAACACAGAGAAAAATATTTGGACGAATACTTGTAACCAAACAGCTCATGGACCCCATTGACTACCATTCCTACATTCTTCAAAATATCTTGTTTTGTGTTCAACAAAACATTACAAATTATAAAGGAATTTTTCCTACTATGGTAGTCAATGTGAACTGTTTGGTTACAACCATTCAACTAAATATCTTTCTTTGTGTTCATCAGAACAAAGAAATGTAAACAGATTTGAAACATCTAGAACGTGAGTAAATGATGAGAGAGTGAACTATCCCTTTAAACACATATAAATACATTTATAATTTTATATCAAAATGTCATGTTATCTCTTATTTTTAGCTACAGATCAGTGTAGTAAATTTATTTTAGTAAATCTATCAATGTCCGCTAGTTTACAGTGCTAGTCTGTATGTTTATATGGATATGTATTACGTGATATATCATTCGCTAAATTCAAATAATGATATCTAAGCACTAAATGCAGTGCTCGAATTGAAGGGGGTCTGGGGGGATCCGGGACCCCCATTAGGCATTAGGGACTTTGGGGGTCCCTCAGATATTTGTATTTGAGTGAAAATTATAATGACAAATGTGATTAAATTCATGCAACGGATATGGTCATTTGCGTGAATGAATTATTTACAACAGTTAATTTTAGTTTGTTTATGGGCTAGTTGTCAAGTC
This sequence comes from Triplophysa tibetana, assembly GCA_008369825.1. Taxonomy (NCBI): domain Eukaryota; kingdom Metazoa; phylum Chordata; class Actinopteri; order Cypriniformes; family Nemacheilidae; genus Triplophysa; species Triplophysa tibetana. Next base: position 7,831,139 of record CM017896.1, on the reverse strand, counting down.
TTTTATATTTGAAATGCCTCGCCCCACTTCTAAAGACCGCTAAGCACAAGACAGTGAGAGAAGCCTGTTCTTTTATGTAAGCCTGTTTTTAATAAAAAGTATATAGTTGTGCATATCATTATCAAACATATTGTGCATTTTGTATAAATTGTATATTGCGAGACTAACCCCCACCAAAAAAAGTCTTATGAGGGGGACTTGGTGCATTTCGAGCACTGACTAAATGTGTATTTCAATAATTTATGCATGTGCTGTGTAGAGCTCTGCGGTGCTGAAAACCATATAAGAAAATACAATTTCAGTGTTTTAGTATTACATTAAGCAAGAAAGACATAGATCTGGAATGAGGGTGAAAAAATTATTCCTTTAACTTGGAAAATAACGTTTTAAAGTACACATAACTTGAATATGATTACTTGAAAAAGAAAAAAAATAGGGACGCAACTTCTCAGGTTTAGCATGCTAGCAATCCAACATTATCTGGCTCACTGTTGAGGGCCCTAAAACAAACATGGAGAAGTTACATCTCCTAATTGTCCCCTTAAAAGAAATGTTGTTTAAAAAAAACGTAAAACTCCACCATCCTCACCCATCGCCATTACTTAAAACCCCTGTCAGACCAGATCCTGCCTATACCCTTGTTATGAATTTATCATTCATTAAATTCAGAATCCCCTTCGTCCAAACGAAACCCAAAAGCTATGAAAGTAAGACAAATTTAGCATAAATCCCCTCCTACATTATGCAGATGTCAGTAATCAGCAGTGTAGTATGATCAGACGAGGACCTGAGCACAATACAGCACTGAAGAACAGCCAGAGGACTTGACAGTAAGTCACGCCCACCTCCTCAAAGCAGGATGAGAGCAGTAACCTAACCAGCAGAGGTCAGCTGTTTAGTATTCCGCTCACAAAACATAATTCTGTACCTGTATATCCTTACAAGACTTGGTTTAGATTGCAAAATGAAGGAGAATGTGAAAATGATCCGAAGATGGCAGATGCAAGCTTCCATTTGCTTCATTAAATTGCTGCAAGACCGGCGTTTAAAATGGCCTTGATGTGTTTTTAGCTATACACAAGCTATGTGGGTGGTTTTCCCACAGAGACCAAAGAGGACAAAAAAGGACGTGGAACTTCAAACAAGAACCTAGAAGAACAAACAATACAGGCTTCCCTATATACATCCAAGTATACACATCAATCCCTTTTTGAAAATGTACTATTGCGCTGTAACCATAGCCTACCTGTCGGCAATTTGTCTATTTTTTGTGTGACTATAGAAACTTTAATGGTAATAGTTGTAATGAAAATAAAGAAGTTTGATTCAATCCTGTAAAAGAAGTATGCATGCCTTTAAAAGTTTAACACAATTTGTTTGTGTTTTGACGACTGATGAACTCTGCTTAGCTAACAGAAACTAGCCAAATGACAGCATAAGATCTTTTCGGTCAGAACGCTCGAATTTACTTTAAGCAAACTGTGAAGCTTTAAGGAACGGTTAAACATTATTTAACCACCTGCCAGTTTATAAACACAGCTCTCTTATTCGATTTGAACCAGATGTGTGCAGTATTCTAATGCTAACAAACAGCGCACAAACAACGACAGAGCCTTTTCCTACAGATAAGAATCTTTGGATAAATTGACCGAGCTTACACTTTATAACCCCTTTTATAGCACAGTTAGCGTTACAGTTAGCGTTCTTTGTGGACACCTTTAGAATGTGTAACGTGACGTCATACGAGACTTACAGGGCGGTGCAAAACGACATATCTTCAAAAAAGACTCTGGTTACCTTTCAATCAAAGCCGTCAGTCTGAATGTGCTTAGCCGCAACAGCGCTTTAAAAGCGGACAAATTAATAGACACATTTTTTCCATTCAAACAGTCTAACAGCTAAAGCACGGGGCTAACAAAAGTGCTTCCCCAAATTCAAACCCAAACCTGCACAGCTCCAGAACACTGTGAACCAGATCCCATCCCACAAAGCAACGATTAAAGTCTGAACAATAAAAAGTGCTTAGCTACCAAAATCTTGCCACTGCTGTCAGCACTGCCGAATACATTATTTATACATTTCTTAAAAACGATCCCAGACGTTGACAGCTTCATAATGTTCATCCTTCTTCCTTACGTTTGTTTTTCTTCCAGCCATTTATCACATACGGCAAGAGAGGAACTGGGGAGGAGGGAGCTGATTGACTGTGGTGGTGCGGCCTCTTGGTTTATCAATGGAGGCTTTGACTTTACCCCGATGCCCCGGCACAACAAGGCCGTCATTACCGCTTATGTAAAACACTGACGTTTTTTAACACACTGTGGAGAACACTAACTAGAGTCTGGAATGACTCATGGTATTATAAATAAACTACATCCAAAAACATAACTTATTAGTACTTTTTTGATCACTATTTATAGACAAAGTGCAAATATACTTATCCAGTGCTGTACTAACATGCATCTTAATACACGCTCAAAACAGACATGCTTACACTGCAACTAAATGTGCTCAGTCATCCACAATCTCTACATTTCTTCCCAGACTTTGAAGTGGGGCCCGGCTGCACCTGAAGGTTTGGGCGAATGCTGCCTTTCCTCCGTTCTGCTTCCAAAGCAAATACTGTTCCTGGCTGAGGTGTCCTGAGACCAAACATTACTGCTCTGTCGAAGAGTTGCTCTTTTATTGTGTAAAATACACTCATAAATGTCAGTCCAGCAAAGCCCTCGACTGAGGCCTGTAGCACACGGCGGAACGCTCGATTAAACAACATTAGAAGTGGATCAGGTGATTTTTCTTAAATCTTTATTATTGATTTACATTCATGTGGTTGGTAGACGCTTTTATCTAAAACAACTTGAAGTGCATTCAAGGTACATTTCATCAGTCAGTGGATTCAAACCCATAGCCACAACGCTCCACCAACCTATACATTTTGGTTTTTGTTTGCTATTGTTTTGATAAAGTTTTGTGTGTCATTATGTATGGTATTAAACCACATGGAAAGTGACAGAAATAGGCAAACAGACAAAAACACAATAGCACGCTACATTAACATGCTAGCAGAGCAAGCCAAACTTGGTCCTCAAAACTGCATCTTTTAATTCGCTCTCTCTACAGCACCCCCAATAAAAAAGTTTAAAAAAACTAGTGACAATTGGATTCCTGGGTCGCTGGATGTCAAGTCGGCTATCCATATCAAACTATCAATCCTTCCCAAAAATAATCAAAAAGACCAACGCTAAACATGAGTTACCTGAAGGTCGAAGAATTTACTGTATCTTCTGTAGATGATGTGAGAAGTGGAGTCTGAGTATGTGACATTGATGAGATACACCTGAAAAAAAATAGAGGAAAGAGCATTAAATGTTAAATAAGTCTTGAATTATTATATCAAGACATAGATCATTGTGCTATAAGCCACAAAACATACTATTTACAATTATGAAACACTTCATAATACAAAACCCAGATAGCACAGGTATGACGGTCTGATGTCAGCTAAAGATCTTGAAAACATCTGCCGTGTAAAAACATTTGCTAAGCATATTAGAAAGGGTTTTACACACATTCTCAATCATAAAAAATATGTATGACATATGACGGGAAACATCTCAGAGACGTATTGCAGATGTATGTGTGCTATCAGGGAATGCACATCAATCGTTACTTGGACATTCTGCAACATAACTAATTTAAGAAAGAAAGAAAGAGGATTTCGAGAACCGTTGTTCAAAGATCACAGAGCAGCATGTTGTGGTTACGAAACCCCACGGTGTAGTCAGGAAGTTTTTCCTGCACACGTGTGGTTTCCGACAAATCCTTCTCTATTGTCCAGCAGGCAGAATGAAGAAATGTACATTCACAAGGCCACCATCAGGCACAGAGCATTTGTTAACCGTAGGGAAACTCCTGTTCCCAAATGACATCAAGAATGGGACAATGACTGTCTCGCACCCGGCTCAACTCTAGGCTTACTCTGTTCTCATAACACAGGACACACGTGATTTGTCATTTATGACATGCTTTGTCATGTTATCTAATAGGAAGTATTGTACAACTATAACGACGCTTAACAGAAATAATCCAATATGTTTTTGCATGTAATTTGAGCGTAAACACAGTGGATTTGTTATTCTGTTGGATTGACTGCTTCATCATAGGATGTTCATGTTGACCGTTTAACCGTTAACCGATACTAAAAATGTTGACTTTTAAAAGGAATGTTTATTCTTTTGATATTTTTTTTATTATAATAATATTCATTTAATAATATGTTTTTAAATGACCATAAAATCATACATGTTTTTCAGTTTTCTGTATGCTGAAAGAAAAATATGCTACACATGCAACCAGTGTAAATTCCCCACAAAACATTTTTAATCGTGCAAAGTAAACCACTTGACGAAACTGGACAAGTGTAATTCATCCTTTTGCTGAGGCCACATTCGTCAGAGCTTTACTCCTCCAAACGGCGTGCGCCAATGGCAGCCTTACTCAAAGCTCATTGTTTTAAATGTAGACGTTAGGTAAATTAAAACGAAATGAGCATCCCTAGTCCACGATGTCGATTTCAGGCTCAACCAATGGTGTGAGTTTGGGTGGGGTTACTTGTTTGACCAAACTATGGAAATGTGGTTGGGCTGTTCGGGAGGTCATAAACGCCAATGAACTTAGTGGGAAAACGTAAGACTTGAGAAGATCTCACCCATTGCTCCAGTAAGTTATACCAAAAATACTCGCCGATGGGCATTCCAAGCACCAAGAACATGTTTGCAACACACAGCAAGGCCTAAGGAGCAACTCACAACACCCTAGCCATCCATCCATAAAATTGCCTATAACATGGACACGCCGCTCTCACATTTGCTTTAAAAAATCTATTTTTTTGCAGTTCTGCTAGCGCAAGAGAGTAAAACAGATAAGCACATTTGAAGTCCTTTACAAACCTATTCCAACTCATCTGTACTTAAATACGGGTTGACCTAGTTTTAATGTGCCAGTCAAACAATCCATACAATAGCTGAGATACATAGATGGACCTGCTGCAACATACAAACAAATGTCAGTCTTAACATACACACGACCATGCTTTTTATTTATCCGATTTATATTCAGCACATTTACTGACAGATATTAGACTTATTTACATGTTGCTCCGATTGCACCTTTCTGGCAATGAGCCATTAAATAAACACCAATTGTCAAATAAAGCAAAATCTAATTAAATCTCACCCAGGCAGGGTGTTGACATCTCGCCACAGTATGGTCAGTTACTTCGAGCCTTTACGTTAACTATTTTTGCACATATCACGGGTGCCAGAGAGGTCTTGAGTTTTGTAGCACAGGCAAAGCAGTTGCAGCACAAGAATAAAAGTCTTTAAAAAATATGCAAGTGCAGTTCATCACATGAAAAGGCAGGTAACTGAAAAATGACATTAATGTTACATACAGATGGATAAATAAGCGCTATATCATTTTTAGTTTTAATTTTTTTACTATAAAATATATGGTGGTATATCTGTCCACACAAATAACTTTAGTATACTTTATTATATACTATATTAAAGCTACAGTTTATAAAAACTGCCGCTAGAAGGTGCACGATAAAAACAACAACAATTGCGGAGCTTGGTGATGCTTTGATGTGGCGTGGAATGATGGGATCTGTTTTCTTCAACTCCACTTCTGATGGCCATCGATCAGATGGGAACGAGAAATCATGTTAGCGGATGTGGTAAAGTAATAAAGTTTTATAAATGTGGAGTATAACTGGGGTCCATAAACAAGTGACTGCTCGAAACAAGCTAGAGACACTACCCCCGCATTTGTACACGACAATGTTGTCATACAGTTTCTACGTCAGTAAAGGCGGTAACAAAGGGTAACGTAGATATGATTCCATTGACAGGCGACTACACAGCCTGTGTCACTATATAGAATGGCAATTGTCTCACATTTCACAAGTAGTTGAAAACATTTGAGATGTTTCAAGTACCCAGCTGAACAAAATATATAACACTGGCTAATTTATTCTTAGCACCGACCTATTTTTAAATGAAAAAAAACACTGTACTTTTTAAATGATAAATAACTGTCGACAAGCACTTTTTTTGCAAAACCCAGTTATAAGTTTTAAACGGTGACAAATAATAACGATTTATAAAAATCATAAAATATGGAGATACAACGTTTCAGAAGGACAGCAACGAGATATACAATCTAATAAATGAAAAAAATTGTCTTTATCTAAATACAAATATATTAATACCATCTAGAAAATTGTGTCTGGTGATATGACAAAAAAATTTAAGCAATTATAACCCTGTTTACACTAGAATGTTTTTGTAGCAAAAAAAAACATTAAAATCAAACTTGGGCAAAAGAAAATTCCTCTAAATAAAGAAATTAATTATTAATGTACTGTGATTTTACAGTAGTAACAATAACCATAATAACTTTGCTATTTAAAAGGCTCTAGTTACCATTTTTAAAAGATATTTCTGTAAATGTTTTGACGACAATGCTCTGAAACATTTTCATGTTCCAACTAATAATGAAGCTATGAGTGGATAGCTGATAGCCGATCCTCGTGTGAAAGTCTCGCTTGTTGAGTTTTTCCTATAGGTTGAGCACAGTCTGGCCTCAATTATTAGACAAGCAAAGTGTTTGATTTACCATGTCCTCATATAACAGGGGCATGAGTTTAGTCGTGTATCAAATATTATGTCACGCACAATAAAGTGGGAAAATGCCAAAGCATTTTTGCGCGTAATGAAATATGAGCGATATCATACAAAACGGGCAGATGTCTGTGGTAGAGTTTGACAGAAGGGGACAGAGAGAGACAGGGGAATCTCTGAAGTGTGCTGCGAGACAGATATCTCACATGCTTATGTGAGTTTTTTCGTTGTGCCAGGTTGAAGTGCCCCTCTATCAAGGGAATGCTGGGAAAGACCTTGGCTGAACCACATCATGCCGTTTCCCACAGCGTGTGCAGCTATCCAAACAGATACATGCTTATCACACACGGCGTGCCGCGGAATTGGGTGTGTGTAAACGTGTGAGATAGAGAGTGTGAGAACGTTTCTTTGAGAGCAAGTGCTACAAAGATACTCTGTGCCTGTGTGGGTGCGTACAGAAGTTATTTAAAGACCCTTGACCGGACTGGCATGTTTGCTTGCTGATTTTGCCCATCCTTGCCCAACTGTAATTTGTAATTTCACAGCAGAGGGCAGCCCCAAATTTTCCCGTGTGTGTGTCAAAGATGCACATTCAACAACCCTGTCTTGATTGGCCGATGGAACCGTCCTCATGGCAACCACAGTGGAAAATAGGATTGCCCGAAGCCCACGCCCAGAATATCAAGCGCAACTTTGCTATCCCGGAGAGCTAAAATAACATTTCGGACGTTGGCGGTGCTCTTGAAACAGAACCAACTGAGCCACTGGAACAAGTATGCACTATGCACTTCATAATATAACAATGAGCAACAAATTTAAAATTTAAAAATAAAATGTTTGTAGCCAAACTTTTCTGGGGCACCATTGACTATAATAGCAAGGAAATAACTATGATAGTCAATAGTGACACAGAACTTTTACAAACATCCTTCCAAATATCTTTTGTTGTGATCAACAGAACAAAGAAATGAATACAGGTTGGGAACATCTTGAGGGTCAGTAAATGATGACAGAATTTTCATTTTGGGTAGAAGTGATTCACTTTATCCAATGTAACATCCATGCTCATTGTGATATCATTGGTTTCATTTAATGTCTTTTCTTTAAAATCAGCTATGATTATAACCATCAATAGTTTGGAAGAAACGCAACGCAAAGTATTTCTAAAATCTCATCGATGGAGGAGAGCAGTTGCAATACAATGGAGAGACCTCCCTCTTCTAAACAATTATCTGATGAAAGAACCAGAGAACACGATTAAGACAAAACACCTAGATTCCCGGATGCTGAAGTGACACTTAATATAATAAGTGTACTAAAAAAGAACATCTAGTCCAGATCTAGCACACAACTTCTCATTCACCTTCTGTTTTCAATGACATGCAGTGCTCACAGATAAAAACCTGTATAAGGTTTTTCAGAACCTGCAGGCAATCATCAATAATCCCCAAAATAGGGAACCAGACAAAGCTCATCATCCACTGATAAAAAACATAACATGTAAACAATTGTAATATGCATTTACACCACTTATGAGAAGTCAGTATAAACACTCTTAAACACCAGGTCTGAATATCGAAACGTGATGCTAGAACCAAAGCTTTCTTTTATAAATATGCAACAGTAATATGTAAAAAATCCACACCATCAAAGAGTTTTCAAATAAACACCAGCTTTTTAATACATGCAGCTTTTGGCTTTATACAAGAAGGTGAAAACAGAGAGAGAAACTTACTCGTGAAGGTCTTCAGATTTGTCAAAAAGAAAAGGATGAGGAAACTTTTAGCAGTCTTGGTGGGGCTTAAAGTACAGGCCTTACCACTAAAGCAAGTCAACCCCGCCTAAAGAAACTATTTAGAGATCGAGACATATAAAAGCCTATCCATCTACCATATGTCTGACTGTACCACATTCAGACCATCATAGAATTCAATTAAGCTCCAATCTGTAAGTTTCTCTTATACGTCATTATATCTGTTTGAAACTACATGTTACTTCATGTTCTTTTCTTTACGTGAGTTGATGTCAAATGACGCCCGACTTTTCTGACATTTTCTGACGAATTGTACCCAACTGCTCAACTTATCTATCATTTTTACAAGTTAACTGTAGTGAACCGGGGTATGTTCTAACCTTAATAAATAACATTTTGTTGTTTCTTTTAAGCAAAAAGTTACAGATCGCATCTTAAACAAACAAACTGGCCAGCATTTATTTTGTTATATTTCATTCTCATTAAAAATAATAAGTAAACCCCTGCCCACAACATGTCCTACAAAGACATTCAAAGACATAAAATAAAAAGGTCGGCACCAGCACCTACTGTAGATCTCTGGGGGTGAATGTTTACTGCACAGTTTAAGAGGCATAAGTGTAGAAGGGGTCAGTGATAATGAGCTTCTCAAAGGCTAATTTTCCCACAGGCATTAATAAATCATTAATTAAACATTACATACATAGGGAGAATGAGATGAAAGGGAACTTCCGATCCACCTCATGGATTCATGTGATCAACATTTGGGCTGAATGCGCCTCACACCCCACACATCTGTGCCAAATAAACCCGTGACAGGATCATTTTTTTTGCATTTTGCGGTTCAGTTCCAGTTTCCTGCAGCCAATGGCCATCTTTTCTTGACCTCTTCCGCCCTGTTACCTATGTGCAAACGCAAACAAGCAGATTTCCAGCATCCAGAAGGGATGTAGTACAGGAAGTGGAAGGGTTTCCTGGAGAAGACCAGTTGAAAAGGTGTCAAGTCAGCGTACACGAAGCCTTTCAGCGTCGTCACCTCTGGCCTTTCACAGCGCTCTGTCCTACAAAACTAAACTTAGTATTTGACTTAAGTCAAATACCAACTACTGACATCATCATTAATGGTCAATCTATGTCTTCTCAATGGTTACAATGGTATCAATAACGCACTGTAGCCAGTGGCACGTTTAATTTGTATATTTATGTTAATCAATACAATCTTGTGTTACCAAATTATAGTATATCATTGTGTCCTGCATTGCTCTCTACAGCTAAAATAAAAAATTGACTTGGAATTTTATGTATTTTTTTTAAACAACTGGAAGGTTCCCAACGACAAAGATTGTGTCTATTTAGTGCACATCGAAGGACAACAATCAGGGCAAATAGTAATTCCAAATAAAAGTCCCAAAAATGGCAGTAAAACCATTCTTTTTTAAATACGTTAGTCTGCCTATACCAATAAATTGTTAAAATAGTCAACATATCAATAAATAGCTAAAAATATTATTTTCATTAATGTTAATGGAAATGGGACATGTTTACTGACTCAACCTGGGAGTGAATTGCCATCCTTCTCCACAATACTTTTCTACCAAATGTGTAACAGTGCGGCACGAACAGAATTGACAGAGAAGGACCATTTCACTGCTATTTCTCAGCTCCATTACACCTACATGACTTTTCAGACACGCCAATTTCATCTTTCATCCCAGTGCCCTTTCACAAAGCCAGATTCTGTACATCAGGCCATAAAACCACAAAACATCCTCATTAGTTCACATAATTCTAAGCGTATCTATTAAACAGATGCTGTCAAATATGTAGCGTTACGCAACATTCATTTGCAGAATAACTTCATATCTTTTTGGGTGATGACATCATTAGCTACTCTGAGAGAAGAACCCATTTCCCACTGTGCCTGCTGCTCACTTCCTGCCCACACATGTTGTCACCAGCGGCTCTGGAATCATTTGTTCTCGATGATGTAATCAAGCTGCACTGAAAGCAAGACAGTTTATTCCGCTACAGACATCAGCTCTACAGAAAAAAGCAATGAGCTGCAGAGCTTCGAGATGTCATGTTGGACAGGGAACAAGAGAAGAGGAGGAGGAGAGAAAGGAATGGAGACGAAAACATGGAAATTAAAGACAGGCGACGAAAGACAGGATGCACCCGGAGTCTTTTGTCAGTTCAAAAATGGGGGATCTAAAGGATTTTGGAGGAAGGGGGATACTTGATAGGGACAGATCAGCAAAAATTATATATTACTTTTTCCAAACCTATTAGTTGAAGGTTGTACTAAAACATGTTTGGTATATTTGTCAAATACCCTTTAAACTAAAATATACCACACATGTTTCCTAGGGGTGACATTGCACCCCTTTAGAAAACAAACTGTTAATAATATATAATTGTATTCATACTTATAATGATTATATTAAGAGATATACCTTGATTGTACAGTTTTTTTTCTAGATTTTGCCTGTCACACCATACATGTGTACTACCCCAAATATTTCTGATAATTGAAATCAACTTAAAAATCTTCCTAAATATTATTTGAAAAACTAAATAAAAATTTGAAATGTTGCCTCAGCAATAAACTCAGAAATAAGATAATAAAATAATAAAATGATTTACTGAAAAGAAATAAAACAATAAACTAAATATATTTATATATATGAAATAACAAATGCACAAACAAAATTGTTAAAAAAAAACAACATTTAACATGAATTTGACAGATTATTTAAAAAACTCTATTTATATTTTATTATAAAAAGCTATGAAGATTTTTGCGAGGAACGACAAAAGCAGTGTTTGTTGTCAATGATGTCAACCTGAAGTGCAACAGAGATTTGTACAGTAATGTACATTACCAAAGAAGTTCAGGTCTTGAAATTAATCTTGGTCCGTTAGACCAAATTGCCCCCAAATTCCCAGACTTTAATGTGCTTTTTGAAGTGGCAACCCTTGATCCCCAAAGGCTTTCATTTACTCACAGAGATGAGTAAATACGAAAAGTAATTTTGGGTTGAACTCAGATCTCAGAGTTCATGGCCTCTGTCTCATTTCACAGTCAATAACAGTGTTTTGCAGGGCATGATACACACAACACAATCTCAGCATGGCAAGTCGTGGCACGATTTTCTTGTTGTGGCCAATGAGGGTAATCTAACAGACAGAAACAGTAAAGAAAATGTGTCATGGACGAAAGCTGTCAAGGCAGCAGATTGTCTGGGGAGAGCCTCAAAACGCTCGCACGCATACACATCTTCCGACATGGGTCTCTGGTGGGAATCAGGGTACTGTAATGAATCGTGTGTGTGTGTGCATGCGTGTGAGAAGACACATCACACAGCAGTCTTATTCTTCTTATTAAGAAATAACACAACCAACTCCATCCACCATGAGGAGTGTTTGTGCGTCGACTTCCTGCCTGGAAATATGAAACATATTCCATTGCATGACTCCTATTTGTCGTTAATCCTTAACTGACTCATGATGACAAACCTTCGATCATTTCGGATTTCTATTTCTTTTCTACAATATCTATAATTTATTTTAAAGGCAGGCTTACTAAAACTAAGATAAACTTAACTTAGCTCTGTACACTGTTGAAGGCTTTGTGAGACATGTTTTTATCGCACTTATGTTTTATGTTTCTCCTAATTGCTTCCATTGTTTGCCCAATTTATAAGTTGCTTTGGATAAAAGCGTCTGCTAAATGACTAAATGTAAACCTGAGGTTGTGATTGTTGTTTATCATTCTTCCATGCGATTAAACCTTACTCAACTTAAGTAAGAAAGTTCTCATATGTTTTGTCTAAAGACGGGCCAGGCTTCCATTCAAAGAGAGGAAGTCAAGACCACTTCAGGGGATTAAAACAAGAGCATGTGGGTTCACAGTTCCCCTCCTCCTTTCTCTCCCTCCATCTCTTATGGAAAGCATAACCAGCTGTTTGACAAACATTACTAATGAGACCTTACAACTGCCTTTCTTTTTTTGCTCTTTCCAGAGTCTGGGGAAGGGACAGAGCAGCGTATTCGATCTCCCAGGAGAATGCACCGAATCCCACGATGGCAATGGGGGAAGGTTGTTGCACTAACGCTGATCTGAGAATAGTTGTAGCTTGCTGGAGTTATAACATAAAAACAAAAGGCTGGCAGTGAAAGGGTGTCTAGAAAACTAAATGTCAAAATCACAATTTCAAGTTTGGTGTAAAACCAAGAGTTCAAATCTGAGATTTTCCCGTTTAATTCTGAGCTCGAACAAGGCGTTTCAGGACACTGACCCTTTAGTACAAAAGACTGGATTTCCAAGCTTCTCTAAAAGCTCTCGAGATGCTCTTATGGACCTCCTCAAGTCTTGCAAGAATAACACGGACCATCAGGTTCTGCACAAACATCCAAGCTCAAGCAAATGCTGTCAATGCCAAAAGGGACCACACCACATAAGAAACTCAGAACTTCATTTCATCTATACTTTAAACACATCTACTCTATTGCTAATCCACAACATGGCCCTGCATATGTGCCTGCCAAGCGTGTTATCATAAATATTTAAAAGAAACTCACAGCCCATCTTTTGCAGGCAATACGTACGCTTCTTCTCCAGCCATATATGGGTACTTCTTCAGGCCACCAAACCTCGAAATCTGTCGGTGAAGTTGTGGCCTAAATTGTCCGAAAGGGGGTGTGACTCTGGACAAGGCGAATAAAAGTTTATTAAGAGAGAGACCCTTACAGCTGAGCTTGAAATGCCCCCGGTGTTACTGCATGACGCCAGCTGATCAAACTGCACGTCACCAATAACCATTATCTCTCTGACTCATACCAGGTACGTAAAAAACAAAGTGTTAAAGATGTCAATGAGTTCAAACTGCACGATTGCATACAAGTGACACCCGCAAATGTTATTCGTCGCTATCCAGATGTCTATCCGCAGGCTACAGAAAGAAACGCATCAGGTTCGAGAAAAACGCAAAAGGTAAATAGGCTGCCAACTCACGTAATGTTTGGATGGGTTCCTCCTCTTCTCCACATCCACCACTTTAACATCCAAAACTGTGCGAAATTGCATTTTGGCAATCAGACGCCGAGACGGGTTGGATAAAATCCCAGCGCGAGGACGGTCACTGACGCGTTTGCGCGAATAAGATCGCTGTGCTTCTTCAATGAGCGCGCACGACTGTTGCAGTCCCTGTGTTATCCCCCTGGACCTGATACAGATAAGGAGCTAGTATATAATAGCGGGGTATGAAACTTATATCCGTCTGCTGAAAACGCAAATCCTAATATCCATAGTTCTTGGAACGACTCTACGGTTGCGCGTTCCAGGCGAATCCAGGCGCGTTGTGGAATCCGAATCGAAGCGTCGTTGAACGGATAACTTGAGGATCGGCGCGTATCCTTTGTGTGGCGTGGACGACTGTAGCGTACCTGGAGTGAGGGGGGGTCTCGTCAAACGTGAGCGGTGCGCGTCATTGAGGCCAGGACGCGCATTCAATTCACCGCGAGGTCCGTGCTCGCTGGAGAACGCAGTCAGTGCTCGGCAGGAAGCGCGCGCCGCACACACGCTTCGATATTTGGGAAATGGGGTTGGGCTTTCGACAGGGGCTCTGTTGCAGTTCAAGAGCGAAAAAAACGGTTTATATTATTGTCTCCACTCGTGCAAAAGACAATGAGAGTGCGTGTTTCTTTCGGTCTGAGCTAATGCGTTTGAAGGGCAGCTGTTGAGGAAAATATAAACCACTGGAACATCTAAACTAAAATTAGCCTGTACAAGCTAAATAAAGAGACATTTGACATGAGATAAACTGCACATCTGTGATAATAAAGTCACAGGTAGATTTTCAATTAACGAGGCTGAGATTTAATAGATAAACGGCTATCTACCAATAAGAATGAAATGAGCAGAAAGCGGCATAGAGACAGATGTGCTCACGTGGACGGGAGCGAATTTCAGCTCACGTCGCCCTCTAACGGCAATTAACTGTAACTATAATTTGTAACTCTTGTGACTAAAGATCTCTTTTAAAACCTTTAATGCAGTATATTTTGTTGTTTCTGTAAGAACACTGCATGAATAGAATCAAAGCCAATATACTTTTAAATAGAATAGTTTAATCATTTGAACATGATTTTTTTAAAGGCCAAAAAATGACATTATTTACACTTATGTTGTTTACACATAATGTGGCTTTCTTTGTTTTCAGGACCAAAACAGATATTTTTTTCTATTCGTTTGCCTTTGGGACACTTCATAATGCTTCCATCCATTTGAAGCTTCGGAGACTATGCTCACAATACCCTACCATTGTAAACAAAAACATGTTTTCAAAATGTTTGCTTTGGTTTAGAATAACAAAGATGTCCAATGGGGTTTGAACGATACAATGGAGAATAAACAATGACAAAACTTTTCATTTCTGGATGTGAAAAACTCGTAAAATTTTTTATGAAAACAATAAAGCTACAGAATGGTGTAGTGAGCTTCAGTTGTGCTGATAATGTCGCTGTTGCACTCCAAGAACGTCAGTGCCACCTGCAGGGCCTCGCGACTTATGTTTTGGCTGTAACGCTGTCTTATGCTGGACAATAAGTGCAGGATGTGACATCCTTTCTCAGCATCTGAAAGAGAGCAACATTTGAGGTCTTCTGCTAACATATTTTGCTTTATCATTTTCAGATCATGAGTGGCTGACAACATTATCCTGCTTACTGCGTAGCTAATACCACCTCACTACACCAAATGTGGATTTGGTTTACAATAATTTTAACATGTAAGAAGGAAGACCCCACATGATTGAGCAACTGCCCATTCAAAATAAAGTATTTCAAATGTTGTGTTTTTAGTATGTAAAAGAAGTATTTCGAAATACATACATTTTTCCCTTTTAGTATCTTCTCTTATAATGTTCTTGATCCCTGTGTGGAGATCTTTGTCTTGTTCGGTTACCTACAGCCATCAAGAAAAATAAAAATGTTATTAGTCAAACCTATTATTTTTTAATATTTTAAATTCTAGTAACATAATTCAGTTCAGCCCTGAAAATGTATGTTGCATTATGGGAATAAAATACTAGGCAAGACTTTCCTGAGATGAGTCAAACCACTGCTTTACTCTCTTATTATGACATCACACGTATGGCTGTACATACATTGTAGACTTCATCCTGGGTTCGAACTCTGCGGAATATTTTTCCCTCTTCCTGGAGGAGGCCTAGGGTCTCTTGTAACACGTTTCGGATTTGCGAGGGAAATGACGGCCCAGGCTGATCTGACTCCTTTAGACAAAATGTAACGTTTCTTATCAAATCATCCTCACAATATCATTCAAAACACCAATTTAATCTTAAATTTATAAATAATGGTAAAGCATTGGACAAAGTACACGTAAATGCACTATATTTTTGCCCATGTATATTCTATGTAATTCTTTATTAAATGGCTAGAAAATGCGTTTATGAGGTTCTCATCACCATATGTTGTTATCCTTGAATCTCCAGCATCTCAGAGGAGATTTCATAAAGGCATTAAATACGACCGCTCCCGCCTGCTGCCATCAAACATTACAACATGATCTCCCCTGCTGTGCCTACCACACGTTATTCCTGGCTGTTATATCTTATTACATCCCAGCCAGGCGTAGTGACATTGAACAAGGACAGACTCTTGGTAGCTTTATGCATTCATATTTTCCACTGTAGTTGTGTATTATGTGTACATATTATAGTTCAGGAGCTCATTGCAGGTCAGGGTCAGGCCCAGTACCTGGTCTGACACAGCGTTCTGGACCAGTGGATGTAATAGGAACTCAACATCATAAGGTCGAAATCTGGCCACCCCTTTCTCAGAGAGGAACTCCTGAAGGGTGAGAACTGATCGAGACACCAAAATCTGGAAATTAGTAGAACCGGTTGCCCTGTAATAAAATTTAATAAAAAAAATGGTGCATGCATATAAGAACTTTAATTTACATAAGCACATTGTGTCGTTTCTTACAAGTAGATGCAGTGTAAATTTGCTAAACGTCAGTTTACCGATGTAAAAAAACAGATCTGTTTCACTTACTCTTTGGCGCACAGCTCATCACCGGGTACCTGGAACGGCTTATCGTACCACTTCCTGTACAGCTGAGGCATTTCCACCATACGTGAGATCTGCACGGCCATCAAAGGGTCATCCACTTTATCTAACACATTTGAAAAAAAAAAGAGCAAAACAATATATTTGTTCTGCATACAAACTCATTCTACCTGATCATTAAACAATAAACACTAGAAACATTTATATTCTCACACATTAACCATGTTTTGTCCCAGTATCACCGCATGGCCATCTACTCACAAAAGCAGGAGGCTTTAATCTCCCTCTGACCCCGAGAGGTTTTGACGGCTCCCCGAACCCTGAGCAGGTCTCCGATCTCGAGCACAGAGCTCTTCCGTTGAGTCTCCTTCAGCCGCTTGAGTTCATCTTCGATATTAAATCCTCCAGAGGCTACACTAGAATTTCTGCCTAGAGCGACAATATCATTTACAAGATTATTTTGTAGATATAGGAGAATTCTATATTTTTAGCCATACAGTGTCCCCAGCAGGACAAACGATATGCCATTTATTATAGATTTTACAGTATATTTTCCATTTTTTATGGAGAGAAATAACTGAGGATTTTGTGTAACTTACATGTTGCTGGTTCCCCCTGATCTCTCCATTTCTCATCTTTCCAACAAAGACAGTTTATAACACCAGTGCTATCGTCCACTGCGCGATGAAAATAAACAGACAAGCTTCAATAAATTACAATCCTAGAATTAGGATATTCTTTATCATTTCAAAGGCTCTTCACACTCAGATTACCTCCATAGCAATAGAAATCTTCTCTCTCCCTCTTGCAAACAACTGTCCCAAGTACATCCACCTGGGATACTGGATGAGTCTTATAGAAGTAAACACCTAGAAAATGTTGGTTAAGACAATTAAATTTTTGTACTGATAAGGAAGTGCAAAATATCAATATGTAAGCTTATATAATGAAGAACACATTTTATATGTGCAGTATAGTACTTTGATAACAGCAGATAACCAATAACAACAAGATACAACTTAATAACTTAGTAACTTAGTAACTGTGCTATTATGTTCAGTAAATTAGTAATTTGATATAACTATGTGACCGTATGTCGAGACATATCATATATTAATTTGTAATGTTTGTACTAATTTATATTCTGGGACAGTTTGATCATCTGTGACGGTAAAGTGGGGTCTTAAAAAATTGTCAGTTCTATTAGTGAAAAGTACCACAGAGCTGTTGTCTTTATCCTACCAGGCACTTGTCTGGACTCCCCCATTTCTAGGATGTCTATGATGTAAAGTTTGGGGTATGCTGAGAAGACAGTGTCCAGACCCCACAGCAAAGATGGGAGCTCATCAACATCCGCCATTAGACATCACACATCGATCGATGCTGAGCACTGAGGTGCATTTCAGTTTCGCTGTTTATTAAATTAATTATTTGTTTATTTGAAATAAACTGAGCTGAAATAAGTAGCTACAAAATAAGCATTACACTCGTGTTTGTGTTTTTCCGCCCTTGCGCAGTGGTCCAATCGCGCACGTTCGAGGGAAAGTCCGCCAAGGATTTATTAATATTAATGAGATACGTCATATGACGCCCTGTGAAGACTTCCGCGTATTTCCACAAGCCCCGCCCTGAAGCGTCTCACTGCTTCCTATGGTTGGACCGACTAGATGAATGACTTTTCATCTGACCAATAGCGGACAACAAGGAGGCTTTCTAGCCAATCCTGTCACAGAAGAAGTAAAGCTGCGCTCTTTTATAGGTTTATTTAATTATATTTAATATTTGACCATATTTTGTTATATATTGCGTTTCAAACCGCTTTTAATTAAGTAATTTCTTTATTAAGTTAACTTTTACTATTTGTTTTGTTCAAGAGACCACAAATAAAGAGAAAAGGTTTGCGGATCTTGGTGTTTTTATTCCACGTGTAGCCTACGACTTTAGGGGAAACCGTCTCGATGGCTATAGATGAAACTCTCATCCCATACAAGTAGCCTACAAGTAACACGTTTTATATATTTTAATATATTTATATTTCATTTATTTATACATTTTTCTCTCTTTTGTTTTGTGTTTCAGAAATGATGTATCAACACTAATACATTTGTTAAGATTTGAATTGAGCTATGGCCAAAATGTTTGTATTGAGCTCTACTACAAGTTCGAAAACAAGACTTGCTAAGCAAATATACTTTTTTAATATATCCATTACTGCCTCCTTCTGGACTAAATCATTACTGATTTCTATTTGGAGATACTGCTCCCCCTGGGATAGATCATAGTGCTGAATCACAGTGTTGCCCAATAACGACAGCAGTGATGCGAGTGAGAGAGGATGAGGGATAAACATGTGGTGGTTCAGAGACGCTGAAGGACAGACAGACATAATGCATGTGTGCTCCGTGTGGCTGCTGGCTGCTGTTTTGGTCTTCTCAGCCCTTCAAACTCTCTGTGACCCCCTCTGAGTATAGCCTACTTGTCTCAAATCTACAGTGCTAAATTTCAAAACCACTTAAAAAACTAAAAACCACTAAAAAGTAGTTGTTTCTCAGAATTTCGGGTTTATATCACTTAATTTGTCAAACAGATTATATTCTGACTACTAAACATGTTGCTGTCAGACATGGTTCACCTTTGCTCAATGTAAAAATTAAGTTGGCCTCAGACAAATGACCATCTCAGCCTTTAAACTTCAAGTTCGAAAATCGTGGCAAAGAAAGAAAGCTGGCCTCTAACCAATGACTGCCCGATAGCTCCTATAGGAGGTGAACTCTTGAAGGTGAAGACCACCAAAGCTGAATTATTGAAGGGGGGACGTCATCCCCGTTCCCCCTGTGTTCAATTATATAGAAAAATCATGATTATAAGATTTTATACCTATTTTTTCCATTTATTTCATATAAATAACTTTCTGTATTTATTTATTTATTTTGCATTTTAAGATTTCTTCATGGATTTACTTTTTGCATTTATTTTTTTATGTTTAATTTTGGCAGGATTGGACTTCCATAACATCTGTGTTAGAAATTGTGAAAGTCCAACGTACAAAATTAGTCAGATTGAGCACAATCGACCTGCCAACACATAAGAAAACTAATTTCTTTGTAATGCTTGTAGGAATCGGCATTTTCATAATGAAAAGATACGTTCCCTGACCGGGAATCGAACCCGGGCCGCGGCGGTGAGAGCGCCGAATCCTAACCACTAGACCACCAGGGAGCTCTGAGGTACAGCATCGACAAAACAGACCAGACAATATGGCAATGTGGACTAACTAGTATGGACATCGAAGTTTGTTAAAATTATTTTTTTCATTTTCTTAACCGATCAAAAAACGACCCCCTGCGCTTTCTGATTCCTGACTTCGATCTGTGAAGCTCAGAAATCGCTGACTCACACTGTAAACGTTCTTTCATCTCAAAGATGGACACGTTCCTCATCTCAGTACAGAGGTTTTAAAATTACAGTGTCACGTGTCACCGTAAGGTCGTAAATGGTAATAAACGGGTGATATCTGTGATAAATGCACCAGCTGTTAGCAGACAGAAAATAAAATTTGGCAATAAACGCGTGAACCCACTGACCCAAAACGCTCTGAGACAAAGGCACACACATTCACCCATGCAGTATTGTGCATATGCAATACTGTTTAAATGATCATAACTGTAAGACCGAAAGGTCATACACACACTAGATAACAGCTGGAGCTGATGAGAAACACACACCACAGATATGTTATCTATGAGTAGATTTGTTTTATTATTATTAAGATTATTCACCAGATCATTATAACTAGATACTGTAAACTATATATGCTTCTTAAAACATTGCAAACCTTTGGCAACAAGTCAGTGTGTATATATATATATATATATATATTAAATAGTTTAGAGAAATGTTTGGCGTCAATCCTGAGAACTTCAGTATCCAACCTTTGGTCGAAAGAGTTAGGGCAGACTGACAGTCAATACAAAGGAAAGGTTAAAGAGTAACCGTTCATGTATTGAGCAAAGAGGCAGTTTGCAAAAAAGCATTTTGTTCTTCATTTGTCAGTAGTAAAGCTTGTATGTAGCAGACTAAATCCTTAATACTGTTTTTAAAAGTGATGCAACAGTGGTTTTATATGCAACAACTTTATTAGGGTAAAATTCCCATAAGGTCTCCTGATTCATAAAGGGAAGTTTCAACTTAATAAATTAAAATGAGCTTTTCACGGTTTAATCTTAGTAAACAGTGCTTTTTTGGTTGAGTCAGGTTTTAGGCAGGGGTGTCACCAGGGGGACGTGTGATGAGCCCAAAAGCCATACGTTTCATACTGTATATATGAACACATTCAGTAATAAATCGAAATCATATAAGAGGTAAGATTTCCTGTTTGAGGTCCGTCCTATCCCAGCAGTACTCTTTGGAGTCTGTCTGGATGTACGCTGTTCTCCTCCTCCGACTCTGCTTCGCTCTGTGGATTTGAGCTGCATGGAGAGGAGCACTGAGGAGAACAGAGGTAATGCATGAGCGGCAGGCGGTACTTCCCACAGAAATCCACAAACTTGATGTGCCTCACGCACGAGTCGAAGTAAACACCTGCGAGACAAGAAAAAAAGCGCCTTGAACATCAAAGAACTTGACTGTTCCACAAACCGTTACGCTGCGGTTTGGTCGCCTACCTGCACACTTCGGATTCGGACACTCACTTGCCAGGTTTAAATAATGGATTAGATTACACGGTAGGTCATTCGTTAGGTACAGGAGGTTGTTTGATTTGATTGTGCGACCGGACAGCTCCAATAGGGAAGGAGGATTGTAGGTCATGTCCTTGATGAAGCGCACAACAAGAGGGTTGCCACGAAGACTGAGCTCCTGCAAATGCACGAGGCTGAGGATCGTTCGAGGGAGGAAGGTCAGCAGGTTGTTGTGAAGACTGAGAGAAAGCAGGGAGTGCAGTCTGAAAGACATAAGTTTCTCTTGTTATTAAACTATTTGACCTGAGAACGTGCACAGGAAAGAGCAAGTATTTACCTGTTGAGTTGGGGCGGGATGCTTTGGATGCGATTGTCACACAGAACCAGATATTTCAGACAGGTGAGGTTGGCCAGTTCTGGTGGGATCGAGGAGATCAAGTTTCCTCCCAAATACAGCATCTCAAGACTGGACACAATAGACATCGCAACTATGACAAAGCTGTATCGCTGAGTTTATAAAACATTGAGGAAAGTGCAAACTCAGGAAGTCATTGTGAATATTTTTGTGCTTGATAAACTGCTCGGTGAGACAAAAAGTGGATACCTATTGAATACAAGAAGCTTGATACCAAAAAAAAGTGTCTTATGTAAAGAATCAGTGTTTAGACTCTGTAGTGTTGATCAATACCCGACAGATTACACAATGAAGACAAACATTCACAAAGGAAAAATAACCAAAAAAAGGAAGGAAATGCAAAGTTCATTTAGCACATTTGGCAACATGAAGGTTACAGACTCTTTTTTTAACATTCTAGGGCGGGATTGAATCATTAACTTAAGCAAATAATGTGTAGTCTATTTTGCTGTCTCATGCTAGGTTGGTCTTTTCCTTTAAATGATACAAAATCAAACGCGGGCCATAAAATGGGTTCAACCAAGTAATGCTGTATATTTTTGTAAAAGTAGAGCCATGACTGAAGTCTCTACTGGACTTTATGGCACAATGTAGATTGTATGTACATAATTATTATATAAAAATTAACCATGGTTTTATTGCAGTAAAAGTAGGCTATAGTATCCATTTTTTTAGCAAATTGTTTTTAATTCGTTTAACCATTGTTTTATTCCAAAATGCTCAATATATAGTTATACTTTGGCGAGACAGGCACACAGCCTACCAGGTCAGATTCTCTATTTCTGGAGGGATGCTCTTCAATCTGTTACCACCAAGTGAGAGCGACTGCAGTTTGGCGAGTTTGAGAAACTGCATGGGTACATCCCCAAATCTGTTTCCACTCAGATTCAGAGTTTCCATCTGCATGCACGCAAAACCCTTTGGAAACGACGATTCGTCCAGCAGATTGTTTTTCGCCACGAGCGTCTTTAGGTTCGTTAACCGTATAAAGTCTTCTGGTATTAAAGTGATTCCATTATTGCTGATGTCCAGATATTCCAGGTTGGATAAAAGACAGATAGACGGAGGAAGAAGAGATAAGCTATTATAAGCGAGATGCAGCTGTTGAATTTGTTTTCTTTTACTGTCCACGATGTGTTCCAAGTTCATGTCGTCCAGATGGAGACGCGATAGATTCAACACAGCGCACCTGTCGTCCATGCTTGAGAAACGCGCCATAGTACGCAAAATTATATTGTAGAAACTCAATGCAGAATACAGTTAAGCAGAACAATTTAAGCTATGATCCATTCACATTTAATCTGTCCTATAAAGCATGGATAGCACCAGCTAACTCTGCAGCTGAGTGCACGGGACACAGTTTTATCTGAGCGTACACTAGCTGTCACGCCTCTGGGAGTCTATGGTTGGTTATTCTGCTTGTATGACCATAGTAAACATGATGTAAGCGCGCTGCTGTCATAAGAGTCTTGCGCAACGCTTCAAGCTGCAAATGCTGGTTCGGCTTTCATCAGTGCCACCGTAGACGACGCATTGAGCACTTTGGTCCGTCAACGAGTCCGCCATATTGGATAGGAAATTTCTCAAGCGATTGCTATGGTTTACGATCTACATGGAGCTTAAAACGTTGTCTTTGGTAAGTTATATCCATAGTCAGAAATGTGTTTATTGTGAACCAAAATTATGAAAACTCATGGCATGAAATCGGTGGAGAGGTGTGAATGTATTTGTGTCTTTTTTTGTTCAAACGTTTACAAAATAAATGTGTTGCCTGCTCCAATATGGCGGCTACGTTGGTTCATTAGGACTTCAATGCATTACTAAATATACGCAGTATTACTCTATTATTTATTGATACATGTGTGAGACGAGACATTTGAGGTACTGTGCTCTTTATTGGGATTTTATGGCCATCAGGATTTTTGTACAAAAGGCTATTAAAAATAATTTCACGATCAAAAAACCCGCAACCATCCAAAAAATACTTTTCATGCAAGATAAAACATCTATCAAAACATAACCAATCAATCATGACAAAAAAATAGATTTTGTCTTTGACTTTCTCAATGTAGGTTTTCATATCCCGTAAAACCAAAATTATTTAAATAATACATTTTGATAAGAGGCTTTATATATAAAATGTCCTTTTTTATTTATATTCATTCCTCAAATTACTTTCATTGGTTCATATTTATCATTAACAATCCAGGTTTTAAATAACGCATTCAAACATGATCTACATTGAAAACACGAGCTGTGTTCAAACATCTATCCAACTGCAGTATTTGTAAAGCAAACATGTTGTTCTTTGCCTTATAAAAATATCAACAATACACGGAATGTAGAGCAACACTATTTTCAAATGGTTTTCAGCAACGTTACAATGCAGTGTCTTCAAATAATATGACAAACAGGTAAAAAACCTAAAATCTAAATTGCAATAATGAGCAAAACCAACAAGAAAATGGAAAATATTCATTTAAAAAAAGCCCCATTTCAAGAAACTAGTTGAGATTAAAGATCTGGACTCATTTTGTCCTATTCCCCTCCGTCTTCTCTCACACATCTTTGGTGGTCACTTTCATCTCCTCCGCAGTTTCCTGTCAAAATAAAAGAAAAAAGTCAGGCATTTGGTTTGGCCCATTCACACACAATACAATACAGAACATAATGTCATGCATCCCACCAACCTGAAATTTATTGAGTTCGGCCACTCTTAGAGTCCATTCTTCTTCTGTCATATCCTGGTCATTTCCATCAATTTCATCCAGAGCAGGTAACTTATTTAAACCTGACAACAAGACCTTTATATTTATTTCCAAATCCCAGCCTAAAGGCCAAGATAAGAAACACAAGACTTATATCTCTCAGGTCAGAGTCTGGCTCACCATCACAGGTGACAGCAGTGCAGACCCAGTTCCCGCAGGCACAGACGCAGCGGTTACAATCCACCTGAGTCTCAGCTCCATCTTCATATGTCTCGTCTTCTAAAGCACAATCTAAACAAAACACACAGACAAACACAAAACAACACTTTAATAAACGTACTTTTTGTTGTATAGAACGTAAAGATGGTGGTTATTGATCTCACGTCTCTCGGGAGGGTTGAATACAGGTCTGAGACAGTTAAGGAACTCTTCGAAACTCAGTTTCCAGTCTGCGTTTTCATCAGAGAGCTCAATAAGAGCATCCACACACAGACTCCTGTAAAAGACACAAACCACATCATTACCACCGATGGCTACAATTTACAAGAAAACGTTTCTGCTTCCAGACTGGTGATAGACATTGAAGAGTGTCGTACATCACATGTCTGTCTGGGATTAGATAACAAGACTGAAAGTGATTTATTCATTTGACTTTCCTAACTCGAAATATTTAAGTCAATCAAATCTATTTAAATGTCTTTACAGTGCCTATACATCAATTCACAATAAATGTGATTGTATTAAATATACTCAAACAGCAATTTGCCATTTATCAATAAGACCAACTTTACTAAATAAATCAAATGATTTTTTTTTTTTCAAACAACTTGAACTGCAGTCAGACGATAGCAAGTTCATAATCATTATCTTTTATAGACTAGCCCAGAAAGATTTTCCAAATCGTCCGAAAGAGATTATCAGGACCTGCTGTAAAACATACTGATATGAGTATTGACACAGATAGTGTGGAATAAGCAGATTTTATTCAACCTCGCAGCTGCAAACCAGACACCAAGACAGTGTACAGATTAAATGTACTTTAAGTTAAATATTGTGCAAAAGATGAGATGAAGATGAACCAACAAAGATGATAGGATGCCATAAATAGGGCAGAGTGTGCTAATATTACACCTGTCATGAAGGTTATGACTTAATGTTTTGTGAGTAAAAAATGTTCTAATTCGAACATTAGAATGTTCTAATTCTAATGTTCTAATGCATTACTAAGAATGCCTTTTTTTTGCCTGTTTGCAGTTTTTTAAACATACTTTGAATGTTTATTATTAGGTAATTAACAGGGTAAAATATGCTTAAAATGGTTAAAACTCATGAGATGAAGAATATTGAAAATTTAGGGTCACCTGGCTGAAATGTTTAGATGATCTTAAAAATAATTTTTGAGGATATATGCACCAAAAAGAAACTAGTATTTTGGAATGTGGAGAAAAAGTATAAAAAATGAAAGAGTAAGAGACCATCAACTTTTAAACATTGCCATTGCAATAAATACTAATACAAAAGTCTCTTCAAAATAGTGCTGTCAATCGATTTAAAAAAATTCGGATTAATAACACATTTTGTCTGCGATTAATCATGATCAGCATACTAATAATTTCACTCTTCTCCAAATTAATGTAGAAAAAGCAGATTTCTTTAACAGCATCATCTTATGAATGAAAGTAAACATTCTGATATCAGTGCTTCAATTGATGTCTATATGAAATTGATTAATTATTTCTTTATTTTGACATAAATAAATACATTTTTTACGTTTTTTTTCATCAGAATAATTGAGAGCTAAAATGTCCCACAGGTAAGAAATATACAGAAATTGAATGAAGTTCTCAAACACTTCACAGTCTTTAATCCTAAATTCTAAATTAAATACGGAAGAATACAAAACATTCCTCTTTTCTTTTGTTCTTTGATTACCATGAGTGATAAAAGTCACAGCAGGAGGTTTAAGTATACGGCCACTTTAAGAGCTGTCTATCTATGCAGATCTCACGATATTTTAACAACGCTGCATTCATTTAAGATTTAATTTAACACGTTGAAGTCTGAAAAAATATTATTTCATGTGTAAACGTTCACAGCCCTACTTTAAAAGTCTATGTCTGTGCTCTTCCTTGATTTTTTTACATTTAAGAAATATTAGCATATTCGTGTTTTCTGGATGTGCAGTGATCACAGCTGCCCCTGCTATTCAAAACATGTAATGCGATTAAAAAATATAATCATTTATAATAAATTTTCCTTCAGCTCAAGGTGATTCGTTACTTCCCAAGTGTACATGACTTGTATGTACAGTATTCTAACAGTCCACAGCAATTGAATGTAACTCATTTAAAGGTCCAGTGTATGAAATTGATCTGCAGCGGTGAGGTTGCGAATTACAACCAATGGCTTACTTCACCCCTCATTTTTAATCGTTTTTGAAACAGTAAGGCAAAAATGTATCTTTTTTTAACTCTTTTGGCATTGTTTAGGGTAAGAAAGTAACCAACTTTTTAACTTTTAAATCATGCAGAATTCATATAAATTAATTTGAAAGGTGTGCGAGCGCAATGTGTTGTCATAGCCTGTATCCTTTTCTTGCAGTATGTCCTACAAAGGATGTCTCGTTTAATTCTAAATTGAGAATCTTCCGTATACCGTATCTTTTAGAGGATGATACCTTTCGAGGACACAAGGACGCAGCCTATAGCAGCAAACAAGAAACTAAGAACTAAGATGTCGTCAAGTCTTAGTTTCTTTGCCAAAAGATATATTGTATTTGCAAAATGGATCTGTCGAGCAGTTTGTCTGTTTGACGAATTCCATGCAAAGGGGACCTGTGGTGTATGTAGGTAGAAATAAATCATTCTAAGGTACTAAAAACATAACGCTTCATTATGAAAAGTGAAGACATAGTTTTGTATATTATATTGCATATCTGTCAATAGATCCTCCAAGAAATTACACAGCACCTCTAAGAAAAGGTAACACTTCACAACTTACTGTACATAAATTCACAATATCAAGAAGACTGTAAGTGTGTGTAAGAGCTGTGTTGTATGTTTGACCTAAGCAGGCGGTTGTTTTCTTCCTCAGCATATGGAGAAGTGATATTGATGGCCGTCTCATTGTGCTGAATAAACTTCAGGAATTCTGAGGAATCCAGCTGAGCGTCGCCATTATCATAGTTCTGTTTGGAGACAAACAGCATTGAGTACAGAACAGGTGCTTTACAGTCGTCTGAAGCTATTTTCTCTATAAAAGCTGTGAAGAGAGTAGAGATTATTTCTTGGAAACACACTGAATATACATTGTCAGTGCTTCAATGAATCTGTCAGAGTCTGAGACACATTCAAAGTAATTAAAATACATATATACTTTGATATATAAATGTATACTTTATCACATGCATTTAAATGTCATATTTCATTCGCTTTCAACATTTATTTCACCCAAAAAAAAACTTTTAATGAAAGTCATTACTGTGATACATCATTCTTTCTGTCTGCCCATATGCCTCAAATTTTGGAGCTTATCATCCAAAAATAAAAAATTGTCATCTTTTGAATCAAATACCTTGAAGTATCTGAGCATGACATCTGAGAAGTTGGATCCTTTGGAGAACCAGCCATCTGGCTCCACCTCCGACTGCAACCATTCAATCACATGACTCCTCAACTCATTACGGTCAGCAAGGTAACACACGACTGCAAACAAACGTTGATTTAGTACACACAAGTTACAAAAATACATCTGATTTGTCAAAATATATAATTGTACATGTTTCCACCAGAAGAGCTTTTCAGACATGATTTCAATAATTATTGCTTAAAATTAAAATAGGGTTAATTTTCCAAGAATTCTGAATAATAGTGAATCATTTCTCCACACTTTATTATTGTACTTTGTTCTGCAGAACACAAAGTGTGTTACTCACTTGGACTGTTGATAATCTTCTCCACTTTTTTCTCTAAACAGGGAAAAAGAAAAACGCCTCAGTGATTTTGTTCATCATCCACAGCTTATAACACAAGGCGCTCTCTTTATGCAAAATTCTTAAGAATTACAACACACCTATGCTGTATTCCATGATGTAATAGAAATGACTTAATCATCAAACTAACATTAGAAGAGCAAACAAACACACACACACCTTCACAATGTCCATCATGGGCGACCTGTACTTTGAGTCCGGTCAGACATGCGTCTCGATGCAGCTCACAGTGGTTACGGTACGTCTTTCCATTGCTGCCACAAACTGGACGCTTGTGTGGTTTACATTGCTAAACAAAAGCACATGGACATTAAATCATCTCTGCGTCCAAGTACACCTCATCTAGGTATATGTATGTGATATGACGTGCGGGGTTGTTTTTACCTCGACACACAAGCAGGTGGCTTGTCCTTTCTCTGTGACCGCACATTCTCTACCGGCTCCACAGAACACATTCGCACAAACTTTACTCTTACTCCTCACCGCCTACACAATAAACATACACAAAAAACATTACAAATCTTCGAACAGACAAGGACCTATATGACTCATGAGTTTCTATGACGTTACATTGACATCTGGTGTTGGACGTGGCTTTTACCGATTGAACAAATTGAGTTTTTTCTTCTTGGGTTGAATTGCCTATGGTTCAGTTAGTTAAAGTGCCCAACCACACGATTTACATATGACTGTAAAATGTTATATTTCACTGGCATGAGGATTTAGTAGAGAAAACATTTTAAACTCAACCACAAGATGGCAGACTAGATTGTGAATGTAATAAGTAAAATACAAATTCTCCAATATTATACTCGAGTAATAATAAAGAACGTTGTTTTAAGGGATAGACTCACTAACTCACTCACTAACCAACAGATGTATTCTGCTCTGTTATAATGCTGTCTGATTGGTCGAGACAGAAGTGAAAAGCCCTTTGACACAGTTCCAGATGGGACGCAAATCTGTTGACCTTTGCCGTGTAATAAAGAGAGTGAGCAACAAAGAGTCTGACCATGACAATACACCAGCTCATGCTGTCACACACTTTAAAACTAACACACACACGGCAGATGGCGCACACATTCAAACCATCTACACTGTATTCATATTTCTATGAATTACTAGAAGAAAATCTTATTTAATTGTATAGCAAACTTTGTGTTTTACTAACGGTTGTACATTAGCATTGTTTATAACTGTCTATGCGCTTTTGTTTGTAAACTAATGCATTAAAGCTAGTTGTCAATCTATATGGGTTTCTACAATAGCAGATGAAGATATCATCAACAGCATATCTTACAAATTTCTTAGTCTATAGCTTTTAAACATGTTTGCAGTAGGCTTAGACAAAAGAAGGAAAAGAAAGTAGCCAATTGACAATTGGTTGGGAATCTGACACTAAATAAAATGTTACTTCTGTTATTTGGCGATAAAAAAATAAAAAATCTATCCCAAATGTGCCTGCTAATGAAGTGTTACCCTTCAGAACAGAACAAGCAAGTATACACAAATGCAAGTACACACTTGCTGCCGAAATGCAATTGCATTGACAGAATGTCTTAAAACATGCTGTGATGGCTGGAAATGTGTTGACTGGAGACATCTGTCCATCTGTTCATGCCCCTTGACCCCCAACTCTGACCTTCCACTCAAACCGAGGAGATTCTAGGACACAATAGAACTCATGTCCCAGAGAAGTGCGTAAGGATTATGTTTGTGGGTTAGGATGGAGAATCCTGATGCACTCTCTGTCTGTCTCTGTCTCTTTCACACATAAGGGAATGTGTGCACCTGCAATGAATATTTTAGACAACAGACGAGTCTTAGATGCCAACAGTGTGATCGCACATGAGAAATACTTCACAGTTTTCCAACGGTTAGAGGGTGTGTGTTTTATGTGTGTGTGCGTATGTGCGTGTATAAAAGTGATGATTCCGAGTGCCGGACAAATCATACGCACAGAAAAGTGAAATGGAAACATTTATTTTTGACTGTTAAGCGACTTGTCACATTTCCTTGGGAAATTTTGATTTATTTTGTTCACTACAGTCTCCATTTCCTTTTCCAGCACAAACTAAGAAGGTACTAAAAGGTATTAATATTAACATAAAGGCCAAGAGAGTAAGCAATGAGAGCGGGAAAAGAAATAAGAAAATAATTTTTACAAAATGCTTCCTCAATTGTAGACACATCAGAAGAGATCCGAGTTAAATTTCACTACAGCCAATGACTCAACAAAATGTTATCTTGATAAAAAAACTAAACTGAGGTAAGACCTTTAGACTCACACGTCTTCTTCTAGCAGACTATTCAACACAATGAACGCACACACTCACAGAGAGAGTTGACCTGATGGGACATTCCTTACATTCCAAACACACTTTGTAATTTGACACGTTTGTCACAATCTGTGAGTCACCTTATCACAGCTTGATGAAAAAAGAGCCTCAAAGCTTTTTGATCGGCAAAACAAAAAGAAATACAGAAGTTGGTTTGCATTATAGTCTAGTATTATTAACTGACTTTATGACATTTATTAAATGCTTTTCATGGTTTTCAAATATTTTTAATAAGAAGCCATTTGCTTGATTTTTTTTATGTGGATAGAAATATTATCAATACATAAAATTTGTATACATTTTTTTACAAAACAAAACGTTATTTTTATATAATGTTCTGTAATACATCAATTTGTAACATAAATTACATTCAGTAAATTCATCGCTTTGATTAATTAGATTTTGTTTAAATAAATGACCAAAGTTCACATATGGAAGGTGGTGTATCTCTACTAAACTGAAAAGACACATTGCTTTCACATAAAGACACAAATCTTTGTAGATTTGTCCATTGTTGAAATAAAACAAAAAAATCACGTAGTGTGCAAGCTTTTGTGTGCAGTTTTATATTTAACATTTTTATTTTATGATTATTTTATAATACTGACTACCATGGATATGGACGAAAAGGGTCAAAAGTGTCCCATAACTGTAAAAATTAATTATTTTGTGTTCAAAAGAACAAAGAAATGTTTAAAGCAATTTTACAGGCATTTGGTTCTAACATCCTTCCAAATATATTTCTCTGTTTATCAGAACAAAGAAATGTACACAGATTAGGAATTTTAGTCATGATGACAAAATTTTCATTTTTGGGTGAACTGTTCCTTTAAGATAATAATATACAGAAATTTAATTGGTTAAATTATTATTGTAATGTCTGTCAGGTAATACAAAATACGTTTAATGATCTATAATGTACTAAAGGTTAAGGCTGAGGATAAAGGGTCATGACCCTGAGAAAATGCAAATGATCTGATAGCATCCTGCTTATCTTACAGCTGCTGTATCACTGAGCAGGTCACTTAAGCCCCTCTTTCTGCCACAGGGGGTAACAAAGTAGCCTTCTGTCTGTCTGTCTGTATGCATCCAAAGTGAAGACTGGGTAAAAATGTTAGAATGTTTTATCCAAACTAGATACCAAAATTGCTTTCATTTCTGAAAAACAGCAGACGGTCCCTGTGAAGTCACCTCTCAAGATGACTCTCCACATCTGAATGCGTGAGCCCTGTTGTTTGCTCTCTAATGAAAAGGCATCGCATCTTTCTTCCTGATGATTTAACAGGCCTTCAGGCGCCCACATGAAAGAAGCAGAACATCTGCCGTGTCAAACCATGTGTCAGCACCTGCAAGACCAGCTGATGGGGCACATGTCATCCCTTCAAATCAAACAGCGTCGCAAGCTCACAAACACACACAAACACACTACTTTTAGTGCATCTGTTATAGTCAACCGGTGCTAAAATGGTATTATCCCACCCAGGTGGTAACGTATGTTGTTGTTTTGCTCTTCGGCTATACCACACGTAACCATTACTTTTCTGATACCTGTTAAGACAAACACCAGCTGCTGATGCATCTGCTGAAGTGAGGACGACATCTGACCTTCCTTCTCTCCTCTGTTTACTCTCACAGAGGGTGCTCTTTGTATGAGAATTAGTATATACCTGTTTATAGGGTTATATACATCTGAGATCTTAAAAAAATAAATATCCCAGATATTTTATAGTTAATAATCCTTTTTGCTGAGGGGAACCTTAGTAGGACTGTCAGCAATGTGGCCATTCAACTGCCAAGACAATGGAAACTTGAATATCACTTGAGAAATTAACAATATTGTGGATACTTTACAAGCCAAAATAGGGCAGGACATGGATAACAAAATTATTGTCTTTAAGTGTAAAACTATATACTTGGTCTTTAAAGTACATGTACATGTATAACAGAAGAATCACTTTGGTTTTCTCAAGACAGACAACTAAACTTCTTTAGGCGCATTGTCTGCACTTTACAGGATGCAAATAAAAATAAATATTTTGTCTAGATGTAGTTTTACATTTTTTAAAATATTAGCTGTTATCTGAATTCTTAAAGCAGTTCGGTTGTTTCTTACCTCCGCATAACAGCAGACGACGAAGAGGAAGGTGCACGCTGAAAGAGTCCGAATGATCTGTGGCAGGACACGATGATATTAGAGAAAAGACTTTAGATGTAAAAGCGCATTAAAAATCCGTTTTATTAAGCGCGATCACTTACCATCGTGCACGAGCAGCGCTGAGAGCAGGGATGAAGGATGGTGCGCAACTGAGGGACAACATTACATACTTCCCGAGGGAGTGAGTTATTTCCCATCCCCCTGTCAGACACCCCCAAAACACACGCACACTTTCCGCGCGCGCACATACACGTTTGTTTTGGTATCCTTATGGATACATTGTTATTTGCACCTGTACACACACTAAGTAACAAGTGATGTCATAAAGTTTTATGGCTGATTCACAATGATACAAATATTGCCAAAGCATTGAAAGACGTAGGCCCGGTTTAACCGACAAGGCTTAGCTAGACAAATCCATGACTTTGCGTTAGTTAAATTAGAATAGTTAAGTCGCTTTTAATAAAATAACTTTTTTTAAAAACCTTACTGAAATAAAGAGAAAACCGTTTTATAAAAAACATGGGAACGATGGTTACTGTAGTAAAACCAACGTTCTGGCCCAAGTTATCAATGCACCAAAAACATGGTTACTAGACCACAAAAAACCATGGTTAATTTTCGTAAGGGCGGTGTGCATCTTGGAAAAAAATGGCAATGACATCTTTAAATTCAATTCAAGTTTATTTATACAGCGCTTTTCACAATGTGCATTGTTCCAAAGCAGCTTTACAGGAGCAAATAAGAAAATCACAGTCAGGTAAAACAAAGTCCAGTACATGATGTTTAAAGAGCAAGCAAGATCATTCTAATGATTAATATCTAATAAATAAATAAACATGTTTTAAGATATGTTTGGGCCATTTATTTTCAGTCAATACTCTTCTAACTTTCATTTTAGTCTGGGACTATAATCTCAAAGGGATACTTCACCCAAAAATGAAAATTCTGTCATCATTTACTCACCTTCGAATTGTTCCAAATATAATTTGTTTCGGAAAATTAATTTTTATAAAAGATATTTGGAATAATGCTTTTAACCAAATAGATCTCAACACCAATTGACTCCCGTAGTATAGGAAAACATCTATGGTTGTCAAAAGTGCACCAGAACTATTTGCTGCTCTTCATTCTTCAAAAAGTCTGCTTTTGGGTTCAACAGAACAAAAAATATACAGAACAAAAAAATATAAGGTCATTTTTAATTTTTTGTGAAGAATCACTTTAAGCCTTGTCTGTGAAACCGGCCATTAGTCTATTACAATAAGACCTACAAGAAATTTTACACCCACTGAAAGTAAATAAGTAGGAAGTGACTGAAAAAAAAGAAACAGTTTTGAATGACGTATATTGGTGGAACTATTTGAAGATTATGTAAAAAAAAGTATTCAATTGTTAGATTCCTTCAGTCTGGGACACAGAAATTCGGTGTTTTTACATCTTAAACAAAAAGAAAAACAATTAAAGGGATAGTTCACTTAAAAATACAAATGTTATGTTAACTTAGCGTCCTTGATATCATCTACTTTAGTAAAACAGTTTTTAGGTAAACCATGGACCTTGATGATACCTAAAATCCGCATGTGCCCAAAAAGAAGATACATGAGTAATAATTATTTTAGGTGAACTGTCCCTTTAGGTAGCTGAAGATCCTATAGATCTAAAATTTGAGAGTCCAGTTTCACTCGATCGCTCTCCGTCAGGAACTTATTAAACCTGGAAATATCAACTCTGTTGTGAGTCAATTCTTTAACCCAACCACCAGGGAGATACAGAGCTGAAGAGAAGAACAGTAGAAAGAAAGACGAAGTGATGTAAAATAACTGAAAAATTATTTATTGAATTATCTCAGTTGTGCTTTAATGATCAGTCTAGCTCTGTCAAACTTCGTCTGACTAGAAACAGATTTAATAAGTGTTTTTAACCATGCAAGAGTACAGTGTCAAAACATTGTGCCTTGAGACAATTAGATAAGCATAAGAGACAATACAACTCCCAACAAGGTAAAACAACAGGAAGGTAAGGAACACATAATACAAATAGAAATGAATTAAAAAATAAATGGATGGATACATATGATAAATGAATATGGGTATGAGATAGAACAATAAAAGGAAATAAAAACAAGAAACAAGTATATGTTTCCATCCATGTTTATCATAGCATACTGGTCAAATAGCCCAGATGACTCTTTAAATATCACTTAACTCATATGGGCCGTGGTCATTAAAATATGTGACACCGCTAGGTGGTGCTGTTGGCCAAAATAAAGAGAAATGTTTCAAAAACAATGTTAAAGGGATACTTCCGCCAAAAAGAAAAAAATTATTTCATCATTGACTCACCCTCAAGTTGTTCCAAACCTGTATGAATGTCCTTGTTCTAATGAACACAAAGAAAGATACTTGGAAAAACGGTAGCAACTGATATTTCTGGGACATCATTGACTACCATAGTAGGACATAGTAGGATTCTCATGAACACAAAATGAGCTGTTTTGAATTCGATTTTAGGAATGCAAACAGTTCTGGAGCATCTTTGACTACCATTTAAATTTTTCCTACTATTGTAGTCAATGGCGGCCAAGAAATGCCCGTTGCTTAAATTTTTCTAAATATCTTTCTTTGTGTTCAACAGAACAAAGAAATCAACACAGGTATGGGGCAACTTGATGGGAGTAAATTATGACCGAATTTTCATTTTTGGGTGGAGTATCCCTTTAAAGTTTTTTACAGCTGTTGATACATATATATTTCAGTCAAGTCGTCTAAGCAATTTCCTCTGTGGTTGTTCCCCCGGGCAAGTGGTCTGAAAACCATTTGCAGCAAACAGAGTTTACTAGAGTATAACTTTCATGTTTTTCTTTTCTTGTCGTCTTATCAGAGACCTGAAAATAACATCATAAATAAGTGAAATGTGGCAAAGGTGCAGTGCTGTGGGCGTACTTCTGTTGGGGTGATGTAAGATCTTTCAGGCCATACCTCATATTGTACAATGCGGAAATCCATTTTATGTGGAAAAGACAAAAAACAATGATGGTAAACGTTGAACAGGCAATCAAAAATGAAAATTTAGTTTGTATAAATGATCTCTCAGTCTGTCTGTCTGTCTATCTTAAGTCATACCTCACCTCATCCTTAAGACTTTTTGAATATGTTCTTTTCCTGTTAAATAGACATCAATTATTAGTCATGTCTCATTCTTCTAGATTAATGTTCTATATGTTATATTGTAATTTTGTAATTAGAGTAAACCAGTCAAATGTCAATCAACTAGGAAAGTGTACTCACCTGTCCAGATTTCTCAAAAGCAGGACGCAGTTAACATATGCAAGAACAGTGTAAGATCAAATCAAAGCAATTACCGTCATCCACAAAAAGTTCCTGAAATTCATTTTAGACTTCCAGGCTCTGGGTGTCACTGTTGGTTGTATTTTAATTGTAAGATAAAAAAATGTATTGCATAAATATGTTGTTTTGACACCTTTTATTATATGTGGTTTATTTTTAAAGAAACAGTTCACCCGGAAAAGAAAATTCGGTCACACTTCAGTTTAGGGGACAATTCTCGCTATTAACTACTATTTTAATGTTTCCTGCTAAGATGGTCAATGATGTCCCAGAACTGAAAATGTATTACATTCTTCCAGAAATATCTTCCTTAGTGTTCAGCAGAACTTACTAATTAATACAGGTTTGGAACAACTTGAGGGTGAATAAGTGATAGAATTTTTGGTAATACTTCAGCATAGGGGGCCATTCTCAATAAAAAATGCTTATTTTGGGAACATTGGCTGTTTACAAGTACTTATAAAGAACATATTCTGCATTACATCCCTAAGCCTAGCCAATACTTTAACCTAACAACTACCTTTATAACTATTAATAAGCCACAAATAAAGATTTTTTGGGGGGAAAATTCATAGTTAATTGTTTGTTAAAGGTGCCACGGAACTGTTTTACTTTCCCAAATGTTTCAAAATACACAAGTTTTCAACTGAACAAAATACTTATAATATTTTTTACTATGGCAGTCAATGTCCCAGAACTGAAAATATGTTTTCCGAAATATATTTTTTGTGTTCAACAGAACAAAGAAATGTACACAGGTTTGGAACTACTCACGGGTACGGAGCCCTTTAAGGGACAAGGTGGTGGGAAAAATAGTTTTTTTTTAAGCTTTTGCCTTATCTTGCAAAACTTTTGAGATCCCTGAGAAACATTGCATTACTTCACAAAACGCAAAACTTTTGCGCTCCCTCGCAAAGATCTCTGCCTTATCTTGCAAAACATTGAAACGTCCTGTTATCCCGCTCCGTACATTAACAGTGGGGCGTTTCATGCTAGATTTCAGGACCAATAACTCGTGAGATAAACGTTGTTATAACACAAATAACACATAATTCCTTAGACAAGGATCAACAACATACTCTTCCTCAAAACTCAAAAAAAAAAGAATATAAATTGATCTCTATATGTGACCCTGGATCACAAAAGTCTTAAGAAGCACGGGAACATTTTTGGTAAAAGACAAAAGTACATTGTATGGGTCAAAATTATAGATTTTTCTTTTATGCCAAAAATCATTTGGATATTACGTAAAGATCAAATTCCATGAAGATATTTTGTAAATTTGCTACCTTAAATATATCAAAACTCTATTTTTGTGAGTGGATGACCTACTACAGTGCCCCAGATTAACAACATCAATGGCAATTTTCTCAATATTTGATTTTTTTTGTACTCAGATTAGTATAAAAAAGTTGTATCTCAGTCAAATATTGTCCTATTCTAACGACTCATAGAAAGCAATAGAAAGTTTATTTATTCCTCTTTCATATTATGTAAAAATCTCAATTTACGAAAAATTTCCCCATAAGACTGTTTCTTTTTTGTCCAGGGTCACATATGAGCAGGCAATCTGGCTTAGCCTAAAGGGAGCGTCTACAAAGTGACTGTAAATTCGAAAAGCGTAATTACAGAAATAGTCATTAATAACTTAAATGTTACACAGTGTAGTCGCACCAAATTCAGATTACACATTAATGGTCACAAAAGTTTTGCGAGGGAACTCAACAGCTTTGCGAGATAACGCAAAGGGTTTAAAGAGTACGTAGCATGAGATCATGAAAATGACGTTTCATGCAGTCTGTTATGTTGCCGTGTTTGAAAGTAAGCTGTCTGCCAAGTTGTAAGTCCGAAAGTGAATAAATAACAAAGTTATTTTATAACAAGTGATTCATTTTTCACACGATACCAAAGGAGTATAACCCCAGGGTTTTACTGTGCCGCGTTTTATTGTGAATGAACAAACTTTCTAAAAAAAATATATAAACACGACGGAGGAAATGTGGGTATACATTAAACTGAAACAAGGAATGTGGTGTATAATTGTGTGAAATGTATGATGAAAATTGGCAAGCAATTTCGGCAAGCAAATACCAAGAAATAGGTTGCAGCAGTTTGTCTTTCAACTACACGTGAAAAATCCGCAATGGGACTGAGATTGAATAGCTTTAGCGTCAGCGACTTTTTATAGAACAAAATCGCTGTCAATCAAAACGAGATGCAGTTTTTCGACAGACCCTCCAATCATCACCCAGACGCTCGGAGTCCGGGCCAGCCCACTCCTCGATTCATCCCAGAGACGCTGAGCGTCCGTGGGCGGTACATAATCGCAGCATTATCCAATGACCGTCTTGTTTCTAAGCACTGAAAAAAACTGTTTAAAGCAGCCCCATTGAAGTCAATGGACGCTGGGCTTCAACAACAGAGTAATGCACTGTACGCTACGGGAATGAATGAGAAGGAAATCGAGTCAGCCGACCTAAGTAGGTGATTCTGAACGAAATTGTTTTCGTTCGAGATGAACGTGTTTAACGCATTTTTAGTCAATAAAATGTTAACATAATAGTACATATATTTGACCATTCATTTTTTGACAATTATAGGGGAAGCTGAGCTTCCCTTGTAGTCTTAAAGAAATCGCGACTGGTGAAACGACTATCCTTGAAAGAGGGGGCAATACCAACTCTATTTGGACCTGTTAGCTCCATCGAATCACAACCTGTATGTGTGACTTTTGATTTTTGTATTAACTTCAAGAAATATTTTCGCACCTTATGTCTGTGTTTAGCTAATGGATATAACGCTAACATTAGCATGTACCGTTATTTCTGGGGTGTTACAGTTTGTTTATATTGCTATAAACTTTGCATTTTGACACGTTTGCCGCAAGTGCACCTAAATAGAAATATTTGGGTTTCATATTTATAATTTTTCATAACGTCGACTTCCTGAAATGCTCTATGTATCATGACAACACGAAATCGAAATAATAGTACTGCTAACGTATTAACATTATTTCAAGAAAAAATAATATTTTATTTCATTGATGAGTAAAAGCACAACATGCATGTTGTCACACTGGGAGTTTTTATGACAGGAGTTGTCACTTGCCACTGACAAACATCCTGCTCCAGTCGTGGTGGAGTTTGTTGTGGATTAGCGTCTTCTGATGCTTTCTCGTCAGACTCGGGAGTCAAAACTCGGGCTCTATCTACACATATAATATACATGACATCCAACCACATGTAAACCGTAATCCTGTAATGATGGAAGTGGGGTTCCATTTGCGACAAATGATGAACGCGTTTGACCAATCACAACAGACTACACCATCTGACCAATCAAATGACACAATGTTATCGGGTTGGCGGGGCCAAGATGGAATCGCGGAACGAATCATTTGAGAGTCAGTCAAGAAGTAAAGTAAGAATAACTGGCTATTTTTACGAGATTATAGTGTTTTTACACATTGTATTTACATAAACTTGTTTTTGGACACTCCATAAACCAAAGTAGGGCCTAAAAAAACATATGGTAGGTACTTTTTAAAAAAAATTATCTTTCCTTTCATTTTTTTCCAACCCATGACCCTAAAAGGGCTCTGTAAGAAAGAGATGGTTCGTCTGAATGTTTTTTTTTGGGACAAAAAATGGTTCTTCTCATTTTAAAAATTAACAGTAGATTAGTCAAATGTATTTGCCCTAACCTATAGACATTATCTTCACCCAGCACCGAATGTTGGTGTAGTGCATTGCAGATGATCACATTCACAGTAAATTTTACCTTTAAATTCAGTTGACGAAGGGTCCAGCTCTTGCATGGTCTGCATGCAGCACCAGTTTGACTGCAGTAAACAGTCACACATGAATTAGCATTTGCACAGCTTTTCTAAAATAGAACCCCCTAGCCACCGTATTTCGTTACTTTTCATCAAACTATTTTTTAGTAAGTTGGTCCTCAAATGGTTTACTGTGATGTATTAATATAATACTGACTGCAGCCAAAGTAGTACTAAGAAACTTTCAACGGCCACAAAAAACAGGGAAGTAGCATGACCATAGCGTGAGCAAGTAGATGTGATGCTCAGCATGCAACCGCATTATTGCATTATCTCATTAAAAGCAAAAATGACCTTTTTGTTAAAGAACTAAAAAATCACCTTAAACTCCATTTTTTGAATCAATTTACCATTTAACAATTATTATGCCTAAATTTTTTAACAAACATCACTGATAAAATCACATTTAATTTCAGTCACACCACTATCTGCTATGTCTGAATAGCCTGTTAAAATATAAAAAACGGTATGTATTAAATGTTTCATTACAACAACAACATGAGCTGTTCATCTTTGAAAGTCTGCTTGCAAACGTGACGCATGTATCACACCTAAGTGTTTCTTCTTCTTTTTTAATTGCATGTGTGAAAAAGCAACTTTATTTTTATATATTGGATGCACTTATCTGACCAGTATAAGTTCTCTATAACCAGTTCTCACAAAACCAAAGACAGTAAATTATTTCTAAAGTGTTTATTAGAGACACAACAAGGCAAAGGAGAAACAAACATCCTTTGGTACACTGACAAGCAGGCATTATCAAAGTTGTTCGAACAACCTTACAACATGATGCTATTATAATTTTAATTAAACATGCCCCTTATCAGAACACAGACAAAACATACAAATGTATTTTGATCATTTATTAATTGCCACTTACAGGTGGTGCGTGTAATTTTTTGGAGGTTTTATCTTACTATGTCTTCAGGGGAGTCTATAAAGACCTTAGAAAAAGAAGTATTACGTTTTACTAACTTAGAATGAGCTATTTCTATCTACATACACTGCGGGTACCCTTACATGGAGATAGCCATGTTGTTTCTACAGTAGCCCTACACGGACAAACTGCTCAACAGAGCGTATTTTGTAAATACGTTATCCCCTTCGGCAAAGAAGCAAAAACCTGATGCCATCTTTGTCCTGTGTCAGCCTCTGTAGTGCTTTGAAAAGATGGGTGGTGGAGTGAGCTGATGGTTGCAATTCACAACCTCCCCACCAGATGCTGCTAAATTTCATCCACTGGACCCTTAGGTAAACAAGTTCCTGACTTACATTTAACACACTTTGACTACCATAGTATGAAAAATGCTTTTTAAATTCCTTAATACTGTTAAACGCAAAATGAGATATTTTGAAGAATGTAGGAAAGCAAATAGTTCTGGGGCACCTTTGATTACAATTGTAATTCCCATTTCCTGACAAACGGTCCTGAGCTTCCTCATGCATCGATGTATGCAAGGTAAACGGGTCTAAAGCGGAAAAGCATCCCCTACATGAAGTGTTCTTAGGTGTGCTGTGATTAATGAAAAAGGGTACAGCGGCAGGTAATGCTGTTGGTCGGAATACAGGAAATGCATCAAAACAAGTTAGAGGTGTTTACAGCAGTTGATTCATCTTAGTTTGGGAACAATCGTCTAAATGATTTCCTCTGTGATTGTTCCTGTGCGGCAAATGGTCTGAAAAATATTCATAGTAAACAGAGTTGACCTTCTCTGCGTAACTTTTTTGTCTTTCTTTTCTTCTCGTCTTTATGGGGACCTGAAAATAAAGTTTGAGCAGAAATGAGTGACCTGTGGCATAAATAGCTGCTGTGCTGTCAGGCGTAATACTACCGTTGCGGTGATGTGTGTTCTCTCAGGCCATACCTCATTTTGTACGGTGCATGAATCCAAGGCCTTTTAGATGGAAAAGACATAAGCAGTGATGGTGAATACTACAATCATGATGCAAAACGAAATATGTCTGTCTCTCTATCTGTCTGTCATAAATTCTCTTACCTCATCCTCAAGATGTGTTGAGGGTGTTTTGTCCCTGTTAAATGAAAAATAATTCAAAATCATCTTAGTGTTCTCAATGAATTGTTCCTCGTGTCTTATTGTTATTTTTAGAATAAACCTCTCACATATCAATCCCACAAAAAGCTTGCACTCACTTGTTCTTATTTTTCAAAATATATAAGCAGGTAGCAAATGCCAATACAACAACGAAACCCCAAAGCAAAGTAAGCACAGTTATCCTCAAAAAGGTGCTGTAATCCATGGAAAACTCTGGGTGTCCCTTCTGGCTAAACGTTTATTATAAAACTAAAGAAGAAAAAAGGCATTACAAAATTATTTTGCTTAGACATTGTGCTATATTTTTACGGTGATTTTTTTTTGCACTTGTAACAAACAACGTGGTAACGTGATTTTGCACTTTAAGTCCCAGTTGCAACTTGTTTACGTTGTTGACTGCTTTTTACATAAACAGATGACAAACACGTTACTTAAATGAGTAAATGTTTTTTTATCTTTTATCTTTCTTTGGTTCATAGAGCAATAACAATAAAGCTTACCTGTTGATTTTTGATCGGTTTAAAACCAATGCATAATCCATTCATTGGATGTCATACTAAACAAATAAACATTAGATTACTAAAAATATAGTGGCACACACCTAAAGACACCACATGTTGTTGTAAACTATTGCAGATGATCATAATAAATCTTACCTTTACATTTCAGTAGACCAACTTTCCATGTAGCTCTTAAGTGCATGTATGCATGTGTCGACTGTGGTAACACATTTCCTATCAGCCACCTCACACAGGAAGTCATAACCCTTTTCTAAAATACAACAGCAAACCCCCGAAAGGCGTATTTAAATTATTAAATGCGTATTATCGCATTATCAAAATAAAAGTTAGCAAAATGATGTTTCTGTTAAATAAATAAAACATGTAAAATGACAAAAAAAATACCTTAAACATATTTTTATAATTTGGAGCAATTCGCCACTTAACATTTATTATAAAAACATTGAAAATAAATGTAATACATTTTAATTACATTGAATAAAATTTATATTTGTTACAGTCACATTGAATGTAATTTCTGACCGGACCACTGTCGTCAAATATTTAAACAATAGCAATATTTAAGGTAGGTAAAATGAAACTGGGCAAACTCTTAGCCTTTCATGGAGAGAGCGGGAGCTCAGCAATACATGCCCCCCCCCCACCTGGGGAACCAGAACAATTCATGATGCGTAACAGAATTAAATTAAAATGATCCGACAGATGAAAGGCAGATATGGAGGAGATGGGGATGGAGGTGGGTTTTGAGTGAGGCACGTGTAGCTTATAAGGAGCAAAGAAAGGCAACTTAATAGGACACAGTCTAGGATGTGTTTTATGAATATTGGTTAATGTTGATTAGCTGCACCTGAAGTGATCGGTTGATGCAAGCTAGACTCATGTGTCCTGCCAGACGCTATGCTTGCTGTGTCTGAACAGTCACACAAATAAGTGTCATTTTAACCTACATGACAACCACAAAGAAGTTGTTGTTTTTGGTACGTGTCTTTAAATGTCACAAATGTGTTGGCGGCACAGCTCAGCTTTTCTTCTTCTTCTTTTTAATTCACATCACAAAAAATAGTTTTCATTGCATGCATTTGTTTGACCCTTATCTGCACTTATCTGAGCAGTTTAAGTTTCAACTAACAAGTTCTCAGGAAACGGAAGACAATGAGATATTTCCTAACTATTTATTAGAGACACAACAGGGTAAAAGGAGAGACAAATGCTGTATTACATCTGCTTGAGGGCATATCAAACAGTAACAAGAAGGCAAAATGATCAACGTTGCTCTTTGTTTGTTAAGATGTATTAGATCTGTCAGTTTGTTAAAGCACCTTCTTAATAACCGTTGTGCGGTTTAAGTGTCAGTCTACTCTGTACTGCATCGACGTTATTCCACTTCATGCAGTCTGCCCGAAGCATTATGGGTGATTTCATTCATATAATCGGGAGTTGACGAACACTGGAAGTATATACAGCCTGTAAAAG
This sequence comes from Triplophysa tibetana, assembly GCA_008369825.1. Taxonomy (NCBI): domain Eukaryota; kingdom Metazoa; phylum Chordata; class Actinopteri; order Cypriniformes; family Nemacheilidae; genus Triplophysa; species Triplophysa tibetana. The sequence continues at coordinate 7,787,089 of CM017896.1, read as the reverse complement.
CCAATTAAAAACTGTGTTCATGCCATTCTTTAGGTTTTTGGTCTATTTCTTTTTTTTCGCCAGCAGCATATGACACAATTTTATATTAACACCAAATATAAATATACAGTATGTATTGAAACTATTTGCAGGGTCAACAAATCCTAAAATATCTGTTGTCCTACACATTATTTGCACAGGTGTATGGAGATGTCAGAGGTTAACAGGCTTACAGTGTAAAGTAAAAGAGCAACATTAAAAGTAAATAAAAAGTTACAGATTGCAGCTTTCAAAATGGCCGTTTTTAAAATCCAGGGTCAAAGAGAGCAAACCATTTTAAAGTTGCTTTTATAATGACACAGTCATCTTTATCATAATCATGGCTACAAACGCGGCGAGACAAAAAGAATGTGCCGTGCAGTCTTTATTATGGCTAAATACACTTAAGTCTAGCAAACACTCAAAGTCTTTTTATGAATAAATGCACAGAAAAACCTCAAAGTGAGTGAGTGAAACTTAAACACTTTTACACTTGACATCTGTCAACTGTGGAGATTTCTTTCAAATTAAAAGTTCACGATTCTTTAGCGGGCGATGATGAACTAGTGTTCAACGAAATTTTCAGCATTTGTTTTTTGTCACTTTTAAACTCATCCACACTGGACAATAAAGTACGATTTACACACAAATCAATAAGTTCAGTCGAGTAATAATCATGTATGGTAAAAGTTATTGAGGTGAAATTCATTATGCCCAGACAGTCTTTTTTATCGGAATCTTAATAACAAAATATCACATACGACGTTTAACTAATGGCTAATCCAAAAATGTAAACATCAGAATCTCACCTTCGATGAGGAAAATTCTGGATAGAAAATGTTACTGTTAAAAAACGGCTCTTAGTTTGGTAAATACGTTCTTCTACGTAGCGGATGTCTAACTTTGGTTTGTTAACTTTGTAACTGTTTGATAAAACAGAACAAAAAAATACTGTATAAAACATGAATCGAACTCTCAGGTTTCCTCACGCAAATTGCACACCATCTGTTTTTTTTTTCAAATAGTTTTTCTATAAAATAACAAGCTGGTATGATAAGTGTCATAGCAGTGCCGCCGCCGGCCCACCCCTTGTCTGCTTTTAACTTTATAGGTGCTTTCACAAAGTTACAATTTCGATCGCTGCACTTCTAATTCAGCTCGACGTCATTCATACTGTCAAGTCATCCGACCGTGCACGGCTGCTGGCCTTGCTTAGACTGCTGAGGGGTCTTGTATCTTCTATCGTCTCACTGGCTTCCATGGCCAGCTCGTCCTCGTCTTCATCTCGGCGTAGGATGCCTGCCACACTCGGCCCTATCACGGTAGTCTGGGCGTAGGATGGCAGCATCTCATCGTACGCCTTGGACACGTCTTTCTTAGATGCACTTGCGCCGTCAGATTTTTCCTCAAATGGCTCGTAGGGTGCCGGCAACTGCTCCGCCACCTCTGTCAAGGGGAAGTAATTTGACGTGGTCTTGTCCTCGTCCAACAGCTTGTAGCCTTTGATCTTCTGGATGGCGGACACCGCCTTCTCGGCAACCCCGGGTCCCTCGCCTTGGGACTTGTCTGACTTACGAAATGCGAAGTGGATCTTTTTCAACCCCAAATGGCTGATTTCTACAAAGTTGAGGAAGAGGGAGACGCAAGCCACGGCCAGCATGAAGATGATGAAGACGGTTTTCTCAGTTGGTCTCGAGACGAAGCAGTCGACCGTGTTCGGGCACGGCCAACGGCTGCACTTGTACAGCGGCAAGATTCGGAAGCCGTACAAGTAGTATTGACCGACCACAAAGCCTACCTCAAAGAGAGTCTTGAAGATAATGTGACAGATATAGGTCCTCAACAATGTGCCCTCCAGACGGAACTTCTTGCTGCCCTTCGTGCTGGTTTCCTTGGCCGTGCGGACGCTTCCCTGATCAGGTGCGAGCGGAAGCCTCTCCTCGTTCATCTCTTGCTGCCTGTTGAGTTCTGCCTCTTCTCTTTCCTTGCGTTTCTCTTCCATGTGTACGTGGTGGACGGCATGGCCCACGTACACCAGAGATGGGGTGGAAACGAAGATGATCTGGAGAACCCAAAGGCGAATGTGCGAAATAGGGAAGGCCTCGTCGTAGCAGACGTTCTCGCAACCGGGCTGCTGCGTGTTGCACACGTAATCCGACTGCTCGTCGCCCCACACAAACTCCGCGGCCGTGCCCAGAATGAGGATTCGGAAGATGAAGAGTACGGTAAGCCACACCCTACCGATCACAGTAGAATGCTCGTTGACTTCCTCGAGGATGTTGCCAAGGAAACTCCAGTCACCCATGGTTGACTGTCAGAACTGCGAAGAAAATGAGGAAATGTTAAACAATGACAAATTAAATTGTGTTCATTGTAAAATTGCATAACAAGGGTTTGAAGATTAGAACATAACTGATACAAAAATAAATGAGACGGTTAAAGGTAACTGAATCGTAAAGTAGTATCATAAATTAAACAATTTAAAAACATGAATTTATGATATATAATTTAAAAATTCCTATTCCTACTAAATTACAAGAACATTGCGTTACCATCTGAAAAGTTAGATTCCCAGGCAACACATATGGATAAAATTTTAGCTTGAATGCAGGGTAAGTTGAAAGGCCGAAAGGCCACAATGTATAAAGATAAATGTAAATTGTTTTCGCCGAAAGTTACAATAAGATGCCTTTATAAATAAAAAAATATTTGAACCAATTCATTAATGTATTTCTCTCGGTCAAACTTTTAACCCAGCCAATCATAAAGTAACAAAATAACCCTGTAAAAATTCACATTACAACCAAAAAATGTACAAAATGTTCCCCCTAGAGCTTAAAAAGTGCATCTCTCCACATCGTATGTGGACTACATAACAAACTTTGATACAGGTTAATAAAACAAAACGGGCAACTTGCCACAGTAAGAGCTCCACAGTATTTGTGTTCCTCCTTCTCTTGGCTCACTGCAAGGGGGAATGAACTTTCAGTCTCTGGTTCCCACCTATGGCCTCCAATCCCTGTCGCCCGACTGAGCAGAAGTGAATGAATCCAGTCTGATGGTTGGTTTTTAGTTTGATGCAATATTTAAGCTGGGAGCCAGACAGCCTTTATTCAGAGGGCGACGGAAAGTGACGCACAATACAAAAGGATTCACAAAAACAACTGCGAACTTAAAGGCTATGACAGACATGAGGGAAAACGTGCAGTTTTAAACGAAAATACTACCGTTTAAATTCAACGAATTGACTTTGTGGACATTTATTTGTAATTTGTACTTTGACATGAAGTAAGCATGCGCGAACGGAGATTGATAGATTTGAAGTACTTAATGTGATTTTTGAACGTCCAGTCGACAGTTCATGTTTGTGTTGCCTGTAAAAATGTGAAGAGTAATGCTATGCTACATGCTAAAATCCTCATAAACAGTTATATCTGTCAAAACATCTATTCTGTTAGATAAATAATTATTAGTTAGACGGCTAGCACCAGGCTAGTTTGAATATTAGCAACATAAATCTTAACTAGTTTGTGTTGGATTCAATTATTTCTACTTACTGAACATTTTCAAATCACAATTTGCCAACCACACAAATGTTTCTGTATCTATAAAAATACGATAAAAAGTTCGATCCTCAGGCAACACACATGCTAATAAAACATATTCCTTTTACTGATTTAACGTTATGTATGCAAAGCATCCCAGAAACAAGTCTCAAAGTTTTAAATCAAACATTACAGTGCAAGTCCTGAGAAATTTGACTAAGGAGATACATAAAATAAGTCACATAACAAAGTTCAAATGAAGTGAAAGCCACATCTTGTAGTTGTTTTTTTTCTCATGTGACTCTCTGACATAATAATAGAAACATTGTGGATGCTTGATAGTTTTTTTGTGTTAAACTTAGACCCACTTCTTTTTGAGGCAAGTCATGAAAGAGAAAATAACTTGTTTGTTCTAAGACAGGCATAATGATAACATTTACATAACGTCATATTATGAAAATATTTTTGGATTAACAAATCAAGTTTTTTGACAATTTAACATGGCAAGATAAAGCCAATGTAAGCATATGATCCCAAACATCATCTCTTAGGACTAAAAAGTGCTTTGTAAATGACATCATAGGCTAAGCGCTGCTATTGGACGACGCTACAAAATCACGTTCAGTGATTGGTTGTAAATTATATGTAAGCGTTCTAAGGCTGGGACAGCATATTTAAATGTATGTGAATTCAATAGTTCGCTGTTAAGGTTGTCGTAAGAACATACTATATAATATTATATATATATATGTCGCTTGTTGCTCCCTAACTCTTTGTAAGTTGCTTTGGATAAAAGCGTCTGCTAAATGACTAAATGTAAAATGTAAATGTAAATCTATATATGTGTGTGTGTGCGTACTGTACGTAATAAATAATAAATATATTATTAGCCTTTTATCTGTAAAGTAAGAAAACTCTAATGAACTCAATGACCCTGTAGCATTACTCTGGAATGAAACACAGATGGAAAGATTAGATAAAACTACCCTTGTACTATCATTTGACTACCAGAAATAACCGCGTCAACTGTGCTGCCAGTAAAAAAGTGCAAATGTAAGAAATAAGCAAACAAAAGCATGCACTGTTGTGGTGGGTGCACATCTACAATCAGTCAAGATACCAGGGTCAAAAGTTATTTAGATAATACATTCTTTGTGCTGATAAAAGCACATGAGTATTTATCTTCTGACTACTATTTTCAACTTTTCATTATTTATTTTTCCGTCCTGTAGGCTTATTGATGATATTTTTTCAGGTATAGCCTACTAACCTCTTGGCAATACCAGATACACCTCAGAAGACTCTTCTGAAAATGTTACGCTAGTATCTCAGAACAATTGGCATAGAACAGGCTAAATGTTTAGGCAAATCGTCCTCGTGTCAGCTTGAAACCTTCATTTAAAGGCTACTTGTTGATATTGCCGGCGCTGGCAAACTAAGCCGGCCGCAGAGCGGTGAATGGCCGTCTGGATTTCAGACAAAGGCATGATGTCATGATGAAGTCCGTCGTGTCTATTGAACGTGCGCATCCAGGCATGACCCTAGATTGTGCTAATGAATCAGGCCCCAGGCTATGGCTAAGCATGGGAGCATACCTCAAACAAAGTTATCTTGCGCCGATCTGCCTACATGCGGTTGCGCCACATGTTTCCTGCTCTTGAGGGAAGATTTAGCTGACAGCCATAAAAAAACATAGGACGGCTAGCGTTAGCCTATAGGTAGCATTAGCAGTAAGTAGTAAAGAAATGAAATGGCAGGGGGTGACACGTACCATGTGCTTCCAATCTGCTAAAAACTGTTTAGACCAGCCTAAAATGGTTTGTTTGCTGGTTTTAGAGAGTTTTTGGGCGTCAGCTATCTAATTTAGATTTCTTCGACCAGTATGGTTGTATGATTCCCAATTTACAGTTTGGAGTACATTTTATAGTCAATGTGTAGTGCATTGCTACATAGAGTAATTTTGACTTCATTTGGTTTGACCGTCCTGCTGAATAAACAATGGAACCCAGCCCAATGGAACCCATTGTTTGGTTAAATGCTTAAAATGGGAATTATATTGGTTTTAATGGAAACTATATTGTGTCGACTGGTATGTGATTCTATTTGTGGGGCTTTACCTGTATCTGTCAGATGAATCCGGTTGCATTACCATTTTCATTTATGCATTTGGCAGAGCGACGCTTATATCCAAAGCACTTACAGTGCATTATGCGATACATTCCTTCCAAATATGTGGAATTCTATTGGAATATATGGTAATAGAGGTAATAAAATCCAAAATATATCACTATTGCCCGGTTTACTGACAAGAATTAAAGTTTGTTCCACACTCAAATTCAGGTTGCAGCTGTTTAACTGAATATAACGTGTGCTTACGTATCTTAAAACATGTGCCATTGTTTTGTCTCAAGACGCACAGCAGTAATGTATTTTTCTAAGACATTTTTATAAAAGCTACTTAAATATAGTAACTAAACCTAGGCTTAGACCTGGCTTAAGTAAAGTCCTGTCTGAGAAACTGGGCCTTTATGAAAGAATAAACATAATATTAAAACTATATGGAAATCGAAATAAAATCGAAATAGAAAACTGTATTAAGATGGAAATCTGAATTATAAACAGAAATCCCAATTAAAAAGGTCAACACAGAGTGTTAATAGTAAATTTTCCTGAGGTGTGCAGGACCAAAACAGAGGCTGAGATGTATAACTATAGGATTTTTAAATCTGTCAATATTAAAAAGAAATATAAAAATGTAACCAGGATTTTGTCAGATACAACACAGTCTTCTGTATTACAAGTACTGTGAGAACATTATTAACATTTTGAAAGTATAGAAAAGTAGACTCGCAGAAATCCAGCATGGATTGATAATGGCGTCCATCCTCAAACTCTTCTGCAGTAATCCTCATTAATCTCTAACTCCAGCATCCACCATTTGATAGATCAAGGGTGGGTGTCTCTCCATCTGTTCTTCATGCATACCAGATATACCAGCTACAATAAGGAGGATTTAACCGATCCACTTTACTTCCTTTACATGGAATAGAAGAGAGTGAATTAAACCTTTGGCAGATCGGCGTTACTGTCTGTGATCTACAGAGTGGCACAAACACGTGCATTCTATAGGTTAACATCATCCATTTGATGTAATTGGATAAGATACTGATATACTTCTAAGCGAGTAATTATTACAGGCTGCTATGGTTCTTCACTTAGTGTATTTTTATCAATATTTCCGTCCGTTTGAAATGTACAGATGATAAAAATAAACAAGACTGACTGAACGTTATATTATTATGCACAAAACGTGTGCAAAGCATTACGCAAGAATGTCACCCAGTAAACAGACTGGGCTATATTGAGATGTTACATACTATTTTTAAGGAAGTACGGTGACAAATGACCATCTTACCCCACCCTGAACTGCAGTCCTGACTTTCCATGGCCTTATAATGTATCACCACCGATACTGAATTGGCAGGAGTGAGGGTGGAGTAAAGGTGATCAATTGTTCTGTTCAATCTCACAGGAAATAGATACGAGACTTCCTGTATGTGTGAGCTCAGGTTAGGGTACAGAAGGAGGAAAGAAAAGCCCATGGCAATACAATGGTGAGACGGAAGATAGGAGCGGCCACAGAGGGACACCGTAGCCGGGCTACAGAATAATGTGATGCAAGAAGAAAGTGAAATAAAACGGTCTGAAAGGGGGAAAGAATCTAGACGATTAATCAAGATCATCACCTCAAACCGAATCTCATCTAATTCCCATTAGAATGAAAGATCCCAGATGAGATCTCTTTAAAACTCAGAGGGGAATCAGTGAGATTAAATTAAGTTGTTTGCTTACTCACAAATGTCTCCGAAGCGTCCGAAGAGATCTTCACAATGTCAAAAGTTAAATACAATCATTAAAGATTTAAATATGGACGTCTCTCAGACTATAACTTTGGTGTCTGTGAGTCAACAATGTTCTGCAGCTTCATAGCTTAAAAATAGACAGAATTAATTTTTTGTCGACACATTTCACACTCCCACATGTGTTGTAAACACGGCTCGGGCCAAATGTTAAAAACTATTTTGACCATTAGTTCCTGTGTTTCACAGGAATTTGCTGTTTTCAGTATCATTCGACAACATGAAGAAAACAAGAACACTGTTTTCAAACGCTTTTAGCAGTTTGCGTTCTAATAAGGTGGACATTTGTCTATAATCTTGTTCATGTACTTTCACTGTGGACTGTTGGAGACAAACTGGGTTCCAAGATCTATACGTCCCATAAATAAGTTGTTATAAATGTGTGATACATGGTTAGACACTAGTTAGCAGTAATAACAAAAATGGCTCGGAAAAAGGATATTAGTTTTCAAGTCTAGCATGATTTAATTGAAGATAAAGGTAGGTTACGTGGTAATATTTGCTTAAAGGTGCAGTATGTATTTTTTTGGAGGATCTATTGACAGAAATGCAATATAATATGCATAACTATGTCTTCAGAGGTGTATAAAGAGCTTACACAATGAAGCGGTATGTTTGTATTACATCAGAAAGAGCTATTGTACATCTACATACACCACGGGTCTCCTTGCATGGAATTCACCATGTTGTTTCTACAGTAGCCCTAAACGAACAAACTGATATGCAGAGAGCGTATAATAAATTCATTATCTCATTCAGGAATGGAACGAAAACCTTACGACATCTTAGTTCTGTGTCAGCCCCCGTATAGCTTTGAAAGGTAGGGGTGAGCCATTGGTTGCAATTCGTAACCTCACTGCTAGATGCCGCTACATTTATAGACTTACATAATATATTGTTGCCCACAAACTCCAGTTCAAGCGAAACCTGATTTCACCTCCATTTCTCTAACCTTTGACCTCATAATCTTCAAGCTGAATTAAAATGTCTATGGTACAAACCCGAGCATTTATGTCGACAAAGACATGAATAAGTATTTCTAAAAAGTTATCTGCTGAATGGAAAGGTCTCCATAATTTCTCCTTTGTTTCAGGAGAATTAAAAGACAAGGGAAGCAAGAGACTAAGAGGTAATTCTATTCCTATTTTTAAAAAAGACAGCTCTATCACTTTGAACATTGCGCGAGTTTAATTTGGTGTTTGCGCATGTTTTGAGAGGCTTTTTTGTGTAATAATCCGCACAGCTATTAGAAAAACAATGAAGGTCAATAGGACTAAATTAGAAAAGCAATAGAAAAACAAAACCGTGTCATGAACATCAGGTGGATTAACGTGGTATAGATGGGTAAAATGTGAGGGGTCAGGGCAGGTCACCACAACCACAACAGGTCACCACTGCACAAAGGGTCTCGCAATGGTTTCTGGGAAAATAGTTTAATGCCTAAAGTGGTTACTGCTGAACACAATCATTGAACATTTGCACTGTTAAATAAAAGTATTTAACATTTTTGTATATTAAAATTACGTCTTTTAATGTTTGTTAGTGTTTGGTTAGTGTTTGTGAATTTGCAGTTTATTCCTGTAATGTGAATGCATTTCAAAAATACGTGAACATTTTAGTAAAATAAAACAGTGAATAAATTAATTTACGACGCAGATTTTTAACAAATCAAATCCTTTCTGGAAAGATGCCCCTTCCTCAATATCACATATTCATGCATCTCACACCCACTTCCTGTTCAAACAGGAAATTATGACATAAACCTTGTCTCTCTGCACTTGTCACCTTTTGCTGTTCGGGAGATAAATATTAATTCACATTATCATTTATTCACCGGTCTGCCCTTTGCAGGTCTTGTTCCACTCTTAGAGGTGGTACAGGTCATGCAAATGGACGATTCTCTCAACACTATCCCTAACAGCAGGGCTAAATGAGGAGAAAGGCATTTTATCACATGCTGAGGAGAGAGTGGCATCGCTCACCAGGAAGTTGATGACAACTCAAAGTGTGAAAGTCACACGTGTACCCAGAGACCAGGGGAGGAAACAAGAACAACATCGGTTTGTATTATTAGAGCTTGCAAAGACAAGACCGTCTTAAGTATTGCACAGCTGTGCTATGGACATAAAACGGAGCTAACAAGAAACCATTATAACTGACGTAAATGCATTTTATTTCCCGTGTCAAAAACAGACATAGTGTATAAATGAAACACAGTTGAAACAAAGACATGAAAAGCCAGATTAATGACACTTAATCGTAGCCCGGAGCCAATCTGGTCACATGGTGCATCTCTCAAATGTCCCATTTCCAATCTCTGAGGACTTTTAATGTTCAAGAACTTGTCATGTGCTTGCATTTCAGAACATCACCATTATAAGAGAAGCATTATAAAACAATTGATTTGTTGTTTTGAAAGGTTGTGTGGAAGGCAAGGAGACATGTTTTAATATGAGATTGTAAAGGATGTGTTTAACCCTCATGTATAGTTTGCGGCCTGAAGGCAATTTTCATTACCCATTGACAACACATTGAATATTGAATTATCAGGTCGGTATTTCAGGGCTCACGAAGGCTTATTATAAAAAATTGTAACTTAATGTTGTGCTTCAAATTACCCCTTTTTTCAGGATCCTAATATTTCCCCAAACAGAAATGTTTTATAAAGAGATTGTCTGGATGGTACATCCTGACCTTTTGATCAAACTTAGCTCAGGTATATCTGCATACTGTCAACGGCAGTATCAAAGTATTCACAAAAGAAATAAAAGCGGTATTTTGCACACCAGGCCTGTAGTTGGTGATGTCACTTTGTGAAGAAACACTCCTATACACTTGCACACATACGCGAGTCATTTTAAATTTGTACTTTAGCTGCGATTGAAATCGCATAGGGTTTGTTTCTTCTGCAGAAAACAAAAGATATTTTGATGACATTGGTAACCACACAACATTGGACCCAATTGACTTCTGTTGTGTGGACACACACCACAGAGACGTTTCTCAAAATATAAAGGTAAGTAAATGATGACAAAATTTTACTTTTGGGGTGAAACATCTCCTCAAGCAAAAACTTTTCAGCAGTCCAAAATGCCAAACACAATAAAGTTTGTCGAAAATGGTCTTAACACCCTCCAAGGTGATTTTAGTCTATTTACGATACTTGCATTTCTTCATTTTGCTTAATGCAAGATGCTTTCTTGTCTTTTAAGTGACTTACAAATGGGAGAGCACTCTACATTTTGTCAAAGAGGTAACAATAAATGTAGTTTTCAAAGCCATGTTTCGAGCAGGACTAAAGCAGGAGCAATTAAAAATAAACAACAGAGAAGACGCAACTTCTGCCGACCAAGTTTAATATGTTCATTCCAGTCAACACGGCTAATTCGTTCATTCAATCTGTGCTTTCAACGGGTTGTTGGAGAGAAGGCCTGTTACTAACTCAAAATAATCACCAAGAGAGCGCAAGCCCCAGTCAAATTCCCATTGTTTCTCAATACAATCTCACTTTCCTTCCTGATAATGAAATATTCCTCCGGCTAAAACAAAGTGGCAGGCAGGCATTGTAACCAGAGAGAAGGAGGTTGAGGAGTAATGGGAGGGGAAAAAGGAGGGCAGAGGAGCATAGGACGAGGGAGGCACAAGCACTTCTGCTGGTAATTCTTTCCATGCCCTTCTCATGTGAGAACGCTTCCATCTCGTCCGCGACCGGGCTTGACCTGCCTGCAGCTGTTTCTCATCATCGGCAACGACACCGTCCCTGTTCTGTAGAGGACCCAGACCCTTTCGGAAGAAGATTGATTGATTTGTTTGCTTTTACGTGTTAGATTCATTCTTGTGTTGCATCAACGGGGTGTCCGCCTGCAAACACCCTCTGACATACATTCAATCAACGTTTCAGCGTGTCATTGATCCATCCATCCTTGAATCGTTTAGCGTAGAAAGAGAGCGCTCTGTTCTTCCGTCGGCGCAATAAAGAGTCCATTGTACATCAGCCGGTGGATTATAAGAGACTTTGACACAAGAACAAGTCGAAATCTGTCTATCATACGGCCTTGTTGACGACTCTATCCTGTCAGAAGAAGAGGAATGTACATTTACCTTAATAACCTGCCGAAGTTTCAACATAACTGCCTACCCGTGAGAAAACCTCAAACCTCAGTATGGGTCTACACTCACAAGATCAGAATCTTTAGAACACTTTGATAAGAGAAAGACCTCTGCTTGAGAAGCTGCTCAACCTCAGGCGATTACATACGTCATATCTAAGCCAAGCAACATCCGCTAAAGCTCTGTGGTCTCCGAGGCTTCGTGACTGGCAGCCCAGAAAGCAGTTCTGGGAAGTAACTCCAAATCTCAAGGTTCTGATCTCTGGTAAAGACAAAGACTGTGGAAGATTCTGTCAATCAACGTCTCCAAAAAGCTAGTTTGTCCATCAGTCTGAAGGGAAACAAACGCACCTGACGGATCTTGACGTGACACCTGTTGAGGAGCTTCTGTTTAAGGTAAACTGATGGAGTAAAAACAATGGAACGTTTAACATAAATGTGATAATTCTTGGTATAATCTAGAACAAAAAAATATAATACATTTTCGAGCACCTTGCTTTCCTACATTCTTCAAAATATCTTATAAATAAAGAAATTAAAAGAATCTCACTATGGTAGTCAATGGTGGCCAAGAAGAACATTGAACATATCTTCAAAACGTTGTCTTATTTTTTCTGCTCCTTTTATTCGTTGCCAACATCCAAGTTGTAGGGTTTGCCACTGGGTCACATACAACCTCAGCACGTACACAAACTATCAAAAAGCCACAATAAGAGAAAGCATGCGAATGCCTGGCTGCGAGCAAAACTCTGTATGTCCTTATTTCATACACTATTCTTATTGTCAATAAACAGTGCTGGATAAACAAACTTGCATTGTTCAATCTTACGGGAAACAGGTTGATGAATATGGCATTCTTACAGTAATCTGAAGGAAGAATACTGTGACATTCTATAAAATGGTTTCACTTGTTAACAGTAGGTAAATAACTTGGTTAACATAAACTAACAATATTCTACAGCATATGTTCATCCCAGTCCCTCTCAATTTTTGCATTCACAAATACATCTTTAGAATCAAAAGTTTTGATTAGTAAATGCACAATGATCTTACATTATGAAAAATAAACAACTGTATGAGGATTAACCACTTCCTGCTGGGACACATTAAAGGGCCTCAAATCCAGGTGTTTTCTGTTAAATACACCACATATCTTTCATTACAATATGAAAATATGTATAACATGGCCAAAATATGTTGAACATGGCCATTTCTGGCTGCAATGGAACACGTTTTTTGTGTGTTTCTCTTTAAATGCAAATTAAGTTCTGCTCCCCTCCCCATATGCAAAATATGACGTGGAGCACATAGACATGAGCTTTGGATGGCATCAACACAAGCACTATGGCGGAAAGGGCAATTACGTCTGTAATGCTCCATCCAACCAAAACCATACACTAACTGCAATAAAAATCACCTTAATGCCTTGTTCATAAATACGAATTAAGAGGAGAAGACAGAACAACATAGATACAACAACATATGTTGGATGAAATGATTCTCCCCCCCAAATGATGGGGGGAGAAACCAATGCTATACTGACAGGTCCCGGAGCTTAGATTTTTCAACCTTTCCGGCTACCAGGAGCTCTAGGTGAGCGTTGTTCGAATGCCCTGGCGGAGAAATGGCTCATTTTCTCTTAGTCTTTCCGGACCGTAGATACGTACCGGTTAATGTTGGTTTGTCGATCCGAAAGAAGGAAATTCTTACCGAACACTAAGTCATCATAGTCCCGCCCGAGACTTTAGATCGTTATAACTCCGGCCCGCGAGGTCGGATCGGGACGAACCCGGGCTCGTCGAAAAGGTCTCCTCCCGGCCTTAAGTTCCATTTTACATCCAACAACAGCACACATTTGTTGTATCTAGACATTTCTGTCGCTGGCTAGTGGCTACATCTGCTCTTGCCTGAAAATGGCTGACAGCGTGTCTCTAGCTGAAATTGGAAGTAAGCTCTCATCGGAGTCTGCGAGCGGTCATGGGCAGGCGTAAACAATGTGACATCAGATTGTTAGGGGATCGCCAACTGCCTGTTTGTGTCACTGTTGTGGTTTAAAGGAGATTACAAAAAGAAGAATAGATAGATTTGTATAATAACAGGGTGTTTCTGCACACACTGGCGACTCAATTTCTGGTATATAAAGATTTAAAAGTGCATTCTCTGGGATCACAGCCCTTTAAGATCCTTAACGTGATAGTGCCAATAATGAAAATTCTTTCTTTTTTTAATCGCCCTCATGTCATTCCAAACCTGTATGACTTTCTTTCCTCTACAGAACACAAAAGATATTTTAAAGAATTATTGTAACCAAACAACATTGGCCCTCAGTTGACTTCCATTGCGTATGTACAATAAACAACTGCGACATTTCTCAAAATATCTTCTTTTGTGTTCCACAGAGAGAAGTATAATATATTCAATGACTAGAGGTTGAATTAATGATGGCAGTATTTTTATTCCTGTACCTTTAAACGCACACAGATACAGAATGGGACCCGCTAACTGATTTGTCCAAGTATCCAATAACACGATTCTATTTGTAAGGCTTAGCCTGACTGCGCTGTTTGCTATTCTGAGATTCCAGATGTAAAGTTATTTAAGTACTGCCCTTGGCTCCATTAAACAGCTGAGAGCGCTGATATCGCACACACACCCTATCTGCTGGAAATACTTGTCACACCCGGCTCATCATCTGACGGAGGTCATGGACTGTAAACGGGTCACACTCTCTCTCTCTCTCTCTCTCTCTCTCTCTCTCTCTCTCTCTCGGGCAGCTCATTCGGGATTAGTTTCACCTAAATATGAAAATTACAAATCTTTAATGTTTTTGTCTGCCATTGGATACAAAAGATAAAAAAATTACAAAACAAAGACCCTAACTGTAGGCTTACCATTGAAGTGGTCCATTTCCTATAGTCTTTTAAAGTGATAGCTTAGAGGAAAAAAAGTTGTTTTCACTCAATTTTAACTTTCATGAAAGGAGTAGTAATGTAAAGCCATTTTTGACAAGATGATTCATATGAGTTGGTTCGTTGTAGTGAATCGGTTGATTCCGAATAGGTTCTCTAGTTTAGAATCAATGATCCGGTCACTGGGTTTAAAAGATGATCGTAAGTGCATTGTGACTTACATTTCAGTCTGTTCCTCAAAAAAGCCAACAAATGACTGAAGAACGCTTGGAATATAGCACTATGATCAAAGATATTAATATTAATAAGATGCGTCACTGCTATTGAAACGAAGCTTTGCGCATGCGTAGTACCTAAAGCAACTTGAAAAATTATGTTTTAAGCACAATTTGATCATAGGAATCAAACGTTATGCGGTTAACGTCATTTTTAAATGTTGTTTTTAAATATGTCGTTCAATTGGGATTTTAGCCGGCGGTTGTAGAAATATCACCATTCCCATTCACGTCTTGTTTGAATAACGTAATAATGGCCTTAAGTGACCGGGGTGGGGCATTGCAAAGATGGCCACCGAGTGGCGCGCCTTCCCTAACTGGCCTGGATTGCTATAACACAATCATTTTGATAATATTTTAGTGATGCTTTTTGAAAACTCACCAAATTATGACAAACTGATCATGTTTGGATGAAATACACCTTTAAATATTTTATGCAACAGCCAATTAGGTTAAAGAATCAGGACCCATATGACATTCATCGAAGTCGTCCCAAATAACAATGACACCAAATTCCAGAGTTATCTACATCAAGGACACTTATCAGCCTTTCCTTTTTTCTACCGTCTGCCGTAGTGCTGACTAAGACGCAGACGCAGACAGGACAAACAGAGACCGGAAGCTCTCTTCTTGATGGCTGTTATTTAGCAGGCCGTATCTCCAGATGCCCCTGTCATGAAAAGACTCCTACATTGTTCTCCTTTCCTCTGGTAAACAAGTAGAAAAGGGTGTAGGTCTCGCCCCCTTCCTCCAGAAAGTTTCAGTGACACAAAAATAGCCCAGAGAAACATTCACTTACGTTCACATTGAGGAAATAATATTTCACTGCTAAGTATTATGACAAAAGTATTTTATTTAAACAATGGAAGTCAATGGGAGTTAAGGTTGTTTGGTTACCGACATAGAAACTAAATAAGGTCATGCAGGTTTAGAATGACATTAAAGTGAGTAAGTGATTAAATATTTATATTTTTTCTTGGACTTATAAGGAGGTCTGATTCAAGCTCTACTGATTCACAACTCTTGAGACTTGTTTCACAGAACCCTAAGCACACATAGTTTACATGTTGTTAAAACATAACATCAAACTGGTATTTGTTCATGTTCTGTAGGTGCTGTTGTTAACCTCTTTGTCCCCGGTGTCTTGAACTCTGCCAGTTTCCTTTCAAGTACCTTGTTAGAGGGAAATTATATTGTTTGAGATTGTTTCCTCAAAGGGGAAGGGAGTGAGACACACTCACATAGAGACTCCAGGGGGCGTGTGACTATCCTTCCCACATATAACGCCAAATACACATGAACAGGGCTTGGACAAAATAATAGGAACACTCATTGTTATAAGAGTTAATGAGGATTGTGTATAGGTTACGGTGGGAAAAAAACAATATATATTGTCAAGTCTGCATGCAAAACAAGGCTTTGAGTGTGTAGAACGGTGGTTAGTACGGATGTATGACTAAAGAAGCTTTTTGTGCCTTTTTACTCACAATTGAAATAATACATACAAACTTGTTAGTCGAGCTATTGTATTATGTCATGTGGGCTATTGAGAGGCTGTTAATAAAGACTGGAACTTCCACGCAGGCGGACATATTCTTAAAATAATGCTAGGCATCTTGGTTCAACCTTATAACTTTTGACCTGGTTCTGAATTGGGTCTGTTTACACAGAGTGCAGTTGAATTTCTATAACTGAATGTTTTTCGATGCTTTCCCCAGAGAAATGACCACCACTTAACATACAGACTTACTTACAGAGTTCACGAGATAAAGTGCTGAGAGTTTTCTTGCATCTCTCTTCCCATGAATCCCCTGGAGAACTCAACTGAGACGCTGATGCTAGAGAGAGAGAAAGGCCGCAATCAAAATAATAAAATAAAAATTGTTACAATCGGCAATAACAAGATTTTAAAGAAAAGAAATTACACACGTTACAGTTTGTCCCACGCTACAGGAACTTTAAAACAATTCGCAGTTTAATCTAAAAAAGATTTAATCATGTATTGCAATGTGATTCTGCTATTTTTAAATATTACGCATGTTTTTCTCGACAAAACTGAAACTAAACCTTACTTTAATGAACATATTGTATTTAATTTTACTTTGAATACAATACTTGAAATTTATAAAAGTATTGTCAGTGCTTCTTTGTACACAATCTCACATATAATCATCACTTGGAAAATATCTAAAGCGTTTCATACCCAAAAGAAAGCAAGATAAATGGGACTAAGTATTGGCTTCTTTTGCGTTTATTTTTAGCAGCAGGTTCCTTAAATTCCTTCGTCTCTCTTTCCCAGACTCCCAGCATTTGACAGTGTGGGAAACGTTTGTACAGAAGACTAAAAAACCGGCACACACACTTAACATAGAGATATGTTTCTACTCCATTCAAACACAGCTAACCATTTATTTAAACACTGTTGATATTACAAAACTGGATAATTAAGCCTATACTTTAATGCTAGATTAAAAATAAACTAAGAAAAGACAATGACAAAGTTTAGTTGACGTGTCAGTTTTTCGTGGAAAATATCAGTTGTTCTCATAAATATCAGCATTTAAAGTAACCTGTATTTTTGTGTTTTAGACATAGATTGTGATAAAGGGACAAAAGTTTTAGATCGCAGCTTTAAACGGTCTCAAATGTTATTGTACTATATTACAAATACATCATAAATATTTAAAGGCAGTTTTTTGCATGTTTAGCTAGTTACACTAAAATATACAGTAAAAGGTAATTAAAAATGCATGTGTTTCAACAGCAAAAACCTTTATTCGAAATACATTTTTTACTGTATTTCACAGTAAAGAAAATCAGAGTCCTTAAAAAAACTGTAATTTCTGGCTGCTGGGGCACCAGAAAAATGCAATAAAACAACAGTTTTTCAACATTAAATTCAGTTTTTTTTCCATCGTTTTCAATAATTTCTATTAAAATGTTCGTACAGATTTTGAAAGTATTAAATTAAATGTGTAATTTAACAGAATTTTACTGTAAAAAAAACCTGTTAAATTACACATTTAATTTAATACTTTTTTTGAACATTTTATGACATTTAGCTAATGGCAAGAATGCAAACATCTTCATTTTCTGATGACGTTAAATGAATAGCTTTTTGTTCTCTTTACACTTTTTCTCAGGACCTCCGGATAAATCATGGCCGACTGGAGTTTGCTAGGAAACTTTCTGGAAGAAGTCCAAGAACACTCCACCTCTGTGGGAAAGGTGTGGCTCACCATCCTCTTCATCTTCAGGATCCTGGTTTTGGGCACGGCGGCGGAGTCTTCCTGGGGCGACGAACAGGAAGACTTCACCTGCGACACCGAGCAGCCCGGCTGCGAGAACGTTTGCTACGACCAAGCCTTCCCCATAGCGCATATACGGTACTGGGTGCTTCAGATAGTGTTCGTTTCCACGCCCTCTCTCATCTACGTGGGACACGCCATGCACAGCGTCCGGATAGAGGAGAAGAGAAGGAAAGAGCAGGAAGAGGACGAACCCCAGAGAGATCGAGGAAAGTACCCAGAGGAGGAAAAGCATCGTGAGGAGGATGAGGGCGGTGGGGGTAAAGTGCGATTGAAAGGTGCCCTGTTGCAGACGTACGTACTGAGCATTCTCCTCCGCAGCGTGATGGAGGTGATCTTCATCGTGGCCCAGTACATGATCTACGGGGTCTTCCTGAACACCCTCTACGTGTGTAGGGCCTCTCCGTGCCCGCATCCGGTGAACTGCTACATCTCCCGACCTACAGAGAAGAATGTGTTTATCGTGTTCATGCTATCCGTGGCAGGCGTGTCTCTTTTTCTTAGTATTGTGGAATTGTATCACTTGGCATGGAAGCATTGTAAGAAGTGTGTGGACAGATACAAAGCCTCGAAGAGACGTCCAAACACCCCATCCACTGTAGCCGCGGCCTCACCGAATCCGTCCACGCCAATTCGTGCTTGCACTCCGCCTCCCGATTTCAACCAGTGCCTGGTGACATTATCCCCATCATCGCCCAATGTACAGACACACGGTCACTCCATGACACACCCGAGCTGCCCACCCTTTCACGACCGACTGGCACACCAGCAGAATTCAGTGAATTTGGCCACCGAACGCAACCACGGTCAAGACTACCTGGGGGTGGATTTCTTCAAGATGAGCTTTTCGCAAGCACCTACAGACACACCCAGCTCGTACGCCTCTCCTTTGTTGCTAAGCAGCGAACTCGTTGAGGACAGGAGACGGTTTAGCAAGAGCAGCGGAGCCAGCAGCCGCATGAGACCGGATGACCTTACAGTATAGGACCGACCAATCGCATTCTCAAATGGGATGTGTGGGGGTGACTTGCCAAGAGTCTAGTGATGTTGCACTTGATCTAACAGAACTGTTTAAAACATGACAAAAATCTGTGCACACATTCGCACAATGCGACTAGTAACGTCTTTAAAATCATCATTCATTTTAAAGGTCCAGTGTGTCATTTTTTTCTGGGGACCTATTGACAGAAATGCAATATAATATACATAACCATGTCTTCAGATGTGTATAAAAACCTTACATTATGAAGCGTTATTTTTTTATTATCTTAGAATGAAATATTTCAATCTCCCCTTACATGGAATTCTCCATGTTGTTTCTACGGTAGCCCTTAACGGACAAACTGCTCCACAGACCACGTTTCATGAATATTTATCTCACTTTAATTCCCAAAATCACTCTAGATGCCGATGAATTTCATATTCTGGACCTTTATCTCAACAGATATGTTGAATCTTATCTTTGACATGATGCATTCAATTTTTTCAAAGCTGCCTTCATTTATAATACAGTTTAACAGGATCTTAAAAGAGACTCAATGCGTCTGTGATGTAGCAGGTTTTTTTTTGCACTGTGACTTCAATGTTAACAATCAGGTCAAAAAATATAGATTCTTGCATCACAGTCCCCATTGACTTCCATTACATGGACACAAAACGACTGAGATATTTCTCAAAATATCTTCTTTTGTGTTCCATGGAGAAAAAAGCAAATATAGGTTTTGAATTACATAAGTATGAAAAGAAATGTGATTTTTGGTGAATTATCCCCGTTTACATGATTAATCTTACTTCATTATAAATCATATTTGTGCACTTGATATACATATACCCTGTGCCAAAAAGGTTAGAGTAAAAGAAAAAATGGGTAATAGCGACATGTTAAACCATCTTTAGCATCAAAAATTAAGTATTGATTTGTGTAAAAATACTAGAATACAAAATGGCTTACACACAGACTTGTGAAACCAACATTTTGAATTGACTCAACTGGGTCAAAGAATCCACAAACCTATAACATATTTAAAAAGGTAAATGAGAAAGATTAATTTGAAAATTAAATCCTTATTGTAAATCTTCAGACATTAATATGTTTGTCACATGCAGCTCTGTAAGAACATCAATGGAAGTAACATCACATTTCCTATCAATAGAGTCGTTCGGTCTCGGATTTGTATAAACTGAGGAAAAGGTGAAGTATTATAGTTTTGCTGTATCCAAACGATGTTTTTCAATGTTATGCACCGAGCCTTTCCTTAGAAAAAAAATCTTATTTTAAAATTTTACTTGAGCAAAATGGCTGTATGTTGTAAGTTTTGCTTTGTATTGCTATAACACCCAACGCTTGTAGACAGTTACTAGTTGCTTCATTTTAAACATCTTTATAATGTACATTTTCTGTGAATTTGAAGTAAATGAGGAAAGCGTTTTCATTAAGTTTTTGCAAAAAACATCTACAGATATCTTTCGACAGACATTACGTCATCCACACCACCACCAGATGGCGCCATGTCTCTCCACTCCAACACTTGCTGGTCATAGCCAATAAGGACTGCACTAGCAGAACCTTGAACCCAATCTCTTCACATCATGTGTTGGGGGAAAAGAGACAGAGGATGGAACAGGACTGTGCTGTTTCCAAAACGAATTAGGTTTAGAGTCATAAAGTATGCAAATAAATATGATTATAAATGCAACAACTACAATCGAATGTACTTATTCCCTTTTATAGCAATACATAAATTGCACAGAATGCATAACATTTCCGTTTACTCTAAGGATCGTTTTTAGGGTTAGCTCAAATTGTATGTCTTAGTGAACTTGCCTCTTTAAGAATTACAATCTAAAGGGCCGTTTCTCAATATGATTTCTTCAGCGTCCTTGTGTTCTCGCTCTACGCCATCAATTACCATCACAGTCCGGTTCCAATACTCAAGAATACAAGAACAGAGAATGCATGAAACTACCCCAATGTGTTCTTGATATCAAGGATGCATCGAATGCAGCCTTGAGCACCTACAGAATCCACTTGAAGTCCCAGAAGACACTGCGGCGTGTCACTTCTTCACAAGACCGGTCTCCACAAGTCCATTCTTTGCATTCTTAGGCCCTGTCCAAATGGCACACTTCAAGTGGACTTTAATTGCGTGTGCTTGCCAAGTCTACGAGTCCGTACCCTCATAGCAAACTACATCTGGCTTGAGTCTATTTGACATCTGCATTTACATCTGCAATATACAGTTGAAAGAAAAAGTATGTGAACCCTTTGGGCTTACTTGGATTTCTTCATAAATTGGTCATAAAATGTGCTATGATCTTCATCTAAGTCACAACAATAGAGAAACACAGTCTGCTTAAACTAATACCGCACAAACATTACACGTTTTCATGTTTTTATTGAACACAACATGTAAACATTCATAGTGCAGGGTGGAAAAAGTATGTGGACCTTTGGGTTTAATAACTGGTTGACCCTCCTTTGGCAGCAATAACCTCAACCAAACGTTTCCTATAGTTGCAGATCAGACCTGCACAACGGTCAGGAGAAATTTTGGACCATTCCTCTTTACAAAAGTGTTTCAGTTCAGCAATATTCTTGGGATGTCTGGTGTGAATCGCTCTCTTGAGGTCATGCCACAGCATCTCAATCGGGTTGAGGTCAGGACTCTGACTGGGCCACTCCAGAAGGCGTATTTTCTTCTGTTGAAGCCATTCTGTTGTTGATTTACTTCTATGTTTTGGGTCGTTGTCCTGTTGCATCGTCCATCCTCTGTTAAGCTTCAGTTCGCGGACAGAGGGTCTTAAGTTTTCCTGCAAAATGTCTTGATAAACTTTGGAATTCATTTTTCCATCGATGACAGTAATCCGTCCAGGGCCTGAGGCAGCAACGCAGCCCCAAACCATGATGCCCCCTCCACCATATTTCACAGTTGGGATGAGGTTTTGATGTTGGTGTGCTGTGCCTTTTGTTCTCCACACATAGCGTTGTGTGTTCTTTCCAAACAACTCAATTTTGGTTTCATCTGTCCACAGAATGTTTTGCCAGTAGTGCTGTGGAACATCCATGTGCTCTTTTGCAAACTTCAAACCTGCTGCAATGTGTTTTTTGGACAGCAGTGGCTTCCTCCGTGGTGTCCTCCCATGAAGTCCATTCTTGTTTAATGTTTTCCTTATTGTAGATTTGTCAACAAAAATGTTAGCATGTGCCAGAGATTTCTGTAAGTGTTTAGCTGACACTCTAGGATTCTTCTTCACCTCATTGAGCATTCTGCGCTGTGCTCTTGCAGTCATCTATACAGGACGACCACGCCAAGGAAGTGCTGAAGTTTCTCCATTTGTAGACAATCTGTCTTACCGTGGACACATGGACATCAAGGCTTTTAGATATACTTTTGTAGCCCTTTCCAGCTTTATGTAAGTCAACAATTCTTGATCGTAGGTCTTCTGAGAGCTCTTTTGTGTGAGGCATGGTTCACATCAGACAACGCTTCTTCAGAACAGCAAACTCAAAACTGGTGTGTGTTTTTTATTGGACAGGCCAGGTTTAATCAACACATCCAATCTCATCACATTGATTGGACCCCAGGTTGGCTGACTCCTGGCTCCAATTAGCTCTTGGAGAAGTCATTAGCCTAGGGTTTCACATACTTTTTCCACCCTGCACTATGAATGTTTACATGTTGTGTTCAATAAAAACATGAAAACATATAATGTTTGTGCGGTATTAGTTTAAGCAGACTGTGTTTCTCTATTGTTGTGACTTAGATGAAGATCAGAACACATTTTATGACCAATTTATGAAGAAATCCAAGTAAGCCCAAAGAGTTCACATACTTTTTCTTTCAACTGTATACTTGCTAATGAGCAAGACGTCTCGGAGACGTCTGTAATACGTCTGATAAAGATCTGGAAAACATCTACTGTGTAAAAACATCTGCTAAACTCTTAGAAGGAGCAGTTTTGCATCCATTCTATATCTTAATCATCTTGAAGACATCTTTTTGATGTCTATATGACGTATGAGAGGAGATGTCTGGCAAAGTATTTATTGCAGATGTAAATGCAGACGTCAAATAGGGTGTCCCATTTGTCTTTTTTGCGCTCAGAGGTGCGCTCGATGCAGTCTTTGGCAAAGCCCGCAAGAATCCTTGCGAACGACCAATCAGAGAACGGGTGGCATTTCTTTCTTAAGGTAATAAGATTCTTCTGATTGTTTGTTGTAGATGTATATATTAAGTCTCTGGGCTCTGTAAAGCAGAACAACACGGCTTCTGTATTATACAGAAATGTTAAATACCATCATATGTGCATATTAGGAACACATTAGGCGCATATGGTAAATAAATAAATAAAGTTAAGCAGTTGCAGTACAAACAGCTACTACTCAGGTGGCAAGATCACCATATGAAATACAGAACTATCAAAACCGCAAAGTCCTGTCCCAAATAACAACAACGGAACAACAGTGTGGTCAACTTCATGCTGTGCAGATCAGCGGATGACATCAAAGTGGCGCGAGAGTGATTATAAAGCACTTCTTCAACTTTATGGCATGACAACCGTAAGTCTGTCCCAAAAATGCGCTCCCATGTACCCCTGTGGACTAGTGCCTAGTGCCCTATAGGTCTTCACTTCCTGACGTCACAAAGTGTGGACTGGATGTCTACAAGACCGAAGTGTGTCATTTTACATCTTAGAATTGAGAAACAGCCTAAGCTCTATCAGACACAAATGCTTGGTCCGAAGTTAACTTCTGGTCTGTTTGGTTTAAATGTAGAAATCGATTTGATGCAATTTCACATTCATATACATTTGTAATAAAATATTACATTGTCCATTGATTCAAATTAAATTTGATCTATATAACACCCAGATAGCACAAGTACATCTTTAAGATGTCTGCTAAAGATCTGATAAACACCTGCGGTGTAAAAACATCTGCTAAACATCTTAGAAAGAGCTGTAGTACGTCCATTCTAAATCACTTACATCTTACAGACATATCCTAAAGGTTTATATGACATCTGACAGGAGACGTCTCCTAGATGTAGGGCAGATGATCAAACAGCATCTGCCAGATGTACGTGTGCTATCAGGGGCAGCTATTGATTTTTGCGGAGGTATACCGGAAGATATGTTTTGGCCTCATAATGTTTATGTTGTTGCTGCTGCTCAAATCGTCTATAAACAGCCTACAATCTGTAGAAAATGAACTTCTGTCAATAGCAAGTCACACTGTCCCTTTCTCCTTTCATTTATTTAATATTTTAATGCATGTACTACCCTGCCCGATTTTTAAATTAAATGCATTATGGCCCAATATAATTAGATAAATGCATTCATGTTAACAGAAGAAAAAACTTGATTATATTGTTAACTTGTTGCTCTATGCAGCAGTCAGGCAAAATGGGAAATTGTAACTTTCCCTAAAAAGGTGACAAAGCATAAAGCTAAACTGCCAGCAGGGGGCATAACAACACCATTAAACCCACAGGACAAACACAAGGATTGAGACCATTTATACCAAACAATATACTTTATTTGTTGTCCAACACCACAGCCCAGCCTTAGGAAGTGGTTCAGTACCAAATTCAATGGAGTTACACATGACGATCATAAACACAGGAGGGGCAGGGACAAGATGACATCCTATTAGCTTTTTTCTGTTTTAATTGTCATTTCTTTTCTACATAAAAAAAGAAAAAAGCCCACCCTCCAGAAGCTCAGATGTTGTCAGCGCTGCACTGTATAGCTGTACACAGCCACGCAATAAAAAAAAATATTTTCAACGTATTCCGCAGTGGTGGCGAACAGCGAAAGCCTGACTGCAGTTCTCGTCAGATAGACACAGACACGCAGACGGTAGCCCGAGCACCACTGCAGAATTGAGTGCTGGTTACAGGGACCCAAAATGTCCCCACCCCTCACAGTCACCCAGACCAGTTTACAGAAGTTTTTCAAATGGGAACGGGAGACCACACTGCATACATCTGATTACTGCTCCTACTGACTGTCAAAGTGTTTTCCTCTACAATAAAAAAAGGAGAAATGAAAAACACTTTATTCTTTACAGTTAATTCTTGTTTGTGCTTTTTTAATAATACTATGATCTGTATGAGGTCTTAGTTTGGTTTTATCATACACTGGAGTAGCAAAGAAAATTAAATTTAAAATATTCTGTACGCCCCACAGTACACAGTATTTCGCGGCGGTTTCATGTCACGCATTGGCCACGGACGACCACCTCAATCCCCCCTTTACAAATAAAGATGAAAAAACTATAGAAACCACTGGTAGAATCCCTTTAACAACACAAGTACAGTACACACATACAAAGAGCATTTCCTGTCTGGAGGGAAGTGATGCAATGAGATGTAAACATATAGCCAAGACGTTGCACCTTGTTACAAAATGTTCCTTGACTTTTCAGTTTTTACGTTTGTTCTTTTAGTTCATTTTTTCAACAGTCTTTCTCAGTTTCCACCCATGTATAAAAGTACAGGAACACTTCTAGACTTTCATACTTGGTTTGCTGTGGGCTCTATATGTGTCGTCGTATCCACAATATCAAGCGAATATCCTTGACATTACTTAGTCTTGTAAATTCCATATACATTCCCAAGTTTCCAAAAAGCCTATTCCAAGTCCAATGCTGAGGTAAGCACACTTGGCCTCTCTCACACTTCCACCTGTTAAATGACATTAACCACTGGAAAGATTCCCTGTGAACACATCCATGAGTATGTGACAGCCGTCTGTCAGTGTGTAAGCAATAAACCTTGTTGTACCCAGGTCTCAGGGTGTGTATGTGCACTGAAAATGTCCAGGTTTCCACCCATCTCTCTATACGTTCCTTGTTGTATTTCTTTATGAAGGTGTTCTTATTTCACAGGTAACAGTTTTGATTGTTCTTTACTTAAGTGGAGGCTCAAAACATTATATTCCCAGGGTTTCCAGGGCCAGGATTAAATCCCATGCCCATATCAGCTGCCATTCCTCTAGGCCTCATCTGAGAAGGCATCATCATAGTCTGCTGAGGCCCACTCATCCCTTGTAGTGACATCATCATATTAGGAGAGCCCACAGGGCCAGGGTGGTTGTACATTGGCCTTTCCTTTCCCTGCATCATTCCAGGGCCTCCCATCATTCCTGGCTGATGCCCAGGAGACAACATCCTGTGCTGCGGCCCCATCATACCCTGACTCATGAAACTGGGGGGCCTCATAAGGTTATGGCCTGGATTACCCATGGGCATGTCCTGTGGTCCCATGTGTCCAGGGCCTGGTGGACCCCCCATTCCCTGCATGGGGTGGCCCATCCTTGGGTTGCCGTCACCCATCATCCCCTGCATTTGTGGAAAGCCAGGTGGGCCGGATGGGTGGGGTGGCTTCCCAACAGGGCCATCCCCACCGCGAGGGAAGTAGGACAAAGTCTGGCTGGGCTTCTCAGAAGGAATAATTCGAGAAAGATCAAACTCTGGGATACCGGACGCACCTGGTCGCATCACCTCGTGTAGATCTGAATCATTAAAGACACCAGTCATGTTATTAAACTCCTGGCCTCCTGGATTGTTAGGTTTGCACATAACCGACTCTCCACCAGGCCCGTGAGGCATACTGCCCATCCTGCCAAGTGGGCCTCCATCTCCCTGGAAACCCATCCCGTGAGGGAAGCCGCTCTGGGGCCCAGGACCGTTGTGAGGGAAGGGGATCTGCTGCGGCGACGACTGCCCTGGGGGAAAGCCCTGCCCTCGATGAGGAAGACCCATGCGTCCCTGTGACATCATCTGGTTGTTGCCCATCCCAGGATCTTGGGAGATAGGGTTCATCATCATACCGTGAGGCATCATGCCTGGGCCCATAGGTCCACCATGAGGAGGCATATTTGGGCCCATGTGGTTAGGCGAGGGCATCTGGTTTGGCATACCATGTGAAAGTGGCTGGGAGCCCATAGTGTTCATTCCCATTGGGCTGAGGGAAGTCATGGGGCCAGAAGAGTTGGGCGTCATCATTCGAGGATGTCCTGGGTGATGGTTTGCAACCATTCCTGCAAATGGATCATAAAAAATATTGTGATTTGCAGCAAATGATCTGGGAAATGACATTTTTTATTCATATGCACGCCGTCTCTTACCAGACATGCTGTTGTTCATAGATGGCAGGTTGGGAGATCGAGCAGGCGGCGAGTCGTCGTCGGAGCTGGCCACAGTTTTGATTGCATCATGGTAGAGGGGTGTAGAGCTTGGCATGGCAAACTTGGACATGCGGGACATCATGATGGAAAGTGGATTTTGGGATAGCGTTGGCTCTGGGGGCATGTTGTAGGGACTACTGGATGGAAGACTTCCTGGAACGTTGATGGAACCTGGCTGATTGGACGAATTACTGGATGGAGGAGCTGAAGAAGGATTACCACCTGGGAGGGAAAAAACACGAAAGAAGACATGGGAAAGGAGAAGAGGAGGGAAGACCAGCAATTACCAATGACCATAGACAGATTAAGAGCTGCACAAACACACAAAATATTGCAGGAATAATTGTAACCGCATTAAAAGCAACAGCCAATAGCTTATAGTTTTAGGCCACTAAACAAAGACTGCATCCACGTCTATGTGAACTAAAAAATACAGATTGTATTTTGGCTTTACCTTGATCTACACCGCCCATCATATTTGGTGATGTCATACTAAGGGGAGGCTTGTTCTGAGGAATTCCTGGGCTTTGCATGGGTGGTTTGGGCGATGACGTCCAGCCTGGGGAGGGAGCAGGAAGCGAAGGAGACTTCATATGGACGGGTGATGCCCCTGCCGACCCCATCATTGGAGGAGACTTAATGGCTGCAGCTGCTGCTACTGCTGCAGCTGATGGTCCACTAAGCATGCCAGCTAGCTGGGATGGTGTCTGGGGAGACTTGAGGTTACCTGATGGTGAGCCCAGCATGGGTGACTGGACCTGCCGCAGTGTTGGCGACTTAAGCGGGTTGACATTCGGCGAGTTAGCGGGGCCGGACTGGACACTTAGGTCAGAGGGTTTACGACCTATATTTCTCTGGCCAGGTGGAGGCCCTGAGCTGTTGGGACCCTGATTGGGTTGTAAAGGAGGCATGTGACTGAGACGACCATTTCCCCCGACATGACCTCTTTGGTCAGGGCCAAAGGGGGGCTCGCCTCTTGGGCCCCTTTGATTACCAGGGCCTTGAGGACCCATGCCATGAAACTGTCTATTGGGTCCCATGTTGAGGTCACCTGTGTGGGGATGGTCAGGGAAAGGTGGCCCTTGCATCATTCTTTGCGGAGGTACCACATTCTCAGGCATTGGTAAACCACCTTGCCTCATCTTCATAATTTCCTCTGGACTAAGATTCATTTGTGGATCTCTCATTTTAGGAGGCATCATTTGAGGATTAGGCCCCATGTTCACATTGAGATTAACAGGTCCCATGCCAAATTCAACCATGTCACGGCCGATACCCTTTACAAACTCCATTCTTGAGGAGGGGCTCATGGGACCATCACCAGGCATTCTTGGAAACATCATGCCACCCCCGTTTCCAGGCTCCATGGGTCTTTGGTTACCCATCATTCGGTTCATCTCCATCATCATGCCAGGTGGAAGCCCCATGCCTTGTTTATCACCCATACCTTGATGAAACATAGCCTCCTGTACAGATTGAGGATTGGGGAATCTTTCCACCCGTCCACCTGGACCTCCAAACATTCCCTGGCCAGGTGGAAACCCTCTCCCATCCCCCATTTTGGGCATATCGTCAGGCCAGTTCATTCCTGGTCTGGGCATAGCATTAGGCCCTCCCTCCATTTCAGGGTTCATCATTCCTGGAAAGCCAGGCATCCTCTGCATGTGTGGATGCATGCCTCTGGGGCCCATGCTCATCTGGTCAGGGAATGATTCAGGGCCACCAGGGCCCCACACCTCTCCAGGATTCATCTGGTAGGGTGGCGGTGGACCTCGCATCATCCCTCTAGGTCCACCCTGGTGAAGCATCATTTCTCCCATTGGTCTATGCTGCATGTGTTCCTGTTTGCGCTTTTTCTCCTCATAGAACTCCTGCTGCAGTTTAAGCCAGGCTATCTGCTCTGGTGTCATGTGGTCTCCATGCTCTCCACCGGGGCCTGGATGCGAGTTCATAGGTCCTGGACCCTGAGGAGCAGGTCCAAGGTCATCTGGGGAAAAGGGCATGTCTCTAGGACCTGGCGGACCAAAGGGGGGTCCATCAGGACGAGGCCCTCCTGGTCCACCAGGTTTCCCAAGACTTTGCGACTGGGCCATCATGGCTTGAAGAGGCCCTTGTTCTAGTTTCTTCGACATTCCTTCAATCATTGCAGCATTGGGTGGAGGTCCACCCATGTTTCCCTGGCCCATGGAAGCCATGTCTTTGTCATCTGGGAAGAGCATTCGCTGTATATCACGAAGAGTCTGTAAGGAACGCTCCCGATGCTCTAGTTGCTCTTGAGAAAGACCCTCAGAGTTGTCCCCCATGCTAGACATGATCTCATGAGCCAGCTGCTGGTGGTGTTGGGCTGTAAGTTTGGCATCTGCTCCCTTGGGCAGATCTAGGGATGGGAAGCTATGTTGAGGGCCTGCGTTGGGAGGCTGGTTAGAGGTCTGACTACCAGGTGTACCAGCAGAATTGCTACCATCCTGGGATCCGGCACCGTCTTGCGGGCTACTGCTAGGGAGGCTCTTAGAGTCCATACACCCTGGAGGTGCGCTGTCTGAAGGAAGGCTAGATGGTTTGGCCCCCTGATTTGGCTGCTGAGGTTGGGTGGGTTGCGCTTGAGGTTGTTGCTGCTGGCCTGACTGCGCTACTTTAGAGGCTGCTTGGTGGTTCTGGTCACTTGAGTGAGATGAGGGCTGTTGCTGGGAGGATACTCCTTGCTGTTTTGTGTCGTTTCTTAAGGAGCCAATCTGATTATTCTGAAACAAAATAAAATGTTACTTTTATGCAAATTGACATTAAGGTGCACTCACCAAATGTAGTGTTTTCAATTATTTTCTTACCAGGGGTGGCTGGGGCTTTCCACCCTTGCCGTTAGAGATATTGTTCATGTGATAGTTAATGATGTTGTCTACATGCCCTGTTATGACTGCATCTGCTGCCCTGAAATAGAAAAAAAACCAATGAGTACAATTTCCCATAATTGCTATTGATCAAGAAACATGGTCATGAATTAAAACCGATTTATCCCCCACAACACTTTGAATGTGTCAAAGCAGATGGATGCTATGAAAAGATGAACAAATACTAGACTCAAGACTCAGTTCCACATAGTGTGGTGGAAGAGCAGCAATGGCACCACTGCGGGAGACTCTTATTATGGCCACAGCGTGTCAAAAACTCTGTCAGTCACTATTATTTGGCATCCCACAGTCTGCCATCTGAAGGTCTCTCTAGTTAAGGCAAATGTGTTGCTTTCAGTGCTCAAACACCTTGTCTTTAACCGCTTCTACATTTTTTCTAAGCAAAGAAGAAAATGGGCCTCACTTTCCCTTGTTTAGACAGACAAAAACATGCAACTATGGTAAACAACCAAACATCTGCATTTCAGCAGTGCAACTTCATGTTGACATTAAACTTAACATACATATTTTGGTTTTATACAGAACAAATTCCTAGTGCATGTTATTTGAAGAATAAGACATTCTTGTTGTTTTTGTCAAATAGTTTTTTAGGCATTGTTGTATGAACTATGCATTTGCTCTGGCTTCGTATGCGATGGCCACTTATCATCATCCAATTATTTCTGGATGAATTAAACCCGGTCTTGCACTACAGTGTTTTCATCTCTAAACTCATTCATAATTTTTTTTTATAACATTGATTTCCTAACAATTCTAATAGAAACAAGCACAGCTGAAAAATAAAGTGAAATATGTACTTGTTGGCCATCTCTGTGGTGAAGACGTAAACAACCTTTGACCCAGGCTTCTGCCCACTCCCCAGTTCAGACGCCGCACTCTGTCCTCCAACTGTATTATGGGTAGGCGTGGAGGCAGAAAGAGAGCCTGGATCTGGCTTGATATCTGTAGAGTTACAATCTGTGTAAGAGAACATAAAATATGAAAGATTCGATCATAACAGACCAGCGGTTACAACACAATGCGTATTATCATTCCTATTGTTTCCTGCAGTACATTTCAATCCTTTTTGATTGACCATAGCATGCAGCGAACTGTTTTTGCAGAAGGACGATTTCTTAATATTGTTTATAAATGGCCTTAGTCGTATTAATGTGCTTTTGCCTTTGAAATACTGTAAAACACTGTGCATTCTAGATACATAATTTGGATCATGCAAGTTGAATTTGTGCAGCTATGGAACAATATCATTAGGATTTTCATACATTACGATCAAACAAAGAATCTTGCTAAGAGGCAATGCAGTTTGTTTTGTAAAAACGAAGCAAAACGTACTGAAGAATCCTGTGTCATCGTCATCACTCTCTCCTCCTGAACACCAATCTGCACCACTGTAAGGCAACCGTCGCTCTCCGACACATAACCTTTTCGCTCTACTGCCTAGTTCTTCAGAAAGACACAAGAGAGAGGAAAAGATTAATGACGTTCATGAGATGGTCACAAGATGCATTTACAGGTGGTATTATAAATGAACATATCGTTTAGCTTACAAATTCTTTTCTTCGCACAATTTAAGTTGTTCTACTTCCTCAAGAAATATTGCTATAAAAACATTACCATCCAGAACAGTATTTTAATCAGAAAGAGAAAGAATTCCCTGGCAGAATAGAATGACGTTTCATTTCAACATCACTTTGCCAGTGTGATAAGATTTTTCAATACCACAAACAACGCTAGCTCACCTAAATGCACACATACATCTGGGGGACGTCTATATGACGTCTGCATTAACAACTGCAAGACATATTTGTTTAATTGTTTGCTCATCAGCAATACATCTCCGTGACGTTTCCTGTCGATGTCATATGGATATTTAGAAGATGTCTTTATAAATTATAAACTCTTAATGCATATAAAATAGCTTTTTCTAAGACGTTTATCAAAGGGGACGTTTTCCACATCTGTAGCAGACATCGTACAGACATACAGGAGCTATCTGGGTCACTACAAACAAAACACCTGCTTTGTAATCTCTGCCGATAAAACTTTAGTCAGTTTAAGCAGGCCAATAGAAAGATGCACACCGCCGATGTTAATGTCTAGAACCGTTGTTAGTTCCCAGACCACAAAGTGAAGGCACAGTTGGGTCAAAAGGGATAACATGACTTCCTGTGTAAAGACAACACTCAAACAAACCGCAAACTCTCAACAGCTTGAACAAACACCAACAAACAAAAAGTTGTCTCTTTGTGAGCATAAAAGCATGTTGGTACCTAAGAGGAAACCAAACGGGTTTGTGCTCCTCAGACACGCACAGAGAAAATAAGGAAATAAACTGGATGAGCTTTGTACACAAACAACAAGCATTGCATTAACGTCGTCACTACAAACTAGTCAAGTTTTCTTAAAATTTAAATCTTTAGCTTTCCAGTAGCGGTAAGAACTAACAACAGAAGTGTTACATTTTCTCTGGAAAGATGTAAGCAAAGTGGTTTGTGTGGTGTTTCCTATCAGATGTTTAGAATCAGACCTAGTGATGTGAATGAATCACTCGAGCTGGTTTTCAAAGAATTAGGGGAAAAAATGAGTCTGAATTGGTTTAAGAATCAAGAGTGCTTTCTCAACCATAGGAAACTCAAGAGAACAAACAGTGTTCTGAATGAAGCAAAACATTTACCCTTCAAATCAATTAAAACCAAACATGCAAATGCAT
Source organism: Triplophysa tibetana (assembly GCA_008369825.1). Lineage (NCBI taxonomy): Eukaryota > Metazoa > Chordata > Actinopteri > Cypriniformes > Nemacheilidae > Triplophysa > Triplophysa tibetana. Next base: position 7,754,197 of record CM017896.1, on the reverse strand, counting down.
CATATCATTTGGTTTTTAAGTCTAACACCTGCGCATTCTTCTCATGAATGACTCCGTAGTTAACGTGAAAACATTTTCCAGGCCAATCACTAAGAGAACATATTGAGGTTCCAAGCAAAATAATACCAAAACGGTACACAGAAGCACTTAAGGGATAGTTTATCCGGCATTAATAAAAAATTATGTTCTTTTCAGAAATGTCTGGTTTTGAGTTCATAGAATGGAAGTCAATGGGTTGATGTTTAACAACGTGCCAACAACCAAACCCGGGTCCCCGTGGGCCAACAGCTAATGCCCATGTGTCTGGGCTAACGCTCTGAAAGAGAAAGATTTTTAAACGTACAAATTAAAATGGATTTGTCTCACACTAATGCAAATCAATAAACAAACCAGCAGGGGTCAACCAGCCTGTCAAACACAAACAGAAGGTTCCCCCCTTTCCGCAGGCCAGATGGTACGTTCCCAAACCAGGTTTTTAAAGTGATTCTCCCACTAGGAGACGTGCAGGGGTGTGGATGTCTTTATGCGCCACTTCAGCCTTTAGAGTAACTCTGAAGTGGCGTGTGAACACGAATAAACACGCGCACATGACAGAAAGAGTGAAAATGTATGACCCTTGGGATATGTTGTGTGCTTGAATACTGGGTCATTAAAGGGCATTCCAAAAACCAGGCCTGATGCATAAACATTGTGCATGTGGCAACACATGTGCACACACAACTTTCCATTCACACGTATAAATACTTTGTTCTGTTGAACACAAAATTAGATATTTAGGTGGTCAATGATGTTCCAGAACAAAAATTGCTAACGTTCATCCAAATATCTTTCACTGTGTTCATCAGAACAAAGTAATTTATACAGTTATGAAATTTCAAGAGGGTGATCAAATGAAAACAGAATTCTCATTTTGGGGTGAAATGTTGGCGCTGGAATTTTTTATCGTTTAAACATAACAATGAGCGCTTTTCCGCCATCACGCCGAACCGTTCTAAGCAAAAGTTTTTGCATCGGAAACGGTTACAGTTGCATTGGATTTGTGTCCATACATCAGAAGGGAATACGTTTGATTGCGAACTTTCTTTAAAATATCTTCTTTCATGTTCTACGGAGGTAAGAAAGTCATACAGGTTTAAAATGACGAGAGGTTGAGTAGAATTTGGAATTTTAATTTTTGGGTCAACTATCACTTGAATTTGTGTTCTTGAGATGACTAAAGGTCTTAGGGTTGTGGAATGACACAAGGGTTATTCATGACAGAATTTACGTTCTGCTGTGATCGATCCCCTTCAAGATTATGGTGGTATGTTTCTTGAAGGCTCAACGGTACCTATTCAAACGAAACATCTATTCACTGCTAGAGCAAATGGATAACTGACTTCTCTGCCACAAGATGAACAATCTTCTATCGCAAATAGCTTCACATTAAGACACCGCTCGATATAATTACCTGACCGAGACACTGGAGATGATTAAAACCACCGTATCCAAGAGGTCATCTAATAGCACATTATTAAGTCCTTTTTCAATGAACAAGACATAGATAACCAGAGCCCAGATTCGACCTTACTAGATCAAACAGCATTTTCACAATTGTTTTTTACCTTTCTGGTCCCCTTCGTTGCTGGGTGTTCCAGTATCCCTCTGTTCGAACGACTCCACAGAAGTGCTTCTCTCTCTTTTAATCTTGCCTTTTGCTCCATTGCCTGAACTCAGGCCTTGTCCATTTTTGAGTCCCATACTTCCTATAGGGCCCTGGGGAACTTTGGGGGTGTGGCTTCCACTCTGCGACTTTGGGTCACAAGGAGAGGGCTGAGATTGGCTGCCGGCACCCCCCTGCTTTCCCTGGTTGGGCAGTTTGGAGTCCATCTGTGCAGCGCTGGATGGGGACATCACGGGTGGCGACCTCACCATGGCCTCCTGCTTGGATTTTGGACTGCTGTGAAACAGAAAACGGAAAGATACGGTCAACATCTACATCGAGCTAGAAGCTACTATAAAAAGAGACTGATGCTGTGTGTCTTGGAAGCACGCCAGGTTTTAATCGAGATATCTTGACAGATCTTGATGGGTCATTCATTCACTTTTTTTATTCATTCAGAACTTGTATATGATTGTTTTGTCTGTGAAACACATCCTTTAAGGTACCAATTGCTTTTGCACAGCGTTAAAACAAAAGTCTTGTGAAACGGACTACACAAACGCTCTGACGTTTTGGCGTTTCAACTTTTCCACCGATCATCAACTCGCCTCGCTGTAGAAAAGGAAAACGCCAAAACATGCAGACCAGACTGAAAAAATCTAGACAGCAGAGTCATATTTGTGCCGTTAGCAGCTGACGGAGCAATTGTGGCAACCACACCCTGAAACCATGTCATCGAATAATAGGAAGGAAATCTTGACGCGTATCGTTGACGTAATTACAGCACTTTCGGCGACCTAATGTCCTTGCCCTGCTCTCTGTTGACAAAGTGCCAAGTTAATATTTAATCAAAACTTGTCAAACCAGATCTCCTGCACGCTAGCCCTCATCCATAACCAAAGCCTTGGGTCTGCGGAGACTGGTTACCTAGAAACAATTCAGCGGCAATGGGATGAGGGCTGGAAGGTTGGAGGTCACATGTGAACGCCTGCTTATATTCCGAACCCAATGACAACATACTGAACCAATCCAAATGAGGAATTGCATTAGCATTCAAGCTCCCAACGACCCTGCTTAGAAAAACTGCTTCAAACATCCATGAATCGTCATTAGGATATATGCCATTGTGCTCCTTGAAGGACTCCCAGCAGAGCCCCATCACCGGTTCATTAACAAACTCTGCGAGTCAACGACGGCAGCCATTTTGGATCTGATGTCCAGCAGGGAGGGTGGGTTGCATTAGCTGCAGCTGAGCTGAAGTGGGTCAGTTTCTCATATGGTCAATGAGGTTCTGGAAGCTCTCCAGGTCCATTCTGCCTTCAGGGCACAGCCCCCCCGCTACTTTAGCATGTGCTGGTTTCCTGTCCGCGAGAGACTGTAAGCGTAGGAATTGCGAGTAAATGGACAGCAAATGATTTGCCGATGTGGTGGATCTTTATTAAAGAGATATTACAACATCAAGGCCTCATGCACTTTTAATGGTTTAATATAAGAGATAGTAATGTCCATAATTAATCCGCAATCCCAGTGAGGGCTGGAACTAACAATTTGCCACTCAATTAATCTGTTGTTTATTTCTTAAATTTATTGTCTGAAGAAGACTATCATTTCTTAAGAACTGGTTATTACGACTGGTTATTACAACGTTTTCCAGTTAGAAAATAAAATGGAAGTAGAGTAAATAAAACAAAAGAGTGAAGAGGTTTCTTTTTTTTTGCCAAATGAATTTATAGATCTATAGAGCAGCCCATTACTAAATTCAAGGAAATCCTAGTATTTTCTTCTCAATCACTTTTACAAGGGTGTCACAATATAGCGTTTTGGTCAATGATCGTGATATTTAAAACCGTGATCATCAATATCGTCTTAATTTTACACATGCCCCCATGAAAAGTTTTATCATGAAATTCACAATGACCTTACAGACTTGTATTTTAAGTGAAAAACACAAAACACACCAAACTAACGATACATTTGACTGATTGCATAAAAAGATCTCCGAATACATCACTATAATGTCGTTGTTGTGAATCCTTTTGGTCAAGATAATCCTGCAGTAAAAATGTCATATTTTAACAGGCCTAACTTGTGGTTTTCATAAGCTGTTCCATCGCACATTTAAAATGCATAATATACAGCAAGTTAAACTGAAATAATTCGGCAAAATCGTTCATTACCATTGACAACACTCTTGCTTTCCATCATGTTGGAAATCAACACATCTTGTATGACATCACGACTCTGCGACACGTTTATAATGCAGTATTCAAGTTTCACACTTGTAAATATGACTTGTACTTGGAAACCTGTAACTACAGTCAAATATTTTGACTGGAAGGCAGCATTAATTCACATGCTGTCCTTGCAACAATGTGCAAACTGCACAGTCACCAACAGAGGTTTGCTGACTCAGAATCCGTAATTTGATCAATTAGCTGCAGCAACCCTAAAGTAAACTTTGTTTATTTCTAAGCAAATGACACTAAATATCATAAACAAGGCACTTATGGGACCGTTCATACAGAAACGCACACATTTTCCTCACCTCTGAGTGTTAGCCGATGGAGAGTTCCTCACTTTGGGATTGCTGGAATGCATTGACGTCAGTCCCGGGGCGACAGAAGCAGGAGCAGTAGAGTGCTGGTGTGGACTGGGCGTATGTCTGTGGGAGTGCGTATGGGTGGTGGTGGGCGTAGTTTTGGCCCGGGCGCTCCGAGGCCCGGCGTTGGGGGTTGCGACAGGGCTGCTGCAGTCGCGGCCCTCCTCTTGTCGTTCTTTGGCCCTCTCCTTCCTGCCCGAAGCGTTCCCTGCGGTTCCAGTAGCTGCGGTGGTTGCTGAGGCCGTCACGGTGGCTGCTGCTGTTGGTCTCTCCTCCTGCACCTCCAGCATTCTCTGTGTGGGCTTGTCTGGAGTCTCCCCGAGGAGCCCTCACAGCCCCTGGCCACACTACGCACAAAAATAAACAAAGATGGTTTTGTTTAGAACAACGAGAGACGGTGTAGTTTACATTTGATTTTAATAAAAGTATAAGTGACTAGTTAAAGGGAGAGTACGCCCAAAAAGAAACTTTATTCACCCTCATATCATACATAACCTGTATGAGACTCTTTATAAGACATTCTGAGAAAATGGTTTTGTGCCCATACACTTGAGGTCAATGGGGACCAATGTTGTTTGGATACCGACATTCTTCGAAATATCTTTTATTATTCTGCCAAAGAAAGTCATGCACGTTTAAAATGACACAAGAGTAAAAAAATGGAAGAATTTTCTTTCTGGGCTATACAGAAAAAACATTAAAAAGATAAACAACAACAAAATACACAACATCCGGAAAGATCTGTTGTAACAGTCACAATATTAGAACTGTTCACAGACACAAAAACACAGTAACGCTTCGAGTCACATATTTACTTTTTGTGAGAAGACAAGTTTTATAAGAGCTATAAATAGACAAAGACCAACCAAAACAAAACCAAGACAAGGTTCCAAAAAATACCAGTCAGACAGCGAACATAAAATCTGCACAACACTTGTTCACCATAAGAAGGTGAGAAAATGTAAAACTGTGAATCTGCCAAGCAGTGGCCATCCTCCAAAACTGATTGGAAACTCATTCGTAAGAATGCCATTTGTAAAAAAATATATATATATCTTGCATGGAGGCGTGTGATAGACTTGACAGATTGCTGGATAATTCTGTAGTCATAACCAGAACATCATATGAAGAGGACCATTCACATGGATCTGTACGACACTCAAAATATGTTTGCAAAGACAGAACAAAGAATGGAGAATGATTATTAGTGAAACACATCTTGATGCTAGAAAAGACCGCAGGTGATCAATTAAGGTCCAAGCTTAGATGGTTTATTAAAGCAATAATTCCCGCGAAGCAGTGCCAAAACGCCCTTAGCGGTTCTAAAATGCACTGTAACCCACTGCTTCGCAGGGCTTACTGCTTTTATAAAACGGTTACTCCATATGCGTAGCTTATGGAGTTATACAATACCCCAATCAGGGTATTGTATAACAGTTTAGAACTTTGCTCAACCAATCAGATTCAAGTACCAGAACTGACCGTTTTAAAAACCATTATGGACAAGAACACACATGACTGCACATTCTTACCTACAACTAAATATTTCAGACACTGGCCAGATGCTATAACACTTTATTGTGTCAAATTGTTGACATGCTTTTTCACTCTAGTCTATAATATACTTGAGTACAAAGTGTGTGGAAAAAGTAATGTGCAGGATAACAGGTCTGACGGATACATGTTTCTGATTGGTCAGTTGTATAATTCTGCAGTTAAATAGTACAGTTAATCATATTATAATCTCTATTCGAGATTAACCATTAATCGTTGCAATATTCATGTGTTAGTAGCAACAAAGCACAAAACGTCTTCATGATAAGGTCAGATATTGCTCATTTTGGGTTGGGAGTTTACAGACGATAGGAGCCCTTGAAATACGGTGTCACAGAAGCTCAAGAGCGGCAGAATATACCTGGCTGTAAAGTGAAATATGCTTTAGTTTAATAAAGTACAAAACTGACAGAATAATCGTGACCAATCGCGATTAAAATTGGGCAAAATAATAATAATAAATAAATAAATACTCCCCCATGTAATGAGCTCTAAATTTATGGATTTCTAGTCGTATGCATCACACTCCTATCCTGAGTAAAACAAATCTACATTTTCAATGGTAACATACTAAAACCACAAAACCGATAGTTGGTCTCATAAAATAGTGCTAGTACGTTAACATATAAACGACAGGGTTTCAATCCGCCATTCTTAAAAGTTCAGGCACTTCTCTCTTAACGCAAGTTTGAGCTTTTCCATATGCAAGCTCTTTCCCTCCAGTCAAGATGTGAGCACCCTCTCAAAAAGCTGCCGCGTCAGACTACGTTGTCATCCCGAAAATATTTAGGACGGCTTCCAAAATACCCAAATGATGTAAGCATCTCCCTTATTCCCTCTAGGCTAACAGCAAGCACTTATCAGACGAAACTTCAGCGCTAACTCGACCCCTAGACTCCATTTTGGGACCCTAAATGTAATATAAGACTATCAAACAGACTAAACGTTTGCGTTTATGAAGTATTTCAGCCTTTTCAGTTCTGGAATCTATAACATTCAAGCTTACACATCGGTTCTTAAATCTGTGATAATAACTGGTTCAAATGTATTGTATCAACATAAACCATTTACATGAAAATGTGCAAACACAATGAAAATAGATTAGGAAATAAAATAATAAAAAAAAAGCAAAAAAGTTGCATTAATGAAAAAGAATAGAAACAATGACTGAAAGTGTAGTTGCGGCAGCCATTTCCCTTCCAATTTTTGGTCACCTAAAGCATGGGATCCTCACACGGCTCACTCTCCTCCTGAAGCCACAGTCACATTCTGACATTCTCACATTTCACTATGCGCGGTGTGAGGGGCCGGTGTGCTGCTACGGTACTGCGCTCTAATGGCGTTCAGTGGCAGCGGCATGGCCGCAGAGCCTCTTCCAGCCCGCCAGAGACATTTCTCTTCATGCACGCACGCACACCCACCAACACCGTTGCCAAGGCAACCCCCGACCGACAGGCCCTGGATCTACAACAGTCTTAAAAAACACACCCGCACCCACCAGTCAACCAAGGGAGTGCCGTTAGCATGCATCTTCTCTACAGATATGTACAAGCACATTTTACACGCACAATTTATTTATTCCACATAACAAAACTGAGGCTTTGAAGAGCCCAGTAGGTTGTAATTGTTACAGTTACTCGACTTTATGAAACCTCAATGCAGAAATGTTCAACAAAATGTGCGATACTCTGAATGGAGTTTAAAGGAATAGTTGAAATTGATGAAGGGATGAAATTCTTTTGTTCTCAACTTATCCTTCCAAACGGTGGTGGTGGAGGAAAACCTAATATCCAAACTACCCACTTCCTGCACAGATATCGACACAACTTCCAGTACACTTACTCTTCCTGTCTACCTCCGAGTGAGCCAGAAAGAGTTAAGATGATCTATAGAATCAAATGTGGAATGAAGAGAGAACACAAATGACCAAATGAAATATTCCAAGGATTAGAGAGGCCGGGAAATTATTCTAAAACCAACATGCAATTCACAACTTCAACATCTTAAATCCTATTGTCAAAAGGATGGGGAAAGATATCTGGACACAACACTGTTGTACTGCACACATCACATAGCGATCGAGCCCCAAGGAACACAATGCTGATTAATCGTTGCCTTGTATAAAAAAGCGTTGCCAAACGTATAAACGTAAACTTCCACAATCCATTAGCTCAAAACGAGCGCTGCGGCATGACCGCAACTTGGCTCACACTTTGTGCATCGACGGCCGACGATACAGCTACAGGGTACCATCAGGAAGGCAAACAGGGGAAAACAGGAGGCGCGCGAACGAAAGAACCCGACCCACGGAGCCGTGAGGCTTAAACAACTATATGAACTGTGTGATGGGCTGTTTACGACAGAGGTCTCGCCACCTTTATTCAGTTAAAAGTGAGGCTTTCTCAACTCGATTTCCATTTTGCATGGCTAAAGGGCTGAACGCTCCCACTTACAGAACACAACAACCGCGTACGCATGTGTAAGAGATGTGAGGCCACAAATGCACACATACAACATCAATGTGAAAAGCATTTTTCTTCCCATACAGAAAAAGAGCTGCTAAAACCTTAAAAGCCATCGCCTTTGGGTGGAAAAAAGAAAAAATACTAGCACACACGTAGGTCGAAGCTTAATGCCAAGAGTGGTATCCTGTACACAAACGCTAGTATATACCCTGATGGCACACACATCTTAGAGACGTCTATTTGATGTTTGCGTTTACATCTGCGGACGTATTTTTATGATTGTTTGCTCGTCATACTGTAAAACCAAACTTCTAAACAACAGTACACAAATCCATCCCATTTGTCAGTTGTTGTTGGATTAAGTAGCTCAACCTGTATCTAAACTCTTCCAGTGGTTCTGATCTGGCGACCAACAGGGCCACCTCAAAGTTCTCAGCTAAGGGTTGTCTACACCATGTTAGCATGCACCACTCTCTCCTAAATACTACCTAGGAGTAACGTGAATAAAGACTGGAGATATATACCTTAAACAAGGCAAAAACAAATCGACAACGTAGCAGCGATGAGGTGTTGGACTCCTCTAGATGTACACACTCCTGATGGGTCCAAACGACTAGAACCATGACTTCACTGACCAGGTGGTCTTCCTCCAATTGTCTGATCTTTAAAGATGCTCCAGTGCCAGCACACGCAAGCATTGAGACTTGGTAGAACTTGGTCGTTGGCTTCCGAAACCAACATGCAAACTGGATATTGCACAACCTTAAAGGTGGCATCACAGTGCGTTCCGATGACAGGTTGTTAAACTTTGGTGAATTGGAAAAGCATCACTAGATCATAAGACTGGTACATTTTCAGAGACGAGAATAAATGTATTCATGGAATACTCCCAATACTGAGAACACTACTGGACACAACTATGTGAGATATGTAGACAAAATGCAACTCCGATGCTTGACCTCTAAAGCTCTCTGCATTCAGCAGTCTGTATAAATGTATCGCTGTGAGACATAAACACATCAGCGCTGTTTATTTGTATGCAGATCTCTGCTAAAGGAATGTTGTTCGACATGTATGTGTGCAGACTCACCATGTCCCTCTATGTCACGATATAGCTGTGGCCATGACTGCTCGTACTGCAACAGAACACCACCAACTGCACAACAATCTGAAAGAGAGAGAAACAAACATATAGACCGTCATTTATTATACAGGCTTGAAGGGCTCATGCTCATTGAAACATTTTAAATAACATATTGTAAATAGCCTGGATTTAAAAAGTGCATTATTAGGGATGTAACAATATCTAAAATCTCACTGTACCATAATACCTCGGTATAAAGTCAATGGTAAGGTATTTAATGCATTATTTTAAATGACAGATGATGATTTGGAAACGTGCCATAAGCATCCTCTTTTCTTTATCCTCTAAACATTATAAGTGCGGCTGAGAGATATGAGTTATAGTATGAGATGGGTTAAATGACCTTTTATATAATAAAATAATTTCACAAGATGTATATTGCCAAAGGTAACGTTTTTTGTTCAACATTCTCTATGTTAGGCCCAGAAGACCTTTCATTTCATACGGTCATGTGACCCCGATAATATTGAGACAATTTCGCTATCCCCATAAACCGGTGTTGATAATATTGTTTGATCCCTATGCATTATCTTTCATTACAAAACAAAATATGTATGCTTCACTCATAGATCAATTCTTTGGATGAGCGTTCAAAGCCATTGTAAAATTATTAAAAAACGCACACCTGTGGGCATACAGTCTATAATGGTGCATCTAGTTGCTCAGTAGACAATAATAGGGGGAAAAAAATATTTAAATATTTTTTCACAAATTACTGGATTTGAAATTACTGACACAAATAAAATTTACTGATCATTAAAGTACATACTCAAAATGCACGGCAATACAGTAGTTTGAGAGCAACAGATTTAAAGTCAAAGGCAACTTTTTTTCATTTGTTGAAAAGTTTCATTAAAACCAAACAAACCAAAACTCTCTAAAGAAAAAAAAGAGTAATAGACACAGAGGTGCAGTGACAAGATAAGTGCTTCTGTAACTGGGTTTTGTAGAAATGTATGTAATCTAGAAATGTGTGATAAATTGTGTGCAGTCAAAACAATCGATGTTCCAGCATTGTATAAAAAATAGTTTTTGGTTTAGATTTTTAAATCCTATGTTTAAGTTCATAAGGCTTTATTTGGGGGCAGAAAGCGAAACATCCTACACAAGGGGGCCTTAAAACTCTTTAGCAAGCGTTTCAGTGAGTTCGTCATGCTTTTCACAAGAACTCCAAAATCTGTAAAATAATATAAAAATCAAACTTCAAACCCTTTGACCAGACAAAAGAAGTTAGAGACATCGTGACCAGGGCGAGGAAGAAAGGGGGAGCATGGGAGAGGAAAAATAAGGCAATGTCGTGAAGGAACCGAGTTCTAGTTCAAGTGGACAGGGCCTTAATTTTTTTTATCCATGTAAAAGCCTCCAACCTCTCGCAAATTTCATACATACAGTTGGATTTTCCTCATCCATGGTTTAAAAATATAAAAGATGTCCTCAACTAGGGGCCCCGAGTGAATCTCAGTTGGTTTGTGACATGCTGTAAAATGACTGATGCATTGTTTTAAAGGTGACACTCTAAATCAGAAGATTCCTAATCCAATTAGGTCACTTCCTCTCAAAACGACCAGCTTCCTCTCACAAAGTTATAAATTAATCCTCTCAATTTCAAGTTCAAGTCCAGTGAAGTGACTTCAAAAAGCACAACAGAATATATATTATAGAAAAATACAACAATAATATAGTGATCAGATTTAAACATGTCCACACAAAAATAATGTCAATAGATGTGGGCCAAGCCACATGCAGGACGTGAGGATTTTTTTATAAATGTGTTGATAAAGTAAAGGGCAAACAGTTGTCTCAGCTGAATATTACACCATATCAAATAGGAGAAGGTAATAAAATCGCCACCTGAATACCACTTCTTTGTTGTTTCCATTCCAACCGTGAAATTATTTCTCCCGATGTGACACCAATTTGGCATATCTCAGGAAGTCACATTCACTTCACATTCTATTGAGAGAGCGCCGCAGAATTCCTACTTGCAAGCTAAGAAACCGTAATTATAACACAATGTCTATTCAAGTTATTCTGGTATGAACGGAACAGACGCATCAGACAATTTCATTTATTTCACATAAACAAGCTTTTTAAGGATTTATTGGAACCCTGCTTTTCATTATAGTTCAAACAATATATCCCAGACAGTCATATAACAAATTGTTCTAAGCAAAGTGTGCAAATGAAGTGTAACAAGCCATGAGCCGGTATGATATTTTGACGGTATGATAACCTTTAGCAAAAAAAATGTCACGGTTTCACGGTATTGCGTGGAGCAACATGGAGTAAAGTGTCTTGCTCAAGGACACACTGGTGGTGACTGCTGGGATCGAACCAGCAACCTTTTGATTACCAGTTCAATGGTTTAACCCACTAGACCAACATCTCCGTTTTTTGTCATAAAAGAAAAATCGATAAATTTGTCCAATTCAATGTATTTTTTCTTTCACTAAAAATGTTCACGCGCTACTTAAGACTGGTTTTGTGATCCAGGGTCGCATATGTCAGGGAAATTTTGTCAAAATTGTATTTTTGTCATAGCCCATATATTAGGCCTAAACATCAAACAGTCAATTACATGACTTCATTATGTATTTTTGTGTAAACACAGCTCACACCTTGAAACAGTAACACAGAAAATTGTAGTGGTTTTGAAACCTTGAGTCTTTCAAACCTCGGTATACCTTAAAACGGTATTTGTGCCCATGTCTAACTGTGACTAGGGCTTTGTTTTTTATCATTTAGTAGCTGCCAAGCAGAATGATGAGGAATACAGGTCGTCACATTATGCAAATGCGAAAAAGATAAATAAGAACATTTTCACAATTAGGACAAATACCACATCAAGCCCCATGATTCTTCAATTGTCATTCCCATGCCTCTTCAAGTTGTTTATTACAACATTGAAGAGGCATTCATGTGAGCTCATCTAATAAAAACAAGATTACAACCATAGACACTAAAGGAAAAAAAATTCTGATGGCCAGACTAGTGGTTGAAAGATGTGTTTACTACCTCATTTCATCAAGCCACGGCCCCTTCACAAACATGTGGTTTTATTTTAGCATAAAAATAATCATTCCGACCTGAATTTAACACAAAATTTCTTACAGAAATATTTCTCGCAAACACAAGAACATGAAACTATTTTATCTTTCCAGACCACAAAGACAGGTAAAAGACAAATGATTATAGATTTTTTTATTGTTTGCTTTCATTCAACCCCACCCAGACATCCGCCCATGCTTGTTACAGCCATGTTTACAATACAGTTTTATAGCTAACAGTGTACTAATTAAAGGCGTAAAAACATGTATATCTATTTAGAAGGGCGACTGCGGAAAGCACGCACACAAAAGAAAAAAATGCATGACATAAAAAATACGTCGACAGGTGTCGTCAAGATTGCCGCTTCAAATTACAGGTTCTTTTGGGCACCTCTACACCTAGTCGCCTATCTGAAGACTGTGACGTCGACAGACATGTCAGAAGCATGCACCAGAAGGTTAAGTTCTGCCAATAGCATTCCGTACATGCTCAGACAAACCAGTTTATCTGTGAGGAGAGTGACTGGTGCTAAGAGCGGGAAAAGATCAATTGCGATCTGTACGATTCCATCCTTTGGAGCAAAAACATTATCTTGTACATCAAATAAAAAGTAAGGTGATGTGGATAGATACAAAAGTTCACAAGTCAATCTTTCTGCTCTTGAAAACATAAGATATTTTGAGAAATGTCTCAGTGGGTTTGTTTCCATACAGTGGAAGTCAATGGGGGCAATGTTGCTTGGTTACCAACGTTTTTTACATATTTTCTTTCGTGTTCTGTAAAGGAAAATAAAGTCATATATAAGATATATAAGAATATATAAAGAAGTTATTTTTTTTGGTGAACTGTCCCTTTAAATCAAGGCAGCCCTGTTAAAGCTTAGTTAAAGCTGGAATCTGTAAGAAAACAGATTTTTTTATGAACCTGCTCAGTAATTGATGTATTGAACTAAAAAGTTACAGATTGCAGCTTTTAACTAAAATTCACACTATGTGTAGCCAAGATTTTTGCATCTGCCGTCTCATGAGCTTCACAGTAATGTTCATTAAAGAAGGCATTTAATTGTTTTTTTAGTACAATGATAATACTATACAACAAGTGCAAAATGTCCGGTTAATCTCCGTTTATCGTTTTGTAAATATCAAATTTAACAAATGAATCAAGCTGAAAAATGGTCCTACCATACCCACCATTTCTAGTATTGCAGCCTTTTCAGTTCTTCTACACTGCAATACTGTCCTTCCAAAACAAAAAATAAGTTTCGTTCTTGCAGTCAAGCTGAACCAGAACAACCACTCCAGGAACTCATTCAGTGCACAATCCAGAAAGTATGAATGTAATAGTTCTTACATTAGAAAACCTAAGAGGTAACAAGCTCTGACATTTTACTTGCTTTCCACCATACTGGGGGACAACGGAACAGATTACAAGACGCATTTATATAACTAATATGGGATCAGTTTTGAGAATCAGAGTGAAAAACAGGAAACAACAGATTCAGGGTCAGACTGTTTCCAAACATAGAGGACATGAGATGCATGGTGTTGGCGTCACCTGTACACGAGAGGAAAAAAGTTGGCACTCAAAACTGTAAAATCTTAAATTACACACAATATTCACAGAAAAAAAAAATGTGCACTTTAAAGTAGGAAGTGAGAGTGAGTTTCTCCAATCTTCTAATTTTTAACGTTACCCTAAAGCTTGCATTTCTACAGTCCGTTAATGCCCATTTCAATCAAGCCTCAAGCCGTTTCGTCTACCAAAACACATTAGCTGGCAGGCCGTATCTGAACCCTTCGAACTTAAAACACAGACAAATGATCTGGGTCTAAATGCAGAGCTCCAGTCTTGGCCATGTATGTTTCTTTGTTCATTGGAGTGTCTGTCTAGTGGAGTGAGCTCTCCTGATCTGAGACCAGCGCTGGCATGGATCACACGCTTTCCTCTGTGCGTGTATGTCAGTCCTACGCTCTCCTGCTTGGCTTCCAGATTTGGAGAGCCGTTCGCTCTCCCTAAATGCAAAACTAAACCCCTGCTTCTGTGTGTGTGTGTGTGCGCTGTTGGCATGGCGCTGCAGGCTTCTACAGGCCGCCAAAGGCCTGGCGCCATGGTGACATGATGTCAGACGACCAGCTGGTGAGAGGGGTGATATGCACTGGCACGTAAGTGTGTGCACGTGCATGCATGCATTGACACACAAGGAGGAGAGAATGCTCATGCGATATTTCTCTACATGCACACAGAATCATAGTTGCGTGTATTAAAGGAACGGTTTATTCAGGAATAAGGTATTTTTATTTTATCATCCTCATGTCATTTCTTTAAATGCAAAGGAGACTAAACGTCTAAAAGAACTTCATAATAAGGGTCGACCGATTATCGAACTGGCCGATTATCGATGTCGATATTAAGCTTTTTTTTTCGATTATCGACATGAGTCATTTTAAAAGCTGATTTGCCGATAAAGTAATTTAATTTCAATTTGTGTCTGATGCAGCCAGCGATTAAGGTCGAAACGTCGACACATGGAACTAGTCTTTTGCCTAGAGTAATGCATGCCCGCCCACCGCCCATCTGACTTGTTGGGAGTCACTCACGAGTCGCCAATCAACCCGGAAGGCTGAAGGCACTGAAAGCATTTGCACGTTATTTTAAGTCGTGCTAATTCACAAATACAAACCGCTTTAAAGCATCGAGTACTCGCGTGCTCTCAAAAGACGATCTTCAGTCAGCGTATTCAGACAATGCACGTGCACACGGGACACAGCCGGCACTCAAACTGCTCGCAACAAGTGTCGGAATGGAGTTATTTCCACAATTTACTGCGCATAAATATTTTGACACGCATGTTAATTTATCTCTCTTGGAAAGTATACATGTAAGCACAGTCGGTTGTCTTCAGATCTATGTAATAATTGTTTTCCTTAATGTCTTATCGCGCCGCCACATCTATTTTTAAGACTAAATAAGCCAGTAATTTTGGTCATACAAATAAGACTAATATATGATTCGACACTGTGATTGGTCTACTTTTATTTGTGTGTACTCAAAAAATGTTTTGCTTTTGTGAAAGAATGAAAATATACAGACTGTGTTTTCAGCAGTCTCTCTCCGTGTGCAACTTACTGAAACGGGTCATTAAAACGGACTCAAATCTCTGCGATTACTCATCACAGAAACGTAAAGCATATGTCTAAAAAAAGCTTGAAGTGTTTACTTTAAAATCAACCAATTAATATTCATATTCTCTGATTATATAAAATGTTTGAAAGTAAAGACAGGTACAGTTTCTCCCGCATCAGCGAGACTCTTCGTTAAATATGTTGATTGAACTATTGTTTGTTTATTTCCTTACGGTTAACCATGGTGTTGCAATAGTAAACGTGTAGTAACCATGTTTTTTGGGCAAAGTTTTTGTCAGAGCTCTTATTATTCTTAATTTTGAACGATTTTTTTCATCTTTACACCAGACATATATATCGGTTCAAAATATAGGTTATACGTCCACTTGACCTGTAATAATAGATATCGACATCCGCCCTGAAAAACGCATCTCGGTCGACCTCTAATTCATAAGCGGTCAATGAGAATGAAGCAAGAAAAGAAACAAGCAATGCAACATATACAATATTTAAGGTAAAAATCATCACAATTATATTCAAATCTATTTTAAAACTTTAAACAAACAAACAAGTCTCATATTCTTTCGGATCATCTTCAGCATGTCAGAATGCAGTACTGACATTCAACCTTAAACTTTGACGTTCCACAACATTTGAAATCAAAAAAATCTTTATATTTTGTAAAGCCTTTATACTAATGCACTTGTGACAACTAAAGAAAGAGAGAGAAACAGTTTTCTTTATCCTTAGTTTCTTGCTGCTGGTTAATTGCAAGTTTCATAACTAACAAAGTTAGCTAGCATACCCTATGCATTGTTGCGTTCAAAAGTTAACGCAACGTGAAAAATAACTTTGTTCCCCAGTTTCTGATTTGGACATACGTGAGATTAAGGATGCTCCGATTTCTATATCAGCCAATCAAATGAGCCGATTAAATGTCACAAAAGGTGCAAGTTAGACTATAGGTGTGTTCATCGTTCAAGTGCCGCGCTGTGCAGACTGAATGGCGTAAGAGGTCTGGGCCGTTTAGCTCAGTCACCCACTCAGCTGTCGGTTGCCTGTCACAACTTTTTGTTGCACCCTGAAGTAAACTGATACTCATACACACTGCAGATAAATTTGGTTTACCAGAGTGATAACTGCATTCTACTATCGAATTAATCCCCGAAAATGAAGATAGTGAAAACAGCATTTAGCTGTTGGGCATACGTTCATGACGTATCTAAATGACCATCAGGTGTTTTCGTCTGTATGTGAGGTGCTAGGAAACAGAAGTAAAAGAAGCATTTCTTTTCGCAAGTTTTAACGTTTCAAGAGCCCTTCGCTAAAGTGACAGTGATGCCAGATCTTCATGGCAAGAAACCACAAACCAAGACAAGCCCAAAATAAACCTTAAAAATAAAAATAATTTATTGTTAATAAGACGCAAAAAAATCTTAAATACACAACTGACTATTTTTAACATCTAAAGTGTCGAGCTTCATAATCTAAGACCAAACCACAAACATAAAATTGGTTAAAAAAAATGATGAACATGGCAACACTGCAAAAGAGCGCTCTCCAATAAAACACTGCGCAGATTCTTTAGTTTAATTGATGGACAAAGCCAAACGGGTTATATTCTTACAGCTGCGAGACGCTATGGTTGCTGGTGTTTTATTTATCTCAAATGCGCACACATGGAACTATCAGGCTATTCACTCCTGCATTTAAATGAGGTTGTCATTCCCTAAAGTTGAATACTGTTGTTTTTTCCATGTTATACTCTGTACCTGGCTATGGGTGCTATTATTTATGTTTACTTTCTAAAATGGAGAGGAATATGTTGTTTTCAAGTTTTCAATTTACGATTTCTTTTCATCTCTTAATTCAATAGGTAATATACTGTTCTATAAAATAGTTCAATACATAAATTCTACATGATAAAAAGAAGGCTGTGATCGGTAATCGGTGATGGGCCCCAAATACCCTGATCGAAGCACGTGAGATATTTTAGACACATACCCAAATCATAATCCAAAGTAGTTTTTTCATCTTAAATGTTATGAAGTGAAACACAGGAATTTTTGATGATTGTTCCTGTTCAGACGGTTCATTTTATTGTGTTTAACTACAGTTTTTGTTTGGCAATGGCAGCAGGTATGTGTTTCTGTCGATTGTGGCACCAAACAACACAACAAGATGATATTTGAAACTCCTTATGTAGCTGAATCTGTGCTGGTTTGTATTGACCGCCTCCAGATTTCCCTTTGTTTTGCCCACAGCTAATGCCGTGCCCTAAGCGTGACGTCTGCACAAAGGGGTCTATAAGACGATGTTAACATGGGACTGGCATGCCAGACACGACTAGACACATGGATCTCGCAGTTAATCGAAAACTAACCAAACCAGAAAAGTGTGACAGAGCGAAAAAGAATTTGCTTGCGCCTGGGAGAACTGCATCTTGGAAGCCACGATGGTGTTTTAATTTCTATTTGTATAAATTACAGATGCACTTTTCCACCTTCCAGGACACACAAACACACACAGAAGTCCAACAAAATGACACTGTTCAATTCGAGTCCATTTAGCAGGCTGGCACACAGACAAAGCGCGCACACACACACACACACACTTATGAACTGGCAGTGCAGATGCTCTGGCACACTGCTCTTGGCCTGGTGGGTGCAGGTAGGCACAGCTGGACCTCAACATATCCCAAAGAAGCTGAAAATGTGAACACACACACTCCAAAGCCAGAGTAATGATACAGCTTTGGGTCAGCGATGCACCGCACCAGCCCCACATGCTGGATAAAATATAGAGAATGTGGGAATATTTCCCATTAAATCAATGAGGAACTCGTTCACTCTTCTTCTCCGTCACTAGACTTAAGTATGCTGAATAATTTTATTGTAAACAATAAGCCTGGTGTTCATGTGGGTGATACGGGTTCGAGTCCGACCTACTGAATCAATAACATTGTCAAATTCCTCTGGATTACACAAAACCACAGAGACATTTCTCAAAATTGAAAATAGACTGGTTTAGATCGACAAAGGTGTAAAGAGAGAATTTTTATTTTGGGGTTCAGCATTATGAGGCTTTCTGGTTAAAGCTGTTCTGGCTGACAGCTATAGAACAAGGCAGATGGCTCGCTGGCCCGTAGAGGAGATGCCAGCGAGACCGTGTCAGAACAGGGTTACTTGGTCACCAGTGAGAATTTGTGAGACCAAAAGGCTTATTGCCACAGCATAGCACCCAACGGACGTGACAAGCATTTAACAACTCTAGCATACTGAGAACATCACTCTGTCAGATCAAATACAAACACTGTTATGACTACTGTTATCCAATGACAAAGAGTGAAAAATATAATCATTTTGTTGTTAAGAATAGTCGCTATAATAATGTCGGGGAACTAATAGGTGTAGCCATACTAATACAATTGCCGTTATTACTCCAGTTGGCAAACAAGAAACAAAACGTACGATTTGAGTCACTTTAATCCCCAATTTGTATTGATATAAATGGGCCACAGTTATACGTTCAAGATTAGACGCCGTGTGCACTGTACAACTCTGTATGTGGTTAATAGAAGTCGAGCCGTCGCGCTTTTCATTTGCTCCAGGCCATAATTTGGCTAACAGAGTTGGCGAGGGTCGATTTAACGCTGTCTGAGAAAAGACAATGATTACGCTAACACAATACTCAAACTTGTAATCTGGACATTTCAAGCACAAATTGAATTCCCGGCCGTTTTCTGCACAGTTTTAGTACATCTACCCGCACTTCACGGGAGATTCGGGGAGAAGATAAACGGTTTAAGAAATGGCTCACAAACCAGTACTGTGACCATGATCCAGCGATGGTTTCATCAGATGATAACAACAAGGTACTAAAATGATGACTATATACACGTACTAGTCTTTAATTCGCATTTTTCCTCGCTGGGATTCAGCAGTCATTGTTTTTTGTTTACATTCGCTTTAAGTGCAGCTAAAAACCTGATTTATTAACGCAACACTATCGGACAAAAATCCCAATATAGCAGATCTACATTAAAGAGCAGCAATTCGCTGTTTGCCCTTTCTCAACAATGTGTTGCTGTATTAGGAAGGCTTCTTTGATTTTAAATTCAAGTGACAGTTAAATACAATACACAGAGCTAACTACACGTGCGGGCGAGCGGCCTGGGATTGCACACACATGGAGATCATCTGAAAGAGAGTGCCTGTGAATACAGAAGAGCAGGCCGCGGCCACGCGCCTCTCACACCAAACAAGTCAGGAAAGACAGTAGACACGCAAGGACTGTTTATCCACTAGTTAAATAGGGAAAGTATATCCAACGAAATCAAATGAAAATTTGTCATCATTTACTCACGCTCATCTGATTTCATACTGGTATAAATTGCTTTGTTCCGATGAACACAAAATGAGATATTTGGAAGAATGTTAGTCCTTTTCAGTTCTAGGACATCATTGACTACCATAGCAGGAACAACTGAATGGTAGACAAAGTAGGGTTGTCAAGGTACCATAAACATGTATTACAATACTATACCAGATGAAGTATCTCGATATTAAGAAGTATCAAGATGCTGTGCCATGTTCATAATTCAAATCTATACAAAAAACACAGATTTAGATTAAACATTTTGTATTTACCATAGTAAACTGTATTATACTTTGCACTCGGATATGACGTTGTATTAACTGTAGTAATTGGATAAATTGTAGCAAATACTGAAGAATACTTAAATATTTACTATGGTAAGACTCAAAAAACACTAGTGTCAGTTAGTCTTAGTAGTTTAATGTAGTAAATACTACAGTAAACAAGATACTTTTTAATATGGGAAAAATTAAATATAGAACTAAGACAGCCAGTAGGTGGTGTACATTTTACAGAGTTACTGAATCATTTAACAAACTTGTTCAAAACGCCAATTTGAATCATTATCTTGTCCGAGTCATTCAAAACACGCATTCATTTAGGAGATAAACACCGCAAAAAAACAGATGTAAGTGCTTAAATGAATATTAATGTGCATATGCAACATTACCTACTGTACTACAATTATACAGTATCAAAAAAGAGAGGCATCGCGGTTATTTTGAAGCTTTAACATCGCGATGATACCGTAGCACCGGTACACCGTGCAACCCTAAGGCAAAGGTGCCCGAGAACTCTTTGTTTTCCTAAATTCTTCCAAATATCTCATTATCTGTTCATCAGAACAAAGAAATGTATACAGGTTTGAAAGAACCTGAGGGTGAGTTAATGATGACAGATTTTTCATTTTTGGATGAACTATCCCTTTAATCGATCACAGATAAAGTCATTATCATGGATGGATAAAAAAAAATGCAAAACATGATGCCAAATATACTGGCCATTAATATACCCGGGGCGGACCGCCCAAGTACTTGCATTGTACGGAACGCTGTATATACATAGATGCATGTGCCAAAACAATCTCCGAAATGCATAAAAGCTACCAAATTTCCTCATTGTGTTCCCTGAAAGAGCTTTGCATTAGCAACACATAGATTGTGGGTTTGAGTCTTACAGAACACACAACCTGAATTATTTTTATAGATTAAATGCATTGTAAATCTCATGTTGTTCATTGAACGAAAACATTGCCTCAACTGTGCTATTTGGGCGGAGAGATCCTTCATTTTCTCATTCAAGATTGGATCATGTTTCCCTATTAGAACAAACTACACACTTGCATACTTCATAAATCACTTCAGAAGCAAACTAGGCTAAATGACTAAAGTTCACCCACAGACCAACTGTCAATTTTTTCCACCTCAAACCCTGCCACTGCTGGGGTTGTTCACCATTTCTATGTACCTCACAGAAACATCCAATAAGCATTACACCAAAAACCAGGCTGCCAATGGGCGGCAACGCAGGTGTTAAAAGCATTTGAATGGGAAATAATTATTTATAATTGAATGTAAGAGGATCTATCAATGTCCCCCTATAAACGCAACTGCGCCGTACCAAAAACAAGTGATTTTTAATGACTTTAAATATTCTCTAAGGCAATAAAGTAAATCCCCCCATTTAGCTCATTTGGAAAAGCCTTGAGAAAACTGAGGCTCATGCAAATTACATTTCTCCGGGAGAAACTGGCTGATTTAATACAAGCAACCTGCTTGTTTGCTTCCATGTTATGCAAACAAGAATCTGGGTTTTAGGTCAAAACCTTTCATAAAGCTTTTAAAAAATAGGCTTTGAATTGTCACTGATAAATGAAACTCGTTGGTCAATGGCATATCCTTGGCAAGAAGATATTCCTTAAAGAAAACTGTTGCTGCATATAGGCTAAACCTTTGATTATGAAGTGCAAAGGATATGCAAACCACAAATCAATGCACAAACAACTCAATACATTTGGGAAATAATGATGTCTGCAATTAATCTAGACATCATAAAGACACTGCCAATTCCATCTAAATAGTCACAGAAACAAATCTATAGACAAATAAGCATTCACTATTCCCCTATGCGCGTCACATGTGTAAGGTGATGCAATTCTGATGATTCGGACACCTGTGATCAATATCAAATGATGTTCCATGCCTATACTACTCAAATGATGCATTGCGTGACATGTGTTGAACAACTGTATGGGGTGGTTTTACGGACAGGGGTAAGCTTAAGCCAGAACTAGGCCTTAGTTAAATTAGGATATTTAAGCCATTATTTAAAACATACTTTAAAAATCGTGTGTGTGCATTTTGAGGCAAAAAAAAACAATTGCAATGATATATTTTAAGATTCTCTCTACCCATCTATCCATCCATACATCTTACATTTAAATTAGCTTAAGCACTCTCCGGAAAACCTCCCCCAAAATACAAATGCTTTAAGATGTGGCTGGACTGTATGTGTAATGATGCATAAATCTTAAAATTATACATCTATGTCATCCCAACAATGCATTTTTTACTAGCCATTTAAACAACCAAACTAGAAACTGTAACTGTAATTTATTGAAATATTTCTGCTGGGGTTTAATTTTAACACATTTAACACCTTACAAAGAAAAACAAAGCAATACATTATACTGCAACTAGCACATTTAACTGGCTACAAACATCCAAGCCATTTTTCTCCTAATTAAAGGAATAGCTCACGCAAAAAATGTCACTTTCCTCAATTTACTCATCCTCATGATATCCTAGATCTATGATTTCCTTTTTTCAGCTTAGCACAAATAATTTCAGTCAAATATTCCAAGTGCAAGAAACAATGAGATATGAAGTTATCGATGAGAATTCTTGATCTTTTCCTGAATAATATAATAAATAATCGAATAGTTGATCTCGTTTCACTACAACTCAAAGGAGTTGTTTGGATAAGTTATAATGGATGGATGTGCTGTTGTAGCCACGTTCAGTTGGCCCAGATATGAGTACATTTTTCTTAAGCAAATATTAGAAAAGATAGCAATAAAACACTCAAGAGAAAAGAAAACCTCACAACACAACCTTTACTCAAATACACGTCTGCTTAACTGTAAAAACAGCAAGTCAAGTTAAATTCAAAGCATTGGAACATCTAAACAACTAAAATTGAACAAAAATTTGTAGACAATCGATTTCAATATACCCATGTGTTGTTGCATGTCTGTGAAATAATTTCATAGACATAAGTTCAAACCAATAAAAGCATTATTAACTTAATGTTCAACCTATCTTGTAAACTCTGTCGCTGTAGTCACATCACCAAACAGAAACATCTGACATTATATATCCCGTTAAAAAAAATGTAATGCCTTCTTTACAGTTTAAACTAATCAAACACTTTCATGTGCATACCAGTTGTTTATATTTGTGCGAAACGTGACTGTGCACGTCCATTATGCACGTTTTCTTACCTTGAACACCCCCCTCAGGTTTCACAATGTCCCGTTCTCTTCATCTGAAGAGCGTGCAAATAATTTCCACCGTAAATCTGTATGTGCGCTCCTCTTCTTCCGTCAATTAAATTAGTGAGCTCCGGAGACCAAAGACTCTATCCAAACACCTGTGGGAACAGAAAAATTATTTTAGACTGCAAGCCCACACATGGCAATGTATCATTTGAAGATAGTGGTGCACATTGTGAAACACATTACTGTGTACTTTCAAGCATTACTTTCAAGGTAAATTGGGCTTCTAATTATTTTCCTAAAAGACGGAGCTCCGACCACTGAACAGTATTTAGGAATGAAAAATCCTTCCTAAGAAAATCTAGGTACCAACAAAGCCCTTACCCTTTCCAAACATTACAATGAAGTTTACCACATGCTAACTCATGACAAAACCGAATTTACAGCAGCAATTACATGACTCAGTTTGTTGATGGGTACAACAAGGAATCCATTCTCTAAACACGCACTTAACAGTTAGTAAAATACACAATTTTCTTGAATCTGTTATAAGGCATCTAGCAGAATCATTCATGGTTCATAAAAGCATCTTCAGCAGTAGAGAAAAACATTGGAAGAGTGCAGTGGGTCAACACACACATATATATATCATATATAATATAACCTATATTTGCATTAAGCACAGCAGGGCATGTCAAATAAAAATGGCTATGCATTAATAAAGCAATAGTAAATCTTCTGCAATTACACTGTAAAATGAATTCAATAAAATTTATTTAGATCTTAACGGTCATTCCTGACTTAAGAAGAGTAATTGGTTAGTCTCAACAACATATTGTAGGAGTGCAATGTAAACTTTTTTTGGAACAAATCTGTGCCTGTTATTCCTGCCCTATGATTGGTCAAATGTGAATTCGTGGTTAATAACAGCTTGATATACTATCTGGTAGCTCGAACTATCTTAACAATGCAGATTTTACTACGTTTTGTTTTCCAGGGTTTACACTATATCCACAACGAGTCCAAAGAGTTGGTCTTTAATGTTCATAACTACTGCAATAAGTAAAAAGGTTCAAAGCAGGGAGACCTGAGGTTGTAATGTCTATAAACTGTTTTGAGGTTATACCTCCATGCTTTGCAAACCACACCCAGCAAGCATGGGCTTTCTTTTGGAAAAATATCAATGTCCATATAAGTTGTTTAACTGTTTCAAGAACCTCATCTCCAGCGAAACTAACACATGGGATAATCTATATATTCTTTAAAGATACATTGGCAGCCTCCTGAATAAGATTTATGTAAAAAAACCTCTGTTGCATTTTGTTTTTGCACATTTGTGATACACCCTGCTGTGCAGGCCTGGGCAGCGTTAACTACCACCAACACCGCACGCACAACTGGCCTTTCTCAAGTAAGCCAACCGAGATACCTGCCCACAGAGAACAATGCGAAACAAAACAACGTTTAATTTCGCTGTCGAGCGACGTACGTAAACGCACTGAGCTGGTTTGCACGACTCCAAAACTGAGCTTCCAGCAACAGTGTAACAGGAGCAAATGGTATTTGGTGTAACAATAGAGAAGAGTAACAACATGCAGCGGCGGCCTCACGAACTTCCTTGTAACCTGGTAGATTCTCCAACGAGAGCGAATAAACGAAGGAAAGTTAGGGAAGCGATGGGGGTTGTAAAAGATACAAGTGTTTTAGAAGTGTGTTGATGTTGAAATACTTGATTTTAATGAACTGTTTGATGTATTCGTGTTTGTACAAGCTCTTCGTGAAAGGAAAAAAAAGAAGGGAAAACGGCGGTGTGGGAAACGACAAGTTTCCTTTAGCATCTCCAGCCATAATGGCATTTGCAAACAAACTTCTACGTGCCTTACTATGAATGCATGTTTAACGAAAGAAAAACCTGCCAAATTGTATACAATTTAATCGAGCTAGGCTTATTAAAATGTGACGTTTAACTAACGTTACATCAAAATCCGGGTAACAAGATATTATTAGGGGTTTCCTTAATATATGGCTGAGTTCAATGGGAGCGAGGCCAAACGTGTTTACTGCCGGCCATCGAGCATGCACGAAAAGTACAGATCGGAATCAAAAGGAGCGAAAGCAAAACAAATCTTACCCATGGCAAACGCGACAACGGCTAGCATTCCCAATAAATCGCTTTCCCGTTGCATCTTCAAATCGTAAGTAAATCAGGTCCTGGAAACACAGACCTCCGCGAATTCCATTCTCGGTAGAAAAAAAGTGAAGTTATTCCACAAGCCAGCGACTTTCCCCGGTTATAATCCTAGAGGTATCCCATTTTCCAAAGAAAACACCAAGAGCCCGCACCGCGGTAACAAAGGGCTCCGACGTAACTTATAATCAAAACATCGGAGCAAAACAAATCTCAGCTCCGGACTAGAAATGGCCAAGCGAAGTACACGGCTGATCCAAGACGTCCCAAACTTATGCAGCCCTTTTTTCTCCCTCTCGCTCGCTCTCTCTCTCTCAAAGAAGTTGTTCCTGTTTCGCCAAAGCTGGGGGGAGGGGAGCTTTTTTATCAAGCTCCTGGCCAAAGCGAGGAAGGGAGCTTAAAATCCTGCAGGCTGGAGAATAGAGATCCGCCACAATAAACGCTTCTTGCAAAAGGTTTTGAGCTCCGCTGTGTGTTCGTAGAGCTAGCAACAGGGTGTCTGAAACCGGTTAGATCATGATGTTAAAAATAGCGAAGGATGAAATAATAACCGCCTCTGGCTGCAACATTATTGCACCGTCCGGTGACAGACAAAAAAAATGGTGTCTTATACGAACCGACGTCAGTTCTGGAAGACAATATAAGCTATTGAACCACTTGTAGGGCTTTGCTTTTGTTAATCGACATTATATGACCGACGTGTCTCGCTGTGCTTTGAGGAGCAAGCTGGATCCACGCGCGTTTCAAACGCATACAAAAGGATCCTGCTTGAAATTCCTAGAGAATTTCCTTCATCCTTTGGATTGCCTTCATTTACAGTGGTTTGGGAAAAGCCGCTATATTTTCACGGTGAAAGTGCGGTTCGACTGTTGAACACCAAATAACACGCAGGGGGTCCGATTCCGCGTCACTTGGCTTCGCAAACGATTCGCTCTCCCCCAAACGTAAAAATCACAACTTTTACTCGCGAAACGTATCCGACGTTGAGAAATGTAACAGGAGGGATTGAAATAGCTCACGGCACTAACATGGCTCCCTCCATCAGAAATGAGCAAGAACCGCTGATGTGCGCCCGCCTCCCCCGCTTTGATCCGACGAGATGGTTGAGTCCATATTTTAAGTAGCAATTCTAGGTCAGGTTGACGTGCCGTGTCCTCGTCGAGTATCGACTGTTGGGGATCAATTGAAGGGGACGGTGGTCTGAAACAACCGCAATGATTTATTGTTCAGATGAAGGTAATGACCAATAAAAGGGTTATTTAGCACGTCACTGTTGTAGGAAAGACATGCTGCTGTTGGATGCGCTTATATTTTGTTGGTAGTCAGACGTGAGAGGTATGAGAGATGGTGTGAAATAACAGTTCAAGTAATCCCAAGGTGACATAAATTCAGATGTCACACATTCCCCCCCTTCTTCACAACACACATAACAGGCGTTCACCTTAATATACCAGGGTTAAATTTAACCACGACTTAAATGTAAACATTTAAGTTTGTTCCATCAAACTGTAGCATGTGACGGGATTTTAATAGTCAATCACCCAATATTTTGAATAATACAACATGTAGTTTTACTTTGTAGTTTGGCGTTTACATTATTGTTAATGGTGATTTTGTGTTTTGTTCAATTTAAATCATCTTAAATTAGACAGCGACGTGATATCGTTCATTTTAACGGGAGCCTCGCGACTTCCGGTTGCAAGGGCAACCGTTTTCGTTGGGGACATGATGTGGCCATGTCTGAATTCTGGTAAAGAGGCCCTCATTACAAAAAACTAAATCTTAAGTGTTATTCTTTTGTTGTTTTTTTGGTGTCATATTCAAATGTATTTATTGGAAAAAAAAACTTGAGATGCACCATCTCTTTTTCAAGGGGTTCGTGTAGATCATTAATGATCTTCAGTGTCATAAAAGATATTAAAAGATCAAAAGTGTGCTGAAAAGACTTCTCTCTAAAGAAATTCTTACACATGACCAGATTTAATGATGTTGTTTATGCCATTCACAGTATTACATTTTGGGGACTCAATCAAGGTGTATATTTTAAGGCCACAGTTGCCCTTCTGTCTTTTGGAACCACAAAATGCTTATTTCTCTCTCTTCCACTGGGATGATTTAACAACAAAAACTCATAAAGAGGCAAAACTAGAGAGCAATAGAATGCAAAAGCGTTTCATAAGTAAATGCCCAACAGAGCACGGCGCAATGGCAGAAATACATTTGCTCATTTAAACAACTAGAAATTGCAATTTATTCCAGACTAAAATAGTGTGGGACAAAAATGCACTTGTTCTTAATTTTTATAACAGCAAAACAATAACCAGCGTTTATTTGTGTGTCTGTTTGTGTGAGCGTGCTCAGAGGGGACAGTATCTTCTGTTCACACTGCAGCATATTAAATGCTGAAGGAAAGAAGAGGTGAGACACCAGGGACTAAAAGCATTTGCTGGCAATCTAATCCTGAGCCGTCACAACCACCAACAAACCCAAGTGATTCCACAACCTTGGTTTTGGGGGTGGCGATGAACAGCTAAAAACAACAGCGTGAGATTCTATGTCCTTCCCGCGCTGAACTCAATTCCCCATGATGTAAGCAATTGCTTTTTACTCACTGCTGAGTTTCAAACAGGGTTCCCCCAGGTTACAAAGTAGAGAAAAACAGACAATCCTTTCCTTTTTTCCGTGGTGATATGTACAAACGGTGCCTCCCTGGTGATCAACTCAAAATATATGAACTCTCTTCCATGTGAGAAAAGCATGACAGTGTTTTGGTAGAGTATGAAGTTTTTTCCACTTTGGTAGAAAATAGTTTATACAAAGTGGATGCGCAGCCACGCTTTGAAAGCACAACCCATTTCACCCCCAAAAAAGAAAATTAGTTGATTATTCTATCATCTCTCATGTCATTTCAAACCTCTATGATTTTCAGTCCTCAGCAGAACACAAAAGCACAATATTTTGAAGAGTGCTAGTAACCAGACGATATTGGACCCCATTGACTTCCACCATATGGTCGCAAAATAGGGCTGTCTAACGATTAATTGCGATTAATCACTTACCAAATAAAAGTTTGTGTTTATAATAACAAAATAAGTGTGCACAGTTCACAGACGAATAGGTTGTTAACACAAAAACGTTTATTCCGGATTTTATTAATCGCAATGAATTACTTGAAAGCCCTATCACGAAACCACTGCGACGTTTCTCAAAATATCTTCTATCATTATTTACAGAAGGGGTCAGAGACAGCTTTTGAAAGATACAAGGGTGAAAAAAGCAAAGAGTTACCTTTAAATGTCTGTGGAATTAAACCAGATATGTTATTGTTCAGTGTATAGTTTTGCTTTCTCACAATTTTTCAGCAGTAGTGGGCCAAATATCAACTACAACTGCTTCACTGAAATGACATCAATTAGCATGTCATCAATATGCCATTTAGTACCAAACATTTTAATCAAGTATCGTAATGTTTATCAGCAATAGTAGCACTTCAATGCTATTCATAGAAAAAGTGTTGTTTACAAAATTAATAGAAGATATGGATTCTTTGGTGCTTGAAATACATTTTTGGAACATATTTTTCATTGTATATTAATATGGGCAAATGTGAATGGTACATATTTGTTCTCCAAGCGCAAGAGAGCCATCGTTCATCTCTCGTTCAACTTTTGGCTGGAGTTTGGGGTTTAGTGGAAAGTTATTTTGGCCACATTCAAATCTGTCTTGTCAAGACAGACGTTGCTGCATGATCGTCCCTGCAAAACAAATGTATTCGCTCGTTTCTCTCTTTCTCTCTGTTTATGTTTATGTCGTTCTTGCTGCTCCACCCTGCTTTTTTTCGTCTTATTCTTCTCTGCATTGCACACTTTGTCAGTGTAATAGAAAACAGTTCCCTCTATCCACGGCAAACGCATTCAGTTTGTTCCAGGAGACCCAAGAGCAACACTAGAGCGCTAAGTAAACACCTCATTTTTCTGTATACTGTCTGGCAATGCCTATGATTAGAACTGTATAAATGTGGCTATGGCATCATGTTCCCATACGAGGTTGGAGCCGTGGTGAAGCGGCTAGTGACATAAACCTTTGCTGATTTGAGTGACATAGGTTTCAGCTTGGCCTGCAACTTGATTTATTCTCCCCATCTCTAAATTTTTACAGTTTGTGGCTCATGGTACAACATTTTGTCCAATTAAAAAAAGCATCTAAGAACTTTCCATAGCCATAACGTTTTATAGTTATGTAAATACATTTCTTACTAAACGTCTTGTTTTTTGGTATCATCACCGTAATTGTTGTAAATCAGCTTTGGCAGATATCCAAACAGGCGTAGCATTCCAACACCCACTCCCACACAAGTCTCTCTTGGCCTTTGCATAAGCCGTGAGATGTTATCTCACTATCAGAAATGGATGTGCTCATCCACACTAGGAGGTGAGGACTGGACCACCACAGCTGTGTTGATGGGGGCTTTATAGATGTCATCTGTTCAGACAGGTATCCAGTCATTATGTGGGTATGCTGGTGGATTTTAGTGCACGTCAGCCCCTATGTCACAGTTAAGACACAGGTGTCCCTGTGATCTGATGTCGGCCTTTATACAACACCTCAGAAAGCTTCCAACAAGTTTCCATGAATGTCGGTAAACACCTGTTTTCTTTGCATCTTTTTGTTCCCTTCTCACGTGAACTATTGTGTTCGGTCGTTTTTAAGTATTTGAGTCTCTGTGGGTGTTTGATGAAATATTGCAGTGGTTTGTGGTTGTCATGGTGGCTGAGGAGGCCAATGTGGTGTTTGCTAAACAGACTTGAGGTTTTCTTCCTTCAGCAACGTATTTATTTTTTTCTCATTCAGAAACATGTGACATGCTTAAAGAGGTTCAGCATCTTTATTGTTGGTCTCCTTTTAAGTGCCCAAGGATATATATAAATATATACCAAAAACATACCGGAAGTTAACTTTGGGCCATGCGCATGCAACCGATGAAACTGTCTGTTTTCAATGTACTGTATACAGTAGATTTGACAATGCTAGTAACGCTAAACGTCATTGGTTCTACGAGAACTGACAAAAAATATTGATAAATCATCTATGAAGGAAAAATGTATTCAAAAACTTCAATATATTTTGCCCAAGATATGTCACTGCAGGAGAGAAAACTGCACTCGTCAAAGCATTTCACACAGGATCTTGAAAGCATGCTTAGAAAACGGTTGAATCAGTGAAACGCAAATGTACATCAATACACGTCAGAATAAGTGCCTCCCTGCAGATCTGGTACCAGCTCTCGAGAGCCTCTCCTCTTCAGACCGGCTACAGGCAACGTGACTCAGCACGTCCTGGCAAATGGGCCAGTCAGCACGGCTGCCAGTCAGTCACTAGGTCATCAGGCCAGCCAGCCAACCAGCCAGTAGGACGTCTATAATGCCGCGCAGACCGAAAGCGTCGAAGCTGATAAATAATTGAGGAGCGCAGTCATTAGCCTAGATTATTTTGCTTAAATGCTGGCTCCCGTCCACTACAATCAGACGTTGTTACCTCATATGAAATCTAAGCCAACACCTGCCAGTCATACAGTGAGCAATAGATTTCGCATGATGCCATTGGATGCCAATAAACAACATTTAATTTATGTTGAAATCTGTTCGATTTAAGAAGGCTGGTAGGACACCGAGAAAGAAAGATTTTTCCCAGGCACTCCGCAACAGCCCGCGCTCTGCTGGGCCTCTTTGAGTCGCTTGGAGCGTCGCCAGAACACATACACATTATCAAACCCACAGCCATAACCAGAGACACTCAAATGCTTATGTACCCAAGCTTATTTCATCATAGAAATGCAAAGCATTTCAGTATACACACATTTGCATACACAACATATGCAAATAGCATATGTAGTGTAGTGTAGTTACCACCGCATGCTTCGAAGCTCCATATTTACTTTGAGGCTAGTGGCACAGGGAAAGTACAGTTACTTTTAAACAGGTTGCCTGTCAAGCAAAAAACTTGACAGATACTGTAAATAAGTTCATTTTGTTGTGATGTTCACACTTTGTACTGTAATTCTGAGTGAATTGACATGAAGAGGTGTTGTTTTGTAGGTAGGGAAGGTTGAGGTTGTTTTTCTTTGCAATGCTAGCCTGTAGCCGCTATAGCTGTTTGGCGTATCTTTATACCGTAGCTTAAATCTGTTCATCAAAGCTATTGTAATTGTTGGTTTGAAGATATGTATTATTTCATATAAATAATACTGATTGTATATATTGTTTTTTGTTTGTCACAGGTTGAATAACACGGTCAAAAAGATTTTATTTAAAAATATGTTTCGTATTCTATGTTAAAAGTAAAAACATAGAAATTCGAAAGGGATGTGAAAATTAGGCTAAATAATTAGTGGTTATTAGTTCCTGTAAAGGGAAAGCATGTTAAACCAGCCTGATCTCACGAGAATGTGTTACTATTTTACGAGGTGGCTAATTTGCATAAATTTGACAATGTGAATCTTAAAAAATGTACGATTATTAGAAAAAACCGGTATAAAGCATCTCACCTAACCCTACTCCTAAGTGTATACGTCACTGGCACGAAACCAAATTGGAATGAAACAAACAAATAAGATCATAGAAATGTATACAAATTAGCCATTAGTTACAAATTCCGTTGACATTGTGTAGGATAACACGCAGATAAAAGTGTCAGAGAAGTAATTAAAAAAAATATATACATTTTAGAGCAAGAAACTTTATAAAATAATAGTACATTTTTTTTAAATAAAATTATAAAGAAATCTAGACAAACCCAAGTTTTGAATAATGTCAAAGCTTTTTTGAATACTGCTGCTTTCTTCCTTTCACTTGTGTCCGTTTCTTTGTCTTTGGCAGGTCTCAGACCCCATGATAAACGGTGGTTGAATATCAATGAGGTTTCTTCTCTCTCTGGTCTGCAGCAGCTGTTATAGAGTATTAGCCGTTGCACTGCTATTTGAAGGGGATATATATATAATTAGGAAATCAATACCATCCGTCGAAACCCTTTCACCTATACACAGCCATTTTGACCTTGCTTATATATGTACCGGTTCGCTTATATACTTAAAGACCAATAACAACAGCTGGCATAACATTTAAATAGTTATGCCCATGCGTTAAAGCAAGGGTGTCTTATGAAAAGGATTAAAAGTTGATAAAACATTTTACAGAAGGACCTTTAAGGTATTAAAAAGTCTTAAATGCCACTTTACGAAGTATTACATTTTGTAGAATTTTTTTATATTTGTCCAAAAAGGTCATTTGGAGAGTTTGCCTGAATTGAAACATTCCGTAGACAAATAGTGGGAGGTCCATATACACCCGGTTGTTAATCAACATCGTTGACTTATGGGGAAATCCAAGTTTTTTTCGTGCAAATGGTTGGAGGATGAGGAGTAGGACCCATGGCTGAAGGCCGTCTATGGGAATTACCCTGAGGTGTACTGCTCTGTGTGTCGGAAGGCGATTAGCATAGCCTTGTTTCACTTTTTAATAAACCTTGGGTTAGTCATTCAATTAATTCTTGTTCCCGCCCTTCTTAGTTATGTTGCATTAATAAGGAGTTATCACAAACTAACTCTTTAGTTGTGCTCTCTAACATTAGTATATGGTAAATGAAAGTGAAAGTGTCGCCAATATAACTGATAAAAACAAAAACAAGTGGCGATGAGGTTTTAAAATGTATTGAAGAAGTATTACATTTTGCCCCATGATTCATGTATATACCCTGGCAAGGCTAAACCTCATAATTGCCGTAACTTTCACATTGTACGTCTTACATTTTCCACACGATTTGTTTCTCTGGCACCCGATACAGTTCTGTTGAACACATCTAACAATGAGAAAAACAGCTTTCAGCAAATATGTACGTCTTGCGCATTTGAGATATACAGAGTGAACGGCACCCCTGCAGTTATCTCTGGCACTTGAAGCTCGGACGCAATCGTCTGTTGTGACAGTGGCGAGAGACTAAGAGATTTCTATATGCAAATAAGACGTAAACAGACTATCAGGAAGCCATCTGTGGGGCTGGAACTCTCTGTGGGGGCAGGGCTTCTGTAACCATGAAGACAAAAGTTACAGTTCGCAGCATCGGGTTGGGGTCAGCGGTCTGTAGACCTCTGTGAATGTAAATAGAAGTGTTATTACCTTCGGCTGTCAGTGCATTTAAGGGATACGCTGATATGGCTGTGGATTAATGTTCATTTGGTGGTTACAAATGGGTCGACTGTCTAACCATGCCCCTCGCACAGACAATGGGGGGATATTGGCCAGGCTCTTGTAATTAACTATCCTAAACGAGGAAGGGGAAATGAGGTTGAAGGTTAATTCTTACAAGCTTTGAGCGGCCTTGTGTGGATACAACATGCTGTTTCATCAGTGGTGATAAAGGTTCATTCGGACCTATGTTCAGGGGCATGTCTACCTGGTGGCCAGGGGTGGCACCGGCCCCCACTAAAAGTTTTTAGTGAAACTTCAGACCAAGGTGGGTCAGGCCTAAATGGAGTGGAGACTGAAACTTGATTTTTAACTGAAAGTAAAAGGTAAATGTTGTTGCTGTTCTTCTGAAACCAAATATCTGCTGTTTATCAGGAAATGGAAATAACACAGTACTTTATACAAGATTAAATAATGTGTTACTTTTTATTGCCTTGATGTTTGCAAAACCCAGTGACATACAGACAGGGTGACTGACAATATGATTAGTTAAAAAAAAAGTTATAGAAGTAATATTTAAGTAACCTACAGTGTTATGTTTCAAACTGAAAAGGCGACGTAGAGGCAAAAGTTACGACTCAATTACCAGACTGATTTCACGATGCCGCCATGTGAAAATCGAAACTGAGGCGGGGATGGGAAAGAAAACTGAAAGGACAGATAGACTGCAATGGTTTCGGAAAACCAACCTCAAGTTTTTAAAACGATTTATGATCTTAAATGTGAAAATATAAGCATAGGATTTGTCACACGAGCTGTTTTACTTTACCACATAAGCTCTACCATCACATATTAGTGACAGAAGCAGGTTTCATCCATGCACACACAGCCAATCTCACGTTGTTTAAAACGCATCATTTGTTTTTTATGTCACAGACACCCAATGGTAGTCGACCATTGCAGTCTATCTGTCCTTCCAGATTTCTTCCAACCTGCGCCTCATTTTCGATTTCAACATGGCAACGGAGTGAAATCAGTCTGTCTGTATTGTGCAACTTTTTATTTGAATTGTGGTTAATTTCTGGGTAAATTCGCAAATAGTTTATGCAACAGGGTTTAATTATATCATGAAAAGTAGAGTATGATATTACTGGTTTGTTATTTTTTCATGCTGCGTGGCCCTGGTTTCATCAGCAAAAAAACAAATGCAGAATAATACACGGCAATTAATAACTTTAGAAAATTAAAAGGCATTGTTGTTTTCATGCTGTTATTAAACATAAACTTGGGTAATATTTTGGTTGTTATAACCGGAGCCACAGGAAATCGCCAGAATAGTATTTCTAGGTATGTTCTTGTTGTACAATGGGAGTCTCTTTCCAATCCTTTACGTGCCATTTATATGTCATTGGTCTTTTCAGGAAATCTCTTTGCGTGCGCTCCATGGAAGTTGTATCACTGGAGTTTGTTTCCGAAACGCACAAGCATTGTGTTCCAGCACAGCCTCTCGGCGAGGGAACACACTAAAAATATCACACACTTACAAGAAAAACAAAGCACCCCGCTCTCTCTCTTTTACACACACACATGCTTCTGGAGTTCCTTGCCCCATTTCACCTATTTAGTGTTACCACGAATAACATCGAAACCACAGATGCGTACCATTATTTATCAACAACACAGTTTCTCCCTCCCTGTTTGAGTTCAGCCCAGCACCTTCATTTAACCTTGCCTAAGGGTCTCCACCACACCAGACCAGCAGATGTACAGAGTTCTCTAGCAATACGTTTACAATATTAAGCTTGCATGATATCAGGCTAACCGACTTTGATCAATTGCCTTAATTTAACTTCATTCAAGAGAGAGTTTCTGGGTAGGGTGAGATATATCCAGGAAAAATTAAAGGAAGGCTTTGCGTCGACACTGCAGCAGTCTCGTTAATATTAATGGTGTCAAACTTGTTGCAACTCATCTTGAGTTATATGTGTGCTATAAGTATACTTCTTTGAAACTAAAAGATTTGAATAGTTTATTTTTTGTTTTATTTTTATGTACCTCAAAGAAGGTCAGTACGTTATATTCTTAAGTACAATGTCAAGTATCTGTAGTTTTAACTTTGTAAAAAAAAACATTACTAGATTATAAAGCACGTTACAGCACTACATTTCATTAACGAATGTGGTTTTTACCTTAATGTCCATAAAAAAATTCTTACTTTCTAAGTGAATTATTTTTACTAGAAAATTTTGGAATAAATGTACTTGTAATGTAGGCGGTATTAAGGGTAAAAACTCAAAAAAGCAACCTATGAAATGTAGTAGAGTAAAATGTATGTTATAAGCTTTGATACCAATGATAAAGTACAAACACTTAAATAACATACTTGAGTAAATATGCTGAAGGACTGTCCACCTCTGCTCCAGAATACAGATTTGTAAACTGATTGTCGACTGGGTTTACACTAAAAAGTACACTATACTTTGTTTTATAAACTGAAAGCGGGCCAATTTAGTCCCAAGTAGTATTGAATAGTCTAGTCCACTTGGAAGTAGACTCCCACTAGTACTTACTGCATACATTAAAGTATCCGAAAAACAATACCCAAACTTCACTTAAGTGTACTTAATAAATGAATTTAAAGTATACTTTTTTTTGAATGTGCACGGTTTGCAAGCTGTGGAAAAGGGATTGAAGATATTTTGTGAAGGAGTTCCTAGTATTTGGGCTGCATTGCTACTGATAAAATGTATACATAAACGCGTCTTGTCACACAAAGATGTTAAGCCTTATGAAGTCGTATGAACTTCTTCTGTGGTACTTTCATGTGGCTTTGGCGTCTTTTTGGAGCCTGGCCCGTATCCCATCATACG
Source organism: Triplophysa tibetana (assembly GCA_008369825.1). Lineage (NCBI taxonomy): Eukaryota > Metazoa > Chordata > Actinopteri > Cypriniformes > Nemacheilidae > Triplophysa > Triplophysa tibetana. The sequence continues at coordinate 7,717,512 of CM017896.1, read as the reverse complement.
GAAAACAGCAGCTCTGCTAAACAACTCCCACAAAAGAGATGAAAATGTACATCAAGCACACACCAACATGAGGGTTAGTCAACAAAGAAAAAGTGTTTCATCTCAGGATAGATGAATATAGGTTTTTGATTCTGTGATAGCAAAGGATACGAACTGTGGTCACAGAAGTTCTATGTTTTAGCTAAAGAAGTGTTGACCATGGAGCTGTGAATCATTACGTGATTTTTGTCCTGTTCTGTCCTCATTGTTCCCTTGAGCGTGACACCTTCTCATGTTCTGCCTCGGGTTGTTCTGGAGGGTTTTTTCCTGCAATTAAGGTCCTAACGTCACTTTAAATGAGATAGTATCTGCTCCAACGCCAAGTAGCTAAACACATCATCTGTATAAAATCCTGACAGACCTTACAGTCCGAATATCATATCATCCTAATTATGCTTCTCCTGTTTTCTGGTTTGTATCCATACAGAGTGCTATTTTGAGAGTAATGTAAAAAGCCTAAATGTGCCTCTCTGTCGCCATCTCTGTTTGAAACAAAACATTGCAGGTCATCAATAACCGTCAAAGTCCGGTTCCGATACTCAAAATCACAGGAACAGGGAACGCATTAAGTACCTGGTTGTGTTCTAGATATCCAGGTTGCCTAAAATGAGCCCTTGAGCACCTACGAAAACAACTTGTAATCCCAGAAGTCACTGCAACCCGTCCATCCAAGTTCGTTTTTCCGAGGCGGCGTCACAAGACCGGTTTCCAGAAGAACACAAGTCCGTTCTTTCCGTTCTTGGAATAGAGAATCATCAAACTCACTTTTTGTGTGAAATCGTAACAAACATCTCAAATTGTAAATCGTCATTTGAATCATCTTAAGCTCACCATAAGGTAAAAAGTTTTGAACTGCAGTGTCTTGTAAATTCCTCTGAACAATAATTAATTCCTAGTTACTTATTACATTTTCAATAGTGTAGTTAGATTACTGTACAAATCACTCTCTCAAAAAAGTATTTAATTACTTATGATGAATTAGGAAATATTGGTGTGCGCTTGATGTTTCGTGTAACATTTCAAATTCTATTAGATTGGTAATGATAATCTTAAATCTATCATTTACCTTATTTTTAATTTTTTTCATTTAGCCTTGTTGTGAAAGCACTGTTGAGCTTGTGCAGAGGCAGCAGCTTTTGCCAGAGGGGAACTGGAATCCCCTGGTTGGGCCTGGGTTCTCCTGAGGGTTTTTTTCTCGATTGGAGTTTTGGGTTCCTCGCCCCCGTTTGCATATTGTTTTGCACTATCTGCCTGGCCGGGGGGGGCTGCTTTAGAATTCAGAAGTCAGACATAATTAATATTGCATATAAGAATTTATAGTCCTATTAATATTTGACCTTTGGTTCTCTCTCCTTTATCACAAATGTGTGCTCTCACTGTGCGTGTGTGCGAGTGTGTTTGTGTGTGTGTGCGTCTATGTCAATGTGTGTAAGTATGTATGCATATTGTGTGTGTGGAGCATTTGTATGTCTGTCTTTTGTTGTTTTCACCTTTTTCTTGTTTTTACAGGTATATGCCTCTAGTTGTTTTACTTGTATTCAATGTGTCTCATGTACAGGTGCTTTGTAACAATGAAAATTGTAAAAAGCGCTATATAATTTAAAGTTGTGTTGAGAGTTGAGAATTACTTTCTACGTATATACTATATCAACCTTGATTTGTTAAGTGAATCATGGATAGATATGAAATGGCTCTTTTAAGTCATTCAAAATTTATAATAAACTACAAAGTATTCTTTTTAACTTACCAAAGTATTACACATCTAAGGAGTTTTTTACATTAAAGCATGCATTTAAAAGTTAGATTTTGAATTTTAATGTCAGTTCCACTATTGTATCTATTAATCTGTATTTAGTTTAATTACATCCGAAGTAACTGTAATTAGATCACAGGGAAAATCGGTCACACTTCAGCAATGGTGGCAATTCTCAATATTAACAAACCATTAACTATGACTTTTCCCCCAATAAACTCTTAATTTGTGGCTTATTAATAGTTAGTAAGGTAATTATTAGGTTTAGGGATTTTTGGTTAGCATCAGAAACGTAGAGTATGGTCATGCAGAATATGTGCTTTATAAGTTCTACTAAACAGCCAACATGCCAACAATAGGGATGCTAATAACAACTTTAGTAATAGTGAGAATTGCCCCCTATACTGAAGTGTTACCGAAAAATCTCAGCAGTCAATTACTTAAATTACAGTAACTAATTACTAACTAGTTACACCCAACACTGCTTAAATGTAAACCATACGTCTACTCGGCGAGCAATATTTGTCAAACCCTTGACTTTGGTATGTTGATGCGTTGACATGTCAGCTATATCTCAGATAATTTCTGGATGCGGGTTAAAAATCTTGTCTCGGATCAGTGCTATACAAATGTTGTTAAAGTGGGGCTGGTACTTTTCCATGCATGATAAAATCACCTCATTGGCCCAGTGCTGTCATCAGAGACGTGGAGCTGCTCCTTACAGCTGGCCTACCTAAAGTGCCCCTTTTTCTCAAAATACACACACAGAGGACACAAAGCTAACTTACAACACACTGGAGCCCATTACACTGTGCGTACACATTCAAATACACAGATACAGAGACACACACATAAACAGTGTTTACATCCAGACTATACCCCCACCCCTTGAGACTCATTCCACATTCCTTAACCAGACTCCCTGCATTCTTGTTCTGTTGGAAAGGGGGGTCTGACCGACTTTACTCCTCCTCTCTCTCTCTTTCTTTCTCTCTCGCTCTCCTTTATTTCTCCTTTTTCTGTCCTGCTTGCCATTTCTTTGTCTTGTACTCTTCTGCCATCTCCTTTTTTGTAGCTCTCCGTGAGTAATATGAGCATGTGTAAGACAAACTAAAGTAGGCCTATCTGATTTAGTTCAAATAAATGTGTGCGCGAAACAATGCAATGACTGTAAACAGGAAAACATAAACAGACTCTGAGGCAGAGCTCTGTCTTCTATAGCCACTGTATCATTTTTGACACGACTTTGCTGTCTGCGACATGTTTCGGGGATCGTAAATAATTTATTTAATTCGTTCTTGAGTCTTGGATTGCTGGCAAGTACTTGGCAAGGTCAGACATTTGTGGCCATGCGACAATTAATCAACTAGGTGTGTGTGTCTGTGGAGAGAAAGTGAGAGACCAACAGAGAAATCATTTTAATATGAATAATGTTGATGCTAGGTTCTTGTTAAAAATCTTGTTCATTAGCCCTCCCGCTTCTTTCAAGTTTGCTCTGAAGAATCCGTAGTCCATGAGGTTTTATGACAAGCTTAGAGACGATTTTTCCCTTTTCCAGACACAACGTTTGTAACAGCGAGCTGACATGAAACAAGCATGTAACTGCAAAGCACAAACATGTATTTGCCATTTATCTATTTTATAATAAATTAAACTTCTTTTGTCAGTACATTAAGTACTGCTGTTTGTCCGCCATCTTGGATTTTGTTTGCCATTGAGCTCCCCCATTGCATTATGGGATTGTCTTTTCCACGAAGGACACACACAGGAGTGGCTTACATTTCATCCAAATTTTTTTGTGCCTCCTCAAGCTTCCAGCTTTCACAACGGAAGTCTGCCTACGATGTCTTAACAAATGCTGCCTATGTAGGCAGCTCAGTCGGCTTTGGCACAGAGCGACAGAATCAAACACACATGCTCGGTAAGAAAGAGAACAAGTGCCCGTGGCATTACTGGTGTTTTTAGCCTGTTTTTCTCATGAAGCTGAAGTTAATTTCACTGAAGTGTCCCTCTCTGTGACGCAGCGGTAGATTCTGTCCTCACAAATTCCCTGCTGTTCACCGAGTTGAGGAGCTTGATTGTGTGCTCAGCTCACTGAATCTTTTCTAGACACAGACCTGCTGTGTGTGTGTGTGCGTCCGTGTTTTTATATCCCGGTAGGGACCTAAATCTGAATGCACTCCAACACACGGGGACTCGTGTCACCGTGGGGACCAAAATGTGTTTGTGAGAGAGTGGGTGTACAGCCATGAATCCGTCACTCAACACAAAACTGTCTTTTGGTGAAATGATAACTAAACGCACACGCAAAAGCACATACATCTTTGTTAACTGTATTGCACATTGCATTTACTTCTCTAGTGCACACTTTCTATTTGAATTTGCTAGTGAAGTGAACTAGTCTCATTCTGTTCTCTAATGTACTTCTATATAACATTTACTTGTATGGAGTAGACTTCCGTTTTGTATTTACTTTAGTTACTAGTCTTGCTCATTCTTTTTTTTTGTGTGTAATGTAGACTTCTGTATAATGTATTGCATTATAGTCTGCACTTTTGTATTCTATTTAATAGCGTAGAGCACATTTCCATAACCTATTGCATTAACAAGTGTGGAGTACACATTAATTTAGTATTCCCATGGTGAACTTGTACTATTCTTTTCATTAGTGTAATGTACACTTCTGTTTTACATACAGTATGTTAGTATGTTAATGTTTATAAAACCAAATGAAACTTTCGAGTCAACAGGACTTTTATTTTGACAGGTCACCACAAAGGGTGTTTGACAGTTGCTTCAATGCAGTCAAAAGCGTAAAAGCGCCACACGAGCATTAGTGTGCAATACACGCAACCAAACCACTTTTAATAGTCACGCAAAACAAGCACCTGAATCATTCTAACGTTATTTATAGCACAATTTGCATTTTGTTAGCTGTGCAGCACTCTACATTCTGGATTAGAAGTATATATTTTGCAGATACCATGCCATTCCATGTTTTACCACAAATTCCATTTTTATGTCTGGACTGCGCGATTCCGTCCGTGTTTTCCACATCGCGGAAATCATAGGTCCCTACTAGGGATACCCATATCGGGATACGTATCACATCGTGGCCTTGTATCGGGATGCGTATCGTATCGTGAAGTTGTTGGCGATACACAGTCCTAGGGCCTACTATTGTTAAGTGAACTTGTCTCAATCTATTTATTAGTGTAGTTTACAGTCTTGTTTTGCATTTAATAATGTAGTGTAATTTGTATTTTCTAGTGTTGTCTACATATTCTTATTTTACTTACTTGTGTAGTGTACATTTCTGTTTTAATCATCATGTTGATTTACCTATTTTTAGGAAATTGTACTGTACTTCTCTCTGTAATAGTTTCTTTTTTTAATCTACGCTTTACTTTCAAGTGTTATCTATTAGGAGTTTACTGTCCACTAGTGTAGTTAATAGTTAACATGTAAACTGCATTATATTTACTAGAGTTTGCTGTGTTTTGTTACACATCGCCTCAGTCCGGCAGGGTCCTGAAGCGGAGCCCTGTGTTGGTATGGTAACAGGAATATCGGAAGGGGAGGGAGGGGAGAAAAAGAGAGAAGAAGACGGGTAAACATGGAGATTTGAGTTCTTGGGGTCTCAATCTGTAACATCTCTCTTTATTAACCATGCCAATCTCACATCCAACCATACACAGCAGTCGCCTCTTTCTTTCTCATCTTGTTTTTTCTTATCCATACAGTATTTTCATTCTCTAGCGTTTCTCGTTGTCTTGATCACTGTTCGAATTCTATTTGTATTTATGTTTCGTCTACGCCAGACAGTGTGTGTGTGGCTTACTGAAATGTCTCCACAGTGCACTATTTCTGTCATCACATCCCCTACTGCTGCAGTAATAAGGAGCCGAGCGGTGAACTGTGATTCTGAGCTCCCAGCGAACCTCTAATCCTATAACAATATTTATGCACACATGTAAATTGAATGCAACCTCTTAATAGGTTTAAATTTGTTTTTTATGTAAAACGCCGTTCCGCAACAGGGCTAACAAACACTTTTCTTTTCTTTAAGAGACACTGGGCTCTTAATAAGACAATACAAGCCTTACACAAACAAACAAATTGGCCACACAGCAATAAAGATTTTATATATGTATCCACTTACGACTGATCAAGCATTTATATCTTTTCGTTTTATACACAAACGCACCTTTCCTGAACTCAGTCATGCTCACGAGCGGCGTTATAATTCATTCAGGGGTGTATCATTAGTCCGTCCTTTGACTGGCTCAGTAACAGCAGCAGTTGCATTTTCCCCCCACAGCGCCCACTGATAAGTCGAGCCACCAGCACACAGCGCTGTCAATCAGAGCCATAATGGCTCAGCCGAAGGAAGCCATTTTGAAAATTTCACTAAACTCTGTGACTTTCGCTGGCACCAGCATCCTCCTGGGAGGTGTCTGTTTATGCATTGAGACATTTCATATATTTCCCCTTCTTTTCAGCTCTCAACAAAGACAGAACAGACGCTAGTGAAGCAAAGCTAGCGCTAACAGCGATAAAGAGTGAAAGACAATTGGAGATTTTGTTTGGATGTCAATGGTTTATCATTCATCAGCTGGAATGAAATCGCTCTAAAGGTGATCCTAGCAACTCTGTTCCTCTGTATTGTTATGTGGTTTTGACGCTGCTAATCCCTAGCATTTTCTCTTAATTTTTCGTTTGACTTTGTGTAAATGGGCCTTTACAGACAATCCTGATGTGACCTTTAAATATATGTTCATATGTAAATATGTTAATCCCAGCTAAAACTTTACGTTCCCACGAGTCATTTCAAGGTTAGGATAACGCTCTTACAATTGTATTCATGGTATGTTCTTATAACATTATTGTCTGATTTACATTACATGTTAAGATACAAGTTATTTATTCTTCTTGAAGGTTCTTGTAAGGTTAAAGGAAAACGTTATTAGAACAACTTTATCAAACGTCATTTAACATGACTTGATAGCAGCACTTGTGTGTATAGAACATATAGCGAAGGATGTTAACCATTCTGAAAAGGGTTAACTGTGTTCATTTTGCAAAAATCAGGAAAGCAATCTACTCTCATTTAACTCCAAAATGGGCTCATGACCTTTGGGAGAGAGGGCAAATGTATGCAAATATGAATCCAATCGTCTTTTCTTTAATAGACACGTTCAGGACACGCAGGGGATGCACATGTTTGAAACTTGAAAAATAGGTGCGAGACTCTCTTTTAACCAAATTTAGATTCCACAAAACTGTATTAAACAGAGACTAAGCAGCTACTTTCAATAACAACAACAGCAGCAGCTCATAAGCTTTAATAAGGGAACAGTTGACCTGAATGTAACCGCAATCCATCATTCTTTAGTTAGAGAATCAATGCGCTGTCACCGTTAGAACAAGTAGTGAAATATGACCGCAGGATTGTCAGCGTTGATGCCGGTATAGCGATCATAAGACATTTGGAATATACAGCTGACAATTTCAACTGGCGCATTCCATAATACAGGCATTTTTGTACTTTATTTGACTCAATTTAGCTGTTTATTGCAGTTCTTTAAGGGGGGGCCAATGCAAAATAAGAGTCCTCGACATTAGTGAAGGGCGAAAGATATAGAGGCAATTTAAATTGTACCTAAATCTGCATGTTTAAATTAAATATATATATATTTTAAGTGTTTTTTTTTATTGTTAAGAGTATTGATGACAAATAGCAACTAGTTTCTTTACTATTTCTGGCTACTGTTACATGCCAGAAACTTAACCAGGAAGAAACTGTCGTTTTTCTAAAACCGCTTATAAAATATTCCTTTAAATAGTTTTGGCACCAGATAAGATTCCTCAAATTCCAGAGCGTCTGGAGCTCGTTTATCTAACTGAGGAGATGGGTTCTAGAGGAAAAGAAAAAAAACGGAACGCTCACTTTACTCCGCTCGTTCCTGCCCTTTCCTTCACTTAAGAGTCACATGTCCTGACAATACAGCCTCTGTTTTAATACGAAAAAATTTCAGACCTGCACAAAAAGGAAATCATCTACAAAAACGCCAATGACTTCTTCACCTGAAAGCTTTGTGTGGAGGGATGTAACATGACATAAAAGCCATTATCCGAATTTAAAGATATTCTTATGTTATTCGACATGTCGGATACAGTGAGGTCTAAAAAAATTCATTTTGAGGGTCACCATTCAAAAGTGGCAAATATCCTACATATCGGTCAACAACATCCAAACCGCCATGTTTTCTTTTATCTCACCTCACACCTGAAATCAATTAGGTGGCCAACAAGACGAAACTCCATCCAAATTATCGCCGCGCCACATTGTCAAATGTATGTTTTTTGCTTCCGTAAAGTCCACCAAATATCCTAACCAATTGTTGCTTCTCTCAACCAACTTTTTAAGTAGCGGCTCTAGGAAAAGATGCCATACTTTAATGAAACATATCCGCTACGTCAATTTGAAATCAATAGTGTAGCTTGTCATAAAATAATGTTACGCTTTTGGATGAGGAAGGTGTTTTCCGACCTGGTGTAGCTAATGTGAACAGTTAGTTATTATCAGGCAATCGGACAGTCCAACACAAGTTGATTCTATGTTCTGTTCCTGACAGCAGATGGGGGATGGGGAAGCCAGAGAGCTGTGAATAAGACAAAAAATAAGGGGAGACAAGGGTTGTTTCAGAGACTCTGGTGAGTAATGTATGTGAGAGAGAGAGGGCATGAAGGAGGCGTCAGGAGGAGGAGTGTTTATGTGTGTTGCTCGGTTTACTCCAGCATGTTTTTATATGGCTGCAACATGTGTGTGTGTGTGAGAGAGAGCGCGTGTGTATGTGCATGTGTGTGTTGAGGCCGATTGGTCTGTCTGAACCTGATACTGGGCCCCCATATGCAGCTGCCCCCTTATTCTCTCTCTCTCTCTCTCTCTCTCTCTCTCTCTCTCTCTCTCTCTCTGTCTCAGCCCTATGGAATGACTGGGGTTCAACTCTCTAGTAGTTAGTTTAAGGCTCCAGTGTGAATCTCATGATATCACAGGTCTGGGTCATATTTCCTCCACCCCCCAATTCATACTTTTATAACAATTATTTTCTCCTCAAATTTTCATTACTCTCATGCATCTGGATCTTTTACGCTGAATTTCTTTAAATTGGATTGAAATATGGAAAAAAACTATAATGCAATGTTTTTTTAAATGTTTTGAAAAGTGCTTTTTCTGTATCACTAGCATCACCAAGAATGATTAATTGCAAAAACAACTAATGTTTTCAAACCAGTTTCTCTAAACCCTTAATCCGTTTACCATTGGACAGACTAAAAATCACCTTAATCACACCTTAATCGCCTTAAAATCACACTATTGGTGGAGCATGGTGTTGTTTTGTATGATTAGTTGGAATGCACTTTAATCTTACAGACGTTTGTTTTGTCATTTTTATCGTATCGCTAATATACATTCGACTTCATAGAACTTTGAATATAATTTGATCATCTGATTATAAACCTACAGATAATTATTTTCAGTTAGTCAATGTACATCTTATTTAAAATTTTGCAATACAATTTTTCCGTATATTTCCTTATCTGTTGTTTTTCTCTTCTTCTGTTGCAATTCTATGTTTAAGTGTGTATTTACTCTAACGCTGCTTTACACTATAGCACTATTCAAATGAATTTGAATTCAATTTGAGCTTTAAATCAACATGAATTAAAGGTCCATTGTATAAACTTTAGTGGTTAGGATGCAGTTGCAACCAACGGCAGGAGATAAAATATTTACAAAACGCACTCTGTTGAGCAGTTTGTCAGGGCTTTTGTTGAAACAGCTTGGCAAATTCCATGCAAGGGGAGAAAGCTCATTCTTAAGTAATAAAAACATAACGCTTCATAATGTAAGGTCTTTGTACACCACTGAAGACATAGTTATGTATATCATATTGCATTTCCGTCAGAATAAATCTTCCAAAAACATTGCACGTTGGACCTTTAAAGACATTGCTGATGAGTAAATTCAGTTCAGATCAAATATTACATTTGTTACTGCGCTACAGTAATGAGAATTTCAGGTGGAAAAACTACACAAAGTAAAATAATTTTGAGCTTCAAAACAGTTATGATTCTAAATAGAGCCTGTTGTTCTTTTTATGCAAAATATAATTATATTTTAATCAAGGTGAAGCGCGGCGCGGCTATGCGTTATATCTGTCGGCGCATGTTTTGTGCCATTCTCCCACCTACAGAGCGAGAATGTAAAATGCGCACTTAAGGCAGACAAACAGAAGGAGACGGAGATAAAGAGCGAGAAAAACAGAAGCCACTTGTTAACAACCATATTACAAACTATCTCTTCACTCATGTGCAAAAGAATAAACAGGCCGTATCAGCGGAAAGCTCGCCCTCTCTCAATAAGAGCTCATTCAGCGTATGAAGTACAGATGTGTTCGGCGAGAGTAAGCGATCACAAAAGAGGAAGACTGTTGACAAGGTGTTGCACAAGGAAGGAGTGGTGGAGAAGAGGAAAAGCGGGAGCAAGGGGTGAGAGAGAGAGAGAGAGAGAGGCACATCCAAGTTGGCAGAATGAATGGAGAGTGCAGAAGGATGGTGTGGGAGGTTGATAAACTGTGTGCGTTTTCAAGTGTGTGGGTGTTTGTTTTGTGTGCTTGTGTCTTGTGGGGGAGTGCACACATGATACTCTTTCTCTCTATGTATGTGTGTGTGTGTGTGTGTGTGTGTGTGTGTGTGTGTGTGTGTGTGTAGGTGTGTGTGTGTGTATAGCCTCAGGCTAAAACACAGACACATCGCTTCAGCTAATGTCTAGCAGTAGAGACTGAGAGGAAATGATTTCGCCTCTTCACACTGGAAGAAGCTTTTGGACACTCTCCCAGTAAACTCGCCTGACTGGTTGCCAAAGTGTTCATGTGAGTGTGAGCGACAGAGTGTGTTTGCGTGGTATGTGATGTGACAGCATGAACCTCCCCTCACACACACAAAAACATACAGACGTTTACCTAGACTACAGCTGAGCTCCACCCAAATGCTGTAACTGTCCTAAAAGAATGTGAAATATCATTGGCACGACTGTACAGCCAAACCGTTTCATCATAAATGAAGCGTAAACACATCGGTCACACTGATTTACTTCAAATGCCTTTACGAGAAGTGCTGCAAAATGGGAAATTACCCTTCAATGCGAACATAAGTATTTTGATAGCTACAATGCAAAATAAATTCGTAAATATGTGACGTATTTAATTGCCGGTGCTCGCATTTCACATTAGAAACTTGAACAAGCACACAAAATAGTTACTTTGAAGTCACCAAAAATATCAAAACTCACATTTAATTTTTTATTGATTATTGTGGTGTTTATAATATTTATAATAATAAGTCCCAGCTCTAGATTCTTCTCATTCCAGATGCCGTTTAACGTAAATATACAACACGGTACAAAAACAAAACAGTCGCAAGATCCATTTAATACTGATTTTAATGTTGATGAAGTGAAGTCAGTATTCAACTGATGTTGAGATTGTTTTTAGCAAGATGTGAACGCTGGACCAGAGGCACCTCATGTTTTATTTTTTATTTACTTTAATTCAATTTTCAATCTTATGTAAATAAGTGTTTAAATTTTTGATTCACTTTAAACATTATTTAAAAATTTGTGTAGTGTTAGAAACTGAAACAGGAAGTTCTTCGCTATTACTTATTAAAAGCAACAACCAGCAACTAGCAACCACCCAACACACCCTAGCATACACAAACCACTCAAAATCTGATTCCCTAACAACTACTCTGACCACCATGGCAACTACACACCATGACATTTCTGCAATATTTTAGAGGTTTGGTATCTCTACCCCACCCAGAACTCTAGCTACCCCTTGGAACGCTACTATAAACTCTCAAAACATTAGGCAACTGCAAAAAATTGGCAAAACCAACATAAAATAAATTATTTTTAATAAGAACACATGTAAGACTATTAGATTTATGATTTTTAAAAGGGTTTCATTATAATTCCTCATTGATATTAAGGATGCAATCATTTGCATTCGTGCAAATTAGTTTATTCCTTCTTTTTGTGTGTGTTCCATGGGAATCAAACCAACAACCTTTGCACAACTCAACCAAAATAGAGTAATACATTTCCGATTCAAGAACAATTTCTTAGCTTTGTGTTTGTTTTAAAATCCCCCTGGGTGTTTGTCAGCAATACAGTGAGACTGATGGAAATGCGAAGGCTGTCCATCATCAGCACGACAAGAAACAGACGCACAGGTTGTGTGATTTGATTCAGTTTGCAGGATAAGCAGCTTTCTATGACACGTCTTTTCAGAAGCCTTCCTAAATTCGCATGCGAACGGTTGAACATGTTTTTCACACTTGCACAGCTGCAGGGACGCTGCGTATGTGTGTGTGTGTGGCTGTAATCCTTCATTATCCCCCTAACACACACCATACCTGCAGTGTGTACATGTTTCGACGCTCTGACAGCATCAACACACCTCTGTGAAATCAGCCACAGCTGCGAGAGCCAATCACACAAATCTGTCATTAATTCAGATGGAGTCGCTGTGTGTGCGCAGCGTGTCAGCGACCACCACAGTTGGAGTCACACACAACCGCTGACCCCAATAAACTGGACAAATGAATGCGTGGTCTCTGAGACTTTAATCGCCATTTGGTTAAAAACAGTAGTGGCTAGAATTGATGGAAAATCTGTATTATCTTTTTATTCAAATATGTTATTAAAGATGAATTGAGAATGTTGTATGCATGTTTCGTAGTTGTGCTTCAAGTGTTAAACGAAGGTCTGTTTTGTAGAGAATTTCAAGAGGATTGGCAAAAAATTACATGAGAATGGCAAGTATCTTGAAAGTATTACTACAAGAGAGGTTCAACAAATATTAATAAAAGATGAAATTGTTGTCAATGTATTGTTTTCTGAAGAATTAGCCAGCTCGTAAAATAGTTACAAATTACAAAAAATAATACCTTTAAAATTTGTTTCGTATCATACACCCCATATTTGGACGGTATAATCTAACCTTAAAGAAAATATTTTACAAAATGTATAAATGTGAGTGATTTTAAGAAGTAAATTGGTTGATTAATTGTCCCATTTCTACACTGTAATACCAAATATTCAAAATAATGAAGATTAAGTACTGTTAACTTAATTTTATAAAAAGTTCTACTTACTTAAATATTTTAAGTTCCTGAAAAACTCTTTTACTTTTCAGTTGATTATTTTTGATTAACTTGAAGTTTTTACGAAAACTCAAAAAATTGATTTACTCCTTGTTCAATTTACTTAATTTAAACAAGTTAATTCAACACAATTGTTCAAGAAAGATTTCCAGTTCCCAGCATGCTTTGCGTCAGACTGCATTAGGAGAGTAAATTTAACATTTGCAGTATACATGTGAATGCTGTGCAATGTATGCAAATTTTGCGTATGAATAGACTGACCATATGTTACATTTGCCAAAAATGTGCAGTAAACCACAGAGCACACTGCGTGAAATAATGTATCCCACAATGCAATGTGCTCTTTGCATTTCCAGTGTCATGAATGAACCTAACGCAGCTGCAATTACGTTTAACCAATGGCTTAATTGGAATAATTTTGATGAAAAAAAAATATTATTCGAAATTCAAAAATGCTTTTTACTGAATTAAATATGCACTTTTTTGTTATGTTTTTTATAACAGGGTATGTCAAACACCACATGACTAAACACGATAACAGGTCTCATTACATCTGATGGACAGAGAAAGTGAATATGAGAAAGCGATATGAACTAACATTTTTGAGGTTAACAGCTAACATAGCTAGTTGTTTTTCTTAGCCGTTTTAAAAATAACTTTTATATATCAATCTGTATATGCGATTGACACTGATTATGTTCATCTTTGGTGTAGTTTTTGTTTCTATTATATATATTATATTATATATTATAAAAATAGTAGACACACAGTATACACTGTCCAGTACTCAGTATAAGAAGATAGAATTCGATTCTGAATATAGCTTTGATTATCTTATATTCATTTTAGATCATTTAATGTAGTATTATGACATCTCTGTTGGCAGTCCTAAACCTTCCGATGCATCTATAAAGGCGTCTACAAAATCACTTCATGGTCAAGTCGGTTTCATAGCAGTGATTCTGTATTGAAGTCTATACTCCAGTGTTGGCACGATATCTTCCCAGCTCTCTATTTTAAAGTTAAACCAAACAGAAGTCTATTAGATTCAGATTAAACACTTCCCACCATTAATAAAAAATCATATAACAGTCTAAGTTAAGCAGATCCTGTGCTGGAAAAATCATTTTCTTTCTGTTAATCTCCTGTCTCCCTCTCTAGCTGTCTGTCTCTCTCGCCTGGCCATGCTCTGGCTGGGTTGCTATGGGAACAGCAGCAGACAGCTTCTCACATCCCCTCCTTCGGATTCCTCCTAGCTCGCTCACAATTTATATTCATGCACAGCAGCACAATGAACACACACACACATAAATACACGCACAGTAAAACACACTTTAAACAAACACGACGTCGCTTATCAACCCCAGAGACACGCTCGGGTCCAAACACACAAACCTATAAACACGCTCGTAAATACACAAACACAAAACACACTCCAAGTATTGATTCCCTCCTGGGGAGATGTTTGTGTTTGGAAGAAACATTAACCCACACCGGCATTGCCATTTTCTGACACACAAAGCCAATAAATAGCATCAGCTCGTTGCAAATGTGCTTGTCATTTTCAGGCGTAATCGCAACTAATGACCGCAGAAACCCGCCGTTCTGCTTTTCTCGATTCTGCGTTGAGGCACGTGATTATTAGCAATAATGAAACACACCTGACTGCAAAAGAGGCACCAGCGACAGCGGTCTCAGGGTATTCAAAATTAATTCCCGCCAATACGCTTAACACATTAGCCAGCTAGCTCATGAAATCGGCGAGATGGATGTATACCGCCTTTTTTTGGTCTGTTTTTAAAATTAGGGGTTTTAGAATGGAGTGGGAATGCATGTGTGTGAGAGAGATAAGAGTTTTTCTTGAACTCATTTAGAAGGATAAGCATCGCTGGAGAGAGAGAGAGAGCAAGAGAGAGAAAAGGGGATCTTTTTTCCTCTGAATGGAGGGAGGGGGATTGATATGCTCAATAATATTGCCATCTCTGTCTAACGCGTGTCTAAAATGCCAATGCGCAATGCAACGAAACTAAAACGCTCTATCGGAAACAACAATGCAGCGCACTTGTGACATCGTTTTGGTGCAGATGGAGCCACATTGAGATCCACATATCTATGTGATTGTACAACACAGGTGCTTAAAATTGTGCATTTAGAGTTTGACGTCTACAAAGAACCAACTTTTAAAAGGTTATGAAGATGTCTTTAATAATTCTTGAGTTACAGGCATGACAACTTTGGAAAAAGGGCCTTTTTCACATGTTTTAACCATCACCGTTAGCATTTAATGCAACAAGGATTGCTCAAGTTAACAGATTCTACAAGTAGACATACCAATCTTTAAATGAAACTAAATAAAAATTACGCCATCTTTTTAAAGTCATGTTTCTCTTTCTGTAATTTGGCTTTAAATTTTAAATTAAAATTGACATTTTGACTCGCATCTTGGAGCGAGTCAAGTGGATTACTAAATTATTCATTATATTAAATATTCATCCATAACATATATTTAATTAGGTTTGTGCATTATTTGAGCCTTTCTTAGTCTCGAAAAATAATTAAATTAAATGTTTTTTAAGCCGAGGATGTCTGACTGAGTTCACATGGTGTATGATGGGGCCTAGCTCTAACTAGTTCACTTTAGAAACGTTAAAGTAATTCAGTTGGTTGAAAATCTTTTAAAGTTTATTCATAATTGTTTTTCTTAGCATACGATTTACAAGCATCTGCGTTCTGTGAGCTACCTTAGCACACTGCTAGCTTATTAGCCTGCCAGTTTACCAAATACAGTACTGTTCCCCATGCAAGTCATGTATACATTCACAGCATTTTTTTTAACTGCGTAATATAACTCCTGTGATAAAAAAAAATCGACTTACAACCATTGGCTCGGGCGACCCTACCTCATTTTAACCCATGCTTATGCGACCGCTAATGTCTGTGGGTCCGTTGACAAAATGTTGATCGTTGACAAAATGTTTATATGCTCTCCTACTTGTAAGTCGCTTTGGATAAAAGCGTCTGCATAATGAATAAATGTAAATGTACATAAAAGTAATTTGTATTCCAGTTTGTCGCATAGCTAGATCTTAGCATGGATGGGGGTTATTCTTTCTCACACTGTCCTTCCTACTTTCTTCGTCATGTTCTTTCCCTTCCTCCATTAGTATGTTGATATTGTTCTAAGAATACTAACCAGCTATTGAACGGCTGTAATGGACAGCCAATCCTTGACTCAGTGATTGAGATGGAGAGAGAGAGAGAGAGAGAGAGAGAGAGAGAGAGATTTGAGGTAAATGAGGCTCATTCGTTGCTGAAGGTTGAGCAGTATATTTTTCCGTCTGTGTGTTTCAGCCTGTTACATCATGCAGGTTTTCTACCTGCACAAAAGCGCCAGCATATGCCATATTGTGCACACACCATTAAGTAACTAGCAACAGGATCTGTAAATACAGAAATCAGCAGTTGGATTTGATAGACAGCCAAGTATGCGTTACTTTCTCAAAATGTCTCAGTCTTATTTGCATTCCTTTTCAGTTTTTGTAATGATCTTATTGTTTTCCTGTATTTCCTTTTTTAGAATTAGATTCCGGCCCATTACAGAAAATGGACTTCTAGTCTACCCGCTATATGAAGACATAATATACAATTATATAATCTACATTATAAAGGGATAGTTTTCGTTCATGTTGTTCAAAACGTTATACAACGTAACTTGTAACACACAAGCAGATATTATTAAAAATGTCTGGGAGGTTTTGTGTCCATACAATGGAATTGAATGAGGGCCAATGTTGATTGGCTGCCAACATTCTTAAAAATATCTTCTTTTGTGTCACACACGCTTAGAATGACATGAGGATGTGTATGTGTAAATGATGAAAGACTTTCCCTCAAAGTCAAAGCATGCAAACATGTTCGTTTGTACTATATACATACGCAAAGAGTCTCATTCTGTCACAAATGCTTTTCCTTGTTTTCACGCAGTTTGTCTGATTAAACAAACTACCAAACAAATACAGAAGTCAACCCCCCTCCCCTTTTCGTTTATCTTCTCCTCTCCTCCTTTTTGTGTCTGCAACATGGAGCCCATCTGGGATGGGCAGCCATGGTTGTCATGGTGACGCTTTCCGCCAGGGCATCCGATTGGCCGATGGGCACGAAGCAGTCTGGTTTGGACGCAGCCGTTGGAATCCTCGGGGAGCACGGTGGGGACGGCGTCTCATGCAATGCAAATATGATACCTTTGAACTGACTGGGTGTTATAATATCGACTCGTTTAAAATATGAAAATGGCGAGTTTTGTGCACAGCGTAAACATCGCACACGTGCACTGCACATCGCAGCAACACACAAACACACAGACCTCAAGTCATATTGGGTGATGAGAGTAAATGAACTTTCTTAGCCTATTTAAGAGACGTTCAAGATTCATGCAAGCTTTTAGAAATTAAATGTTTAATTTTAAGCCTCAAATAAACGTGTTTTCCCTGTAATGTAACACTTTAAGCCTTGTGCCTCACAAGATTAATAGAAAAAAATTGCAAAAACCACATAATACATTGAAATGCATTACAGAACAAAGACAAAAGGAATTCACTAAGTGATAGTTTACCCCAAAATAAAAATTCTGTAATTTTCTGCACTCTTCCTTTTTTAAACCTGTATGACTGTTTTTCTTCTGCAGGCCACAAAAGAAGATATTTTGAAGAATGTTGATAACCTAACGACGGCGGTACCCATTGACTTGCATTGGTTTTGTGTCGACACAGTAGAATTGAATGTATACCACTGTTGTTGATGAGTTTTTTGGGGGGTTGAACTATCACTTTGAGTAAATCCCTTTTGTCTTTGTTCTATAATGCATTTCCATGTATTATGTGGTTTTGTTTTTTGCACATCTTTCCTAGGGATGCATGATTTGTGACTTTTGACCGTTAAGAATACCCAATAATAGGTGTGCTCTGATTGGCCAATTAACCAGTGCGTAGTGATTGGCCGAATACTGCAATCGTGGGATGGAAATCTCACGCCTCTTCCATTTACATTTATGCATTTGGCAGACGCTTTTATCCAAAGAGACTTACATTGCATTATCCTATTCATTCATAGATAGGTATATGCAATCCACTGGGATCAAACCCACAACTTTGCGTTGTTAACACAATGCTCTTACCACTGAGCTACAGGAAAGCATTTTACCATATTTGGAACATCAGATTCCAAAGCAATTGTACTTGCGTTTATATTTGGGAAATCTTAGTCAAATCATCATACAAAGAAATGACATAGATTTGTGATGGTGTTGTTACACAAGGTGTTTCAGGCAGGTCTGGGTGTGCATTCGCTTTTAGATAGAATGCATCTTTTGTTCCGGCAATTATACATGTCTAATACATGCATTGGCTACTTATAACACACCAAAGACACAGAAAAGCACCAAATGGCCACTTAAACCTTGTGAGACACATGGCGTCAAACATTTTGATCAGACTCAGTAACTAATGTCTTGAAGAGCTATTTCACATAAAAATGTCATTTTACCTCATGATTTACCTTTTGTATGAGAAACATGGTCGGACGAGTAAGTAATAGCACAATTTGTAAGTGCACCTTTGAGTATTTCACACAGCCCAGTGAAGACCTTTATACACCGACTCGAGCAGATTGGCTGGCTTTTAATCTGGTGGGGCCGATTATGGGCCGTGGTTTATTGGCCAGATTAGCACGATCAGCACACGCCTGCTGTTTTTCATTATCCAGACAGCACAAATCAATACTTAACAAGAAGATCCGTCTCTATTAATGATGTTTGCATGATTAATCGCTGAAAGTGATTCTACTCATTACTGTATAACAGGGAAGAAATATCCGTCACACGGCTTGGTTGGGCGTCGCTCAGGTTAAAGGGATAGTTCACCTAAATATTTCAATTCTGTCATCATTGATTCATGTAATTTCAAACCTGTTTGACTTTCTTTCTTTTCCAAAAACACAAAAGAAGTTACCAAACAACACTGGGCGCCATTGACCATTGTATGGACACATTTTTCGAAATATCCTCTCGTTCTAAACAACACGTGGGCGAATAAATTATAATGTAGTTAATTTCAGAAGCTAGCCGTAAATCACCTGGGCACACACAGCCTTACGTCTGTCATTGAACTTTTGCGACTTGAATATGTTGAAGAATAACGTTGAAGAATTTTGAAATGAACAACTCAAATATTTCTAAGAGGAGACGTCGCTCTTGGAGCGCTATTGTCTCTGTTAGCATAGAGGGAGACGGCAAGCAAAACTACAGCCTGCGGAGTTTAAACGACTTCTGAGGAAAAATTATTTACTTTTCCATCTTCGTGTGCGAGCGAGCAATTCGGAAAGAGAGGGAGAAGGGAATAAACCGGCATCGTCCTTTGATGTCGAGTGCTGATTCTCCAATACAGAAGGAGACAACTGAGAGCTTTTTAGCTACTGTGGAAGCAGTATTGATTGTGCTGCCATACTGCACTGAGCTGCTCTCAAAAATGCTTTGTCTTCCTTTATTTATCCAAGCCGAGGTGTGTGTGTGTGTGTGCATGCGCGCCTGCGTGGGTGTGAGGAGCAGGTTAGAGGATGACAAAAAAAGAGTGTGTGTGGTGGGTGAAGATGGACAGTGTGTGTATGTGCATGTGTACTAGCATGGATGCGTGCAAACATGCATGTTAGGACAGAGACTTTTCAGAGAAGTACGTGTATGGGGAGGAATACGAGACAAGTGTCAGGCAGGAATAAACCAGGCGTGATAGCTTGTTTAAAACCTAAATATGATTATCGATTCCACGGAGAGATTGGTCCCTTCAGATGGTCTATGACATGCATTTGGAATGTCTTTAAATATCTTTAAAACAATTTCTTGTTTCTTAAAGCTACAATCCATAACTTTTGCTTCGTATCACTTTCTCTGTTGAAAACATAAAATTGCAGGTTACTTTATGTACTTTTCTTTGTCGGTGGAAGTCAGTCAGACGGTTTGTTTCATTCTTTGAACTATTACTAATATTTCTCCCAAATTTCAAATAAATGCATGTTTCTGCATTTGTTATCAGAAAATGAAAATGGAGAAACAGGTCAAAAAGCAGAAAAGATGCTCTGTATTTTTTCAGACCTCAAATACTGCAAAGAAAACAGGTTCATATTCACATTTAAGCGATATGACAGGTTAATTTCTACATATATTCAGGAAGCTTGAAAAAAAGTTTTTTATGTGATGTCTTCAAATTTTATCACCGTTGTCATTTGTCTTGGTACGCTTTCAGTCTTTCACATTGCTGACTTTATGTCACTCTTGAGGTTTGAGTTTGTTGAAATTCAACAGACATGGGACTGGAATGACCACAATACATCAAGAAATGGTGATTACATGAATATTTTCAATGGTGTTATGGCTGTATAATTAGCTTCTTAAACACAAACACACAGACATAAAAACGCATAATAAAACAACAATAACACTAGTTCAATCTGCAGGACCAATGTTCTTGTTTCTGCCTAAATAAAATCAACACACACTACACTAAGGGATAATGTACTGTCAGCCATTCATAATGTACAGTCAGCTTTACCTCACGGCCCTGATCCCCCTGCCAGAGTTTATTTTGCAATAATGACCGGCTGACTGTATATTATCTTGCCTTCAACACAGCTACTTGGAAAATAAGTAAATAAATGCACACATCGATTGAAAGTGAGAGGAAAGAAATCGTGTAGTTATATGACATAAAACAAGCATTAAAGGTTACAGTGGACATGTTCGTTATAAATAAACGTTTTTATTCAGAAACATTTTAATGAAAGAATGCAGAATAATTGACCTATCAGAATGGAGTATTTATCTGCCACTGCGGGTCTCCTCAGTCTTTCACATTAACAAAAAAATTACACAATTCCTTCTCAACATTTGTTTGAGTTGGTGTGCATTCAGGTCCCCACTAACTTATAAAAAACAAGTCCACACGCACACACACGTATTACTGAAATAATCTCCATCTGATAAAACTAAGATAGCCTTATGGTGCTAGCTGAGTCCTGTAGTGAAATGCCATTCAATGACCTTTAGTCTGTCTCTATCCGTCTCTCTCTCTTTCTGTCGCTAAAGCCCCATAGCTGTTTGTCTTTAGAGGACCGTCACGGTTATGATTCTTTATATCCAATTATACGTGTGCACATCCTATGAGTTCTCTGCTGCCCTGTTGGTCTGTTCCAACATCTAGTGAGATGCCTACAGAGGCGTTATTTTAAGACACCATAGACACACTCCTGACATCAAAGCTGTATCAAAATATAGACAAGTCTGTCATTTAGCCTCTTATGACCTCTAATGCAAGCCCAATTTTAAGGCAGGACCAGATGTATCCTCTTCACATAGAAGGCAATCTCATAATGCATTGCAACATGATAAGCAATCAAATAATTGCAAAATGCCAGACGAATGTCAATTATAAATGTACGTTTACATTTATGATATGCTGGATTACGACTTACATTAGTGGGAGGCAGCGAGGTGGAGGACTAGGTTGTAGAACAGAGCCGGTCTGTGAGTGTGTGTCACAGTTGTGTGTTTTCGGTGTTGTCTCTGAGGAGCGGTCACCAGTACAGCCGCACAGATGCCGACGTGACGTGCTAGACTGAGCATAAGCACTTCTGCCATGCATCACAGCACACATGCACACACCATAGCGCTCTTTTAGTGTGTACCTGCAAGTTTTCACGCTAAACAGCTGCTAATAAATTGGCAAGGTGCTTTGGAAATCACAAACAGAATGACGTTCTTATCAGTGGTTGATCTAAACTGTTCAAACACACAGGTGTATCGAAAATAAAGTGGTTGGTGTAATCTAGAAACACACAACTGGCCAAATGGTACAGCAGGGCGGTTTTCTGAAAAAGACCCTGGTGAATGGCATTTCTAAAGACCTGGTCTTCACATTGCCTGAATATAATAACCAAGCCGGTCTGCCTCACACAAACACACAAATACACACACACATGCACAGCAGATAATACCACTGTTGCCATGGGAGACAAGTCTTATAGGTATTTGTCTGCAAACGCTATATTGAGAACTGTTGCAGAAATCCATTCTCCTTGACTGTCCATCTGAATATCCGTCAAGATGAAGGCCAGACGTGGATGGGGTTTTGCTCTGGATGTACAGGCTTGTATTAGGGCAAATCAGACCCTTGATCAGAAGGTCTTCTTTATGATGTCACAATGCATGGCGTTTCTGATAAATGGAAATACTTTCATCATTTAATCAGCCTCATGTTATTCTTAACTTTAATGACTTTCTTTCTTCTGCAGAACACAAAAGAAGATATTTTGAAGAACACCGGTAGCCAAAGAACATTAGCCCCATTGACTTCTATTAAATGGACAGAAAACCACCGAGGGGTTTCTCAAAATATCTTCTTTTGTGTTCCAGACTAAATAGTCATATTTCGAGATGAAGGTAAGGAAATTCATGACAGAATTTCTATTTTTGGGTGAACTGTCCCTTTAAGACTTGGTCAATCTGATCATGAGTGAAAAGTGCCAGTTGAACGCAGTTGTGAAAAAGCTTTCAAAATTGTCCATTTTCAACCGGATCCAAATGAGGTCTTATCATATTCTCCTAATAAAGTCACATGAGGTTGTTATCACGGGAGGGTTAATAAATGATGAAATCAATTTTGGGTGTACTGTCCCTTTAAATATCCATCCAGAACTGCAGAAGATTTGCAGCTGCTTATTTATAGTATTTGGTTGCATTGCTCCCTGATCAGAAGTGTGTTTACAGCACCGGAGTGTTAAAATCGAGGGGGTTGGGTTGCAATCATGACAGACACGCACACGCGGTGCCTCTCATTCACAGTAGAAGTGCCATTAGCATCTTTCCTGAAGCTTCCCTGGGCCAATAAACGGCAGCAGTCAAGCAAGACCGCTCAGAATACATCACTCTCTCGCATGCTCTCTCTCCTCCGCATCCTCCTTTTTTTCTTTCCCTCTGTCTGTAAATGTGAGCAGCGTCGTGCCCCCCGATGAGTCACCTCTGTCATAAGAGCACCGCAGAGAGAGAGAGAGATAAACACAGAGAGACAGACAGCATCTCTTTCTCTTCACCCCATACTCAACCTTCACCACACACGCGAAATGTAACAGAAATCACCAGACAGAGACAGTTCAACAAAAAAACTGAGTCTTGTTTTAGTGGAGATGTGTAAGACTTTTTCTGTGCATCACATAGGATTACAAAAGATCTTGTCACTCTTTTTTTATATTGTGATGAATGGGAAGCATTCAAGTATCATGCGGTCCGAACAATCCAAAAACCTTTGTGAGAAACTGATCAAAATGAGTTATTTTTAAGTCGCCGTTTACCGATAATCGTTTCCTATCCAGTGGGTTGTGACCCGATAATTTTTTCAGTCCCTTTTTTAAATACATATGGTTAGAATTAATCGGGATATTCTTAAAATTCACTTTGAGTAAAATGTTTGAATGTTGTGAGGTTGATTAAATAATGATAGAATGTTTGTTTTTAGTTAAGGGTGGACTATTCCTTCAAATATGAGAATTTACATTTTTTTTATATATTTACATTTTTTTTATGAATGTTTTTCTCTCTTTCATTTCACCCTTATCCGGTCCCTCTCACTTTCTCTCAGAATCAAATTTCTAAGATGCAAAGCGTATCGAATGTGCAGCATTTCTTTGTGCGCTGTGGAGTAGTGATGCTGTCTGAAATACCACAGGAAGTGCTATCCTCCCCCAGTAGATCAGCAAAATTATGGAAATAGATAAATAAATAATAATACAGCAGGCAGTATCGCTTCCATGCTGCTGTGACTAATCAGAGACTGTGTGTGTGTGTGTGTGTGTGTGTGTTTGTGAGTATTTGTGTTGCTTCTGCAAAACACACACAGTGCGACGGCAACATCGTCGAAATAACTTCCTGTGCAATTAATTACATATTAGACTAAACAATTCAGTGGCTTTAAAATCTCAAAAATATAATCCAGAAATATAAAATAGTGTATCCAAATCTAGAAATATTAGGTAGTGATGCGATCAAGCGACATATCAAAGCGTCTTTTCGACCCACCATTTGGGTCAAAAAGGGACGAACCCATCCTTATTTTGGTTAATTAAATGCTGCCTTTTCCAGCCCCTGGAAATTCAATGATTCCCACTTTAACCCAGAAGTAACGTCTGGATTTAGTTACTTTTGAAAGTATTTAGTAATAAGTGTTCGTCAGTTTTTAACCCAACATTTTTAGAGTCTAAATTTGACAATAATTTCCTATCCAGCCACTAAAGTTTACAGGACAGAACTTGTTTTTGACATTTTTCTTTTGTTATTTTGATCGGTAAAATCAATTGCAGATCAATGAAAAATGTGAAGTTGGGATTTAATGTGAAACAAACTAAATAGAAACAGATCCAATTTTTATTCAAGACTATGCATACGTAGTACATCTTTTATAGCAGTTATCTAGAAAAATCTTAACCCTAGAAATAGTTAGAGAAAGACAAGTGGAAATGGAGACCACCTCTCGTGGTTTTCCGATCGGTCTCGTCAGCCGGAGGGATTCTTTCCTAGGGACATGCTGAAATTGGATTTCTGTCACCACTGGAGAGCCACGCTGGCTGAACACAGCAAGTAAAAATGGCGTTTTGGGTGAGGCGACCGAGGGCGAATCAAATTCATAAGAAAACTTCTTTATTTTTCTTCTTTTTCCTCTTTGATAGAAACTAGTTGCAATGTTAGGTGTTCATTTATTTAATAACTTTACTCTGATTGCTCCGTTCTGTGGTCAAACACATTCAAAGTTGTCCCTGGCTACTAGCTAGTTTTAAGGAATCGTTCACCTTCAAAATGAAAATTCTGTCATTGTTTACTCACCCTCTTGTCATTTCAAACCTGTACGACTTTCTTTCTTCCTCAGAACGCAAAAGCAGATATTTTGAAGAATGCTGTTAACTGCCCCCCATTCACGTGCATTGGTTACTATAGAAGTGATTGGGGGGCTGTACTGTTGTTTTACCAACTTACCAACTTTCGAAATATCTTCTTTTGTGTTCTGCATAAAAAAAGAAAACAATACAGGTTTAAAATGAAAAGAGAATGATGACAGAATTGACTGTTTTATAATAAGTTCGATTTTGAACAATTAGCTGATCTAAATATTAAATTATAAAACGCAGATTCAACCAATTTGAATATAATGAAAGACATTGAAGCAACTGTTATAATGACAAAACTCTTTAAATGACCTAAGAACACAAATCCATCGGAAAAGGGGAGAAAGCTGACCTAAAACAAGATCGTACAAATTCATACAAATTAAAAAAGTTATGAAACGGCTTCTACCAAAAAAACTTTGATGGTTATACTAGTAGTTTTTCACTTATAGCGTCTGTTCAGGGAAACTCAATAAATCTCTGAATCATAATAAACAGGAACTGAACTTCAGTGAACTGAAAACAATCTTTTGGAGCAGATCGTTCCACTGTACGCTGTTTCGCTAATACAGTGCAATACCGATTCATTTGGTCTATTGAAAGAATTATACACCGCTTACAGATGCTGCTATTTGAGTAGTGAGGCGATATTGAGACACCTCACAGCTCCTTTTTACTCACAGACCTAATAGATGTTTAGTTATCAGTACAATGCATTTTCTACTCACCAACTTATTCTGGCCAAACTCTGCAGAACGAACCAAGACAAGACCGTCTGACTAATGTGTAATGTGACCAACCATGTTGTTGTTAAATTCTTTTTAAGGGTAGTGAAATCTATACTACTGCTGTACTACAATAGCAAAAAACAAACTCGGTAAATAACTGCCTAGAAAGACGAAACCTTCCTTTAAAAAAAGTCTCAAATTTTGGGCTAAAGATACAAGGCTTCATCAGTCACGTCATCTCTCAAAGTTTTCAAAGTTAAAACTTGAGTGTTTCAACACAAGCCCAAAGCTTAACTGCAGACGGACTCTTGTTCTGTTACAAAAACACATACGTTCTGTTTGTGCGGACCCTTTAATCTTTCAAGTCTCTCTCTTCTTCCGTCTCTAATGCATTATGCTGGCGAGTGTTTGATACTGCTAAAGCAATCTGTTGATTGTAATCAAGTATCTGTTGAGAAGATGAGTCCCTCTCAGATCGTAAGGAGTCTGTTAGAGGATAGAAGAAGAAAAAAGAGGAAAATAAGGAAACATAATAGGAGGATGGAGGAGAACACAAAGCTCCAAAACATGCGAACTGTGTGTGAATGGAAGCTAAGTTAGATGAGGAAACCTGAAGGATAATTTTATATTTGAGGTAGAGGGCTGCCTGACTGACTTGTCATAGCATCTTTACTGAAGGTGGTTTGGTTTTTTAGCAAAAAAACTCGAAAAAAAACATATATATATTTAAAAAATCGGACTTTCCACACATTTCGTTTTATTCTTCCACCCAGATATCAGAAAATATTATTTCATGGGTTTTTGTATTAAAATTGTAAGCTATACTAGAAACTTGTCATTTTTACGTTGTAGTTGTAATTATATTATTATCACTCAAA
The DNA here is from genome assembly GCA_008369825.1 of Triplophysa tibetana. Lineage (NCBI taxonomy): Eukaryota > Metazoa > Chordata > Actinopteri > Cypriniformes > Nemacheilidae > Triplophysa > Triplophysa tibetana. The sequence continues at coordinate 7,690,903 of CM017896.1, read as the reverse complement.
ATCTGAAAACAAACCAAATGCCTAAACTTACGAAAAAGTACAGACCAAGGATGCTTATTTGCATGATAAGTTATAAACAAACATTAAAGTAGCAACGTGAGCTAGAACAGGTTCGTCTGTAAGACGTTTGCTAAAGATCTGGGTGTAAAAATATCTGCTAAACATCTTAGAAAGGGTCGTGCATCCATTCTAACGCATAAACATCTTACAGACGTCTTCTTGATGTCTACATGTTATTTGAAAGCAGACCTCTCCGAGCCGCATTGCAGATGACCAAACTATGTTTTGCAGATGTCTTGCAGATATAAATAGACGTCTGCCAGATGGAGTGCGCTATCAGGGAAATATCTACTTGGAGCATTATACTACCAACTAGCAACGCTAAAAAATACACCTTAGCAACTGCATAGCAACGCCCTGGCAAGCACACAGATCAATATCAATAAAATAATTGTTTTATTTTATTTTTATAAAATTTGGTTTCGGGAGGGGGCTCTCAAATATTATTCTCTTATTAAAAAATATCTGGGATAATATTTTGATGTTTGAGATTTTTTCTTGATTAAACTAGTTGATCAACTAGTTATTTATTGATACTGTAAAAAAATCTGTTTTGTTTCTATCTTTTTTTTAAGGAAATAGAGTGTGTTTTGAAGGGGAGATGCAGCAGGTTGGGAAGGTGGAGGTGTCGCCACATCGCTGTTGATTACACACCGAACACCCAAACGTGCAACCAGCGACACCATGGCAACAACACTCTTCTCAGTCCAGGCCGGTGATCAGCTTAGTAGATAAGTGATCTCTCTTTTTTCACTTTTCTCTCTCTCTCTTACACACACAATCCCAAAACTATTTTCTCTTCCTTCTAGGAAACATTGGGTCCTTGTTTCTCGTTCCGTTTGAAATGAGTCTGTTCGGCTGAATTGGCAGAAGACAGTGGCCTACAAACACATACACTAGGGGTCTAAAGGGTAAACCATCCAAACCTCACTGTTGGTTTTGTTCAACACAGAATTCCGAATGAGCGCCACAGTCTTTCGCCCGCCTCTCCAAAACAGGTTCCAAAATGGTTGCATGTTTATGCACCGAGACGGGTGCCAAGATGGCTCTCCACCTCCAATTACCTGATGTCATCGGCTCTTGAGGGAGCCCTCAGCCAATCGGTGTAAAGTACTGAGGAGTATTATCCAAAACCTTTGTATTTGATTGCTTATGTTTGGATATTTTAGTCTAAATAGAGTGACCGGAGCCAGAATGGCTCCAGGTGGATTGGCAGTGACCTGAGCCAATATGGCAGCCGGTGCAGCATGTCTGGCGTGTAGCGGAGGGCCTCTGGTTTTAATGGGCGAGCAGCAAACATTCAGGACAAGGCTTGTTTCTCCTGAAACTGGACCTGAATGACTTCTACAGTCTCCGAGACAGATGGCGGAGTTATTAAGGATACGCATGGAGAGAGGGAATTACAGAGATGAGAGGAAAGAAAGAGGGAAGAGGTATGAACGACTATGAATTCACAAAGCATTTTACTCTGTTTGGATGAAGTGACACTGCAACATACCAGTACAGTATGCAGGATCATTGCATTCTCCACAAACTAGGACATGCAATATTGGAATGGCGTTCAAAATAAATTGTAAATAAATCCATTTGGCGTGTTTTCCATGATGACATTACTTGATTTGCATAATTTTAGTCAATATGATGCAAAAATGCAGGCAAGGTGTGCAAATAAACAATGCTATCAGTGGTTACGGTTATTGAATTCCTTTTCAAAATGCCTCTCTAACAAGGGTCTAAGTGTGTAGGGGGAGGGGCATTATAAACCTTATTGCCTTATGAATATTAATCAGGTGACATAACTACAACCCAGTAATATGTATGTCCTATACTAGTATAGTAAGTGGGAAGGGGAAAACCTACACATTTGAGAGCTGGCATCTCATCCATATCACAAAGACACACGTCATCTTAGAATCAGCCACAATTTCACACGCACACGGTGTCTACACATCCTCTTCCGACCATTTCATCTGCCTCCCATCAAGCAACAAGCCGCACGGTTGACTGAGTCGTCAGTGAAAAGCAGTACAGTCCAGAGCTAGAAAATTGATCTCCATATCAATTATAGAACTGCTGGGGTCTTTTTCCTTCCTGGCTGGAGAAGCTGGAGAAATTGCTTGGCTATAGCCACGGCATATTTTTCACCACTTTAGGCAAAAATCTATGTCGATTACGCAGCCAATCGATGGCCTGCGTCTCTTGCTGTGCGGTGCTGCTAAACGCATCAATGATGAGCCCAGTGTGGGCGGCAGAGACAGCTAGACAGGGATGGAAAAAAGACAGATCGGGAAAACGGTGAGGGAAAAGAAATTGAGCGGGAGGGTGAGACAGGGAGGAAAACAAAGGCTGAATGAGAGTGAGACCGGGAGGAAAATAAAAGAGGTGAGACATACTGTGAGGTGAAAAAATAGTGAAAGTATGAGTAAAATAGAGAGAGCGAATGAGAGTGAGACAGAAGGAAAGATAATATGAGTGAGACACAGAGTATTGATATGTAAAGAGAGTGAGACAGGGAATGAAGGACAATGAGAGTAAGAAGAGATAAAAGGGGAGCAAGGAAAGCAAGTAAGACAGTCAGGGATGGGAAATAAGAATGAGACAGAGAGTATGATAAAGAGACATAATGTGAGTGAGACAGGAAATAAAGGTCAATGAGAGTGAGACAGGAAATAAAGGACAATGAAAGTGAGACAGGAAATAAAGGACAATCAGAGTGAGACAGGAAATAAAGGACAATCAGAGTGAGACAGGAAATAAAGGACAATCAGAGTGAGACAGCAAATAAAGGACAATGACAGTGAGACAGGAATTAAAGGACAATCAGAGTGAGACAGGAAATAAAGGACAATGACAATGAGACACGAATTAAAGGACAATCAGAGTGAGACAGGAAATAAAGGACAATGAGAGTGAGACAGGAAATAAAGGACAATGAGAATGAGACAGGAAATAAAGGACAATGAGAGTGAGACAGGAAATAAAGGACAATGAGAGTGAGACAGGAAATAAAGGACAATGAGAGTGAGACAGGAAATAAAGGACAATGAGAGTGAGACAGGAAATAAAGGACAATCAGAGTGGGACCGGAAATAAAGGACAATGTGAGTGAGACAGGAAATAAAGGACAATGAGAGTGAGACAGGAAAAAAAGGACAATGAGAGTGAGACAGGAAATAAAGGACAATGAGAGTGAGACAGGAAATAAAGGACAATGTGAGTGAAACATGAATTAAAGGACAATGAGAGTGAGACAGGATATAAAGGACAATGAGAGTGAGAAAGGAAATAAAGGACAATGAGAGTGAGACAGGAAATAAAACACAATGAGAGTGAGAAAGGAAATAAAGGACAATGAGAGTGAGACAGGAAATTAAAGGACAATGAGAGTGAGACAGCAAATAAAGGACAATGAGAGTGAGACAGGGATTAAAGGACAATGAGAGTGAGACAGGAATTAAAGGACAATGAGAGTGAGACAGCAAATAAAGGACAATGTGAGTGAGACAGGAAATAAAACACAATGTGAGTCAGACAGGAATTAAAGGACAATGAGAGTGAGAAAGGAAATAAAGGACAATGAGAGTGAGACAGGAAATAAAACACAATGAGAGTGTGAAAGGAAATAAAGGACAATGAGAGTGAGACAGGAATTAAAGGACAATGACAGTGAGAAAGGAAATAAAGGACAATAAGAGTGAGACCGGGAGGAAAATAAAAGAGGTGAGACATACTGTGAGGTGAAAAAATAGTGAAAGTATGAGTAAAATAGAGAGAGCAAATGAGAGTGAGACAGAAGGAAAGATAATATGAGTGAGTCACAGAGTATTGATATGTAAAGAGAGTGAGACAGGGAATGAAGGACAATGAGAGTAAGAAGAGATAAAAGGGGAGCAAGGAAAGCAAGTAAGACAGTCAGGGATGGGAAATAAGAATGAGACAGAGAGTATGATAAAGAGACATAATGTGAGTGAGCCCGGAAATAAAGGTCAATGAGAGTGAGACAGGAAATAAAGGAAAATCAGAGTGAGACAGGAAATAAAGGACAATCAGAGTGAGACAGCAAATAAAGGACAATGACAGTGAGACAGGAATTAAAGGACAATCAGAGTGAGACAGGAAATAAAGGACAATGAGAGTGAGACAGGAAATAAAGGACAATGTGAGTGAGACAGGAAATAAAGGACAATGAGAATGAGACAGGAAATAAAGGACAATGAGAGTGAGACAGGAAATAAAGGACAATGAGAGTGAGACAGGAAATAAAGGACAATGAGAGTGAGACAGGAAATAAAGGACAATCAGAGTGGGACAGGAAATAAAGGACAATGTGAGTGAGACAGGAAATAAAGGACAATGAGAGTGAGACAGGAAATAAAGGACAATGAGAGTGAGACAGGAAATAAAGGACAATGAGAGTGAGACAGGAAATAAAGGACAATGAGAGTGAGACAGGAAATAAAGGACAATGTGAGTGAGACAGGAAATAAAGGACAATGTGAGTGAGACAGGAAATAAAGCTCAATGAGAGTGAAACATGAATTAAAGGACAATGAGAGTGAGACAGGATATAAAGGACAATGAGAGTGAGAAAGGAAATAAAGGACAATGAGAGTGAGACAGGAAATAAAACACAATGAGAGTGAGAAAGGGAATAAAGGACAATGAGAGTGAGACAGGAATTAAAGGACAATGAGAGTGAGACAGCAAATAAAGGACAATGAGAGTGAGACAGGAATTAAAGGACAATGAGAGTGAGACAGCAAATAAAGGACAATGAGAGTGAGACAGGAAATAAAGGACAATGAGAGTGAGACAGGAAATAAAGGACAATAAGAGTGAGACAGGAAATAAAACACAATGAGAGTGAGAAAGGAAATAAAGGACAATGAGAGTGAGACAGGAATTAAAGGACAATGAAAGTGAGACAGGAAATAAAGGACAATGAGAGTGAGACAGGAATTAAAGGACAATGAGAGTGAGAAATGCAGGACAATGAGACCGAGACAGGGAGGAGATCAAACAGGATGGATGAGAGTAAGACAGGTTTTGAGAATCAACAATGGAATAAACTAGAGATACATAACGAGAGTGAGACAGGGAATGAGCGACAATGAGAGTGAAACAGAGGAAATAAAAGATGAAGAATGAAAGTGAGACGGGCAGGGAGGTACAATGAATGTGAGGAATGAGAAAGACAGAGAGACAGACAGAGAGATGCTCTCTTCTCTACATGTCAGTAGTCCAGTGTGTGTGTGTTTCCTGATGTAATCGGCTGCTGGAGTGTGTGAGCATGTCCTGTGTCAGTATGGAGCGTAGCAGAAGCCGTGATTTACATGACGCTGGGGGTGGGGGGGGGGGGGTTGTGTGTGGAAAGAGACGCAGAATACTGGTTTGAAGTATGAGGATGTTGTAACCAAGGCTTGCAAACCACTGTAAAAGACATCTTCATTGCCATTTCTCATACTGAGCTCAGAAACAAATACCAGAGCACTCTTCAATCCCCCATAATGCATTTCTACGACATCTTTAGCCTACGCATCACACCTCTGGTTTAGGGAAAGTTCTCGAGAGTATCGTAGAGTGCATTCTTATGGTTCTGCACAAGCAAACTGTTTATGTTTTATGTAACACCAAGTGTCTTTGTCAGTCACAAAATGTAAAAGCAAATCACGAACGGCGCAGCTAGCTGTCCCGCCGTGACTGAATTATTGACGTCAGAATTCCCATACGATGTTCCGACCAGGTTTGCCACACTTTACATCAGCAAGTCGTCCGTCGTGACATCAGCGCTCGAGCTGAAGCAGACGTACATTCACCTAGCGCCTGTCATGCTTATCTGGCTAGCCTCCTCCTAATGTCTGTCACGCCAAGGTAGCCGCCTTCTCTTTTTCTGTTCGCTCTTCTCCTCCATGACATGAATACAAATGTGCTTTAAAAAAAACCCAAGGCATCATTTCTCCCCCACCCCCACCGTCCCCGCATCTTTGTGTGATAGGCACCTCTAAATGAATTTGCAATCATCTCGCCGGCTAGGCATACGGGGCTTGCGCACACATTTCCACCTATTCAAAAAGATATTAGTGCAGAGAAGACGTCGCATGGCTACCCTCTTTTGAGCATTCAAAAGAGGGATGCTTTTGAAGAGAGATTTCTGAATCCGTCTTTTGCTCTCTTTCTCCTCCATGGCTCAAAAAATCCCCACTGACCAAAACACGTCTCGTCTCCGATGAAATAATGAAACAATTATGACCTCGGTCTCGCATCTCAGAATGAACTAAACTGTCATCTAACTAAACGTGTTTTATGTTTGCTGTGTGTTTTAGCCGTACCCTTAACGCAGCCGTAATTTATGCATTGGATATTTGACAACTGTGAAAAATAAATCCATTTATTTCCTTTGCTGCCTCTCTCTGGAGGCACATCCCTCCAACCCACCGATCAAATCCCCACCCCTCCTCCATTTCTTCTTCTCCTCCTTCAACAGCCCATCTCCAAGGCCTCTCGTTCTCTCCATTTTTCAGTCCAAGCCTTTCCAATCTGCTTCCCCTTGTCTCTTTTTCATCGGCACTCTTTTGGTATTTATTGGTAATGTGTGTATGGATCTTGGCACTTTGAAGGACTCGGCAGTGGAGTCCAGGGGACACATATGCGAGATATCAATGGATTTGTATCCTGTGTGTGAGTAGATGGGTGGGCAACTGGCAATAACCATGAAAATCAATATCTTGTTAATACAACTCATATGAAAACATTGTAAATTATTCAGCACCCATTTAAGATTTTCCTTTAAAGGGACAGACCACTTAAAAATAAAATTCTGTCATCATTAACTCACCCTCGATTTATAACAAATCTTTCTTTATTGTGTTGAACACAGAGAAAGATATTTGGAAGAATGCTTGTAACCAAACAGTTCTTGGTCACCATTGACCACCATAGTAGGAAAAATTGCAATGATAGTAAAAAGTGCTCTAGAACTGTTAGGTGTCCTGATTTCTTCAAAATATCTTTTTTTGTGTTCAACAGAACAAAGAAATTATGAAGTAATTTTTCCTACTATTGTAGTTAATGGTGGCATTCTTTCAAATATCTTTCTCTGTCTAAAAATATCTCGACCTGTTTATGTAAACTAGATAATTGATATCCTGAATGCTAACATATTCTTACTCAAAGCCAAAAAAACTATTTTAGGGATATTCAAAGGTTAGGAGGCTGTGTTCATCTGGTAAATGTATGGTCCCCAACCTGCATAGTTGACCTTACATTTACCTCCTAGTTGTCATCATAGGCTGAGGTGTGAAGGAGATTTGGCCCTGTGCTCATCCTGACCTTTCTCATGAACTTGATCACTAGCCTTAACCAGGCTTACATCAAGCACAAAACAAACAAACAAACAAAAATAAACACAGGTTGCCTTGTGAAATCATGCAAGGGGATGAATTTACATTCTCTCTTAAAACACGGTGGAAATTTTAAATCCACCTGATTTTCGGTTTATGTGTAATTGTTATTAAACTCACGGGCCACATAACCGCTGGGTTTTTCTATGAAAATGTATTGAACTGTTTTTAATACGATTTATTCAGTGTTTCGTCAGTGACAAAACTTTGGTTATTTATGCCATACATTATGAAGTCCATTGAGGCAGAAAAAATGATATTGTGCATCCTCAACTAAAGCAATAGGCCACAAGAGGCTGTTCACCACAGTGATTTTAGCATGAGTAAACGATAGGTTGTGTAATTACTTAAAACCCCATTAACCATGGTAAAATCACTGTAACACACTCTGTAGTTTATTACTTCACTTAAGCAGCGCATTTAACATGAAAGACTTCGATAAGTTTGATAAATAGTTTAAAATGTTAACCATAACACATTAATAAACAATGTGCAGAGAGAGCTGCATCTTACAATGGCTTCGACTTGTCATCTTATCAGAATGCGGAGTCAGAAACGTATGTTTTATTTAATGATATTTTAAAAAAAGAAAGTATTTCCTGGAAAGCATGTTTGAACAAGATTTGCCCCATCAGTTTAGATTAAAACACCAAAATATTAGGTTCTAGTTATTATATTATTTTCTAAAAAAAATTAATAATAATAATATATGTATTATTTTTATTCATTTGTTGATCCTCTCTTGTGGAAATATTTTGTTGTTATTTTCCTGACCTATGTCACTATAAACTTTGAAAATGTATTGTGCATCATTTTTTGGCCAAGTCTCCTTAAATTCTTCTCAAAGCTTCAAACACACCAATGCAGCATGCATACACAATAAGTAATGTATCTTTAAAAATATATATTTTAATAAAGAGCAAATATGTCAACTGTCCAAAGTTGGACATCACTTTTGGGCAGTTCTGTATGTGTACGAAACAGCCTTACTGTCATCCACTACAGACACCAGATCCTTGAAAAAATACCTTACATTTTCTTAGAATAATCTTTATATATATATATATACAGCCTATAGAACACAAGCAGCATCACTGAAAAGTAATACTCATAACTCTCTTTCAGCTTGTCATGATCCATTAGGATTCAAAGCTCACCGAACAATAGCCCTCCTTGTTTAAAATTGCTTCTGCCCATCTTCCCAAATTTTGTCTCGATGTCAGCTAGTGACCGGTTTGTATACACTGAAAAGAGACAGAGAGATTGCCTGTGTGTCACGGCGGAGATGATTGGATAACCTTTGGTGTGAGAAAGGCGGACAGAAAGAGAAAATCACTGCAGGTTTTTGGAACAGCTGGTAGTGTAAAAGCGCTCTGCTACCGCCGTGGTGGGCACAGACTGAGAAACCCCCCAGGCTGAATAGAACCGCCCCCCAAAAACACACACACGCAGCGCTCAAATCATGGCACAGTCGCTGCCGAGAGTGACATTTTTGACAAATGGTGAGGAGAAAAGCTCTTGTTGCTTTGCATTGTGCACGCACAAGAATCAGGAGAGTAAAGGACGTGGGAGAAGATATGAGATCAATTGTACTATCATTGAGACAGAGTAATTTCCACGCTATTCAATGACACATTCCACACCATCGACTCCCCTCTCACCCCCTGCTCGCACCATCTCTCTCACGAATACGGTTTCAAGGACTAAGTGTAACGGACACACAGCTGGTCCTCGACAGCACCGCTTTTAACTAACCCTCACGTCCACACCGGCCAGAAATAACCCCAAGAATAACATCACATCAGAACTTCACCCTCAACTCTTCGTTCCCCTGGTTTTCACCGCCCGCCCCCCACAAACAAAAGAGAAGGTGATAGTAACACAGTTAGGTAAAGAAAACAGAGAAACGTGGTGCTGAAGAGAAAGACGGCGTATACTCACCCCCCCCTCCCTTTTTTTCTCATTCACTCTTGAAGCTCTCGTGTCCGAGCGTCTCCTTTTCCTCGCGCTTCTCTCACGTGCACAAAAACACGTTGAAGATCATCTGGGTTTTCATCATTTGTTTCCTCTCTTATTTCTCTCCAGGCTTTTGTACCCTCCCTTTTGTCCGCGCCGGGGCCGAAAAGTGCACACACATCCACACAAAGGGCTGCTCGTCCCCGCAGTAACCGGTCCCCTTCAGCATCTAGACACCAGGACAACATCAAAGCAACTTGGGGGGAACACTTCAGGGGCCCATTGTCTCCGGTCTGAACGCTTTTTCTCGCCACCGTCCCCCCCTCCGGTTTGGGGGCACTTGGTACGGTCCGGGCATTCAAGCCGAGCAGCTTTCACACATGCAGGGGAAGCTTGTCTCAGGCAATTGCTGACAAGCTACAAACAAGGCAGCCATCCCCCTTCCTCGTGTGTTAACATCTCTTTTTTTCCCTCCCGGTGCGTGTTTTAAACCCTCTCAGGCCAGGTGATGAACTTTATTTAAGAGCTCGAGCCCCTGAAGTGTTGGGCTTGCCGAGCTACCTGTTATTCAAAGTAATGCCTCGCATCAAATATCAAGGCAAAAAAAATGTTGTGTTAATAAATGTAGTGAGGTTTGTGCCTAAAACATAATCTACAGTAACGGCTTCTGTTGGCACACGGTCGGGGGGCTCCTTCTCGCTTTTGCTCTCTCTGTCCAACTCTGTTACTCGCGTAGCTCTCAGGGAGAAAGAACACACACGCGAGAGGGGGACGAGAAAAGTGAGAAGGGAACCCGTGGGGGGGGGCTAGCGTTCGTCGTCTCATCTGGGTTCTATAGCAGCGGGGCGAGAAACTGTGGAAAAGGGTGGGGGGGTCAGGGGCCGTGAAAGTAGGGAGAGAGCGAGGGAGGGGTGATGCGAGGTGGGGGGAGGTGAAGGATTAAGAAACAATAAATCTGAGACCTCAGACTGAGGTTTGAAGAGTTATGGGCCGTTCAAATCACGTTTGGAAGTTCCCGTCTTGTTCCGACGACGTTTCCAAAATCGCTGAACGAGGCTAACATCCAGAAACTGAGAAAGACTTGCTGGGGGACGCGAAATACTGAGGGAAGGAAAATAAGACAGGGAAAGGAGGGGTTATGGCTGCGAAATAGACAGATGTGTCAATCAGATGCAATTGTAAGCAGATGGGCACCAAGAGGCCAGCAGCCGCCTTCCCAGTTTAACCAGAAACTGCAACAAAGCTACTAAAAGAAAAGGTCAACAACAACAAAAACACAGATGCTTCAAAACGTTTTGTTTCTATTAAAGAATTACATGTGTAAGATGTGATTTTGGCTATTTTTACTCGGTATAGAAGTGATAAGCATAAAGAAATATACATTTCTGCATTTCTTGTTCAAATGTTGTACACGGGAGACTGGTCATGTGGTCTAGGAAAAATATCTTGGAAAGTTTTGATTTCTACATGGTGGCTGCCATGGTAAAGGTCCGGTTGAATGCGCAGTTTCTGCCAATCGCATCTTAATCTTCAGTACATAAAGAGCAGTATTGCATATTTCGTGGCTTCGAAGAGTATTTGGTCTTACTATCGCTCGTCGGGTTGTAATGTTTTTTCGTGTTGGAAACCTATACGAACTTTGGGGGAGTGTATCAAGCCCAGAAATACTACGTAATACGTCCAACTTGTTTTCTGACATGTTGACCATGTTAAGCATGAAAAGACGTTTAACATTGTAAAGAAGTCAGGAGGCAGGAACCAGCGTTAAATCACCCCTTTATAGAGTACATAACATGCGATCTTGAAATTGACATTTCATGCCGTGTGTAATGTTGCCGTGTTTGAAAGTAAGCTGTCTGCCAAGTTGTAAATCCGAAGATAAATGAATAACAAAGTTATTAGTTTGGAACAAAGGGTGTCGACTCCGAATCACTCAAACAAGTCGTCACTAGTCCGAAACCAAATTAGGACCTTAAAAATCCCTAGTTATGTACTCTTTAGATCAGAAAACCAGACTTGCAATGTGACATCACACATTAGTGTATCTGCACAATATAAAAACCTTCAATTAAACATAAGACACTTTAATATAAAAGATTTGTGAAATCGAACCACAAAACCTAGAAATGACCACTTTACAAAAGTGTGTGAAACAAAGGGAAACATCAAAGCAAAAGTTAAAAAGCTCCTTTTAGGGGTGCAGTTTGTACTTTTTTGGAGGATCTATTGATTTCCATCTGCATACACCTCGAGTCCCCTAGCATGGAATTCCCCATTTTGTTTCTACAGTCGCCCTAAACGAACAAACTGCTCTACGGAGCGGGTTTTGTAAATACGTTTTCTCCTTCGGCAAAGAATCAAAAACGTGACGACATCTTTGTTCTGTGTCAACTGTCGGAGTGTTTCAAAGGGGAGGGGAGGGGGCTTGAGTGAGCTGTTGGTTGGAATTCGAAACCTTATTGCTAGATGCCGCTAAATATCATTCTCTGGGTGAGTTAATATCATGCGTACACAGCATTAAGTCAGTATAACGTCCAATAATACTGGGATTAATAAGAGTCACCAGCTCCTGATTCATCTTTATGGATGTGGCTAGATTGGATACAGTCAAAATCTTGAGATATCTTGCCAGACACAAACGGTTTTCATCCTAATCCTACCACCAAACCTTTAAACCTAAAGGCGGGATTTTACTTGCGTGTCGGACCTATGCTGTGGGCAATGTGCAGGTTTTTGTTTATACTTGTGGTTTATTATCCACGCGACAATGAACACTAGGCGCCCACTGGCACGTAGCTTAAGGAGCGGTTCGTTTTGTAAGATGTCTGAAGCATTTAGCAGTGATAGCAGCAAGGAAACAGTCATTTGCAGCTTGAGTTGCTACATACAGAAGAACACGTAATTTATTTATATAATTCATTCATTCATGCGTTTGAGTAAACCCAACGCTATCAGAGTTTTTTTCCCTGAAGGGAGGGGGTTAAACTAGACCAATCACAGCGCTTGCAGTCTGCATCGACTACTGTTTTTGAAGAGGTGCAATTCAGGTTACGCGTTTCTGCGTAGCCTATGCCGCAGGTCCAACGCAGAAGTTAAAATCCACATTAAATGCAGATGATGGGTGACATGATTTTCACGACACGGAGAACCCAAGTGCAGGCAACACAGGGATGAAGGGGACTTTATTGACAAAAAACAAGACAAAAAGGCAAAACAAAACCCACAAGGGGAAAAACAAGACAGATTATAGTAAACTCAACCAGGGACAAGGATACACTAGACTAAACAAACACTTAGAATTACACTAAACTAAACTCACAAGATACAAGGATACAAGAATGAGGAAACATCAACTTCTGGGAACAATGACAAGGGTGACTAACCAGACAGGATACCAAGACAAGGTAGCACTTCTTCTAACCAGGACGGCGTACAGGGAACAGCTTACTGAACGACAACATCAAACAATCCAAGAGCACAAGACAAGAGACAAGAGGGTGTTTTAAAGGGAAACGAACATAGGATTATTGGCAGGGACAGGTGTGGGCAATGAAACAATAATGGGAAGGTAACAAGGAAACGAGATGGAGGGAAAACACAGACAAGACATGAGAAGGCGCATGTCAGCCAATATGTAAGCAAAGACATGTCCTTCCCACACAAAACCCAAGGACTTATGCCATGACTCCGCTGCAAGACAAGAATAAACATGACATGATAGTGGAATCATGACAATGGGTCGATGGAATTGTTTTTTTACGGTGGCCTATGTCATTACAAAAAGCAAGTTCAAAAGCAAATTTATTTTCTTTTATGCATATTTTTGGATACATTTTTTTCAGCTTTTGATTTCATTCTTTCATTACTCATTGAATATGTATTTAATATGCAAATCCACATTGGGCCATTCAAATACTTTAAATGTTTCTTGTTAGATCATTACAAATAATGCCACAATACCTTAAAACTTGATTTGAAACTTGATGTCGGCATGAAACTGAATATGTGATGATTTTTTTATCCCTATTGTGATGTTTGCTTGTCTTCTGAGAAACAAAATGAGGGCTGGACTTGTATAGAATCCATATGTTTTTGATTAGTTGAGGGCTCATTAATTAAAAAAAATGACATGCACGAATAAATAATTCATTAAAAAATACTGCAATATTTCTGGGAAAATATGACTGGTTAGTTTTGATTTCATGATGACTTGTATATGGAAATTCTAATGGGTTTAATGGTTATTGGTTTACATCAATGCTTACTGTGGGTGTCTACTGGTAATGTGCTGGGTTCTGTTATTCGGCTACTGGGAACCAGCGGAGCACCATAAAACACGCGTTTTGTACTGGTTTTAATGGTGAACAGCTGATGATTCATAAATGTGTTTCTAACAAAACCATTATAATTGGTATTGTTTTCTAGCATGTCTGTTTTTTGGTTGACTGGTCAATAAGGCAGACTCAGCCTGTTGGTTGTGTGTAAAGAGTTAATATTTGGATGGCTGCTTGCTGGTGTGGAGGGGGTGGAGTCACAGGAACTGGCTTCCATTGAGAATTGAGCTGGCTGTGATTGAGCCGAACTATTCGTAGCCCGGGGGGAGGGTCTCTATCATGCATTTTCTTTCCTTTGCATGTAGTGTTAAAATTTTCACAATGTAAGTGTTTTCGTACATTATACGTAATTGTAAATGTGAGGAATCAATCTCCCATGTGGGCGTATTATAGCACCCCTAAAATAATAATCATAGTATCAATAATCATTGTTAGATTTATAGCCTGTTGTGAGGGGAAAATACACTGTAGACCATCATAAAAGACGGGACTATTAAAAGAAGTCTTGGCTGTGAGGTTTGTAACGGCCGTGTTTACGATTCAACAATCTCAGCTGGCGTAAAAATAAACCAATCAATGTTGTTTATGAAATGCAAATATGTTTGTGACTCTGACTGACAATTTTGTCAGCTCACAGTTATTCTGTGTGGATACAGATCACATTGATTCTTTCTCTTGTAGTTTCTCCATTAAAATGGCTTTGAAAACCATTGGTGGATCGCTCAGTGGTTCATCCACTTCCTAAAGGGCAATAAAACAACAGAAACTTGTTTCTTTGAGATTTATTGGCCTTTTGTAACAAATAAAATGGAATTCTCCTTCACACAGGTCACTTATAAACCGAAACGAGAGAGAATATGATAGAAAAGACATCCCCCCAAACCATACATGGTTACAACAGTATGGAGAATATGACTGTTATTAGAAATGTTATTTAGATCTCATTACATTAGAGAAACCCATTTTTAACAGATAATAGAACTAATTAAAAAAAGATAACAGCCACATTTTCTCCCCAGTGAATCTTTATCTCCCTGTTTTACTTCTCCAGTTTTAGTTCAACAGGATAAATCAGATTCAAGTACTGTATCTACAACATTAGAGCAAAATGAGGCGGTCTTTTGCTTTCATTCAGACAATCAGGACAATTGTATTCAATCACATTCCACTGAATTACAGGCCACAGCACATTTGGACCGTGTCCAAGGGAAAGAAACCTACAGCAGCCGGGACGATCGCTCACGCGCCATGAGCCGAACTCTGCAGGCTGAAGGAGAAACGGACACGGGATAGCTCTGGGATTTAACACACATGGGATGACAGACGTATCAGCCAGCGTTCCTCTGCTCAGCATGATGACATGATGTTTCGTGCTAGGACACCGTGTCCACAACGTCACCACAGAGCCATGACGGGCGTTCCTGAGAGCAATCCTATCACTGGAACCTTGAAGTGGGTGACATGTGCCGCTTCAGTGAGATGCAAGGCAAAAAAAATATTTATCAGCCCTCGTGACATGGATATGACTATTTATTTAGTAAAACAGAAAAGTTTTACTAAAAAGCTTTTGTGTCCATAGAAGTCAATGGGGTCCAGTGTTGTCTGGTTACAAACATTCTTCAAAATATCTTCTTTAGTGCTCTGCTAAAGAAACACAAGATAATAATAATACAGGTAATAATAATATTTGATTATTATTATCATTAATATTGCCATTATTACTATTATTATTGATTTTAAGTTATTGTTATTATTAATAATAATAGTAATAATACAATCACAACTATTTTTTTTATTGTTTAGTTCTTTATTTGTTTCAACACAATTGTCTGCACCTATTCTCTTTCCATCCTTAAAACAGGTTTAAGAAGGTAACGTGACCTCAAGATATTTCAAAGCTCACGATCTGCTATTATCTTTCCATCTCATTGTATCCTTCAGAAGAGATGATGGAATGAGTCATTATTGCTTATAAAGGACCAGCTTGACCTTCATTTAATAGAAACGGCAAATCTTGCTTCAAAGAGCAACTTGTACCATCAACATTTTTTCATCCATTATGGTGGAGTCATGCAGAATGAGATCTCAGACTTCACTGGCACAGCTTTTCTGTACAACAGAGGTTTTGGGTTTCGGTTATCTTGACTTATGGTATCAGATATGAGAGACTGGGACTTTTTTTAGTAACTGTATGCTATTTAATGTCACAATCGGGGCATGTTGTCACACACAAAAAGATATATGTATTAAATAAACTGTATTTTGGGGGGTATGAATGATGGAAGTAGTGGCAAATGTTGTCTCAAAAGTGAACCTCACAAATATTCACTGGAGTGTGACAACTAGCCCCAGGCTTTTTCCTTTTTTCAGTCCCTCTCTCTTTCTTGCTCATCTTTTCTCTCTGTGTCAATGTATCTCCCATCTGCTCACATTTCTATCTCCCTCCCTATGCTTTATTTGAATGCAGAAGAAAACTGATGCCCATTGTGTCCTTATTGTGGCCATGCAAATAGACATTCAATCATTATTTTTCTCTCAAACGAAGTACTTGTGCATTATTTAAACTGTATGTATCAAGAACTGATTTATCCTTTTACCGTACAGAACAAAACAGGTAAATTATTTAACAATTTCACAATGGCTCCATGTTGTCCTGTTGCATTTTCATTGTGGTTCTGCTGCTTACATAAAAAAGAGTCACCGTGTAAATGTACATTTCTTTGTATTTAATTGTGTGCCTAATTAGTTCCCAAACTGTGTATTGGACAAGGTTATGATTGATTTCTTCTAAAGTTTGAGTGACCCCTGGTGGACGTTATGCGCAGTTGCATTAAGGTTGTACAAATAGCATTCATTCATTAGTCCATGCATAGTCCATCACTCAGATGTTTTGAGTCCAAAACCTCAAAAATGTTTTTTTAGGGTTATATTAAGTACAAATGTATTTATTTTAAGGCCCGTTTATTCCCCTTTGATAAATTCTTTCAACAAGATGTAAATATCATACAAATTAATTTATTGTCTTTCAATGACTTGGTTTAAAATGTTGTTTTAGTTATTTTATTAGTTTTACACTTTCACACTAATACAACTGTTAAATTGTTTTTCAGCATTTAAAATAAATGCTTGAAGTATTGATGTGAAGCTCCGTAGTGAAGATTCATTAATGGCAGCTGCTTCTCAGTAATGTCCTCTGGTTTCTCCATCTACTTGACAGGACACTGAAGTGACACTGGATCACCTGTTTAAAAAAAACCCACAAAAATCATAGTCAGAAATGGGTAATGAAAAATCTGCTAAAAAAAATTCTCGAAAGTTACTAAAACAGCTATGAAATAATATAAGGTTTGCCCAACTAATATGAGCGGGTACTTATTGAAGCGAGCAAGAAAATGGTATATATAAATAAAGCATTTTTCCAAACAAATGAATGCAGTTCAAAGTGCTTTATAGTGTTTATTATTAGAACAAATTGTTTACACTGTAACCTTATAAATGATTCACTCAAAGCATTGAAACTAAATGGATGATAAACTCTGTGTGTTTGTATGGTTAGAAATAAATTATGCTCTCAATAAAAGACCAAAACAGAAAACCCTACATCTGAGAAAAAAAATGAGCAAAAATTGCGTATAACGCTCAGACATCTTCTGGTCACTGTGGACTGCAACTGTTGTTGATATGTGAATATTTTAGTCACTATTTTTACTAACAGAATCAAAACTGGCTAGCGGCACGGATTCAATGCAATTGATCATCCTCAGGGACCAATTTACTTTCTCTCTGTTTGAAGGCTGTGCTTGATTGAACCTTATTGAATTGTGGCCTGAATGCCCAAACGAAATTACATTCGATTTCGACCTCATTCATATGTTTTCTGGAAAGAGATGAAACAAGGTTGAGGCAGTTGGATTTGTCATTCTGATGTCACTGGTGTGTTCACTGGCTTACTTTCGGGGGGATCCATTGTACATATAGTTTTGAGAAATGCGCTTTGAATGGAAGCCAAAATTACAGTGTTTGAAATGAAGACTGAGACACTTTCTGATTGTGAAATGTTAGCGGAACATGTCCAATAATATCTGGTTAATGTGATAAATTACACCTGTGTAAAACTTAGGGAAACTTATCTTATCCACTAACAATCCCCGTGAGACCAGTTGGCTAGAAATTATCACATCAGGGGCCAAAAAGAGAGTTTGATATCCAATTCAATGACATTTTACAAGTGCCTTGAGATACTCATAATGTCAGGTTCTAAACTATAGTTGCTCACAAGCTTGATGTACTTGAGCCTTCCTGAGCCTAAGCTGCTCCTTTCCACATAAACAAGTTCTCCATTTTAGCGGCATCTAGCGGTGAGGTTGCGAATTGCAACCATCCTTCCCTTTCGAAGCACTATGGTGGCTGACACAGAACTACAATGTCGTCACGTTTTCACTTATTTGGTAAAGGAGATAAAGTAATTGGATGTAATGGGACCCGCGATGTATGTAGATAGAAATAGTTCATTTTGAGGTATAAAAAACATAACGCTTCATTATGTAAGGTCTTTGTACACCTCTGTAGACATAATTATCCATATTATATTTCATTTCTGTCCATAGATCCTCAATGCTACTCTTATTTAAATTGTTTGCAAACTCTTACAAGCCTGTTACAACTAGAGATGAAATAAGACATAAGAAGGTAATGCTGTTTAATATGCCACAATCTATAAATAAATACATGTGTTTGCATTAAAATCTATTAAGAGACCTGGAATTGGCTCAGCATGTGCAATAAATCCACATTTAATATTCATAAATGAGTAAAGATGAAACGAATGTATGAAATAAAAACATGTAAATTAACTCATTACATGACTCTATGTATAAGCGATAAAGGACCGACCTCTGGACCCTCTCTGTTAGTTGGCTCTTTAGGTTTGGGGTTGGATCGGTTTTTCTTCAGGTTCTCTGTCTTTTTCACCTCCAGGTTTATTTCATATTGACCTCCACCAACATTCTGCAGGAGAGAGAAGTAGAGCGAGAACTTTCCAGAATTTCTTATAGTTCACCTTCAGAATGAAAATTCTGTCGTTATGTACACGCTCTGTTGTCATTTCAAACCTGTGTGACTTTCTTTCTTTCTTCTTCCGGTTTTGGATACCAACATTTTTCAAAATATCTTCTTTTATGTTTTGCAGAAGAAAGAAAGTCACAAGGGTGGACAACGACAACAGGGCGAGTAAATGATGACAGAACAACTGTAAGATGACAACTGACTTTTCTTCAAAAGAATATGATAAGTGTCTATAGTGTCATAGGGTCTTATGTCATAGAAGAACCATTTTTGGTTCTCCAAAGAACCTTTCAAGTCAAAGGTTCTTGAAAGAACAATTTATTTCTTACCCTTTTTTGTATTCGGGACAGCATTTTGTGACTATTTCTGGTTCCACTTACTTATTTATGTAATAGGCGTTTGAAGAACCCAGAACCCAAGACACTGATATAGAGAATCTAATAATGTTAAGAATCACATTTGAATACCTTTTTAAGCTCAAAAATGGTTATTGACTAAAAAACGAAAGTGTTGCAAAAATGCAATAAAGATTTTTCACAATTTTTCCGTATTTTATGAACTTGTACTAGTATTATTACATGGCTTACCAGTCTCCTGACATTCTTGATTTCGGTGATCTGATACACATGTGGATCGTGGTAGAAGCGATTAAAAGACTCGACAGCAAACATGGCACAGGCCTGTACCTCTGGATCTCCAGGGTCAACATCTACTCCTTGATCAGCGGGATCCGCCATGGCTGCCACAGCCAGAAGAAACACAATTTTGAGGAACTCCAAGAAACGACCCATTGTTAAGAGATCTCTAAAACACTTAATGGGAGCGTCCGTGAACTGAATAATACACACGGGCACAGCAAACATCACGTTGGCATATCTTTTATTCAGGCTTAATAAATATTTGTCTGCCCTTTGGATTTTCAAACATGCCTTTCTACTAAGTGCATCAACAAACATATCAGCTCGATATCAAAGAACTGCTTTCAAGTTAAAGGTTCACAAGGTGCCCTTGACGTACAGTGCCATCTTAGACCAGAACTTTTAAATAAAAGCAATGCTCTGCTAAGAAATAGCCATTCTAAAACTACCATCTGAAGCTTCTTGGCAAGATCAGTGTGATATTTTAGAGCTCTTATTTAATGAGCCCGGTTGGAAAAAGATTGACACGAAGAGTTCTCGAGAGTCAACCATTTATAACATGTTGAGGTCCGAAATAAGAGAAGGGGAAAGATGGTTTGTATGCGTTTGCCACAATAAGTGTGAAGTTAAAGGGATAGTTCAACCCCCCCCAAAAATTCTGTCATCATTTACTCGAGTTGTTGCAAATCTGTGTAAATGTCTTTGTTCTGATATACACAAAGAAAGATATTTGGAGGAATGCTTGTAAACAAAACAGTTCTTGGCCACCATTGACTACCATAGTAGGAAATTTTGCTCTATAAATTTCTTTGTTCTGTTAAACACAAAATAAGATATTTTGAAGAATGCAGGAAAGCAAACAGTTCTGATCTGGGTACAAGTCTTGAAAAATATGTTTCTTTCTCTTCATCGGAAAAAAGAAATTGATACAGACTTAGAACAACTTGGGTTAGCAAATGATTACAGAATTGACATTTTTGGGTGAAATGTCCCTTTAAAAATGAGAAGGAAAAGCCCCAAAAATATGTAAGTTGTTTTTGGATAAAACTATCCGCCAAATGTATTATGCAAATTACACAATAAGATCTAATCATTTCACTCATTTGAAAAAGACACAATAATACAATTGATGCTGTAGATAAAGTGACTCCAAAAGGCAGTAATATAAACGATTGATCAAATGAATAATTGTAATTGCATATAGTTTCAAGGAAAACTGTAAAATCACACTTTAAAAAGAATAAACATACTGAGGAATCAATTATAAAGAAATGCAAAAACAATGCTCTTAAAATCAGCTGGTGATGTTTTTTTAACCTTATCTGATCGATGACATCGCTGGAGTGTAGGAATAAAGGACACCAGAAGGGGGCCCATGTTAAGACTCAGCATCTGAAATTTGAAGCACTTGTCTTTCTCCTCCCTGACCTTTGATAACTCACTCTTCAGTTGATCACACAAAGCAGAAAGACTCATCATCTCTGCCTCCACCCTTTCCAGTTAGACAACATGAAAAACAGGTTATATACGACAAACCGTTTATGCTGTATTATGAAAAACACGTGTCCCATGGTTAATCCTAACAAGTGGTTTATTTTTTACTGGCACGCAAGCATGATAACAAATTCATTCTTAAAGGGACAGTAACAATCACCCACATGTATTTCAAACCTACGTGAGTCTTTCTACTGTGAGACACAAGAGAAGATATTTTGAGAAAGGTCTTAGTGGTTTTGTGTCTATACCATGGAAGTCAATGGGGGCCGATATAGTTTGTCTTCAACATTCTTCAAAATATCTTCTTTTGTGTTCTGCAGAAGAAATTCAAATAGGTTTGGTGTGTCAACATGTTTTAGAATTCAGAAGCTAGACATAATTAATATTGCATATAAGAATTTATACCCCGTTTAATATTTGACCTCTGGTTCTCTCTCCTTTGTCTCCAATGTGTGCTTTCACTGTGCGTGTGTGCGAGTGTGTTCGTGTGTGTGTGCGTCTGTGTCAATGTGTGTAAGTATGTATGCATATTGTATGTGTGGAGCATTTGTATGTCTGTCTTTTGTTGTTTTCACCTTTTTCTTGTTTTTACAGGTATATGCCTCTAGCTGTTATACTTGTATTCAACGTGAATGAAAATTGTAAAAAGCGCTATATAAATAAAGTTGAGTTTAGAAACTTTCTATCGCCAGTATATTATATTTAAAATACTTTCTTGGTTAACATTCAATCATAATTGGGGTGTTCGTTTTTTTTCTCTGTGTTGTTGTCGGGTCTGTGTGACACTTAACCTTGAGGAAAGCAGATACTGCATGTTTGTTTTCTCTAATCATCTTTTTCTTTTGGAATGTTTATAGCTAAAGAGACACAGATCTATGTTTTGGTTAACTGAAAGTCACAAAGTTCATACACTCTCTCTGTTTGTGTCTCACATTTTTTCATAATTCAATCGCCCTTATGTCATTCCAAACCTGTATGATTTTCTTTCTTCTGAAGAACACAAAAGAAGATACTTCGAAGAATGTTTGTAACCAAAAAACGTTGCACCCATTGACTTCAAATGTATGGACACAAAACCACAGAGACATTTTAAAAATATTAAATATAAAATGTCCTTCAGACAGTTTCAAAGTGACAACATAAACAAACATTACTAATCATTTAGGCGTTCGTGGACTGCACTTAACTTCGGATACACATTCACAAACAGTAAAGTGCTTGTAGAATATTTCAGATAACAAGCAAAAGAAATGAGAAGAACAGTGACTTGGCAAAACTTGTCTCTCCAATATTTTGAATTTAGACTGCGATGCCAAGCTCAACCGCTAGATGTAAATTTCCCTTACGGTTTCTCAAAATGTGACCAACAAAATTCAAGAAATCTTTTATTTATTATATATTATGTCGTTTTATTTATTAATTATTATACAATACAAGAAAAATATGAATTAATATTAACATAATTGAATTAAACATAAATATAAATAAATAAAAAATATTAAACCTGAAAAAAGTGAAAGTGACCTAATTCCAAATGTGGCCTCTGCTTTTAACACATCCAGAAAGAAGTGAACACACGCACAGCAAGAAGTGAACACACATTCACCCGGAGCAGTGGGCAGCTATCACTGCAGCGCCCGGGGAGCGAGTAGGGGTAAGGTGCCTTGCTCAAGGGCACCTCAGTCATTGCCCGCCGGCCCTGAGAATCGAACCGGCAACCATCTGGTCACGAGTCCAACTCTCTAACCATTAGGCCATGACAAAAAACTATTACGCAATAGCCAAACACAGACATGCATGTCCCATGAAACGGTCTGTACAGGATGATGATGATTTTTTTATTTGTGGGTAAACTACCCTCCTACGTTATTTTTGTTTGTTTAACCTGTTAATGCACTGATTCTTTTCATCCACCAGGGCGGCGCTGTGCTCTCTAAGCACCTCCAGTTCCTCTCGACAGGCGTCTCCTTCTCCCACTGCCCTCTGCATCAGTTCCACCAGCTCATCCTTGGCCCATTTCTCCTCCTCTTGCAACACTCCTCTCTTCTCATTTGTCAGAGGAGATGCAATAATCTCCTCAGCATCCGGGCTGTATTGCTCTCCTGTCCAGAATGATGAATCTGCTTCACGCATCTCTCCTGGAGCGGCGGGCCGCTGATGCAACTCAAATCCTTCCATCATGCCGCTCTCAGCGTTGCTTCCAAGTGTGTCCGATCGAGTCCTTCTCTCCTCTTTGAAAGCAGGACTGCAGTGTGCCGGAGACAGAGCTCTGGGCATGGGGTTGGAAGAACCTCTGTTTGTGTCATAATTTCTGCAAAATCGTACCTGACAACTACATTTTTTATAAATCTAAATAAATTAGATTATAAACTTACCGGTGTGATTAAGGGAAGGACAGCGTTTTTAACACTTCATTTTACTTTGACCGACCAACACAAAAAAATCATTCATAATGAACACTACACATCTCTCACAGGACTAAGCATGTTGTCACGTTTTCTATTCTGAAGGAGACAACATATTTATGAAATGCGCTTTGTGGAGCAGTTTGCCTGTTTAGGGCTACTGTCAAAACAACACGGTGAATTAAGGGGACCTGTGGGGCATATACATAGAAATAGCTCAATAGAAATATCACACATAGACCCTTTAAATAGATCTAATCACATAACTTGCTTTGCAATTTAAGCATGCATTGAGGCATTATTCGATAAAATTTTGGACTGTGAATTAATAAAGTGTCACCTAGAAACTGTACCACTATGTGAACGTAAGCTGTTGTGCAATTAAATATACTGAATTGAAACAGTAATACATAAATACTAAATAATGAACATATAAAGCTCCTAATGGGAGAATCAATGTTGATTTATTAGCATTAGCATTAGTGCCATAAAATGTAAATGTTCGTACCTCGGAAGCATTCTCTTATTTCTCCGCCTGAACAAACCCACAATACTGCTACTAATAATCATCACAATGTTCAAATATGAAATATAATATTAAAAAAATATTTTTGAGCCTATACTGGCCATTTTTCCTCACAAAACTAAGCATTGAATAATTAATCAAAAAATACATTGCAATTTTATATGTGTAGGGAAGTAGGCGGGACGAGACCGTGAGTCAAGGCCGGTGAGTGAGTGATAATGACATCAGCTGTAAGTGCACCGGTCTCGTATCACGGAGGAGATCCGGAGCATAAGAGGACGAGCGAACGGACCGTCAATGAGAGAGAACCAGGCCAGGTTTTTAGTTGTGGTTTGTGTTATTCGCCGGCAGTCGTCTGTGAGGGGCTACTGGCTGTCTTTGTTGTTATTTTATTAAGTGTTTAAATGTTTTAAAAGTAAAGATCGATTTAAATGCTCCAAATGCGATTCTCCATAAAACCCTGTGCGAAGTTGGCAAGTGCATTTCTAAGTAAACTGAATCCAGCAGCATGAATCAAACACCACATAACACATCAGCAGTTTTCCAAAGCTTTCTATTGTCATCTGTTTTCAAAACTCAGACTCAAAGACATTTGTCAGTTCAACTTACTGACGTTTTAAGGGTTTAGAGAATGCCTTATGGTCTTCCCCTTCTTCCCCCACTAAACAGCTTCTGTGTGAGGTTCAAAGTGAGATGACCCATCACCCTTTATTCACACTCATAGTCTCCACCGTACTGATACAGCAACTTTGACTCCAAAGGCATTAGTTTGAGGCGGGACCTCTATGGCAAACCTTTAAACACAATAACCAATGAAAAGTCACACTTTCGGCTGTTATCCTAATGTGAGAGTGTAGTTTCCACTACGAGTAACATCACAATTTTTATACTTTTATTCGGATTAATAAACAGATCTTTGGTAGGCGGAGTTTCGGTAAGAGAGCATATCCTTAAAAAATGCTAGCAATGAGTATGACAGCATGCTACTTGTGAGGTCACACCTAAGACACCCAATTACATTGCTGCGCCCACCCGTAATGAGTATTCACTCTCCGGGATCGTGGCAAAACTGATGCTGCTCCTGTATGTCGTATTGTCGAAGTCAAATTCCGTATCATCATTTAAGGACCCGAAAAAGATTATGTTTATTCATCTACACATTTAAAACATTTACCAGTCAGACATTCTCCCATCAGTCATTTCATCTATTTATCAATGCATTAATCTATTTGTGTACATCTGCTTTAAAAGAGGCAGGGCTTAAGTGCGCAGGTTCAAGATGAAGATGCGTGTTCCTTTGGGCCGTCGGCACTGATGGTACGGATCTCAGAGAACAGCTCTTTCTCAGAGTTGAAGAGAGAATGCTCGAGGATCTCTCTGAGAATGGCTCCATCCTTTGCCCTATAGTGAGGTCAAGGGTCAGAGGTCCAGAGTATATATTTTAATTATAAATGCAGGCCAGGCCTTTGATGCAAGTCCAGTCTATCCAGATCTGTCTGGCACGAACGTCTGGGTCGTAAGCATTATTTTGCATTGCAAGTCACATGCAAAACTTCAACTAGAACTTTGAAGTTGGAAGCCAACATTTCGTGATGTTGTAGGTTAACAATGAGAGTATGAGAGAACTCACCAACCAAATAACCAAATTAAAGTCAAATATGAAAACTTGTGTCATCCTTTCTGTCATTTAAATCCTGCATATGACACTTCTGGGCTACACAACAGAAGATATTTTGAGAAATGTCACAGTGGTTTTGATCCATACAATTAAAGACATGGTCCGTTGTTGTTTGGATACCAATGTTCTTTAAAAAATGTGTTTTAGAGAGAAGAAAGTGCTAAAAGGTTTGGATTGAAATGAGAGATTGTAAATGATGACTTTTTTCATTTTGTGGTGAACTGTCCCTTTAATATGCCACTCTTACATTTTCAACCAATCAACATTTCAACTATCTGATTATGTTACAAGTCAACGAGTAATTAAAGAATAAGTTACTTTAGTAGTACAAAGCACACTGTATGTTCTGTTAAGTTTAACAAACATTTCCCCTTAATATTATTCTTTCATATAGTTTTTGGTTTGTTCAATGTATGTCTAATAAAACTAACAACAAAATGTAAAGCTTTCAGACATTATATTCACAAGAATATGAAAATACACAGTCCTTTAAATAATTTTTTAGAGTACCTGAGGTCTCCGTTTCACAACTAGGCTTTCACACACAAACACACCACCCCCTCCTGAACTTTTCACCAGGGCTGAACTTTCAGCTCTGACACAAACTGCCCATGGGGATCCTTTGCCCCCGCAGGCAGCAGTGCCAAGTACACTGGAGTGACAGCGCCCTCATCTGGTGACTTGGGTGCATTTGGTCCGGCCATGTCAGTTTTGACCCATCCAGGACAGCAGGCATTGCACAGGATCTCATCTCCAGGCCTATCTTTGCTCAGATTTCGGGCCATGATTCTAGTCAGGGTGGTGAGGCCTGTTTTAGAGATGCCATAGGCAGTGCTGGGCCAGCCTCGTTCTTCGTGGGTCCCTGCTTGAGCTTCACTGACGAATCGCTCCATCAACCCGACCAGTTCTTCCTCTTTGATGTCGTTGCTACGAAAACGGGCCTGGAGTTCTGGACTACAGCGGGCCAAAGCCATTGAGCCCATCATGCTGGAGACATTCACAACCCGACCTGTGAAGATGTACGGAAGCATTTGAAAGGTATGAACCAGACCAACAGGTTCTGCAACAAAACTATTGCATATGACTCACCTCCAGGTTTGATAATGGGCAAGAAGACATTGCACATATCTCTTGTGGCAAAGAAATTGGTCTTTAATGTCACATCCGCCTGGGTCTCGAATGGTGTTTTATCTGCCACTGTCATGAAGAAATTAATTATTTTAATAATTTTGTGTAAGGATGCAACGACAACATGTTAAAAAGTATATATTAATCTAATTGACTACTTTTGAAGGCTATTCCGGCGTTGTTGATGAGCACGTCCACGCCGCCGTACTTCTCCTTAAAGAAGTCGCGTGCGTTGCCGACGCTTTTAGGGTCATTGATGTCCATCTGATGGAAGATGGGCGACAGACCCTCTTTCTTCAGACTCTCCACCGCGGCGGTTCCTCGTCCCACATCCCGGGCTGTCAAGTATACGTCCCCGGCATATTGTTTACACAGTGCCCGCACGATAGCGAACCCGATGCCTTTGTTTGCACCAGTTACCAGGGCTACTTTGCTGTTACTCATTGCCTAAAATGCGTCTGCAATGAAAATGAAATAAACCAATCATATATTTCTATAATATAATAAGTATTTTCATAAAAGTGTTAAAGTAAACATACCTAGCCTATCGTACACTCAACAGAAATCCGAAGCTTGTGCCGCAAGTATTTCTACGTCGTAATGCGCAGGCGCAGAAGCCGCGCTTACATAAAACTTTCGCTCATTTCGCTTCCCGATATACATAACATACGCACCAACTAACATACAGCGAACGTTGAAGGATGGGTGTATAAACATACTCCGCATTGACCACTGAATAGTATGCCAACGACGACGCCATATTGGGAAAGGCAAGGCTGCACTACAAACACATAAAAAGGAAAGGGGGAACTGCAGTTTTTCTATATAAAAACTTTTTTTTATTTCCTTAAATGGTCAGAATTGATATCCTTGAATTGTGCTTCATTCTCTTGGGAAAAACGCACCTGCCTCGTTCAGCTATTTATAGAGCCAATTTGCCCGCTCCAATATGGCGGCGCTGTTTACAAGGGGTAAAGCCACGGCCGTCGTAGTGATGCAAGACCTCTGCCATAAAATTACAATAACTTACATAAGCTAACGCCTGCACCTACCCTACCCCAACGCTAAACCTAACCTTACAATAATAAAAAAGGTAAACTAACTGTTAAGTGCGCATGCCCAGTGGAGGTTGCTGTATCCTTTCTAGCAATGACCGGGCCAAAGCACTCATGGGTGGAATAACATGGTTGTTGCTAGAAGTGATACAGCTACGGCCGGAAGTTGTGTAAAATCTCGCTGAATAATTACAATAAATAACATTAGCTACAACTAGACCTACCCCAACCCTAAACCTAACCGTACAAAAATAAAAATATTATTTAACTGTTTTCAGTGTGACAATAACTATGCGGTATGGAAGTGCGCATGCTCAGTGGAGGTAGTTGTATGCCTTCTAGTCAAAACCGAAAAACATGAGCGTTATCAAACGTATCGCGATTGGCTTAGAAACAATGGCGTCACTAAAAGGGAAGCACGTGGTTTGTGTTGAGGCGGTGCTTGGTGTATCTGACCATGTGGATGTTTATTTTGTGTTTATCTAACTTCAATTGAATGACATTACGTTAGATATGAGTTTCGAGTGCTGCTATGTACACTATTATATATGATGAATACAACCGGGTCTCGTGCAGGCCGGCGAGCAAGGAAAAGACGTCGGAAAAAGCACGAGGATGTCTCCAAAGGTACTTTTCTACACTGCGGTGTGTGCTGTTAAAGAGTGCGTCATATTTAGGAGGCATATTAACATTTTGTTCGCGTTTTGCTTATGTAGTTACTCTGTCTCACGAAGCTCAGTTTGTTCGTTTGAGGAAATGGCTGAAGGAAAGAGGATTCACTTCTCAGCACCTCATCCCTGTCAATTTCAATGGTAAGAGTCTAATGTAGATATTTAACTGTACATTTTACTCGCAGTGCATGTTGATATAACTATGTAAGTTTCTTTATGTGCAGATACTGGAAGGGGGCTTATGGCTACTCACCCTATCAAGGTAAATACATATGGGTATACAAACGATTGTGTGTATGTTACCAAGATACCTGTAATGTACCTGTACACCAAAATATTCCTGTAATGTATAATAAATCTGTATTCTGCTTTGAAGGCTAATGGCACGGTAATTTCGTTACCTGAAAATTGCTTGCTGACTACCGTCACAGTTCTTAGTAGTTACATGGGGGAATTTATAAAAAGGTAAGTTATTTCTTCATGTATCTGCTCTACCGGACTGTTTACACACACACACAGCATCATTTGCACTCTATACTGCTCACTTGCACACAAGGAATATTATACTGAATGCTCATTTGCACTAATGGACTACTCTCATAACTGCATTACCTCATCTACTGCACTGTAACTTCAATAACTGCACTAACTCATCTACTGCACTGTAACTCTATTAACTGGATCTACTCATCTATTGCACCATAACTTCAATTACTGTATTAGTAACTCTATTAACTGCATCTACTCATCTATTGCACAATAACTTTAATAACTGTATTAGTAACTCAGTAACTCTATTAACTGCATCTTCTCATCTACTGCACTGTAACTTCAATAACTGCACTAACTTATCTACTGCACTGTAACTCTATTAACGGCATCTACTCATCTATTGCACCATAACTTCAATAACTGCATTAACTCATGTACTGCACCGTACCTTTAATAACTGCATTAACTCATCTACTGCACTGTAACTTTAATAGCTAATGTCTGTAATTAATGCACACTTAAGTCACTTGCACTATTGTATAGTCTTTATTGTTATCTGTTCATAACCACCTGTACATTAATGTTCACAGTATATATCCTTCTGTATATATTGTCCATAGTACATACCGACTGTCATATTGTCATAGAACATTTGTATATTATTCCCCTAATATTGTATTCTGTATTGATTCACACTGTATATCCTGCACTTTCTAATTGCACTTCTGGTTAGACCTAAACTACATTTCGTTACACTGTACTTGTATATGTGTAATGACAATAAAGTTGAATCTAATCTAATCTATTTCATCTGCTTTAGTAGTAAGATTTCTTTTTAAAAACATTTTCAGGGAATTTTTTAGGTTGTCTTATGATGTCATTAGTAAAACATGGCTTTTGTGCATTATATTAACTGTAATTTCTTTCTCTCTGTCTTTAGATATCAGCCTCCGATATCGCCTCTCGTGGCTCTTTGTACCTTTCTCGTTGCTGAGAGGCATCGTGGAGACAAATCAGAGTGGAGTCCCTACATCCATGTCCTTCCAAAGTTTTACACATGCCCTGTGTACTTCCCCGATGACATCATCCGCCTCCTGCCTGGGAGTCAGCAGAAAAAAGCCACGGAGCAGAAAGAACAGTTTGAGGACCTCTATTCGTCTTCCCTTACGTTCTTTCGTTCCCTTCAGCCACTTTTCAGCCAGCCACTAGAGAAGCTGTTTACCCAGGATGCAGTGCGGTGGGCCTGGTGCAGCGTTAACACGCGGACAGTGTATATGGAACTTGATCAGAGTAACTATTTGTCCGGGGAGAAGGATGTTTACGCACTCGCTCCGTACTTCGACCTGCTGAACCACTGTCCGAATGTTCAGGTAAGAACATGTATAATTTGCTCTTGTATATTTCTTCTTGAGTATAATGTAAACAAGGTACTCGGGATGAAATACAATATACTTTGTTTACAGGTTAAAGCCGGCTTTAACAAAGAAACTCACTGCTATGAGATTAAAAGTGTTCACGGATGTAAAAAGTTCCAGCAAGCGTTTATCAACTACGGCCCTCATGACAACCATAAACTACTTTTGGAATATGGTTTTGTTGCTCCTGGCAATCCACACAGCGTAGTATATGTTGATTTAGGTAAGGAATATGCAATTTGAAAAATAAGCTAGTTGAAAACTTATGTGGACAATAAACTTTTTAATCAAAAATTAAGATTTCAGCTTGAAATGTATATGGAAAGCAATGTTTTAAAGTGTAGGCTTACTCATTCTTTATTCCCCCCCCAAATGTCTAGAATAATATGGAATAACATAAACATTTATTCGAAAATAAATAAATAATTCAAATAGGCTTTGCCTAGAATTAGATTTTTTTTACTTTTGGCATTTTTTTGACCAGCTTTCGCGCTAATTGACGCAGTTTTATAGGAGTTCACATCTTTTCTGGCTTCTTTTTGTTTCTTATTTGGTCCAAGTCATTCCAATAACTTTTCGAATACTTTCTGTATTAAGAAATTGTTAGTTTAATAATAAAAGGATTTAATTTGATCTCACAATTATATTTTTTCACCACATAACTAATTTCAAAACATTTAGGCATAGCCCCTCAATTCAAAACGTTTTAAATATGATGGAAAAACATTTTTCAAATGACCCCAAACTTTTGAACAATAGTGTGTATATTTGATATTTTAATATGCTGTTACTGCTCAAAATGTCACATCAACAATCTGTGCTGTTTTTTTTCAGAAGTTCTACAATTTTGCCTAGATAAAAAGGATAAACAGCTATCACATAAACTATTGTACCTAAAGGACAATGATTTTTTACAGTAAGTTAGTTACATAGGTATTTCACCTTTTTAGTTTTTTAGTTGTTGTTATATATTGCAACACTCAGTTGTTTGTAGAACACCGCAACAAAAAGGTCCAAAAAATAAACCCTGTGTGCTGTTTCTCTTTAACAGAAACCTGACCTTTAGTATGGATGGTCCTTCTTGGAGACTGATGACTGCATTTAGACTTCTGTCTCTGAAACCTGAGCAATAGTGAGAAATGACCATTTTCAGTTTGACAAAGTGTGATAATACAAAGTACATGAAATGTTGCTGGTGTTGCGATACTTGTGCATGCGTATGTGTGGAGTGTATTTAAAAAAAAAAAAAAGAAATGCCTAAGCAACAGCATTTTCATGTTGACATCTTTACAGTTCGTGTTGGAAAAATGTCCTCTTGGGGGCATCAGTGAGCCGGGCTCAGGAACAGTGGTGCATTGACTCAGCCCTAAAGCTTTGCAATAACCTCACTGAGGACAATGTCAAAGCTCTAGAGAGGGTAGGTCTAGTAAAAATCTATTGAATCATATTTCTTTAATTAAAGATATGAAACTCATTATAACCCAAGTATTTTCATTTGGACAGCTATCTCATCTCCAACAGTGTACCGACCATTCTCGCCTTGAGCAACTGCGTGTGGTGGAGAGCCTGAGACAAGAGGAGCAAAGGATTTTGGAACACACGCAAGTGCTTCTTCAAAACCTCGAGAGACAATAGTCGCTGTGGTAACAGTATAGGGCAGTGTGAACACCGAGAAGGGATTGTGCCATTCCAAAAATCCATTGGGAATGACATCTTTGCCAGAAACAAGTTCCTCTACCAGATTTTATTAATAACACAAGTTGATGTTAATAACTAAATTTAATATTTACGAAAGCCTTTTTTTATAAATCACATTTTAGCTTTGTTATTTATTTTGTATGCTTGGAAATGAACATGGATTCCATTTCTGGGATTGAATGTGTTTATATATCAACAATGCATTGTTAAATTGTTAGTACAACAGAAGTGACAGCTTGTTTAAAAACACATTTATATGAGATTAACAACATCAATATTGACTAATGCTCATAAATATGGAAATGTTTTTGGAGAGTTCTTCAAAGCTTGAGAACTATTCTTTTCCGGGCTTGCTTTTTCTGAACCATTTCCATGGAGACCGTTGCTTCATATAAAGGCACCGGGTCCTCCAACTGCGGCCTGCACAGAGACAGCAGTCAAAATCCACACCATTCATACGACCAAGCTGATTTCACATTCATTTTAAAACAAACAGACAGTCTATCTGGGTTTTTTTTCTGCTTTCATACCTAAAGGTCCCCACGGAGAGCTTCTCCACCACATCTTTCAAGATATCTGAGAGCGAGCAGACTCAAGACAGATAACCCAGTTATAGACAGGAAGGAACGCATCTTGTACATTGTTAATAAGGTCCTTCCAATAGCCGGAAGACACTGGGTAAAAATCCCTCAGCTCCCAAACACAGCAAGCTTTCATAAAGCAGCCATATGCACACCCGTAGAGAAACCCATTGACCTCATTGCAATATATGGTGACGCCAGAGAAAAGCTTGGAGTAAAATGTCTCCTGAATGCATGTATTAACAAATGTATGGCTAAAACATATGCAAGTTGATATGAATAAAATCATCCAAATTTTTTAATATGAACCAAACTACCTGGAGAAAAGAATGGATTAATCATATTGTAATGGAGAACAACACTTTAAGACTGGTACACAGAGGAAAAACACAATGAATTCTGTGAAGTCCATGTTTAATGTAAAAGATACGAAGATATCTGCCCTGCTTGGCACGAGAAGCAGTCCACACCTCATCATTGAGGAACGAGAGAGACACTGCCTTCATGAACAGAATGTGGCTGTCCGGAGGGTCCAGCTTTAAAAAAAATATGACTGTTATTTTTAAATAACTCATCTTGAGATGTAAATAATATACTCTGCTAATCCTACAGTGACTTTGATGGATCAACTAACCTGTAAATTTTGTTCTGTGGTGACCCAGTGACCTCCGACTGCGAGAAGGGTAATGAGATCATGCTTGTGTGGTAGATGCAACTGTGTTTCTGGTTCCTCCTCAAAAAGTCTCACTGTTTAGAAAAGATCTTCAGAATAACAGACAGCAAAGAGCAGTGCCGCCCATCCCAAAACTCGCACAAAAGCTTTGTAAGCGATGACAAACCTCCCGAGTCAATGATGATGTCCACTCCAAGACCTCCTGTCTCCTCAAGACACGTGTCAACCAAGCTCTCCTTGGAGTCCCACACTTTGATGACTCGAGCTGAAGAAACAATGCAAAACATTCAAACACATATTCAGACCCTTATATAACATACTTGTACATGCATGTATGTGCCTTGGCATTGCTTGCATGCTACTTTAATAGCGATGCAGTTTAATACTATCAGTTAAATATTACTTGACTAATCACAAATGCTCTGAAAATACAAACTTTTGTATGGAGTGTTGACAACACAAATTTTCTCTATATACCCCAACAGAACGATTTCTGAGAAAGCTCACCTAAAAGTGACTCCTGCACACCTTGAGAGATAACAGAAAGCAAGCGATAAAAGGAAGAAACAAGATGAAGAAAGACACATAGCAAAGTTACTCAGGATAGAATTAAAAGACAAGGTTAAAGACACTCAGGGACAGTATATCAGAAAACACTTGGCACCCATTATCAGCAGGAAATACAACATTAACTTTATTAATATGCAAACCATCATCAACGGAGGATAACATTGTCCTATAAATCTGAAAGGGTTTTGATTGGATGTCTAAAATGATATAAGAGTAGATAAGTGATAAAATGTACATTTTTATGATGAAAATGGGATCACTTGGGTGAACTATCCCTTTAAGACAATAAAACGTCTTAGAGAAAAAAGGTGAAAATTAATAGTGTAGAATCTCTGCAGCAAACATTCATTTCCTCTACACTATGTCTCTTAAGTCGAGTCAACCGCCTGCTAAATAGTCTAGAAATAGTCATATACGTATTGCACGCTTACGCCAAATCATACGGAGCCCTTTTAGGGACATGGTGGTGGAAAAAAATGAGAGGGAAGAGAAAAATATTTTTTAAAGCTTTTGCGTTATCTCGCAAAACTTTTGCGTTCTCTCGCAAAACATTCAAACGTCCTGTTATTCAACTCCGTACATTAACAATGGAGCGGTTCATACTAGATTCTTGGACAAATAACTTGTGAGCTAAACGTTGTTATAACACAAACAACACATTATTCTTAGACAAGGATCAACAACCTTGTCTTCCTCAAAACGAGAATATAAATGTATCTCTATATGAGCAGGCAACATGGGGTAGTCCAAAGAGACCGTCTACAAAGTGACTGTAAATCCGAAAAGCGTTATTTAAATAATTGTCATTAAAAACTTAAATGTTACACACTGTAGTCTCACCAAATTAAGATTACACATTAATGGCCTCCTGCTGAATCTAAACTGGTTTTAGTTATACTACATTATGTAGCACTGAAGTGAATTACTCTTTTTAGTAGCCTAATGATCTTCGGGTTTTGCGCTTTATAGAGGATCCCTTCGGTCTTGTCTCAGCCGGCTCCCGCCTGGGGCTCGTTTTGTTAAACATTATGTTTCATGTTCATTGTTAAAGTTAAGTAGAATGAGGTGTCATTTGTGTTATAACAACGTTTAGCTCACTCGTTATTAGTCCGGGAATCTGAGTATATAAACCAATGTTTACGGAGCTAGTCTCAAACTCAGCCAGCAGGATATTAAACATGAAGTGTTTGTCCGAATTAAAATGGTTTTGCGAGAGAACGCAAAAGTTTTGCGAGATAACCCAAAAGTTTTTGCGAGATAACCCAAAAGTTTTTGCGAGATAACCCAAAAGTTTTTGCGAGAGAACGCAAAAGTTTTGCGAGATAACCCAAAAGTTTTTGCGAGATAACCCAAAAGTTTTTGCGAGATAACCCAAAAGTTTTTGCGAGATAACCCAAAAGTTTTTGCGAGAGAACGCAAAAGTTTTGCGAGATTACGCAAAAGTTTTGCGAGATAACGCAATGTTTCTCGGTGGAACGCAAAGATTTTGCGAGATAACGCAAAAGCTTTAAAAAATATTTTTCTCTTCCCTCTCGTTTTTTTCCACCACCATGTCCCTAAAAGGGCTCCGTAAAATCAAGCGACAAATGCCAGAGAATCCTCTCTCGAGGATTACAAGAGAAATGTGTAGCTTAACTCTCCAGCCTGACATTTCAGGGACTTTAACTTAACCAGAACAGGCTCTTCATTCCTCTCAACAAGAAATCAGATGAATGCTCACCCACACTCGGCCTGAGCTCCTCCAACATCTTCTGGTCTTCGGCAGACAAAGCTGTAGCCAGGACTTTCACACCATGAAAGTGAGCGAGCTGAATAGCCAGAACCCCAAACGGCTGCATGCACCCAATTCAGGAGGTCCATGAAAAAGTGTAAATGGAACACCAAGAACTTACATAACATCAACAACACAACTGAGTTATTAATGAGTACGAGTAGACAGTTTGACATACTCACACTTGCCCCATCTAGCACTAGCAGAGTTTGACCGGCAGCCATCCGAGCCAGCGTGTGAAGAGCTGTGTAGGCCCTGAGACCGTCTTTCATTACTGCCGCAGCTTCAAACCAGCTCACTTTCTCTGGCTTCTGAACTGATAATAGAATACATCCATGTGCAAAAGATAAGGCAAAGGCCCTTTACAGAAATATGCTACACTGGGTGATATCTTGAAAGGATAGTTCACCCAAAAATGAAAATTCTGTAATCATTTACTCAACCTCATTTTGTTCCAAACCTTTATAAATGTCTTAATTCTGATGAACACAAAGGAAGATATTCGGGAAAATGTCAGTAACCAAGCAGATCTCATCCCCCATTGACTCCCATAGTATTTATTTTCCCTACTATGGCAGTAAATGCGGAATCTGTTTGGATACTGATGTTCATCCACATATCTTCCTTCGTGTTCTTCAGAATTAAGAAATGTATACAGGTCTGGATCAACCTATGGGTGAGTAAATGACGACAGAATTTTCATTTTTGGGTGAATTATCCCTTTAATTTGAGATTAAACTACAACTTTTTTATGAACTACAACAAATATTTTTTATAAACGTATGCTATATTTCGTATCCTATTTGTGAAAAGTCCAAAATAGAAGAATAATAAATAGGCACTTATGTTAGAAATTGAATTATACCCAAATTATATTCATCAATAATCACGACAGAACACAGGCCTGATAGCTCAGCATCCAAGGGGAGTATTCCTAAAAAAAAATACGCAAATGTTTATTGTATCATACACAAAAATTCACAGAAAAGGGATTAAAAAAAGCACTTACCTACAACCTCATCTTCTGGCTGGAAAAATGTTACCTTTGGGCCCACTGAAAAATCACAGATGTCAAGTCATTTGTCTAGAAAATTATTTTAAATGTATAAGAGATCATGCGAACCTTGAAGAACAACACCAGCAATCTCCCTTCCTACTGAGATATGTTCCTTCCCAAGCTTCAGCTCCTCAAATAGCTGATTTAATAAATGATTTTTATTATTAGTCTTTATTCATATTAATGTGAACATGTTCACACGCAAAGTATTCAAAAATATCAGACATTAAAATATCAGATATATGACATAATATAAATAATGAAAACCGCATAACCTTAAAATCAACTGGACTTAGTGCACAGCTCTTCACTTGAACTTTGACCTCATGGTTGCCAATGTTATTGGGTACATCCTGAAACATAAATTGAAGAGATCACATAAATTGAAACTGGGAAATGCGCTGTGGATAAATGCTCGTTTCAGATCACTTGGGGCATAGATGAATGTGCACAAGCATGCAAGAAAAATTCAACATCATGTTCTTTTCACTCTTACCGTCTCTCGTAAGAGAAACTTCACATCACCCTGATCTCCTGGTTTGCAGTAAAGTCCCTTCATGGCAATTCTGACTGTTCTGAAATCAGATTAAACAATAGTCATAATAAAAGGTTATAATAAGCAATGTAAAAAATTGCTGTGCTCAAAAAAAAGAAAGAAAAATGATGTATATAAGCGTAAAAATAATATACATTATGCATTAGTGCATGTAACTCAAACCGACTCACTTCTTCAAAATTATTTTACTGCATCACGTGTTTCCGTTTTAAACGCAACGGGATTAAATGTTATGCTATATTATTTTCATTCAGAATTATTCTTTACGCCACTGACATCATGTAGCCGACTGCGCTAGTGTTTTGTTCATTTCCTCCACGTGACTTGTTCATCATGACGTGCACAGAAAGAAAGAAACAGCCTAGAAAGGAAAACGAACGAATTTTGTGCATGTACTCGACTTTAAGCAGCGTTGTACAGACCGATCGACGTATGACTTCAAAGTAACGGGAGACAATTGTATCTACATAGTGCTGTGTGAGAGTGTTTATAACCACTGCATTTTTGCTTATAGTAAAACAACTCCCTACAATTTAAAAGAGCGTTTTATGTACGGTAAACTAATATGTTGGAATTTTACTTCTAAGATTCCGAAACTAAGTACTGCAGATTAATTTTATAAATACGTATTTTAATAATTAAATGTACTGGTTTATTTTGTTATATTTCATGGAAACACCGGAACACCACAACTTCAAGCTTTCTGAGCCACTTAGCGCCCCTAGCGGAATTAACGCTTTTAGCCACCAATCCTTAATATTTCTTCTCAAAACATTCACATTGTGCAACTGCATTTAAACATCGGACCGATCGACGTTTAATTTAAGAAGAATTTTGCATAACTTTCGCTATTTCGTCACGATATCAAGTAAATGCCGTCCACTATTTGTGGCAAACTGCTTAACTTGGGCCGCTTTCTGCCCCCTGTCCTTGGTACCAACGTAAATGCGCACGCCTGCGTGACGTTTGCACGTTTGCACGTTTCCTTTTTCTCCCTTGTATCTCACTACTGAGGAAGCGAGGAGCCCGAAGGGGCAAAGAAATAACCCTGGAATTTATCTCGTGCATTACAAAAAGACAAGAGACCTCCGCCTCTCACTCTATGTTGCTGTAGCTTTTTGTCCACCGCAGAGGGAATTAAATATGATGGAAAGTGAACGATGAGGTAAGAATGTTTGTGTGTCTCGGGGCGAGTGTCCTTTTTTGACAGTGACTGCGGCCGCTGCGCGAGCGAATAATCTCTGGAATTTCAGCGCGCGCCTGGCGCGGATTCTGTGGTGAATTTGCTCGCTCCGTTTAACGGGTTTCCAACGGTCACTTCAGCGTATGGACGGTAAAATACTCTCGTTACTCTCACATTTCTCGTGAAGGGAGGCCTCTGTAAGCTTATTCTCCACCCAAAGATTGCAGCTAAAGCCCTGCTCTGATTTAACGTTAGTGATTTAGTTAGCACACCGGCTAACGGCTGCTGGTGCTTTACCATGATAGCGCCTTTAATACTATGGTAATGTGGATTTCTGTGGTAAAACTCACGGATACGGTGGTTTATTTTGACGTTGAGTGTGCTGTGGTAATACTTGCTATCGGGTATAGTAACGGTGAGTTAGCCACGTTAGTGCTGCTGTGAGACAGATGGGGTGGATGAAGATATCCTGATGGGGCAGCGCACCTCATCATTCATCATCACTAGACACGAGAGCGTGTTAAATTTTTACATAAGAAGGAATGTGTGCATTAGCAAAACAGAGGTTATCCAACCTGGATTTAGGTTACGTCCTTGCTTCATGCAGAGATTGTTCAATTTACATTGAGAGTAATGTGTTTTAGCATAAACACTTGGAGATTGTGAGTGTGTATATGATATGAGTAATATCATCAGGAGCCTTTGCTTGGGTTAGTATGCCCATGAACCTTGCCAGGTTCTGGTTTATGGAGGCACTCCTTGATAGCAGAACCTAAGTGGATGGAAAACCTGTTTTGACAACTGCATAAGAAACACCCTAAAACCGTGACATCAAACTGGAATTATATGTTACATTTGTGCATTTGGTAAACACAATCTAAAACTACATACAGTGCATAATACACTTTTCTATGTGTGTTCCCTGTCTTACCCACAATTGTTTTGCTTTGCACAATGCTCTACCATTTAAGATTCTAAGACTAAAACCAGATATTCATGATTGAGGGACCATATGTTGAAGTTTAAAAATGAATGAATGATTAAAAACTCATAAATGTGTAGATAACCCCCGCTTATCTAAATACTGCAGTGTTTTTTCCGATGATTCAGGGAAGCTTATTGTTACGCCTTTTAGTTCACGATTCATTAGAGGCCGTTTTCTGCAATCTCAAATTTATCTGACTTCTGTCTCTGTGTCTCCATCCATGGATTCTCTCTTTATCCCCCATCCCCCATAGGTGTACAGCTGAGATTTAGTCTGGGATGTGAGATAAAAGAGCTCCGCAGACCGCTGTGCGCAGCTCAGTCTTGTTTTTTTTTTGAACACCGCTGATATCTGCGCTGCCCTTTTGCTGCTCTCTTTGAAATGTGTTTCTCTTTGTATGATCATTGGCTCAGGAGGGTCTTTTTGTCTTCCTAATTAGGTTAACAGGAAGTGAGGAGGACCACGAATCTATCACCCCCCATTTCTCTACTTCAGTGGGCCTGAATAATTTCTGTTAGTTTTGCCAGAATGTTCTGAATTTTCTGTTTGACTTTAGCATTTCTGTGTTTATAGATGCTTTTAGTTTTTCTTTGTGGATGTTGGTCTAATCTGCTGGGCTTTGAGTGTGTTGTTGTTTTATCTTGTGTATGTAGACCGGTGGTGGGTTTGTGTTTTGTCGCAATTAAATAAATTATGTATAAATAAAATGTAAAATCGTTAAACTAAGTTCTGTAGAATGCATAAGCGGTGCTAGTTTTTGCCAGTTCGTTCTTAACAAAAACACTAAAACCTTGTCTACACTGTTTCGTTATCAGCACACTGAGGCGCTAACAGGAGTTGCAGAACAAGAGCTAGCTGTGTTTCACGTTTGTTTTGCATCAGAGTACGTTTCATTTCTTAAATTAACATGATGTACGTCACAGTAATGTCTTTAACTGTGCAGCTGGATCATTGAGTCCGCGTATACTGTACACAGCAAGTTCGCCAGTATGAACGCACATTGTGTTCAGAACGACTCGGATACGTATGACTCATTTGAACCTATTCATTTTAACTATTAAACTTGTTAAGAAAATATAAGAGCTCATTTAAAGTGAACTACAGAAAATGCAAGATGTGAAAAGCTTTTCTCATTTAGTAAGACTGGTTAATTCAGTTGGCTATTGTGGGCTGAAAAGCTTTATTTGATTAAAGATAACATTAAGGTTGGTTGAATAAAAGTAAAGTTTTAGATAACGGGGTGTAACGGTTCACAAAATTCACGGTTCGGTTCAATACAGCACAATGGAGCCCTGTTCGGTACGTTTTCGATTCAGCAATTTTTTTTTCACAATTTAATTTATTAAAACTAACATCTTAAATTATGATTTCATTACTTTCAACAATGAGCTATACTTGACCCATCTTCAGTGGTGTTTGCTCGGCTGCATATAGCAAAAATGAAATTTAATTTTGTTGTAGACACGATTTTTATATCTGTTTTTACAAAAAAAATGTTTTTTCCAGGAAGATGAACTGAACAAAAGAATTGTATAATCAAAGTAAAATATAAAACCTTTAAACTTTAAAGTCTTTTGTTTTTTACTTGGCCAGTGATGTAACTACACAGGCAACAACTAAATAACTTAACAAAATGTCAATCTCTTATGACCAAACATTTGAAAGTAAATGGAGACAGATATAGAACACATAAGTGTTTTTACTTTTTACTACATTTTTAGTTTTTCTTTGCAGAAAGATGAGAGTCTCCATGTTTTCTGTAGACAGCACAGATCTGCTTGATGTGACAATGTCATCAGCAGTTGTCAGAGCAACCGCTTGTTCCTCGGCCAATTGATTCCCTATTGGGTCTTTTGCTTTTTGTACAACGCAGGAATTACGGTGTTGCTGAAATGGTCTCGTGAAGGAATAGTGTTGGCTCAATTACATGAAGCATGTTTTTTAAACCTGCGTTTTCTACTACCCGCGGCTATAAATGTAGCATCGCCGAAGTGATTCGTTTTGCTTTGTTTGAATCAGTTGGAAATGCCTTCCTAAATGCTGCGGGGATAGTTTGTAGCGTGCATGTTTCTCCTTGTTTTTGTCGAGTGCCAGTTATTGACACACTGGGGTCATGTCGCCGTAAATGAGTTGACATGTTTGAAGTTTTCCCACTAATGTAGTTTCTTCTTGTGTAGCAGATGCGACATACCGTAGTGTTTTTATCCACCACTCTCTTGCCAAGTATATTGGTATATTCTCTTGGAAGTATATTTATGTTAACAAATATCTATTACCAATTACTTAAGTTCTGAGATTAGTTACAAAGTTCAGTTCATTTTAAAAGTGGGGTCAAAAAAATATATATGTTTATTAAAGTTTGGCATTCTCTTGTAGCACCAGAAAGAAGATGAGACTCAAACTGCAACAGTACATAATGCGTTACAACACACATTATGAAGAATTATAATTCATTTTACCCTTTAATAACTCTTTATAATACATTATACATGTTATATTTATCTTTAAATAATAAAAAAAAAAAATTACCCCCTTAATGTTGTGGCAGTTTTTTTCTCTGTGGTATCGAAAATGGTATCGAGTATCGATATTTTTCAAGGTATCTTATCGAAGTTAGAAATTCCAGTATCGTGACAACACTATGTCAAAGTAGGGCGTGG
Source organism: Triplophysa tibetana (assembly GCA_008369825.1). Taxonomy (NCBI): domain Eukaryota; kingdom Metazoa; phylum Chordata; class Actinopteri; order Cypriniformes; family Nemacheilidae; genus Triplophysa; species Triplophysa tibetana. Next base: position 7,648,850 of record CM017896.1, on the reverse strand, counting down.
CGGTATGACCAAAAATGTGTATAACGGTGTTTTCCAGATTTATACCGGTTTCCAGGTACATGGCGGTATATACCACATTTTCTACTGATTCAGAGAGAAAATTGTGCTGTTGATTGACTTAAAATGCCCTTTTTTTTTAAGTCATTTTATGACAGTGACGGTATTCCCTATAATTACTTCAAAGTTTCGACTTTTTAACAACTGAATAGCATGCGAAGGTAACTTGCATACATACTTTTTACATACTATGGCCGGTTACAGTGCAACAGTGAAAAGGGATCCCACTGAAACAGTGTAGCGCTGTACCGCTTCCGCAAGTTGTTTAAGCAACATAAACCGGTAATGCGGTAAATAAAGAATTCATATCATAACAAAAATACACACCGGTATTCGGGATAAACCGGTATATCGCCCAGCCCTATGTCAAAGTCACTTTGGTTAAGTCACTTAAAGGTACGTTAGGCCTTCGGGTTATAAGATCAGGATTGCACCACCTCTGCCTCATTTTGAGGATGCGACGCGACACACAGCTTGTTCTAATGGGATTGCCGCGCCGCATCACGCCCCGTACGATGTGGAAAACATTTTAAATTATAATGGTTTCTAATGCGTTTTATTGTCTCTTATCGCATCGCGATCTGCTGTAGACACGGTGTTATGGTAAAGGAGGTCACCCAAAAATGAAATTTCGTAAGCAATTCACCCTCACGTCGTCCCAGTCTTCGAAATCTCTTGGTTCTCATGGGTGTTTTGACTAGTTGTCATGACATTGCATTAGGGCTGCAACAAACGATTATTTTGATAGTCGACTAATCTAACGATTATTAGACCGATTAATCGGCTATTATTTCAATGACTTATCAGTACGTTTTTAATGATTATTCAGCTTTTGCAACTATTTAAATCATTGAGTTATAGATGATTTACGTAATGAATAAAATCAATTCAGCTTTTGAAATTTGTTTTAATGAACTTGAACCAACTGGTTACTTTCTTTAAGTTTGCTGATTCTGTCCAGCTCGAATCACACAAATACTCTATACAAACTTTTAAATAAAAATACAAATAAATAAATCAGCTACATTAAAGGCCCATTTTTTATAAATGTAAACAAATCTCTTGACAGAACCATTAAGCAGCATTGCTATGACAACAGTTCAGTTTAAATCTTTCCTGTCAGCCTTTTAAAAAAAAAAAGTTGCCAGCCTACGCCAGCGTTTTTTTATATTTTAACCAAAATGCAATGGCTAACACTACATTTTCTGTAAAGAATATATGGACAAACAATATGTCCAATGGAAGAACAGAGTCTCTGCTTTTAATCAAAGGAAACCGTATTCTTCAATCTTGATTTGATCTTTTTTATCAATCCTTGGATGTGGGGAGCTTTCTTCAAAAATGCATCACTTTGATAATTTTGAGATAATAGTTTTTTTTGTCAAAGATTCCGCACAGATTACACTCAGAACAATCATTAAAAACCGATAAGAAATAAACGTTCTAGGTTCTAGGATTATGTATTTTCCCCAAAGGTGTGTAACAGCGCCACCTGCTGTACAACAGTATAAACACTGATTGCCGCTATAACTCGTTTGGCGGGGAACCGTTTTTTTTAAATGACGAGATAAATCATCATGTCGGTGAAAGAGTTAATGAAAAAGAGCAAGTAACAGAAGAAAATATTTAAAAAATAAAGTCAAGATATAAGACTGCTATCAGATTTTTACTTTGCAAAAACAAATAACAACATAACTGTAATAATATGATTATCGTTGTTATTATCATTACTGTTATTATTGCATTCTCTCATAAAAAGATTTACCGCTAAATTAGTGAGTTAGGTCTAGATAGAGAACACTCGCCTCTCTCCCGCTGATTCTTCGGGATGATTCCTTTTTGCCGTGAAAGGCAAGTTCCGCCTCGCTTGCATTGCACACAACCGCATTTTTTTGTTTTCATTTTGGTAAAGCTTTCCCACACTTTAATGTGTTCGAATTCATCTGTACTCCGCCATAATTCTCGCTGCGTGTCCTTCTACTGCGATAGCATTCGGGAAGGGAGCATTACGCTCTAGCGCTACAGTGCCGTAGCGGTCACATTGTGATATTGCAGGCCCTTAAATTAAGTCACGTAATCAAACAATGTCGACTAATCGTTTCAGCCCTACATTGCATCACAAGACACGCATGAACTAATGATAAACAGAGTTATCAATGTGTCGCCATATTTTAATTTATCGCTGTTAAACACTTGTATAGTTACACTTTCACTAAATAATAAGCACACACCTTTCGTTTCTCATAAGATATTTATTCACCCACTGGAGTCATGATGATTACTTGCATGGATGCGTATGCTTTTTGGAGTTTTAACATTTTTGGACTTTGTGTTGTTAATACACTTTGTGTTAATATGTTTATTATTGTCACAAACATGATTGGTTTACTGCAAATGGGTACATGTTCCTGTATTATGCTTAAATAAGCTTGTGTTCTTTTCATAAAATGGATCATCAGGGTTTTATTCATCTGATCTGTTAAATCCGTCGAAATACGTACATCCTCTATTCATTAATACATATTCATAATTATGCAACAGCATAATGACTAGGGCTGGGTTTTGCGACCAAATCGACGATTCGATTCAATTCTTGTTTTCATGGATTCGAATCGATTCAATTTAGATTTGATTCGATTCAATATCGATTAGTTATTAGTACTTTGATTAAAATGCTAGTTTTGCGGGCATGGAATCCACATTTAAGTATATGCTTGCAATCTAGGGAGGGGTGCACATAAGTTTTTCTATCTGGGTCTCAAGAGAGCACGTGGGGATTCGGTTTGGTTTGGTTTACCAATTAAAAATAAAAGTAAAAATGTTGTTGCTTTTTAATGAACAATAAGCAAAATAATATAGTGGGATAATACTATATTTATATTGCTTGAATCTAAATTGTTTTGTTAAATTGAAAATCGATTAATATCGAAGAATCAGTATTTTTTCCCCAGCCCTAATAATGACGCTTAATTATTATAATATAGTTTAGTTGTTTGGCATCATGCACAGTCAGATAGTCGTTAACCTTGTCTTATAGTTAGACCAAAGCAAAAATAATCAAGATCTCTCCCGGAAACTGTCATATTTAGTCTAACGGAAGATTCTCTGTATCAGGCTCATATTCCCCTCTGAGAGGCGTTTGAAGCTCAGCTATCCATTTTGACTTTTAAAGCTGAGCTGTCGTTCTGCCTACCTCAGCTGCACAGAAAGCACTTCTGTTTATGACCTTTCGTAAATGCTTTTGGGTGGAACTGACTAAATGATCCAAGGACAGATTTTGTACTTGGTTTTAACTCGAACAATAAAGTGGACCGGTTGGGGTGCTTGATGATCTTACAGAAAGATTTACTAGCTTAACATTGAAGATCTGTTTGCAAAACATTGTGAAGGTCCTTCGGCGTAAAATATTTCTTATCAAAAATGATAAGCGTGTGTTTCGTTTTAAGCTGAACTCCTCTGCATGTGTCTTGACTCTGGACTGCGTTAAAGTATGATTGGGAAAGCTGTGTGTGATTTGTAGAGAAGTGACTGTAGCTGTCGGGGAGGATCTGTGGAACCTTAAGCATCTGACACTGCGTCTGTTTAGAAATCTTGCAAGTATGACTCCCGGTTTTCTGGTTGTCTCACTCTTGAATGAAGTCCCTGGCTCTGCGGTGTTGCAAGTATTGATGTGTCTGTGTGCTCAGTTCCTCTCCTTTTAGTAGTAACCCATCAGAGTATTGATGTTAATGGGGTAGAGCACAGAATTATTGAGTCTTAAATGTCCGCTTCTGCAGAAAAAGCAAGCCTATAGCGAACAGATTATGTTGGAATACTCTCTTGTTAGACTTTTTCGATTAACATTGTCTATTGCGGTCAAGTCATGAACGCAGTCCGTGACCGACTGTTTTGCTTTACAGAGGAATGCAAACGTGTGGGGGTGCGTCTGGCTGTGTTGTGTTCATGGTGAACCTCAAGTGGTATTCTAAAGAATGCAGACGGGAGTGTGTGTGTGATGTTGACTCTATCAAAGCTCGCATTGCCTTTGGCTCTGGAGTCTCGCATCACCTGACTAATGAATCCACAGCAGGATGCTTGATTTTTGTCTTCATTCACTGTTTTTGATGACATTTCTCAAATAAGTGGAAAAGTTGTTCTGAATGTTATTATCATGCTGCTTTTGTGAGTCTGGAGAGATTATTGGTTGATTTATTGAAAATGTTTAAGATGCAGGGACATTTCGCTGCATCTTGATTATTGAATATTGATTTTTGAGTATTGAGTATTGATTTTTTTATAAACCAATTGAAAAACAATTTATTATGAGTAATGTAGCAGGTAAGGAAATGAAGTGCCTGTATGATTGACATGCCTGACTGCTGTAGGTGTAAATGACTCCGTTTTCATTGGATGCCACAAAAACCTGCAGGGCTGAGTGATACCGTACCATACCATATCTTAGGGGTGTAAAATGTAAAATCAATAGTTTTTTTCTACATTGATCAATAACGATATTTATTATGATGAATAATTCATTCAAAAACATTATTTTAATCTATAATAATCTATGTAAAATAATCTATTTTAAATACAGTTTATAAACAAAACAGTCTAACAAAAGTTCACTTTAAACTATCTAAAATTAATTTAAACCAAGTCTTTGATATAACCTAATTAGACATCTACTGTTGCAACAAAGAGGATATGAGGCCATAAACGACATGTACCAATTCATTCAGTCTCATTTTGTCTCAATTGACTCGTTAAAAGTAAAGGGATTGTTCATTCAATACATTCCACCAATGAAAGGGCTCTGTTACTGCGCACATTCGAACGCTGCAATAATTTCTTGCTCGAGTAATGGGATTATAAGACATCTCACATAAACCTAACTTAAACATAAAACAAGCGTCTTACATACAAGTTCAATATTTTAATTTACAAACAAACTCACTTCATAATATTTCTAATCTGTACAGGGCAGCACTGGTTTGTTTCATGTGCACCAGCTCATGTAAGCAGATAAGTTAACGTTAGATATAAAAACGTTATTGCTTGGGTTTCAAAGTAACCTGCTTGCAATTGCGCCTCAAGTTTGTTTTGTTGAACCGGCGATTGCGAAGAAAAATAAGACGCTTGATAAAACGCGTGATGAAAACACAAGGTATGTTTCACTTTCGTTTCCGCTTCCAGTCATGTTTTCCTCCTCATGTCGAGTTATCTTTGCCAAGTGCAGTATGAAATGGACTTTGTATTTTGACCCGCATGCTAACATTTACATTTATTCATTTGGCAGACGGTTTTATCCAAAGCGACTTACAAGTAGGGTGCAGTGGGCAGCTATCACTGCAGAGCAAACAGGGGTAAGGTGCCTTGCTCAAGGGCACTTCAGTCATTTCCTGGTGGCACTGAAATTGAACCAGCGCCCTCCTGATAACGAGTCCAACTCTCTAACCGCTAGACCACAACTGACCCCTAAAGCTTAAAGCTGCACGATGTCTGACTGTTGTTGCATTTATTTCTGCTGTCTCAGACTGTAAGATTAATACATATCGAGTCAAAATGCCAATAGCTTATCACCGTTAATTTATAAATAAATTCTATAGCGATTCGATATGATATTGTTTATCGGCCCAGCCATACCAAACCGGCAGAAATGTCTCAACTGTTAGAGATTCTCCAGTACTGAATTTTAGCTCATTTTAATCATATATCAGCTTGATATTAGTGAAATTGTTAACTTTTTCTGGTTAACAAACAGCATGATTGTATCTATCGTTCATGTTCAAATCCAAAGGGTACTATACCAAAGTTTAAAAGTGGATTTTCTTAAATAAAAAGTGAGGTTTTTTTCAGTTTCCTAAGTATGAGCAACAGTGATAATGATGCTTGTCCTAGTTAGCACTACAAATGAATATGTAAATCAGGCCTAGATAAAACAAATCCAGACAACCCTTGAACTCTTGACCCAGATTTGTCTCACCTAGAGACAGCATTCCAGTCCTCATTTAGTGGAGTGAGTGAAAATCCTGATCAGTGAGCCTGGTCATGATCAATTGTATAAGCCAAAGTTGACCGAGACGTGCGAGTCCTTCTTAAACTTTGGTTTATTTGTGTTTCTATTGCGCTTTGTAGAACGTTTCCCCTTCCTAGGCTTTCATTCAGGACGCCTGTGTTTGAGAGCATTGTCCTGAGGAAAAGCTTCATTAGGATCAGAAAACGGGTGACAGGGAAAAGTAGGTCAGAGGCTCAAAGACACACACACACACGGTCATTAGTACGGACATGACAAGAGCCAGTTTTACTGTGTGACAGTGTTACTAGAAGCCTTTGACACTGAGAGTGAGAAAGAGAGAGAGTGAGTCACCAGTGTAATCTGGGAAGCTAGATGTTTTCACTTTTGAATCAAGATCTCCAAGACTGTTGTGGGTTCAGTCTGCCATCTTGAGAAATACCCCACTGCTTCGGATTAAAAACTCAGACAGCACAAACACGGCCCAGAGCCAATGACCTTCAAACAAAGCGGATTTCTGCAAATGCCAGGATAAAATAAATACTGTGTGCTAGGGTTGGGCCATAGACGATGACATCGTCAATCACCGATGGCTGACAGCTATCACGATGTTGAGATGGCATTGTGGTTCCCCTGCATGACGTAATTTTCGTCATCAGGAGGTTCTGCGGTCGTCCGAGCTCATCCATTCTTTGTATTAAAATACAGCAAGTTCCAAGAGTAAACGCAGCGTGATGTAAAAGTAAAAGTACAGCGTGATGACCTCACGAACATGCTTATTAACAAGTAACGTCACCTTGCACCATAGTGACGGGTAATAATGATTATAATTATGACAGATTTTTTATATTTTTAACCTCTGGTGGTAACATGTTATTTTAAAACAAGCTTATAATAATTATGCTAATTTTAAGTTACTTATGTTTCATCACTTATTATTGAATAACTTCCTTTATGTATTTTTGCATGGTATCGAGTCAGTATTAATATCGAAATACTTTTGTATCAAAGTACAAAATTTGGTATCCTGACAAAACTACTTTGGAGGCGTGTGCATATGGCTAATAACAGCATGATTAAACACTTCGGTATGTATTATGATATGTGTTCAAATGAATATTTCGGATAGTAAATGCGTTTGCAGTTGTTCTTAGGGTGTAAAGTGAAACTTTTGACACACCTGCCTATAGCACTGCATTGGGGGGAACAAAAACGGCCATCAATATATGACATGTATTAACAGTGTGTTTTGCATACATTTTCTATAACATAAATGCTATTGTTTTGTCCGGTGTTCAACTTCAGACTCTAGCATTTGAAACGGATTCATGAATATGCAATGCACAAGATGAAACCTGTTTCTGCATCAGTCTACACAAAGCGATTTGATTGGCTTGGGCAGAGTGATGCAATAGAAGTGCGAAACATCAGGATTTCAACATCAGTATAAGATGCTATCAGAGGTTCAGTTTGGGTGTAAGTGTTCAGTTCAAGTTTAACTTCTTCTCTGTGCATCACCATAACAAACGTTTCAAAGTGCAGGGACATGTTTGTGTATGTCAGCGTTTTTTAGTAGAAGTCTAGCAGTTTGGGTCGTGATTGGACCCCGCTGAGAGAGTAGTGGATTACATTATGCAGCAAGGGAAGAAAAGGGGAGAGAGATAGAACAGTCTGGCAGTGATTAAAATACTTTGGGCAAGGTGCCCCTGAGTGTCTTTGCTGGAGACTGTGTGTGTGTGTATGTGTGCATTCTCTAGCAGACCATTAACACAGCTGGGACATAACTGGTCCCAGACTGAGGCCTTCTGATATCTCTCTTATTTTCTGCCTTTTACATTTTCTGTCTTTGGTTTGATCCACTAATTAGAGTTGAGGGAGCTGTTTTGTTTCCATATTTATATTATGGATGATGTAGTGTTCCCTGACATAGGCTAAACAGTGGTCGTGGTCCATCATTGACAGATTTTTTTTTTATACCATTGACGAAACAATCTGAAGGCCGTCTGTCAATTTGACGGATTACAATGAGGGCAGTTTGTAATTCCCCTTTTGCGAGTTGGTAGCATCCAATCTTTTCCTTGAAGGGACGGTTACGTTTCCCATTCATTACTAATAACGCCTCGTCCATTCAGGTCTGCACCCAGGGGCGTGTATAAACTAGGGATGGGCATTTAAAGCAAAAATAATATTCGAAGATCGATGAGAACTATTCGAAGATTATTCGAGATTCGCACCCCTCCCCCACATGGACGCATTTAAAGAATTATACACATACATGGAGAGAGAGACAATTTAAGCTTTAAATCTGTGACGACACACTGCTTTAATTATTGTGGAATAAGCAATCTAATATAAAGCTATACATTAAGATAATGCGCTGAAACATTACTATTGACAACCGAATGACTGCACTTATTAACAGTACGTCGATCAGCATAAATCGCTCATAGTCCTAGGACATTTCCTTGTAAAATATGCGCATGCACCATTATACCAACTAAAAAACAGCAGTGTGATTGATCAAGGAAATATAATAAAGCCATAAAGATTTTAGACCAGACTTAAAACGCGTTGAAACATACTTACCAAATGATGACATTTATTAACAGTCCGGAATGATTTCATGAATTAATAGCTCAAAAGGCTTCTATTTATATTGTCATGAAAAAGTTTCTCCAGTCTGTCAGTGATCGTTTTTCTATAATAACAGTTAACTCGGGCTACACAAACTCCATACGATTTTTAAAGCCCTCTCCTTCGACAAAGCCGATATGAAGCATATCCTTAGCGATCCTTTTAGTAATTCAAGCTCTTATTTGCTCCCCCGTCTGGCATCCAAATTGGTTGGTCTGACCATAAAACTAGAAACTGATTGCTGACCTGTGGATGGACCTGTGTGCATCGTAGTTGTTGATCCATAAAAAGACAGCTTTGCATTCCAGAGTTTGCACTGCACTTTATTCTCATTCATTTTAATAAAGGACCTCACACAGAACTCAATTTTGACACCGTCTCAATTTATCGTATCCGTTATGCCACGCGGGTCTACGGTGTGCGTAACTTCGTCAACAATTGTTGTGAGAAAATGTTTTCCTCTACTGTCTCTTGAGTGACTGCCTTGAGGTTTAAGGTGCGTCGTTATTGGCAGGGCCGCCCTTTGGTTAGATGTACACGTTACGCGTGAAACACAGCGATTTTTTTTAAGATTACACACACTATTCGAAATTCTATAATAAAAAAGCTAATTGTATATTCGAAATTCGTGACTCATCCCTAGTTTAAACAAGACGACTATGACGCCCACCACCGTCTTATTTGTTTCGCCATAGTTTCAAAACGAAGTGAAAAACTTCTGCATTTTTATAACAACTGCATTTTTACAAAAACTGCATTTTTATAACAACACTGCTAGTAAGATTACAAATGCATTGCAGAAATCCCATGGCCCTAGATGTCACATATAAGTCGAGCAAACTATGGCCGTTCGGACATCATGTACTCTTTCAATAATGAAATAACAACTAGAAGAAATTCCAAATTTGCAGGTCGCACATATACTAGTACTTGTAAAAATTGCTCACACTGTCTCTAAAACTGGTCGGAAAATTCAACCATTTAGTCGCAGTCTGGTGCACTGCAACCGGATTTTTGACATGTTAATGTTCGAATGCAGGTTTTGTTAAAACTGGTGTAAAGACGGTTTAGTACAAACTTATTGGCACACTAAAATCCTCCTTGAAAGGATTTGTACCTTAAAACACTCCTTGTAAATCACCATAGCATAAATAGTTATAGCTAAACCAGAAGTTAGTTAAAAGGGATAGTTCATCCAAAATGGAAAATTCGTTCATCATTTACTCACCCTCAGGTTGTTCCGAACCTGGATAAATCTCTTTGTTCTGCTAAACTTAAAGGAAACATTTAGAAAAACTATCCCTTTTTTGGGTGAACTGTCTCTTTAACCTCGCTAATGGAGTAGCTAACCATGTTGACCTTGTCACTTATTCAATTCCGGTTTGTCTGGGTAAAAGACAGATGGAATTTGTCGGGTGATTTTGTGTTTCAAGAGAGGACTTGCACATAAATGAAGCAGCCTTGTTTTTCTATGTTGTTTCTGTGAGGTTGTGGAGAGAGTGAGTCAGTGAATTAGTTCAGGAATGAAAGCTCATGGTTTCTTTGTGCTGTTTTGCAGGTGTTTGTGGCTGGACGGCAGCTGACGGACTGAACCATGGCTCAGTTTCCCACGGCCTTCGGAGGTGAGAGCTGCTACATGTCCTGACTGACACGTGTGTGTTTGTGTGGTGGAAGGTGGATGTGTATGGAGCATCGTATGTTTGTGCGAGACGGAGAATGAGTTGGAGTGGCATTGTTTGTGGCAGAATGCTGTGGGAAGGCTTTCCGTGTCGCCCATCATTGTAAATATAGCAGTCATTTACGCTGATGCTAAGCTACAGCTAAAGCTATCGGCCATTTAAACACTTTAATCAACGATTCTCATTTAGTCTGTATGGAAAGCACTTGGTATCTACTTGTTAAATAGTTGTTGGGTTTTTCTTAAAAGGTTTTATTAGACATTAATATTAATAAGTGCCATTTTATTGTTGTCAAACAGTAAAACTCCCTTTACACACTTCAAATTGTAAATTTAACAATGGTTTTGCAGATATTTACATAAGGTCAAATATAACCAAGACATGTTAGTAAATAAATAATCGATTGCTTTTTTATTACAGACTAACAATTGGGTAATAAGCTGTTTTAGATCAACCTAGGGGTAGGGCTGCTCACGATTATTTTGGCCTATATTGAGATCACGATTATTATACACGATTACTCCTGAACTTTTAGAACAACATTGAACATTTAAGAAGCATGGCTTTTAAACTGTCAATTCAACTGAAAAATTAATTTTAAAGAAATTGCACAGCTGAACCACTGTAAAGGGAGGGGGTGTGCTGTGGATTTACGCCACAAGAAAAGAGAGGATCCTTGCAAAATGGAATGTGGCACAATAATCATTTTACATAGATTATTTTGTTTTAGTAATTGTTGACGGCAAAAATTGACGATTTCGATTGATTGCACAGCCCTACCTACTTTTGGAAATGCCATGATAGAAAAATAAATAAAAGAGATGCACCTTTTGTTATATCACAATCAAAAAAAGACGCATAGACTTGTATATCGGTATCGAATATCGGCTAAAATATCGGATAGTATCGGTAAAAATTCAATATCGTGCATCGCCACTACTATAGATAATATTACATTGGCGCCATATTTAAATGAGCTCAATTTGCAGCAAATTTTTTCAAACGGATGTTTGCTGTGTGCTACAAAGCGTTGTAGATATGGTCTGCCCTGACAAAAACAATGTCTACAATTAAACTAATGTAGAAATACATCAGATGCCTATCTCTGTCTCATATTTTTCTCTCTCTTAAGGGGGGTCAGATACATGGGTAATATCTGTGGACGAAAGAGCCAAACATGATCAACAGTTCCTCAGTTTGACCCCCACACCTGCTGGCTTCATAACAGGTAAACACACGTGGTTTGTTTTCTTGATTTCAGAAGGTACCATATTAAGTGTAGAATGCTTGAGGCTGAATTGTTCAATGCAAATGAAATTTGTTTGAATTCTGTGCAACCGTCAACGTCAGACAAGAGGAGTTAACAAGACAGTTTTTTGACAGACTTGTGGAGCTGGTGATGTCACAAACTAATTGGCATATTTGTCGGCAACATCATCGGACAAAATCACAATACAGTACATCTACACTATAGGGCGGCTATATGCTGTTTGCCCTTTCTCAACAATGTATTGCTGTATGATGAACTCATCTTTGATTTAAATGCAAGTGACACTACACGGAGCAACCTACACGTGAGGCCGAGGGCTCGCACACACATGAAGCTCATAGCACACGGTCACGCACCACTCGCACCAAACAAGTCAGGATAGAGAGGAGACGCGGAATCGCTGTTTATCCACTAGTTAATGGATCACAGATACAGACGGATCGATAGAAAATTTTAATATACTTGGGCGGCCATTAATAGTCCTGGGTGGACCGCCCAAGTAAATGCATTATATGGGGAATGCTGCAAGAGTAAGATTCACGCTTTATTTGTAGAACAGTAACATTGGGTAACATCAAAACTCAAACAGGAGCTTTTCCTTCCGCCCATCCTTTTTTTGAAATACTCCCATGCTAATAAGGGTTCTCATGGTAGTCTAAAAAGCATACCACCTCCTGTTTTTTGTTTGTGATGATTGGATATCCAAGCACACTGATCTATGATCAAGCACTTAGAGCTCATTTAAACCGCATGACTGTTCTCAGAAACGTCAGCTGATCTCAGGTCAGTGTCAGCCTCTCATCTTCCGCATAACAAATACATTTCGGCCTTGCCGCTGACCCACAGTAAAGCAGCTTTGTGTTTACATTCCGTCAGAAAAACAAACATCAAAAGCTTATGTAAATGTTTGCACAATGCAGATGCATCCGAGTTCAAATTCTGATTCTCTTTAAGCAGGTAGAGAATGTTTTAGTAAATAAAAAAATAGGAAAGGCAGTGTGTGATATTCAGAATCATTTGCAGTGACTTAGTCGATGATAAATCAGGGTGTGGAACGCTGATTTCCACACACAGTAGCACTTTGGTATTTTGACATATGTGTTTCTCTAGTTAAGCACGTTGACTAGTTTGTTACTGTCGTCAAAATCTAGCTTTCTTTTTCCTCTGAAATATTTTAAGACACTTAGAAAAGTCCTGATGGGTGTCATTGCTCTGAAGTGACAGTCATTACTCAGCTTTTACAAGCGAAAAGCACTGACACACCAAAGTATATAAACACAGAAAAAAGATTATAAGTGAATAATGCAAAATAATTCTAGTAAAAGCTGAAACTTATTTTCGATAAGTGCTGCTCGTAAGAGTATGTACATTTAACCGGTAACTAGCCAATCTAATTCCAGCATGTTCCAGCTGTACTTTGTGTGTCTACTGAAGAGACGGTACTTGAGGATTTCCTGTTGACCAGTGCATCTCAAAGAACTTCTTTGTGTTGACTGAAGGACGGCTCGAGCAGCTAACAGGCGTGGTTAGGCAGGCGTGGAGAGTGAGATCTGTTTTTGGCTCTGTGGAGTGCCAAAGAAGATACCTGTTTTTTTTACAGAAAATAAGGGGTCAAAAGGTCATCGAGAGTCTCATAAAATCTGTTTTAACACAGCAGAGACACAAACGCAGACATCTCTTATTATCTGTGTGTTGAGCCGTGTTCAGTCTGATTAGTCTAGACCAAAACTGCCTCCTTGTGCTGTATGTAATGTATTTTATAAGTAATATTTTCAGGATCCTTGTTAGATCCTTTTCTTTTTGTCTCAATACGTCAGCGGTTTGTTGCGGATATGTCAGAAACGGCTGTCGTAGGAGCAGGAAGCCTGTTTATTGGGTTATATAACATACAGCGTGAGCAGACTGACTCAGCTTTTCTTTCTTATACAAGCTGTAACTGGCAGATCAACTGAGCACGTCTGTTTCTGCGTCACTAAAGTGCTTTCAATAAACCCTCCATGTTTGTTGACGGATCAGTTCAAATTGACAATATAACTGTTAAGAGTTACATAACTTGGGGCCCTTACAGGAATGTAAAATGAAACTGTTTTAACACAACTTTATTTTTGAGATAAGGTTTGGACATGTTATGTTGTGTTAAAAGATGTTCTGTTCTGTGAGATTTTATGGACATGCATACATTTATCTTCTCCCTCTCTCTCTCCTTAGGTGACCAGGCTAGGAATTTCTTTCTGCAGTCGGGTTTACCTGCTCCCATCTTGGCCCAGATATGGTACACAATTGCTTTATTATCTACTCCACTATATAATCCAGATTGCTTTCATAATCCTGTATGTGCCACTGCTGAGTCATTTATTCTGCAGCGTACTGCTCTTGGCTATTAACTGGAAGTAATTGTGAATGATTGTGTAGCCAGTTGGAGAGTAATGACTGAAAATCAAGATGTTCAGTCTATCATTGGATGCTTTAAATGAAATATCATTCAAATCGTGAACTTTGTTTCACAGGGCTCTAGCCGACATGAACAACGATGGGATGATGGACATGCATGAATTTTCCATCGCCATGAAGCTGATTAAACTAAAGCTACAGGGTCACCCCCTTCCTCCTTCCCTGCCTCCCTCCATGAAGCCACAGGCCCACTCCATACAGCCCCCTTTTGGTAAGCACATTCACATACTGATGTCACCACTGAATGTCTCCAAGCACAGTAATTAGCTTTTTAGAACAAAACATTTGTTAGCATTCATTCTGCCATTTTCAGCTTTTTTTAATTACAACTCAATAATTAGGGTATGGGGTATTCATTTTAAGACTTGGTTGTTTCATATTTGTTTCTCTCATTGCTCAATGAAGGGATGCCTTGTATGATTGCCATTCCTGGGCTACCAGCAGTGCCACCCATGCCCCTACCACCCCTACCCCCAGGAGTGCCGGGGGTGGGCATGTCCCCCCCTCTGGTACACTCAGTGACCCAACAGGTGCCATCTCTGCCCAACGGCACACCTGCTATGATACAACCCATGAGTGGATTTTCTCATTCAGGTAGACCAAACACGAGCTTGTACTTTAGACCATTTGGACTGCTTATATTTCACAAAACAGATTATTTAAACAGAGTGTTAAACAGAGTGTTTTTCTGCGTCTCTCAGCTGCCGCACTCAACAAAACCTCTTCGTTCAACCGTTCCAGCATCAAGCTACAGAAGGTCCAGTCTGTGGAGGCACCCAGGTAAACAAACGTTCAATTCCTTCAACATTCACCGATACTTGAGAGAAATGAATGCACATAAATCTTTCTCTCTCTCTCATTAGTGCTCTGGCGGAGCCCACTGACTGGGCCGTGTCTCATTCTTCTCGGCTCAAGTACCGCCAGCTGTTCAACAGCCACGACAAAATGATGAGCGGTTATCTCACGGGTATTGCGTCCATGACACGATCTGTCTATACTCATGTAGCAGCGCATCTTCAAAAGACACAATACACGTGTCCTTGCAGAACACGTTACCCTGTCAGAGACCGCTAACCATGTCTAGGGAACAGAATATCAGCATAGCAACACAAAAACCTCTTAGAGTAACCTTGTAAACTGTCAAACACCTGCAGTCACTTTCATTCTGTGGTGTAGCATTACAAAGTTCACTAGAATACACAACCTGTTAGTTAAGAGGAGGTATGCAGTATGTAGATGGTTAAAGCTCTGAGTACTCGTGATGTCTGACAGTGGTTATTCAAAAGTGCTTATAGGAAACAAATGTTGCTAACTCAGCTTCCTCAAACCATGTTCACTTCTGGTTTTTATCTGTCTTTTCCTCCACAGGTCCACAGGCCAGAACTATTCTTATGCAATCCAGTCTACCGCAGACCCAGCTGGCCTCCATCTGGTGCTGATCCAACATTATTTTACTGCTTTCACGTTTAAAACCCAAACAAAACCTCGAGATCAGTACATTAGTGTAAACATGAGAATTGCTAGTTGGTTGTTGTTATGAGAGTAGTTTGATTTTAAACATGCAGTTCTTCTATTATCTTTAACTTCCTAATATGCCCTGCCTTTCTCTCTTTCTGTAGGAACCTGTCAGATATTGACCAAGATGGAAAGTTGACAGCCGAGGAGTTTATTCTGGCCATGCACTTGATTGACATGGCTATGTCCGGTCTGCCCCTCCCTCCTATACTGCCCCCTGACCTCATACCACCAACTTTCAGGTGAGCTAACCCAACAATGGCACACAACTATGCGTCCGCAAGCATATTTTTGTGCATTTCTTAATATTGTGGGTCACAGGGATTGAATAGTTCAGCGAGAATTTTGTGTGTTTTAAAAGTGTAATGCTTTTGCTGTAAGCTTTTTTTTGTTTTTTTATGGTGCAGGCGAATGCGTTCTGGAAGTGGAGTGTCTGTGACCAGCATGCAAATGATGGACCCACGGTCCCAAGAAGAGCCTGAGGAGGAGGAGAAAGAGCTGGAGAAAAAACTACCAGGTCAATCCTTAGTATATGCATAAAATAAATTCTCTTACTTACATATTTGCGGTCTCATGACCAGTACAAAGATCATAAGGGTTGACATTTTACGATGGTTGCCAGGCAACAGCAACATGTAATTGTTGTGTGTCATAAACCCATCTCCCCCCGCAGTTACTTTCGAGGATAAGAAACGCGAGAACTTTGAGCGTGGAAACCTGGAGCTGGAGAAGCGTCGGCAGGCTCTGCTTGAGCAGCAAAGGAAAGAGAGGGAGAGGCTAGCGACGCTGGAGAAAGAGGAGCAGGAGAGGAAAGAGCGGGAACGACTGGAACAGGAGCGACGCAGACAGCAGGAACTGGACAAACAGCTGGAGAGACAGCGGGAGCTGGAGAGGCAGAGAGAAGAGGAGAGACGCAAGGAGATCGAGAGAAGGGAGGTAAGGAGGAAAACGTATATACACTTTATACTCGCACATTTTTGAACTGGAAAATGGCTGTAACACTAGTTTTGCACATAAAAATACAAAGTGCACATTTCTGCTTGTAAACACTTCCTGTGCTTGAAGGCTGCTAAGCGGGAGTTGGAGCGTCAGCGACAGTTGGAGTGGGAGAGAACACGCAGACAAGAGCTGCTCACACAGAGAAACCGAGAGCAGGAGAACATCGTCCTGCTCAAAGCCCGCAAGAAAACGCTGGAGTTTGAGCTGGAGGCTCTGGTACATGCACTTCACAACTTGTCTTTCTCATTAGCTTTTTTTTAGCTTGTATCTCATCAAGTTTATATTGAAGTTTGGTCACTCTTTGGCAGTGTTAAAAGAAAATAAATAGTGCTTCCAACCTAAAATGACACAATTGTGACATCTGTTTTTTGTAGAATGATAAGAAGTCACAGCTGGAAGGAAAATTGCAAGACATCCGTTTCCGCCTTTCATCTCAGAGACATGAGATCGAGAGCACCAATAAGACACGAGAGCTGCGCATCGCTGAGATCACCAGCCTGCAACAGCAGCTGCAGGTTTGTGTCTCACAGTGACAACTATCCATTTATTTATCCCTTTTATGCATTTATGTCCTCAGTCAGTCTTATTGTGTGTGTGTGTTTTTGTTGATGTTGGGAAATGTAACACAATATTTAAACTTTTTAACACCCATAATACCAAGAGATTTCTTTCTGTTTTTGGAAGAGATACTGTAGTTGTCCACTGTAGTGATCTTCGTGTGAAAGGGATGTGCTGTGTAAATCATTTCTATATAAAGGGTTTCTCTATCTCTGTCTCCCAGGAGTCTCAGCAGTGGTTGAGCAGGTTGATTCCTGATAAACAGTGTCTGAATGACCAGCTAAAGCAAGTTCAGCAGAACAGTCTCCACAGTAAGAACACTTTCCTCATCATTGCTCTAAAGATCTGCGCTGCTTTCTTTTTATGCCGGCAGTATAGACAGACCCCAGGGCAGCACTGTCTGGGCTTCTGTGTTACATCAGTGAGTGCGTTTACATGCACAAAATAAACTGATGTCTATAAAAAATCATCTAAAAAGAAACCTGTTTTCATGTGTTTACATGCATAGTAATAAACCGGCTAAGCAGAAAACGTGTTTACAAGTTTGAGACTTGCCGGGTTTCTCGTGTGCAGTGACGTCATCGTCGATAGTCTATTTAGTAATTAAAAATGCAGTGAGAAAATGGTCTAAAGCTGTATTTTTATTTCTCTTCTCATGTCCGCAGTACCTGCATATGCAACAATGGTTCTTCATTTTGACCTTTCTACATCAACTGCATGATTCGAAAGCGTACTTTTATGAGATATTTGACTATTACTTCCATTTCCGACTTTTACTATTGCGCACATATACAAAACTGAGAGAAAACCGGTCAAGGCGTTTACATGCAGCGTGAAAGCGCTGCCGAGTGGTTTTGCTTACACCGTTTATGAGCTTTACCCAATTTTTTTTACGCGTTTACATGACCTACATGTTATCATCTTATTAAGCATAATCTGAGTAAGAGACTGTGCATGTAAGTAGCTCATTGTTATAGCCTCACTGGCTCACTGGCATTAATCACTGAAATTAAAGTCAGCTCAATAAACCTCTTTTGCAAACGGATAGAAATTTAGGCTACACACTCAACGCGCACACTTGCAGCATTTATAATACTTAAAAACATGCTTACAGGCTTCATAATCACCAATGCTTTGTGTTTACATGAGGGTAAAAGAGTAAAAAGTGAAACTGTTCTTCATTCTAGTGCAGAATTTTTTGGCATTAATTGGTTGAACATTGCATTAGCAATGCAAAGGTTAATGGGTTCGATTCCCAGGGAACTCGCATATTTAGAAAATGTACTGCTTGACTTGAAATGTACAGGTATGATTTGAGTTAGGAATGATCTAAAATCGTGTTTATATCTTTATTGCTGTGTAGGAGACTCTCTGTCCGGTCTTCAGAGAGCGATTGAAATGAAGGAGTCTGCCAAACAGGAGTTAAAAGAACAACTGGATGCTGTGGAGAAGGAGACTCGCTCCAAACTTCTTGAAATAGACGCCTTCAACACACAGCTTAAGGTACCGAAGCGACCAAATGATTAGAAATTTACCTAGATTATTTTATTTTTTCACCTTTATTTGATTGATAGTTTTGTTCTTTTTTGATTAGCATTTTGTTCTGTGTCAATGAAAGTGTTAGATTCATTGAAAGTATGCGTTCTGCTTTTTTGTGAGAGAATCCCACACGAACACAGAGTCCAAAATTAATATTTGCCAAATCAAGCAATTAAAAAAAACATTTAAGTAAATAAATCTAGACTGAAACTTATCCCATTGTGCAATCTAAACTAAAATATGAGGAACAAAATTTGTTATGTGTTTTTTAAGAGATGTATAATGTCAAAAGGCAACCAAATGAACCTAAATTTACCCTATTACCTATTCTCAGTTCACCCACCATTAGCTGGCAAAATGTCAAGTTTGGACCCTGCGTACAGTAAACACCAGTAGCTACACATCTCTCACTGTTGCTCACTCTGTACCTCGTCTTCCTCATCCTGACGATCCTTTCCTGCCCCATCCACCGTGTTTATGCGGCTTGACTGACCCTTTTGTTCATCGCTTATCTGTGCACCCCCGCTTCAACATTTGTGGTGGCACAGTCCTTGGGACTGTTCTATCAGACCCACGCTGCCAGGATGGAAAACCTGCAGTCGGAGCTACTATTAGAAGAGCAGAGGGGGCGACAGGTAGACAACCAGAAAATGCTGTTACCCCTTCAGAAAACTACCACCAACAAACTAAAACCCCCTACTTACAGCACTGTGCTGTCTGCTGGCCTTTATGAGGGGAAGCTGGAGTAGCACGCCTACAGTTGTGTCTCGTCTTGACTGTAACCCTTTACTAAACTGTATACTTCAGTACTTACGAGGATTGTTTTGAGCCTGATGGCTTCGCTGCTCTGCTTGTGTTCAAATGCTGTCTGCATCACTCTATACTTGAATCGATGATTAATAACTTTTAGAAGCTCGAATATGCATCAGGACTGAGTGCAAACAATGATGCTGATACTGACGATGGGTGGTGGTGTGACCTTTGACCCTCACCGTTTGGGTCAATTTGTGTTTCTTGCAGTCAGGGAGCTCTGTGGACGAGGTGCTGTTGGACTGTTTGGCAGCACTGCTGGCCTGTTTGAAGCATATACAATTCTACTTTCAGGTCATCCCTTCCTCTCCCCCGTGACCTTTGAACTTACAATATACCACGCCCTGTCTTATTGCACTTACTTTAGCTTCCTTTGAGAAGCCTGTCAAAGGGAGCGCTGTACTTATTCTAAAACTTCTAGCTGGCCGAGCACAGCCACTCCTTGTTTTTACACTGATCTGAGTCTGGTTTCTTAGACCGCTTTTCCACCATCACACCAAATCGTTCTCATTGCTTAATCATTCCACTCCGTGCCAATCCATGCCAGCCCGTACGTAAATGGTTTCATTTTCCACCGAAGGAAATTTTTACAAAATTTTTACAAATTTTTACAAACGTGTCATGCGCTGTCTTGGTAACACAAGAGACTGAGCTATAACGTCTCTGCACACATTCAATAGCACGATTGGGCACGGTTGTCGGAGCTGGGAACAGTTTGTAATCGTGCCGTGTCCAACCAGGCTCACGCCTAAACATACAGGGCCTTGTAAAAGCATTCATCCCCCTTCATTTTATTCAAATTTTGTTATCTTGCTGCCTTATCTTAAAGCGGCCCTGCAACGATGTGTCATGTATTCTGACTTCTTTACAATGTTTATCGGGCTCTCTTCTCATGCATAACATGGTCAACTTGTCAAAAAACAAGTTGGGCGTATTAAGTAGTATTTCTGTGCTCGATACACTCCCCCAGCGATCGTACAGGTTGTGTAAAGTTTTTTTTGAACATTTTAAACTGTTTCGTAACAACTTTTCTTTGTCCCTTATTGGACAATTCTCCCGGAAAAGCCCGTGGCAAGGCCACAGGAGAGCTGGAGAAGGAGCATGCGCAGACGTCACTTTCACTTGTAAGCAGGAGAGAGAGAGAGAGCAAAGTTCAGGTGTTTGTTTGTTCACTGCATTTGGTGATGAATGTTATATAAACTGTGGAGATAATGCTGGGTTTGGAGGTCGTTTGAAACTGATATATGGAGCCGTCCCAGCGCTAAAAGATGCCGGACATGAACCACATGCGTTGAGAGAAACTGATGTCTGTGTTTTGTTGTCAATGGGTGCGCACTGCGCACATGCTTTAGTTCAGCCTACCCCTCCCCCCCGCATGCGCCGTATGTTTTTGGAATACAATCGTAAAGCTGTATCTATCTTTTATACATGTGATCAAACTAAATACTCTTCGAAGATACGAAGTATGCAATTCTGCTCTATAGGTACTGAAGAATAATATGAGATCGGCAGACAACCCAAGTGTTACGCCCGCTTTAAACTACTTTAAATCTAAAAAAACTAAATTAATCTAAGCTCGATGCACAATAATGGCAAAACAAAAAAAAGATTTTTTTGCAAATTTATAAAGAAATTAAAACTGACAAAAGTACATAGCGTAAGTATTCATACCCTTTTCTGGGACACTTGAAATTTATCTCATCAGCATTAGTTTTGCTTGTTGATGTTTATACACTTCGAGTGGAGTTGACCTGTGGCAAATTCAATTGAAAAAGTAGGAGGTCAATAAAAGGTGCATCAGAAAATCTATATCAAAGTAAAAATCAACACATGAGGTCAAAAGAACTGCCAGTAGAGCTCTGAGACAGGATGGTATCAAGACAAAGATCCGAGGAAGACTTCTGAATCAAATCTGCTGTATTGGAGGTACAGAGAAGCTTGTAGCCACAATTTATCCCTAATGAAAGCGGTTTGGAACCACCAGATCTCTTACTTGAGCTGACTTCCTGTCCAAACTGAGCCATTGATGGAGAAGGGTCTTGGTTAGAGCTACGACCAAGAAGCAGATGATCACTCTGGTTGAGCTCCATGTTCACAAAGGGAGATGGGAGAAACTTACAGAAGGACAAACATCACTGCAACACTCCACCAAGCTGGGCTTTATAGCAGAGCGGCCAGGCTCAAGCCTTTGCTCAGTGAAGACACATGAAATCTTGAAATATTAAGAATAACCTTTCAGCAAATCTTTCAAACTGTCATAAAACTGGATTCTCTGGACTGGAGAAAACCAGCCACTGCTCAACACCTGTACAATACCTTCCCAGGATCTGAGGAGAGGAATGGCAGAAAATTGCCAAATGCAGTTGTGTAAAGCATATCACATCATACCCTAAAAGATTTGAGTCTGTAAATGTGCTTTAACCAACTACTGAGTTAAGCAGTAAGAATACTTATGCAATGTACTTACTTTAGTTTTAATAAATTTGCAAAGTTCTAAGTCACACATCTGCTTTTAGTTTTGACATCATTGTGCATGGAGTGTAGATTAATGTAAAAAAAAATATTTAAGATTAACATAAGGAATTGTGAATAAAATGAAGGGGGATGAATACTTTTGCATGCACTGTCGTAGAATGGTTCGGCGCGATGGTGGAAAAGTGCCTTAAGTGACCGTGTCTACACTGGAAACATCAAAACAGCATGTCACCTCGAAATGTAAAATAACCATTGACCAATCAGCGAGAAGCATCATTAAGTGCTAAATTGTGATAGTAAGTTACGTTCTGTGAGCTTTGGCTCTACAGTCCAAAGCTGTTAAAATGTTAAGTTAATATATACTGCTTAGTTTGCGATTTTTCTTTTTTGTGAATATCAAACAGCATGTGATAATTATCAGAGGTTCATAATTTCAAAACAGGAGCAAACTGGTTTTGTCTTATACAGTGTCTGATGTACAGGGTTATGGTTAAGTTTGGCGTCTAAGATTGAAAAGCCGGTCTTAGATCAGTGTCATTAATGGATCAAGTTGACCGTGCTGTTTTTCTTCCCGAGTCATGTGACACAATTGAAAGCAATGAAGCGTGACTTTCCCAAGCATGAACCAGGACATCAACTTTTTAAAAAAACATACCTATGCACATTCTAAATCCCTTTCTTTTAAGGGTGGGGCTTATTTTTTTTACAGTGATTGCTATTTTTATGATTTTATTCATTTATTTCTGCAGCGAGAAGTAATGGTTCCCACAACTGCCAATATGTTAACGGATGTCTGGCTGGGACACTTGAATAGGTTTACAAACAATCAAACGTGTTACACCGTGTTTACACCGGACGCGACTCGACACGACAAAAGAAGACTATAGAACCTATTAAAACCCATCATAATTGAAAATTTTGTCCAGACTGAATGTGACTCAACACAATGGACCCATTTAGAACAATGCCGTTTATGGTGCCAAGTGTAGATACGGTGTCAGAATCAGTGTTGAAAAAATAAAGTTCAAAGAAGATCATACTTAAAATGCATGTCTGGTTCATGAAATCTAAACACTGACACTGCTTTAGTGTTTGTTTGTGTGTGTGTGTGCGTGTGTGTGTGTGTTCTAAATGGCTAACTCTCTCTTTCTAGAGTCTGCATCTGTTACCAAACAGCTTGGAGTGATTTCTTGAATATTTTACTTCTCTGACATACGTTCAGCTTTGAACGAATACGTTTTCAATCTGTTCCCGCACTGGCAAAACTGAGTTCTGAACACGCCTGAGAAGAGAAGCTTACTTACAAATATTGAGAATTATGCTTGCAGTAGATCTGATGTTTCTGAAAACAGAAGCGAACACCTGACGTCTCAAATACATCCTGTTGGTTTCTCAAACATCTTGCTTATTGGTGGATTTATATGACATCACATTAGCAGCAGTCGTTCCATTGGTCATCTGAAACGGTCTGCTTGTTTTGATATTTACGCAGTCCCCTTCGAACGCGTTACGTGACATCAGAGTTAACTTCAGATATTTGAACAAGATGCTCACATATAAGCAGCACTAAAGCGCTTAAGGCCAGTTCACACCAAGAATAGAAGTGATAACTATCTTAGCGTCCACACCAAGAAATTATAATCTGCTTTTAAATTTGAAATGCGTTCCACCATTTTGATTTGCTGTCAATGTTTTCTTGCTTATCAGCCCAAAAAGGAATCACTCTGAAAGTGATCCAAACAGTTTCGTTCCACTATATGGCTTTCTTGTGGATTCGCTTACATTTCAAATGATGACTTCATAGTTATTGTCATTGGTGTGAACGGGCCTTTAATCTCTCTTTCCAGAAATGTCAGAACCTTGTTCACCTCTGTCAGTCATGCAAACAGTTTTCCAGACTGCTTGCAGGAAACGACTGTGAACATGTTGAGTCTGTGTGAGAGAGAAATGCTATCACAACAAGCCCCATTGCCCCCATACGCCCCTTACCTGTCCTCCTATATCCCATCATGCATTGCAGGAACTGAGAGAAATCCACAACAAACAGCAGAGGCAGAAACAGAAGAATCTGGAGGTGGACATTCATCCCCCACCATCACAAGACAGGAACTCCACAGAATTACAAGAGTCTAGGTACTTTGTCTATCTTTATGATACTAATAAACCGTATTACAAAACTTCAGCTCTTCACACATTCTCTCTTTCCTACAGGTTGTCGGCACCGGATGAGGGCATGTCCCCGGCGTGGCGGGATGATGGTTTGGGAAGAACTCCCACTCCTCCTGCGCCCCAGTCCTGGATGAGCAGAGTCAGCGTAGAGGAGAACCACAGCAGCCCCGACATCCAAGAGAATCTCTCCAAGCTTTTCACACATCAGCCGCATCCGGGAAAACTACAGCACGGCCCGTCGCCCTGGTCCGTGACTGGTAAGATGAGATCAAGAATTATTTGCTGATGTTGAACCAGATCTGATTTAGCTGACTCTACCATAAATCCACATGTTTGTACATTGTAGAAAAGCTCCCGGTGGCTGGTTTTAACCAGGACAATGTAAAGGTGGTCTACTACAGAGCGCTGTACCCCTTTGAAGCTCGCAGTCACGATGAGATCACCATTCATCCAGGAGATATAGTGATGGTAAGCTATTGAAGAGTAAACTGAGAATTACATTTTTTATCATTAATATTTTGACAAGTAACACAAGGATTGCTCTCAGTCCTCAAGTGTGTGGGATTTGGGGAGTGTACATGTCATGGTGTGCACCTAAGCACAGTCTAACTGACCTTTGACCCTGCCTCTGTCCCTCCCTGTGCTCACTCTGCCTGAAGGTGAAGGGGGAGTGGGTAAGTTTTCTGCCACTCATCCGTCCTCTCAGTGCTCGATCTGGTTTCTGTTATAAACACACATCCCTAGTAAGACACTTTGAGTATTTATATGCGGAAATGCAGCTACTAGATGCCTTGGGAGTACAACATTAAAACGCTTTTGGTTGAGTAGCAGTGTTTGTTTCTAGATGGTCTCAGAGGGTCTCTGTGATGTTTGTCTGTGCGGTATGTTGCTAGAAACTGGGCAATGAAATGCCTGACAGAGAGGATTTGCTTCAGTATCGCATCAAACTTAATAAATTCAACAGAGAATGTTTCTTTTTTTCTCATTTTATGAATACTGTTAATGACAACTAAATGTTTGCTTTTATGCCTATGTGGCTGCATGTTTGTGTCTGTGGTCGATTCTTTTCTGGCATCGGCCTGCTCGAAGCTCATTGATGTCTCAGGTTCTCTGCCATCTCCATTTATTCCACTTCCTGTATTTGGTCAACAAAACAAGTCTTTCATTCTGGCATTACATACAATGACACATGCATTTTAATTCATGTGTTTGTATGTTTGTACCTCACGTGAACATGTTGTGGCTGGCTGGGTTCGTTCATCAGTCGCATCCGAGATGTTTCTTTATGCATGTCTCTTATCCGCTCTTACATTTGGCTCTCAGGTGGATGAGTCTCAGATGGGTGAACCTGGATGGTTAGGAGGAGAGGTTAAAGGGAAGACTGGCTGGTTTCCTGCCAACTATGCTGAGAAGATCCCAGAATCTGAAGTTCCTCTCAGTCTGAGGGCCAGCGCTGCATCTAGCACCACTCCTAAATTAGGCACCCGTATGTCATCCGCTTCTTCATCGACCACAGCCGCGCCCGTACAGCAAATTCCCAACGAGTCTGCATCGATAGGTCCGCCCTCTTCAGCCCCTCCAGGAGCCCCTAACTCCTCCTCTTCCTCAACATCCAGCAACTGGGCAGATTTCAGCACTACGTAAGTTGAGTTGTTTCCCATAAATCTGCATTCTTATTCTTATGTAAAAAAACACTTAGATGAGTTATTTAATTTTGTTCAGGTGGCCGTCTGTAGAGAAGCAGGATAGTGACGGGTGGGACGCATGGCCGACACAGCCCACTCAGCCATCTCTATCTGTGCCCAGTGGTGGTCCGATGAGACAGCGCTCAGCTTTCACTCCTGCCACGCTGTCAGGCTCCTCACCTTCACCTGTGCTCGGACAGGTATGTGTGTGAAATGCTCTTCGATCTTAGTACATTTTTAACAACAAGCTTGTTTCAAAATTATTCGTTTTTTTCAGATTTATTTGGTTGGCTTGTGATTAAATGATTTCCTTTCATGACCTCTCAGGGTGAGAAGGTGGAGGGTCTGCAGGCTCAGGCTCTGTACCCATGGAGAGCCAAGAAAGACAATCACCTGAACTTCAACAAGAACGACGTGATCACCGTGCTGGAGCAGCAGGATATGTGGTGGTTCGGGGAAGTACAGGGGCAGAGAGGATGGTTCCCCAAGTCCTACGTCAAACTGATCTCCGGGCCCGTGCGGAAATCTATGAGGTGTGTGTCTGTGATGGGATAGAATAGTGGGTGTGGAACTGGGTGCTGTTGTATGCAGAGGCATGATCACACTACTGATTGATAAAATTGTAAATGCAATTTTGGTCAGGCTCGTAAGGAATGTCTATTATGTGTATGTAATTGCTGTTTTTTTTCAGTATTGAGTCTGGCTCCTCTGACAGCCCCCCTAGTGTTAAGAGACCCAGTCCCTCTCTGAACAAACCCACAGATCTCGGAGAAGGTGGGTATGCCCGCCACATCATAAACGGACAATGACACATGCAGATGTGCTCGTAATCGATCACAATAAGTATTTGAATCACATTATAAGTCTGTCTGTCATCTTGTGTTTTAACACAGAGTATGTGGCCATGTATACATATGAAAGCAGTGAGCAGGGTGACCTGACCTTCCAGCAGGGTGATGTCATCACAGTCACAAAGAAAGAAGGGGATTGGTGGACCGGCACTGTGGGCGGGAGGACCGGAGTCTTTCCCTCAAATTACGTCAAACCTAAAGAGTCTGATGTAATGGCGTTGTGAACAAGATTAAAGCTTACCTATAAAATCAGCTGTGGTTTTATCTAATTGTGAATTGTGTAAAGTTAAACAAATCTGGATTTATGGAAATCCATTTAGTGATTTTAACGTTTTCACTAAAATATTTAAAAGAAGTTAGTCAACTAAACAGTTTAAAAAGTTTTAAATGTTTAATTAGTTGAATTCCTCTTTTTTTGCACAGCATGAATGGAACATTAGTATTGCATTTAAATGAACTGTTGAATTTAGTATCAGCACCGCTCTTTTTTTCTGCTTAGGGTTTGGGATCTGCTGGGAAAACAGGAAGTTTAGGGAGGAAACCGGGTGAGAATGGTTTTCCACATTAGGAATTCTCCAATAAATCCGTGAAATCTCCAATAACAGATCTCATTTTTACATCATGTTTGTATCAAAAATATAAAATTTACTTGCCATCCACGTAAAAATGAGAAGATTTTTTTAAATATTTGAATGAAAGATCAATCCTGCCCTCGCACCTTGGTATTTTCTCATAACTGTTTCACTTGTGTCTTCAGAGATCGCTCAGGTCATCGCACCTTACACGGCAACAGGGACGGAGCAGCTGACTCTGGCACCCGGACAGCTCATTCTCATTCGAAAGAAAAACCAGGGAGGATGGTGGGAAGGAGAACTTCAGGTCTGCTTTGTCTAATGTTACCACAACGACAAAACAGGGTGTCCGTGGGGTCTTAAAAAGTATTAAAAGTTGATCAATCTAGCCCTAATTTAATCATTGTGTAGGCGAATAGTGGGAGGTCCATTTACACCCTGTTGTTAATCAACATTGTTGACTAATGGGGAAATGCAAGTTTTGGTGCAAATGGTTGGAGGATAAGGATTTGGAACCATCGCTGTGGACAGTTTCTGGGAATAACCCTGAGGTGTACCGCTCTGTGTGTAGGAAGGTGATTAGCATAGGCTAGATGGGGATCAACATTGTCCGTTCCCACATGCTAAGTGCTAGCCAAAAAGCTGGTTTATCTTTCTAATAAACCCTGCTTTGGGTTAGTCACTCAATGTACTACTTGCATGTAGTCTTCTTGATGCGGCTCAGTCGTTTCCGTTCAGCATATCTACATGCAGAGATCAAAGTAGATTATTTCTAGGGTGTTCACTTAATTAAAAACAATAAAACCTGATGTCAACATGCTTTAATGTGGGTTTCTATGACAGATCTTAAATTAGCAGATGTTCACCTCCTAATATATTTTATCAACGTAGACTCATCTCCTGAATAATTAACCCTGAAGCAGTCCATTGCTTTCATAAATGGTGTTAGTGTCATTCATAGATTATATTTCATACATTTTAACGACAACAAAATGACACCATGCAATAATTTTTAAATGTTCTATGTGGATTTTAAATAAATGATGAGTATTTTAAAATAGCAATTTGTAGATAGAGCAGATTTGATACCAAATAAATACATTAACTGCTCAAAAATGTGCTCCTATGATTCCCTGTATGTCTCCGGCAGCCTTCTGGGATTTGTGTTTGGTGATTAAATGTCTGCAACGGAACTGCATGTGTGAGAAGAAAAAGTAAAATGCTGTCGTTCACCATCAATGCTTTCTCAGATCTTTTGAAGATGATGTACCTAATGATGTTAGAATATTTCTTTGTATATCGCTGATAACGTTTTTACGTAAAAATCGTATTTTTAACCGTTATGGTTTTGCAGGGAGCAACGGCCCATTGTAAATACATATAACCAGAACCAAGTTACCAGTACGATTTCAAGGCGGAAGTACGTCACAAGGCTACGTGCAAGTAGTCCATTCTCTTGTGCTTCGTTCCCACCCTTCTGAATCATGTTCTAATAAGGAGGAGTTATTACAAACTAAGACTGTGTTGTGCTATCTTATAATCAGTATATAGTAAATGTAAATAAAAGTGTCACCAATGTAACCGGTTAAAACTTCAAGTGGTGATTTGGTCTTAAAATGTATGAAAAGAGTCTTAAAAATGGTCTTAGTAAGTATTAAATTTAACTCCATGATTCCTGTATATACCCTGAAAAATGAAGATATGGTTACAAATGTAATCACCATTTCTAAATGTATTGTGGTCATTCCAGAGTCCAGTGTCTGTTGAATTTCAACAAACTCAAACATTAAGTCATCCAACAGCAATGTGAAAGACTTACAGCATGACCAGACGGATGAAAACTTTGATAAAAATCTAGTTTATCACATTATATTTTCTTTTTAAACTTTTGCTATATAAATATTACTGTTGTATTGCTAAAAAGGGAATATGAACTTGTTTTCTTTGCAGTATTTGAGGTCTGAAAAAAAATACATGTCTTCTGTTATTTTCGGCAGTTTTTATTTTCTGCGAATAGAAGCAATAATTGTATTTGACATTTGGGGTAAATATAGTAAATATTGTATTTTTTTCAATGGGTGTATTTTATTTTATATTATGTGGTATTATCTGTTTGCTTCTTTTTGTTCATTCTAGTTTATTGAAATCTTAGTGAATAATATGATATTAGTGGTGGTTTTAAGTGCTTGTGAAGACATAACCTTTATATAGATTTTCTTATTTAGACGAAGTTGAAATTATCTGTGTAAATGTTGTTTTAACCTACTGCTCTTGTTTTCTGAAGGCAAGAGGAAAAAAGCGTCAGATTGGGTGGTTTCCAGCTAATTATGTTAAATTATTGAGCCCCAGCACCGGTAAGACCCCCACAGAGACAATCCCACCCAAGCTGCCACCACCCAACGCAGGTACATGTCCGAGAACTTTTAGTGAACTCTCTGTGTCTTTT
Source organism: Triplophysa tibetana (assembly GCA_008369825.1). Classification (NCBI taxonomy): domain Eukaryota; kingdom Metazoa; phylum Chordata; class Actinopteri; order Cypriniformes; family Nemacheilidae; genus Triplophysa; species Triplophysa tibetana. The sequence continues at coordinate 7,619,148 of CM017896.1, read as the reverse complement.
AAAGTGAAATGATGATTAGAAAAAGTTTGCATTGCAGCTTGCTGTCGACATAATCATTTTTCATTCGTGTTTTCATACCACAGTGTGCCAAGTGATCGGAATGTATGACTACATAGCTCAGAACGACGACGAGCTGCCTTTCAGCAAGGGCCAAATCATCAACGTGTTGAGCAGAGAGGATCCCGATTGGTGGAAAGGGGAGCTGAACGGTTCTGTCGGCCTTTTCCCATCAAACTACGTCAAGATGACCACCGACACAGACCCCAGCCAACAATGTGAGTCCAAATTATTATTTTTTCTCTGTTAAACATGCGCTCTATCTAGGCCAGTGGTAAAGTTTCCCCGATGAGAGCATCTTCCAAATAAAAAATTTGGCTTGAAGCATCACAAGTATCCTCCAGTTAAATGGACATATATATGTCCGTAATGATCTTTGAGGACCTTCTCATAGTAAGCATTAGTAAACGTTTGTTAGACGTACCTCATGGTGTGGTTAAGTTACAGACCAGACCTTATCGTTCGCCACACTGAAGCCCCTCCCCTTCCTGTCTCCAAGCAACCTGTCACCTCCATGTCGTAGAGCATTACTTAGAACGACCTCATCTCTTTCTCTTTGCGTGCATGCTAGTGTCCTTGTCATTGTGGCGTCCTGTGAAAAGTGTCTTGCATTTAGCAGTCAGTCCATTTAGTTCTCCTAGCTCGTAAAGATTTTTGCACATTGTGTTTCCTTTTTCTTTTTTTCCTTTTATTTGCTTATGTGCTGTGTTTTCCTCTTTCTAGGACTGTTATGTTGCCCATATCCCACTCAGCCTTGAAAGTCCTCAAAGCGACCCACTATCCCTTAAACTGTGCCCAGCGGGATGATGGGAGATGGAACATTGATCATGTGACTGCCCCCAGCTGGCTTTGTGGCCAGAAGAGACGAATGCTACAGAGAGCAGTCGTTAACCTCAATATTCCGAACCGTAGACGCTCGCCAAAAATTGCCAGCCGGCCTCCTTCGCATTAAAGCAATTAAATTAATAAGAATGGCTAACATTTGAAGGATTGCTTTCCTTTTTTGTTTACAAATTCATGAAATTAATCATTCACACTGAATTTGTATGATGAATTCAATGCACTAATCAAATGAAAGTGCTGGATAGTGGGTCCTTTTGTGGCTGTCCGTGATCTAGTCCCAAACCCCCGCCTCCATAGGCACAAATCCGACCAATCGGAACGCTTGCATTCAGTGTTAAGTTCCACCGCTCCATCTGACCAATGCTTACCGCTTCTTCAGGCCCCACCCCCTCGATTCCTCATTGGAACATAGCACTACAGAATGACCCACTATTCATGAGTCATGACGTAACCAGGATGCAGAAACAAAGGTGTCATAACTTGCTAGTGTCATGGCAAACTCATTAATGTGTTGAATTGAGTCGGCGATGTGTAGCTCATATCCGACCAATTCCAATATCAAAATGTCTGTTGTATGTCATAGTTTTTCATTTTGAATGCCAGATTATGTCTAAAATGTATTTCTTTAAAACCCACAGTTCATCCACAAATGAAAATTCTGTCGTGTTTTTCATTTTTGGGTAAACTATGCCTTTAAAGAAATCAAATCCATGTTTGTGGACCTAATGTATAATACTATCGTGTGTCATCCAGAACCCCCCCACCCCTCCCTTCCAGACGTAAAGGTGCTGTCAGTCAATTTGACGGACGGGATGGACACTTCCGTTCATCCTGTCCAATCAAATGCCTCTGTGTCATTGTTTGTTACATGTTCATACCAAAACAGTGGACGAATAGTAGTCTCTTGTGTTGTGTTTTTGTTATTTTTAGTTTGCAATGTTTGCTTCATAATGTCTGTGTGACTGGGCTGAGAATTGGTGTTGAAACCAAAAAAACTGCACAACTGCCACTTGAGGATAATGGTACATAGACAGATGTGCGTACACACGGGAGTGTGAAGGGTCAACGGGACGACTGGGGTTTTTTGAGCATTAAACGTTCATTTGTGTTATTGTATTTCCCATGTAGGTGAATGAATGCTTTTGTATACTTTAATCTCGTTTCCTGTCCTGTTGATTGAATTAGCAGTTATTTCTGAAATGTTGACGTTTATTTGAAGAACACTATATTTCAAGTTGTTCCTTATATAACAACTCACTATTTTTATATCGATCAAAAAGTTGTTCTGCATAATAATGTAAAAAAATTGCCTGCCGCTAGTATGTATGCCCACCTTTACTGGAAAAGAGTAGAGGTCTTTAAGGAAGTCCAAATTCCATGAAATTTTATCTTTTAGTCGGGTTTTGTCACGCTTCAACCGAAACTATTGAACTGAGCAGCATTAAGGAGAAGAGTAATGTACTGAATAGAAGCTTAATAGCGTCCTAATCACAAATGCTTATAAATAAATAGACGTTTACAAGTGCAACAAGAAAGACTGGACATTTTATTAACTTGAAACTTTGGTTCAGAGCATGAAAGCCCTGAAAATAGCCTGGCAGCCATTAGATCATCCAATGGTTTGTTTGAAAAGACGTGGATTTAATTTATGCTCCTACAATATTTACTGACAAGTTAACATGTGAGCTCTGATTTTATTTCGTTTTATCTGCCTCCAAACAGTATTGTTAACATTCATTTCTATTATGATTTGTTCATTTCATATCTGTGTGGTTCTTTATTGGTTCCACCGCATGAAAGTATTGCTGCTTTATTAGTGGCGGAACGGATTCTCAATCATATTTCTGATCAGTTTTTTGGACGGGTTTTTATTCGTTTAAACGAAACAACCATCCACAGACTACAGAAGCACAAACCCTTCATTACCATCCGACATCTGCAGCACTGTATAATGCATCTGTTTTGATTCTCTGGCAACCATGTCCAAAACATTTACCATTGTATGTGGTTATCAAAGCATTTTAGCAAACATTAAATGAATGTACAGTTACAAACTCGACTATATATAATAAATCCTAGCTTTAAAGAAAGTGTCATACCATCTTTATAAGAAAAAATGATGTGTAACCATTAAAGAACTCCTTGGCAACTGTACACTTGTTGGGTTATTTTCAGTCACGTGTTGATCAGACTGCTCAGAGTTTTTGAATGTACAAAAGTGTAAAGTAATTTCTGGAACAATGTGCATGCGTTTTCATGATGAGAAATGAGCACTAATAAAGAAAGGAAATAATTTGCTTTATTACACGGATGTCTAGAGTACTTGCTTCTGATTGTTCAGTTGTGGCACTGTTGATGGATATTTATTTTTATGATAACATAAATGTTTCAAGCAACTATATTCGTGCTAGTTTCTCTTACTGTATCGCCCTTGTATCACATTGTGGTTCAAGACTTATAAACAGATTATTCACAACTAGATCAGATTTTTTTCAATATGATTATTATGGCCACAGACGGTTATGATATTATTGCAATATCTATAAAAATATACAGTATATACAATACTCTCAAATATATCTTGAATTTTGTTCTTCCTTATTTTTGGGTCTAAAGGCCAAATGTTAAACCTGAGCAAAGCCAACATCGACTACGTTGGCGTTATTGCCAGATAATTTAACAATAGTATAATGTGTAGTATTAACACAATATCTATAATCGTGGTTATTAATCTCATCATTATTGTCAATACCGATATATTGTTAAACCTATTTGTGCGATAAACTCCCGATTACCCTGTCAGGTTTTATTTTAAATGTCTTTTCAATTGCGAACTTAAAATGCATAGTGAGGTTACATATTATTTGATCGTATTTATTTCGCAAATGTTCTCTATAGCGAGTCATTTTGTGCTTGTTTTCATCTACTTCATTTACACCTGCATTAACACACTAATGTACTCATTCAATTATGACCGTAAGCGTGAGAATTTGGATTGTCTGTCCATTCCGCAGGGTGTGCAGACCTGCACCTCCTCGACATGCTGACCCCGACGGAAAGGAAGAGGCAGGGCTACATACATGAACTTATTGTTACAGAGGAGAACTATGTCAATGACCTGCAACTGGTCACTGAGGTAAAAGGATGCAGTAGATTGTAGTTACACATTCATTTAACTTGCCGATCATTAGTGATGGGAGTCTAGAGAATGTTCAGTAAAGTTATGCCAGACAAATGAGTAGAAACCGGTGAGGTGATTTCACTAAAGATTTAATTACGTACAACATTTAATCTATTATATCCACATTTTATGAGTATAGGATGACTATTATTTTAATGACATAAACACATTCAAGGACGACAATGGGAATGCCATTAAGATTAATTGTCATCAAAATAATGTCATAAAACAGATTATTTAGGCAGATTATTTGATCTTTCGTGCTAATAATTCAATGAGTATAAATTAAATCGCAAATTCAGTAATAAAGGACGTTTTGACATTGAACGTGTAATTTTCGACGAAGTATTTAGGTGATTGGTTTTTTTTTCAGACCTTTCAGAAGCCTCTGCTGGAGTCTGAAGTGTTGACTGAGAAGGAGGTGGCCATGATCTTCGTCAACTGGAAAGAACTGATCATGTGCAACATTAAATTGCTCAAGTACGCCACCTTCTGGTCAATAATGTAACCCTGTCATCTGAAAAAGATCATCATTATTCACAATTCATTGAACTAACCCCTTTCTCTAATCCTCCTTTATCCCGTAATTGAAATGGCTCCATAGCCATTAATGAGAATACATTACGTCAGAGTATTTTTTTAAAGTAATGAAGCGTTTTAGGTCATTAAAATTCACACTTCATAGCTTGATCACAGAGATGATGAAAGAATATAATGGGATGTTACACCCTGTCATTACATTTCCTGTAATATCGCTCTGATGTCTCCAGGGCGTTGCGTGTGAGGAAGAAGATGTCAGGCGAGCGCATGCCGGTGAAGATGATTGGTGACATCCTGACAGCTCAGCTTCCTCACATGCAGCCGTACATCCGCTTCTGCAGCTGCCAGCTCAACGGCGCCACCCTCATCCAGCAGAAAACCGATGAGATGCCCGAATTCAAAGAGTTTGTCAAGGTGAGACTTTGTCTGTGATAAAATGTTGTACTGTACTGTACTTGTTCATCCTTTTCAATGCAAACCGACGTGAAAATGCCATGACCATGATTAAATATATGTAGTACAGGAGCCTTTGAGATAGAGACACAATTGCAATGTCTTCTCAAGAAAGACGCTTAGGAACATTTGTAAGATAACCAAAAAGAAAACGTTACATATGTTGTATAGTGGAACTGAAATCAAAGATTTCTTTTTCCCTAAAAAAAATATATTCAAGTTGTCCGCGAGCACCCCAGAAAAGCTGTCATGTCATCATTAAAAATGTTTATATTAAAATATTTTTTTCAGTTATTTCTTTTAATAGACACACCACAGACATTAATGAAATTGTATATTCTACAGAGGTTGGCGATGGACCCTCGCTGTAAGGGAATGCCCCTGTCAAGTTTCCTCCTCAAACCCATGCAGAGAGTCACCCGCTACCCTCTCATCATCAAAAACGTACGTACATGTTCTTCATTCGACTACACTATGATCATTAGATCAAACGCAGAACCTTCGTCTCACATTTCCTCCCTGACCTCACGCAGATTATAGAAAATACTCCAGAGAGCCATCCGGACCACAGTCACCTACGTCTAGCGCTGGAGAAGGCAGAAGAGCTGTGCTCGCAGGTCAACGAAGGCGTGCGCGAGAAAGAAAACTCGGACCGGCTGGAGTGGATCCAGGCGCATGTGCAGTGTGAGGGCCTGTCGGAGGTACGACGACAACAAGCTTAGCACGTGCACACGTCTGAAGGACTGACTTGTAACAGTTTTACAACAAATTTTGTTTTTCTCTCTCTGCACAGCAACTTGTGTTCAACTCTGTTACCAACTGCCTGGGACCTCGAAAGTTCCTGCACAGTGGCAAACTGTACAAAGCCAAGAGCAACAAGGAGCTTTACGGCTTTCTGTTTAACGACTTCCTGCTCCTCACACAGATTATCAAACCTCTGGGCTCGTCCGGAAACGACAAGGTCTTCAGTTCCAAGTCCCACCTGCAGTATCGCATGTACAAAACGGTGAGGCGTCCTTACGGATCTACCTTCATTTGAGCTCTTTTGACCGTCTGTCATTGATGTGTAATGTTGACGTCTGCAGCCCATCTTTCTGAACGAGGTGTTGGTGAAGCTCCCTACCGATCCTTCGGGAGATGAACCCATATTTCACATATCTCACATCGACAGGGTCTACACTATACGTGCTGAGAGCATAAATGAGCGGTATTATACTGTACACACATCCACACCATAAATCACAATATACACTACTTTCCGAAGTGTTAAATTAAAATATGAAACTTTGAAATGAGACAAATTGACAAAATATGTCAAAAGTGTACACGGTGATCATTCATTACACTTTTTTCTGCAGGACCGCATGGGTACAGAAGATCAAAGCTGCCTCTGAGCTCTTCATCGAAACGGAGAAGAAGAAAAGAGAGAAAGCGTACCTGGGTCTGTCTCACAAATCTTCCACACATCTCACTGTGTTAATAAAGGTATGAATGCGCATTCGCTTAACACTGTGTCTCTGTTAATATGATGTTTGCAGTGAGGTCACAGAGGGCCACAGGGATTGGACGGCTGATGGTGAACATTGTTGAAGGCATTGAGTTAAAGCCCTGTCGCTCAAATGGTATGTGGAAATAACACTGTTGAATACCACTGGTAAATAAAACTTAGTTACTCCAGGAATGCAAAACGTGTCAACCTTATTTTAGTTTACTTAATGTATTAAAACATTTCTTTTAATTGAAATCAAATAAAATATCTACTTGAAAATTATTTGAAAAAATAGAAAATTAGAAATGTTGCCTTGTCAATAAAACAAAAACAGATAAGGCACTAAGTGTATTAACTGAAAATAAAAACTTTACTTAATTAATTAAACCTAGATAGAAGTATATTATATAAGTTCTTTAAGTAGTGTAGAATTCAGTACTGTTGGAAGTTTCTAGTATAATCAAATTTGAGGACCAGAACAAAATAGTATGTTAATACAATAAGCATAATTTTACTGGGCTGTGAGCATCTTGGAATCATCGGCGGCCATCGGACAAATTATTAAGTATTTTTGAATTTACAATTTATTGGGATGTGTAATTAGGTTCAATAAAAGGAAAGAAGGAGGCGGGAACCGGCGAACATTTAAATAAAGTTTAGTCAAAATAAACAAACAATAACACAGAAGTAAAAGGCCACAAGAACATAAATACAAACTTAAAACATATGTCCGGGCCGGGACCTTTCTCATCAGAAGTCCCGTCACTCACCCTCTTATGCTCCCGATTACCTCTGAGGGATATGAAGGACCGGTATGCGCACAGCTGACTCCAACCATCACTCACCCCACCGGCCCCATGGCTCTCGTACCGCCTTCCTCACCAAAGTGTGTTTAAGTAAAATGATCATTTTTGTTTCATTCTGTGAACTACAAATAATATTTCTCCCAAATTTCAAATAAAATAGTTTCTATTTGCGTTTACAAAGTGTGCAAAATTTGGCAAAAAATTAAAACCGGAGAAACCAGTCAAACTACAGAACAGAAAAATGCTCTGTATTTTTTGAGACCTCAAAAAAGTTTATTTTCACCTTTTAAGCAATACAACAGTAATATTTATACATATATTTTGGGAGGAAATTTATGTGATGACCTGTTTTCATATTTCTTGTCATGCCGTCAGTCTTTCACATTGCTGTTGGATGACTTTGTCACTCCTGATGTTTTTTTTTTTTTTTAAACGACACTGGACTGAAATGACGACAAAACATCTTTACATGCTGATTGAATGAAAATGGTCTCTTCATGTTTTCCACTGCTGTATTTCATTGTGCATGTATGTTTGTGTGTGCAGGTAAGAGTAACCCATACTGTGAGGTGACCATGGGCTCTCAATGCCATGTCACGAAGACGCTGCAGGACACTCTGAACCCCAAATGGAACTCAAACTGCCAGTTCTTTATCAAAGACCTGGAGCAGGACGTGCTGTGTGTCACTGTGTTCGAAAGGGATCAGTTCTCCCCGGATGGTTAGTATACTATTACTAGTGCGTACTTTCAAACAACATGTATACTTTCACGTCACTACAATCACATGCTCTTATGTAAGAACGTCATAACCCCTGCAGAAAAGTTGCATTCATTTTATTTTTTATTTAAGTTCACAACATAAAATTACAACTCAGCTCTTTCTCCTGATAGATTTCTTGGGCAGAACGGAGATTCGGCTGGCCGACATCAAGAAGGACCAGGGCTCCAAAGGCCCCATCACCAAGCGTCTGCTTTTACACGAAGTCCCCACGGGCGAGATCGTGGTCCGACTGGACCTTCAGCTCTTCGACGAACCCTGACCCTCATCGTTCGACTTGACCTTCTGACCTCCAAATCCCGTAATCGCTGCTCCTCTGTGGTGAAAGTCCACCAGCCTAACGTGACAATCCCATTCCGCCCAGCATCGTGAACCCCAAAGCGTGTATGTGTGTTTTTCACGTGAACGTCTGCGGAAGTCTGCAACAGTCTGTGATCCGGATCAGATTTTTATCGTCTTTGGTACAAGTCTAGTGTGTGAGTGTAAATGAAGGATGTGCTGGAGAGGAAATATTTCAGTCTATAATGACGTGAAGGATGTCTGTCTCAGGATGCTGTAAGTCTTTAAGGAGTCGAACGTGGTCGTAACTAAGTCGGAAACAGGAGTTCAATGTGCCACTTTTTTTTTTTTAAGTGCGCAGAATCATTCTAGTGATTCAAAGTGCCATTCCAGTGACAGTCGTATTATGGGTGAATCTCACAAAAGTTTTTTCTACTAAAAGTTAAAAAATTCCATTTGAAACAAATTCTATAATGATTGTAAAGAAAGAAATGGTGGTATTTTAAGTACTGGTTTTAATGAATTACAGTTTGATTCACAGTAATACTGTAAATATAAATGTGTCGTATTACAGTAGTGAGAATTTATTACCATTGATAATGAATTACATAAAAAAATCTAAACTGTCTAGATAAATTACAGTTAGGGAAGAAAACAAGCATACTTTTGAATTTAAAAAGTCATATTTTATTCTGATACTTGGATTGTTTTTAGTGAGATTCATCCATAAGTCTTACTAGCAACATTTTATTCCATAATTGAAGTCATCAACACTAAAAAACACAAATTTCTAATTTCATGACCAATTCATTTCCTTTTTTTACTGAAACATATCGGCGACATTTTAAACTTTTTATTACGTTGCATAAAAAGTTTTTAGAATTGTGCCAGTCTTAGAAGGGATACGGTTAGATCCGGCTACAAACTGCGATGTTATTTTAATATATGCGAGATGAAAATACAGGAGGAAAAGGATTACGTTTGTTTTTCACTATTTAATGTTTCTATTTTTATGTAACTTTTATTTATTTTTATTTTGTAGAGCATGGAGCGCATCTGAGGGGCTATTACAATTATAAAAAGGGTTTTCTATTGACGGCCCAGTTTTTTTCTATATAACACTCTTAAAGATGACCATAAGAGGCCTAAGAATGAACCTACATCAGTTGAATTTTAGCAATAATTCATCAAATCTATCATTTTCTTAAGAAATTCTTCAATTCGCCCCAATTTGTTTTTTTGTTACATCCCTATGTGAAACCCTAGTGATATATTTAAGTTGTATACTGCGTTACTTACTAATGCGTTCACGGTTTGCTATTAATTGATGTTTCTTTTTTATTATTTGCTGTTGTTATGCATTAGTGATAAACACTGTCATCATGTTTGTAAACATGAGAAATCTCAGTTAATAGTTTGGCTGTTGTTTGTTTATTTGATTTGCTTGTGTTTTTGTATGTTTGCACCCCAATTATCGCACTACTGAGCCTGAGAAAGATGCTGTTTGGATTTAGACATTAGCCGGGGGTCTGTATCGTTGAATTTGTGTGTTTCTATTCAGGAATCCAATTCACACATTAATATTCCACTGCTGTGCTAGTGAGATACCGGGGTGATTCCAGCTTTGGTGGATCCAGCAAGTTACTTCACTACTTGTTTTTTCTGTGTATGTGTGTATATTTGGGTGTATTTCTGAGTGCTTTGAATGCGGTTTGCTGGGTCACTTTTCCAAACCTCCTGAAGAATATTTCGGACAATACATGAGGTCATGGTCACGTGTCTGTTAACTTCTGTTACCTCTTCTTTTTCTCTCCTAACCTCCCTTCCGGCCCCCAACCCCCCCATCTCTTATCATGCACACTGTATATTTAAGGCCAGGAGATTTGCCCCACCTTCATTATTTTTTAATGCGCAGACTCCCATCGATTCAACAGTAATATATGTGTCTATGTTTAAATCTTTGAATGGAGTATAATATATTACAACTTGAGAAGTATATATATGTTGATGACAGATTATTGTTATCAAAGTAGAAGCAGTGTGTTGTCTTACTGTTGCAAATAAAACTCAATTGGACCAAGGTATGTATGGTGTAAATATTATTTGTTGTTGTAGGAGGATAGCATTGTTTTTGCTTGGGGTATTCCTCATAGTTTATATACCACAGTTTATGCTTATTAGAAATGTTTTGATGTATTTCATTTTAAATAATTTAAATAAAAGATTAAAATTGGTTTAAAATAAAACTTTTCTTTCAATTAAAAATGTTATATTTGTAAAACAAATATTTTATTTATATATTTAAATAATAATAGTAGGTCTTTTAATATTAAAATAGCTTCATATTTTTAATAATTGTAAATAAAATAATTTATTATTATTTTGATCAGTATATCACACATTAGCAATTAAAACTTGTTAATTATTCATATATTACAATGTATATTAAATATATAAGTATGTGTATTTATATAAATATATATCAAATAGCCTATATAAATATACATATACATATATTATAATGCGATATTTTATCTTATCATCAATGTAATCTTATTACTCTGTGTAAGAGATTTTCTATATAACAAGCTAAACTTTGATTTGTCAAAGATCACACGGTCGTAATTAAGTAATCTTATCTTAGCATACGATAAACTGACACGCGAACGCGCACAGCTGTGCGCGCCCCTTTACCACATGTAACGAGGGGGCGTGTCAGAACAAGGAGGTCGATTACGCAACTGCACCGTGCTTCACAAAATGTGAACGGCTTGAATATTTTCGTGATATTTTTCATCATTGTTCTGTTCCCCTATGCACGCTCCTGCGCGGTTTAATAAAAGCTACTTTAATCCACCAACATTCAGGATGACGCCGGTGAGCGACCTGACGTCATTCAAGACGAGCACGTAAATAAACGGTGTCGAAAAACGGTAAACATTTGAACTCATGCTGCGTTAAGTGATGAATTTCGTTTAGTGAGATTATAAGAGAGTTTGTCGTTATGAAATCTAGAATTTCAGTATAAAAAGAGAAGTTCGATCGAGCAGGAATGTCTTTCCAGAAAGTTTGGCGTTTGAGGATTTTAAAGGTATGTACACAACTCTTCTCACTAATATATAAAAAATATAAAACATGTCACAGCGACCCCTTGTGGTGTAGACCATATCAATATGTTCAACGTGCTAAACAGTTTTGCCCAAATCACAGCATATCCATCAAATCTCTCTTCATTATAATGTTAAAATAATATATAAATGATGGAAAGTAAACACTTCAATTGAACACTGTATAAATGTGTATTGCAAAATGTGTCTTTAAATCAGTTTCTTCACTTTGGGGGTTCTTTGAATCGGAAGAAAATGCTTCCAGGAGTGCAACTTAGTACCAAAGCTAATAATGTCAAGAAGCCTGTGAGATATACAAGTATAAGTAAGTTCATGGCTGTTTACATTGCACACATAATTGATTCTGGAAGAGTTGCACACATTATCCACACTAAGCAAGTTTTTTTATTTCATATTTCTAATTTACAATATGTTTTCAGCTGCTTAGGAGAAATACGCCTATACATAGAAAATATTTAGACACCTTGAAAAACACCTAGTTTGAGAAATATTGCAGTTTTGTGGTTTGTGTTGTGTTATCTTTACCCTAGAGAAGGCAAAACCCAAAACAATTGCTGATATCGCCCAGCAAATAACCAAAGAGAACAAAGAGAGAGAACAAAAACCCAAAGCTGAATTATCAACTGAACCTGCTACACCAAACCAATATAACGCTGGGATTGATTCCACAAATAAAACATTTTCCACTTCGAAAGTTCATACTGCTTCCAGTTACCTTCAAGCAAAAGTAGGTTCTACTCTTGTGGATAAAGAACCTGCTCGGGACGTTTCAGATCGAGAAGCAAAGGCCAAAGATGCACCAAAGAAATCAGCTTCTATGACTGGAGCTTGTGAATCTGTGGCTGCTCATGATCTTCCTCAAGAAACCGATGTCATTTCATCTTATGACACAGTTTCTTCTGATTTTAAACAGGCATTTTATGTCACTACATCTTTCACAGAATTATATGCTAGGACAGAAACGGTGCAGACTTATAATTCAGCTAACACCAAAGCCATGGCAACTCCTGCCGTTCTAAAGCAAATTGAAGTTTTAGAGGACGTTTTGGATAGCACAGTTGACTGTCACTCCACACGAACACCAGCGACTTCAGAAGTCTCTTCATCTGAGGGGGCAGACGAATCTCACGACGTTGACCCCATCATATCATCTTTTGGAAATGATACTGAAAAGATAGTTGGGGTTGAAGATGGAGAGGTGCATGGTTATGCACCAAGCCCCAATAATACGAAGGAGCCGGCTGTAGTGCATACTGAGGTTTTAAAAGAAAAGTTGCGGACAGAAACAGTTGAAGAGTCGCCCGTTGGTATGTCAGACTTTTTGTGTTACCATTTTTTTAATGAGTTTGAATCCTTTGATATTTTAGAAGATTGTTTATACACACATGCACATAGATTTTTGCAACTATACAAAATATTTATATAACTCATTGGAATTGGAAATCCACTCTTGTTCTTACTTGCCTGTAGCACGACTAGATCCAATACAAAGACTCTTTCTCGATAAGATCCGGGAATATTCTGCAAAGAGCAATTAAGCCTATGAAAACCAATACTTAATGAAATTAAAACATTGTATTTTGTCAGATATATGAAGATCTTTCTAAATATGCCCTAATCATGTCGATGTTGCCCACAGATCATCTGGTGGTCTTGTAGATGCTGGACCTGAGTATGAAAAAGCTTTTAACGAGGAGCTGGCCAAACTTGACAGACTCTATGGGGGCGGAGACTTAACCAATTTCCCCAAATTTAACTTCTCTGGTGGGTGTATATCTATAAATGAAAAGTTTGGTAAGAAAATGAGCTAAAACATGTTTTTTATTGTGCATTCCAAATAACATCAATCAAACTACAGTCGGTTTATTTTGATTCAAGCCATAATAACTAATTTAATACTGCTAACTAACACAATAAAACATGATTTTTTTAATCTCATTTTGGAACCAAACTCTTCATATATTAACCAACATTTATCAATAGTTTGGGGATGAGTTTTTGAGTTAAAAGATCTTAAAATATTATTTATTTTTCGTCTTTTTTAGGGACCAGCTTGGATGAAGACAGCTCAAACGAAAAAAAAACAGCGTTTATTGAAAAATTCTGAAACACTCTGATATATTACACTTTATTTGTGCAGTGACCAAAAGACGAAAAATAAAGTTTTATATAACGTCGTGTGCACTAAAGAAGATCATCCGTTGTACGAAACGTACATCTGTATACGTGTTTTACTGCCCACGTAAAAAGTCTCCAGGGGGCGAGCACTTTTTCTCCTATACCGTAATGTCTCCTCCCACCTCATGAATATTCATGCTCAAAGTTGCCTGCGTGCCGTTACGCTGTGACGACATGGAAGAACTGCGGGTCCCGATTGCTGCAGCCGCTTGTCATTGTGACGAAGATTGGCACTGAGGTAAGCTGTCACTCAAAATCTTCTTTTCCGACTCTCTATCAATCAGGCGATCAGGGCCACGCGCCTAACCGCACTCGGCGCGGAAGATCGACGTTCGGCGGAAGGCGCGCGGTCTGGACGCTTTAATGCTGAAACGAGATGTTTGGACGGCGGTTTCGGGGCAGATTTTCTGGCTCGACACACGGCCGAGGCCCAGCTCTGTTTTTTAATGATCTTTTGTAGGAGCGCGAATGGCGGCCGCGCGCGCTGGTGGGGAGGGATAGCCTGATGTCCCTTAGATTGATTGATGGGCGATTATGGGCAGCCTTTTTATTATATTTAAAGGGACAGGGTCGATATTTTTGTAAGTCGACGAGACCGTTTTAGCTTCGGGGAAGCGGCAGATGTTTTCCATTAAGCTGTAATGTTTGCGGTGTTATTGTAATATTAATGAAGTGCCAAATGTATATAACGATGCGAATGAAAACATTATATTGATACGAACATATTGTGGCAGTGGTGGTGTATGTTACATGCTCAGTACAAACATGGCGCCTACAGTAATAGAGTAACGTTATACCGTCTGATACATTTGTGACCGTATTCGAAATTAAAGCAACAAAACTGCCTGCTAAAAAGCGGAAGATTGCTAAACAAATCGATTTTGGCTCTTAACTTGTATGTTTGAACAAATTCTTTCGCAATTCAGAGCGATTCACTCGTTAAAACGGTGTTGCAATGCAGACCTTACGGTATTATGAAGCGATGTTTCTATTTATAATGCAAACTGACTGCAGAGATAAGAGGGGAGTTGTTTATGCGATTTTACACACAAGTTCGACCCGAAGCGATCAAATGTCATACAACAATCCAAAATCACTTTGTGCATCTTTATAAACAATAAACAACGATTTGTAAACAATGATTCAAGTTTGTGCATTTGGAAAATGTAATAAATTCAATAACTAAAACAGGATGGATAGCATTGACGTTAGGAAGTGCAAAAACATGTTGTTTGTTCGATCATCTGTATATTACATACTTTACTACAAGTATCCTAATTAGACTACATTTTTATGGGCAGTGTGAACATAATCCAGTTTAATGATAATAACATTAAATGTTAATTCAGTTAATTTTATAAATGACGCTTGGAAAATCTCTATTATGTAAATGCCTAATATTTATGATTATGTGAAAACGGCTCCTATAAATGATCACATTGCCTCCTTACTGTAAAAGTCAAATAAAAGTGTAACTTTGGCATTCTTATTAGACCATGTATGAAGTGTGCATTCAGTTCAAAGATAATTCATTGTCTGATTTGACAAATTGTATGTTGTTTCGCATTTCTTGAAAGCCACTTTTATTCTGTCCGTGTCAGATTAGAGGTGCTGAAGTTCAGCTTTATAGAATGCCCACACGTTGTCCACGGCAACAGTAACTATGATGACATCTCCATCAGTGTCCATGGAGGATTACCAGGAGGCTGAACAGGTTTGTGTTGTCATAGTGCCAGTGCCGCATTATACTCCCTGAGTAGCACTGTTTCATTATGTGTTTTCTAGGGATGTAACAATATTAAAATCTCACTGTACGATAATACCTCGGTAGAACGACCACGGTACGGTATTTTAAGTGGCAAACGATGACTTGGAAACCTTCCATAATCCTCTTTTCTTTATCCTCTAAACATAACTATTGCTTAGAGGTATGAAAGGGGTCAAAAGACCTAAAAATCCCTTTTATAAAATAATTGCACCAGACGGACCTTGCCATAGGTACCATGAATATTTTTTTCTAACATTTTCTGTATTAGGCCTGGAATACCTATCGCTTTATACAGATATGTGACCATGATGATAATATTGAGACAATATAATACTGAACTAACTTTTTTTCATATTTTTCTTCCTGTAAAGCTGCTTTGCAACAATGAAACATTGAGAAAAGCGCTAATATAAATAAAACTGAATTGAATTTTGCGGTTGCGATAACACGATATCAATAATATTGTTAGATCCCTAGTGTTTTCCTTTCATTGTTGTGATGAGTGATGACATCATCCTGTACACTTCTTGCATCAAAGGAGCAGGTCACCTGATGAAAAATGTCTCCTAAATGTTCTCATCCTCATGACCTCTCAGATGTATATGACTTATACGATTGTATTGCAGTATGCATGTATTCATACTGTAGTCAAATTGTAATTCATTACTTTTAATAAGCTTAAAATATGAATAGTTTTCTTAAACACACCTATAGCTTTAGAATACATTTGAATTACTTTAATGATGAATGTTTTTCCCTTTTTTGGGCTTTGATAGTTAAACAGATGTGACAGATACAAAAAGAGATATATATTCATCTGAGAAAAGAAACGTGATGGGATGACATCAGCGTGAGTAAATGATGAGTCAATTTTCATTGTAAGATGATCTGTCCCTTTAACTGCAAATCAAGTGATAAACATCACAGTGAAATCGATAAAGCTGTTGTACAAATCCGAGTCATAAGCCTGAAATCCTCTTTTGGATATCTTATGAATTCCTGGAACTCTGACCTCTGCGGTATTGGATGGAGAGATAGCGAGAGACTCAAGACTAACTCGAGATTTTCCAGCAGTCGTAAAACATTTTTATCATTTCCCCCATTTCAATCAACGCTATTGTTGCAGTCGTCACATGCATTCAATCATGTGAGCCTGTCTAGCTATCAAGTAAAAGAAAAAAACATTGCAGGATCCCAACAGTTGTGAGGGTAATAGGGCTTATTATTTTGATTTATTGTAATATCGCCCATTTCCTTAAACTAATGTAAAAATCATCCACTTTTAAATCTGTGAAGCCTTTTTAAATATGACAGATGAAGTCGTCTGAGGTTTGAAAGAGAAGCTTTGTGCAAGTGTGGTCTTGGAACCTCATGTCCGGGGTCTCCTTCACCCTGAGGTCTCCGTTGTGAAAGGAGAGCTGTGTCTGTGTGCGGCCCGCATGCGGGCGTTAAAGCCCCGAGACAACTATCACATACCTCACCCAGCTCAGACAGACTGATCTCAACTTCTTCACTCCTCTGATGCAGATGCAAGCAGAAGAGCAGGCAGAAGAGAAGCTGGAGGAAGAGGAGGGACAGGAGGAGAGCAGCTCGGCTCTGTCTGAGCCACAAACTCCTATGGAGGTCTACAAGACAGCCATATATAGGTATTTCTCCTTTTCTATCTTTGTCTCTCACTCACGTGTTTTGACACAGCTCGCAATGTTTTTTAAAGCAACAATGAACATGTATGAAAGCATCTGTGTTTTAAATAGCCGATGTGTGAAGGTATCATGTGTTTGTTGCCTGCAGACACCCGCTGTTTCCTCTGTTGGCGCTGCTTTTTGAAAAATGCGAGCAGTCCACTCAGAGCTCAGACTGCGTGACCTCGGCCAGTTTCGACGTGGACATCGAGAACTTCGTACGAAACCAGGAGAAAGAAGGCAAGGCTTTCTTCAGCGAGGACCCCGATTTGGACAATCTGGTAAGAACCGTTGTATTTCGTAAGGACAGATTCAAATATAATAACGTAGAATTGACGATTTTAGTCCCTCAAACATTTAAGAGACACGTATGACTGTGCATCAGCTTAGGGTTGGTCATTAGAATTATTACTGTTATGCATCACAAGTATTTTAAAAATACTTTTAGCATTTTACTACCTAAATAATTGCAGTATTTTAAAACAACAAAATCAAACAAAAATTCAAAAAACCTATGTTAGGCTTGTATTACAACTGAATGTTTTGACGAATTGTAAGGTTTAATTGAACCTTCTGTAGGTTAGATTATAACCAATAATAATTACATTTATATAATAATGACAATAAATTAATGAATAAATAACATTTGAATGACTCTGTCAGTGAAAAAATTAAAAAACATATTTTAATATTAAATTAATATTAAGAACGATAAAATAGATAATCTCTTCAAGTTGTAAAATCATTAAATAAATGTAAACATGTCGATGCAGCTCACATGTTGGCAGCTAAACCATACGATTAAATAGCCTTTGTATCGTATATTTTTTGTTGATTTTTAATAGTTTTTTATACCAAAATATATCTTTAGAACCCAAAATGTATATATATCAATACATTATTAGATTCTGACATAATAAGTCATACTAATGGATCAATTAGTTCAGTTTCTGAGCAGTCTGATTTTTTAAGCTGACTTTGTCCCCTCTGTACGCCGTCAGATGGTGAAGGCCATCCAGGTGTTACGGATTCACCTGCTGGAGCTGGAGAAGGTGAACGACCTGTGTAAAGATTTCTGCAGCCGCTACATCGCCTGTCTTAAAACTAAGATGAACAGCGAGACTCTGCTCAGCGGAGATCCCGGAAGTCCTTACTCCCCAACACAGACACAGGTACACGCATAGAGCACTCCATTATCTTCACACAGTGTCTTTATCGTGTAAATAACTGTCGTTAGTTTACACAAAATCTCCTCTCAGCCCCCAAGCTTCTCTGGAGCCATGAGTTCTCATGGTATCGTCGTACCGGCGTCTGCTCTACAGCAGGGCAACGTTACGGTTACTACTGTTAACCCCACACAGATGGTAACAGGTGGGTGTTTTTTTCATGATGACTTTTGTTCCTGTATCACACTCAGATATTGACTGTGTGTCCTTGTTCTCCAGGTGGCACAGTATATCAGCCCGTGACGGTTGTTACACCACAGGGGCACGTGGTCACGCAGACTATGTCACCTGGAACAATACACATACAGAACTCACAGGTGGGAGACGTCTCTTAGTCGACACGCTCGCTTTCAGGTCTATAATGGGATGATGGCTCTAATTTTAGGATTAATTGGTTAATTAAAATTAATGGCAAATCTTAGGGATCTGGAGAGCTGCACACGATCAAGTACACATTGTAGAGTCATCTGCAACGGCACATGATGTACTTTCACTATTTAAAAGTTTAGGGTCATTTGAATTCAATGTTTTTTATCGATCATTGATCAATTGTTAACATCCCTAGCCCGTATTCTGAAAATGTCAATTTTTTGCTTTTGGGTAGTTGACAAAACCCTACCATGTGGCCCATGGTGCGACAGCAAAAAATGTATTAACAAACTGTTGATAATAATTTTTGTATGATTAATAATTATGTTTATGATATAAAGTAGCATAAAAGTGATTTATCTTTATTGTTCGTTTTTTTCTACATTTTTGCTGTCACGCCTTAGGACACATTTGTCTCACTAATTTGTTGTTGGCTGTGTGGGTTTTTGCACTTCCCAACCACCGTCCTTTTTAGATGTAAGTGCATGTATTAAATGATATGAATAAGATCATAATCCAGGTTTTACTGTCTGACTGGCTAAGGCAAAGTTAAACTATGGGCGTTATATTAAATGATTAATATATTATTTTATATTTAAGGACATCCAATAGACTTCCATTGTTTTCATACCAGGACATTTGTGCTTTAATCCCCCGCCCTGATTCTTCATTTCACTATATGTGTATACATTTTCACTATATTTAAAAGGATAAATAATATGGTACTTTGACAGATTTGGCTCATATAGCACACACTCATTGTTGACAAGTGTATTTCTTTGCCTTTAGCTTCAACTGCAGTTAAACCAGGATCTGAGTTTTTTCAGTCAGGATGACAGCTCGTCTAAGGCTAAGAGAGGCATTCTGCCAAAACACGCCACCAACGTCATGAGATCTTGGCTCTTCCAGCACATTGGTGTAAGTCAGATTCACAACCGCACATCACTACTCTAACGTCTGGTCTGTCCTTATGTCTGACCGCATCAAGAGCGATGCAACAGTAATCCCACACATATTTTACACACCAAAACTATATCTTTTGATAAGTACAGGATATTTCTTTATCTAAATCATGACAAAATGCAGTCATTCACATGGGTTAAAGCCAAACGTCCTCTTTTATGACCGCCCCTCTATGAAAGGCTGAAAGATCACCTCGGAAGAATCTATTAAGATGGTCTACCCACAGAGTCCCACTTTTCCAATGAACGGAGAAACTAAACACGATGACCTTTAGAGAAGACGAGACTGTTTTTGAAAGAAAGTTACATCTCTAAATAGTATTTTAAAGTTCTTATGTAATTTCATTTCAGCATCCTTATCCTACCGAAGATGAGAAGAAACAGATCGCCTTGCAGACCAACCTGACCCTGCTGCAAGTTAACAACTGGTGAGTTTTCACAATTATCTAGAAAGGAATCTTCCTGGTACCTTGATTGATCAGCATGCACACCCAAACAACTTTTTTTTTTTTTTTTTTTTTTTTTTTTTAGGTTTATTAATGCACGGAGACGGATCCTGCAGCCCATGTTGGACGCCAGCTCTTCAGACACACCCAAGAGCAAAAAGAAGGCGCCCCAAACACGCCCGCTTCAGCGTTTCTGGCCCAACTCCCTCGCTTCCTCTGTCTCCCAGCATCAAGTTACCATGGAAGATGGTACGGCTGATAAAAGCACCATAAACTACATTGACGATTTTTTAGTCAGTGAGATTTCTTTTAATTGTTTGGACACCTGGACACACCTCACGAAACCGACTGTCTGGGGTAGATGGAAGTGTCTGATCTCCTTACCCAACCCTAATTATAAATCAAATTATGTGATAAACCCTTATGAGGTTATAGATGAATTATGTGTAATTATGAAAAAGATCATTTAAGGCATTTAAAAAAAAGATTTGATTTTCATTCTCAGGTACCACAGTAACAGTAGGCGTGGGAGAGGACGGGCTGCAGACGCTCTCGTCTGATGGTGCCACTTTGGCCATGCAGCAGGTCATGATGGGAGGACACAGCGAGGACGATGATGAGGAAGAGGAAGATGACGATGAAGACGAAGACGATGATCCGTCTCACTCCGACATGACCAGGCTGGGCCTGGAGACCAGCGACTCGCTGTAGTAGGACTGAAGAATTAACACACACAAACATACATGCACGAGCACGCTGGTAAAGAAGGAAAGAGAGACATTTTAAAGAATATCAAAGCACTAATGTGAAAGTGAGAGAGAGATTTACTTAAATACAGCTCGACAGACGTGTTGAAGGTTCCGCCACGCATCCTCAAGTTGTCAAACAGCTTGTTTGGAGTACCGAGCAAAGGCTCAAAGCCACACACAGAAATACAAAGAGCACAAGCACAGTAAGCACGCGCATCGATTTCACCGCAGTGACTGCGACGCAGTTATCCGAGTGCACTTTTTGTACGATATTGTAAAGTTAAAAAGAAAAAATCGCCTTGGATTCTTTGATGATGAGATGTTGTCTCTTGCATGCCTGTGTTTGCTTTCATTACCAGGCACCAAGAAAAGAAGGAACTATTTTTGTAGCACAGTGTCAAAAATGATCGGTGCCAATTTTTCGTTTCGTTTGCTCTGCTTTGTTTTGTAAGGAGTATTTATGTATGAAAATGACACTTTTAATGCGGTCACCCTGTTTTCCAGGGTTTCAGAGTGTGGGAACTAGTTAGTACAACGAAGGAGAATTCACAAAGTTATCCACTGAAGGAAAAGACTCGGAAGCCTTACGTTTTTACAGTTCTAATGCCACACGTGTGCTCAAAACATATTATCGAACTGACTAGCGATGTCACTTCATGTGCTATCAAGATGAAAACGTGTCTCAAATAAGAAAGAGTTGCCAGGTTGTAATCATAGTCATGACAATGCCTGTAATTGTTGTGTGAGAAACAACCGCTTTGTTAAGGTTGTTTTTTTTTATTTAAAAAAAAGCAACAGTGAAGAAAGTCGCCGAGATTTTGTATTTACGTACATTGACGTATTTACATACAAAGGGACTTGCTGATGTCATCATAAATAATTTTTTTGAGTTATCATGGAGTTTCAAAAGTTTTGTCATTGTAAGAAAACTAGCCATGGACTGATTTTCTCAATATCTTAGGATTGGTTGCATGAGTGTTGTTTTATTATTGTAAAGAAGCGTTTAGGTTTTTGTTTTTTGGAAAATGCCATATGCTCACAAGAAACAAAACTGTCACACAAAATGTAAACCACATGAGATTTGTACTGTTTGGAGCAGTTTGAATTAAAATCTATCTGGACATATTTTATAGCATATCGCGTTTTCACCACCAATACAGATTTTGGGCATGTTTTGCCTTAAAGGGATAGTTCATCCAAAAACATAAATTTGTTCACCCTCATGTCGTTCAAAACCTGAATGTGATTTTTTTCTTCTGTGAAAACACACAAGAAGATATTTTGAGAAATGGTTTTGTTTTCATACAATGAAAGTCCGTAAGACCTGGTATTGCTTGTTTACCAGCGTTCTTCAAAATATCTTTTGTGTTCTGCAGAGAAAGTTTGAAATTACAGGATGAATAAAAAATGAAAGAATTTTCATGTATATTCTGATTTATAGTTCTTTGTTATATTCAGTATGTGCTTTTGGCTGTCTTTTCTGTGCGGTGTTTCATTGCCAGCAATAGTCTTGTGATGGCATCAGTCATATGACTTACACAAATAGGAACGTCAAGTCCCATAGCTTAGCATGGGGGGGTTTAAACGCTGCACCGTGGGCCTTGAGCATTTTCTATTTGCTTCTATAAACGCTTCTTTCACACGTATAGACAAAAACACTGACTTGCCTTTCAGACACTTTGTTTTGTAATAAAGAACACTGTACCTGAGGAATGTGTTGTGTTTTGCTTTTATTGAAATGTATTTGTTTCATGACATCACAGGTTATTTTTATTGTAACCTACATTGATTCAGACCCGTGCACTAACCAATAATTTGTATAATAATAATAACAAATGTTTTTTTGCCCAAGTTTATTAGGATTATCTTTCACATTGCATTACTCTTTTGTGATACTATGTAATATCCATTAATAATTTATTGTCTTTGAACTGAATACAAATCAAAGCAGAAGCATGAATATAGACTCAATGTCAATGTAGTATAACAAGAATCATGTTATAACATGTGATGCTTTCAACTTTATCTAATCGTTGTGTTAATGTTTGGCCTTAAATACAAAACTTACACAGAACTAGTGATGGTTGTAATAAAATAAAATTTCAAAATGATTAATGTTTAATAAATATTAAAGTGTTAAAATCATAACATCATAAATATAACATTCTGTTTTAGAACATTTTCTCATTCAGTATGAAACTCAAAGGTGGTTTCCACCTAAATAACAAGGTTACATTACAAAATACATTCATATAACATTTCAGTTCTGGACTCTAGTTTGCCTCTGTCTCTGCCCATTGACCTTATAATGTTAAGTCCACGTTTGGGTGCAGAGTCGTGCCACATGTTCAGAAGTCCCATGAGCACGAACCTCATCGATCCTTTTCTTTCTAATAAAACCAAAACAAAGAAGAAAGTAGAATTGCATGGGAGCCCATTACATCAGATCACAAGCTGTCAATCACTTCACATGTTCTGGCTTGCTGAGGTCATAATATCCTACAATACAAAACTAAGGGAAAAGAAGCGATGTATTACATCATAACCACCCCCAGAGGCCTCCACAGTTCCAAAAAACGTGTTAACCCTCATTAAGCTCCCATGATTCTCTGTGCAGATTTTTCCTCTCTGCTGTAAAATGACACAGAAGTATGTTTCATCCCCCTACGCCATCTCTTCCAAGCTCTCATTATGGAAGGTAAACCCTTCACAGGGATTATGGCATAGGGGTGCGCCCTTAAGAACCGAATACATTCAAGCGCATTATCGGTCCGAAAAACAACAACATTTTAGCTGAAATCCTGCCGAAGGCCGCTCCCAGATCTCTGGCGACTGAGGTGAATGTGTTCATTTATTCATAAGCACAGCGTGTGCTGTTACTCATTGGCCTCAGTCCTGTGTTAGCTTTGGGCCGGAAAAGTCTGGCACAAAGCATTTACATGTGCTCCAAAACATTCCATAAAATATATAAACATTTAAAGTTGTCTCTATTCCATCAAGATTGGGTCATTTACATTATTTAGTATTTGAAACTCACTGAATTGATTTGTTTAGATTTATGTAAATGCTCTTAAAGACAAAAATGCACCCACTGCTTTTACCTCCATTTGTTGATGTATCCACGTGAGACTTTGAGTTATGCTTGTGTAAACGCCCGGTTTGTTTTTCTGTCCGCAGTTCTGAGCCAAGCTGGCTGTCCCCACAAGCGTCCACACTGACCCGCGGCAAGCCAGCGGCCCTCCGTTGTCCCCCTTCAAACACATTCCAACCGAGTGTAAACCAAGATACAAATACATTTAAGTTTACATGTTTTAATAGAGACTACTGTAGCAAATGTGGCACCTGACATCCACCAGCGCCACCTTCCAGGAATCCTGCACAGATGTTCCATGAGGTGCGACCTGGCCTGCCGCAGTGTCTGCTGGAGAGTAAGGGCACCATAGCGCTCTGAAGCGAGGTACTGCTCTCTCCTACAACATATACATGGATTCAGAACAGTCAACTACATACGTACCTTAGATTTAAAGGTGCCGTTTAAATAGTTTCCATTCAACCTCGAGTCATTCCAAAAAATGATGACATCATCGGTTAGAAACAAAAGATACGGGTAATTTACTTTCATTCCATAGAAGATAAAAAATAACACATTCTTCAAAATATCTTCATATGAAAGAAAGTAGCGTGGGGTTTGGAACAACGTGAGGGTAAGTTAATGATGACGGAATAGATTTTTTTGCGCTCTAGCCCTTTACATCTGACGGAAGCACACTGCAGACTTACCACCATATGTTGTGGCTCCCCAGCCTGAGATCACACACATCTGTCCCGTCTCAAAGGTCTCGCCGTGAGTGGGCAAACAGATGGGAGCCAGCTGATCTGAGGATAGAAAATTAGAGATTATATGTCAGTTTTTCTGGATTTTTTGTTATTTTGTAATCTCTTAGAATTGTTTTAGTCCCTCTACCGTTAAAAGTCAGAAGCTGCTTTAGCTTTATCAACGCAATATCGTAACCGAGTCCATTTCGCTTGTAGTTGGCATGGTAGATAATTTTCTCCACAGCGACGGCTCCAGATCCACTCATTGGATGAACTGATATCCCAGCATGCACTGCCCATAACGCCGGCTGAGCAAAACTATAGACAAAGAATGATTGTTTGTGAAGACATACATCCACTGAATTTTTATTTATTTCTAGATGTATTGTGGCCATTCCAGTCCAGTGTCTGCTGAATTTCATCAAAATCAAACCTCAAGAGTGACAAAGTCGTTCGACAGCAATGTGAAAGACTGACAGCATAGCAAGACGCATGAAAACTGTGATAAAATTGAGGTCATCACATCAATACTCGAATACAAATATTACGGTTGTGCTGCTTAAAAGTGATTATGAACTGGTTTTCATTGCGGTATTTGAGGTCTGAAAAAATACAGAGCATCTTTTTTCATTTTCTATAAATAAATGTAAACATTGATTATTTTATTCGGTAGAAATTGTGTTAGAAGTTCACAGAATGAAACAAAATGAATAATTTTACCTAAATAATAAAGAGTAAATTCAGAAAATAATTTTGAAATATTTTCTCAATTTATTCTGGTTAAATCACACAACCAAAGGCGCAATGCAACACAAAATCTAAAAATACAACAATAACCTAGAAATATAGTCTAAAGTGTTGTCAGCATCACATGATCATCAAATATAAGTGTCATACTCACCCGTAGACGCAGTGAGCAGCGGTGACTATCCACCGGTCACTAATGACTGACCCTCCGCAGAAATGCTGGTTCTGGTAATATAAGCTGACCTGCCATGGTACCTGACCAGGGCTCGAAACATTGCCCCCTACAATACGACTCCTGACCGCTGGCCTAGTTCCGCAGTCTCCGCAACAGCAAAGAGAAACGATTCGACATTCGAAAAGACATTTGTACATTTTCTGAAACAATGGTTTCAATAGTTTTCATTAACCAACTAGTCGTAACTGCTCACCTATACATTTAAGAACAGCTGCTTTGCCGGAACTGCATCGAGTCTTTCTGTAAAGACAGAGATAAACATTTAATGGCGATAGTTACTCGGTTTGTGTCAAAAATATTATTTGGGGTAACAGCAGGTATTAATATTTCTGTCTTTAAATTTACCTGAGGTAGGAAGAGTTGTGGATCTTAAAGGTTTCTGGAAGGGCTGGATGGCTAATATTAAGAGCCACTAGGTTTTTCTGGAAGATATCCTCAATGGAGGTGATGGGAATGGAGTTAGAGTTTACGTAACTACAAATTAAGAGAGAGAGAGCGAACAAAAAATCCATTAGGTTTTAAAAGTCAGGCCTACAACCGACACGTTAAACCAGTTCTCAACCTTTTTGACTTCAAGGCCCCCACTGTACTCATTCATAGGCCCCCCTTCCACTCACAAAAACTCAAATTTTCTACTTGACATTAACTGGATACAAGTTTATTCATAATAAAAATGGCCGCCTTATTATAAATGTCTTGTTTGTTTACGTATTTCAGTGCTCATTTTCTCTTTATTTGAAATGATTGGTCATCTTTGACCCCTGGAAGTCAGCTGAGCCTTTGAGCCCCTCTGTTGAGAACCACTGCGTTAACCTGTTTGTGACTCTTTCCTCTAGTGTAACACAAAAGAAGATATTTTGAGAAATGTTTCAGTGGTTTTGTGTCCATAAAATGGGTGACAAGGTTGTTTGGTTACCAACATTCTTCAAAATATCTCCTTTTGTGTCCTGGATATGAAAGTCATACAGGTTTCTAATGACATGAGGGTACATAAATGAATAACTCTTTTTCATTTTTGGGTCTACTGTGCCTTTAAAAGTGAAATAGCTTCCAGACATATGAAATAGTAAAGGCAAACAGTGATGTCAAACAAATGGCGATCCTCAGAAACAACCACCGCCCTAAAATGATCTAATAGGAAAAATGCTGCTGATGGTTAAATGCAACGTATCGACCTACTTGTGAGGAAACAATTTGAGTATTTTTCTTCCTTTCATTTAATGGCAGACTGATTTTAATTGGATTAACTATGCAGGTAATGAGGCCAGTGGGAACAAAGGCATTATTATTCATAGACTCCAACACTGTGCAGAACACACAAGGAGGGTTTCAACATATTTCTCAAACAGGGAAATCCTCGCTTTGGTCTGGAGAGCCACAATTCTTTAAATAGCAGAGATAGGAGGTGATGATAAATTTAGGAAGTGGACCTGATGGGATGAGTGGAGGCCTTAGTGATTTAAGGCCGTTTCATACATTATGACTTCTTTACAATGTTAAACGTGCCGTCTTCTCATGATTAACAAGGTTCCTAAGGGTTCGGAAAATATTTTAGAAGATGAAAAACCGTTACAAAACAACTTTTCTTAGTCCCTTATTGGACAATTCTCCCAGAAAAGCACGTCCATGGCAAGGCGAATGAAATAGCTTGCTATCAACCAACGAGCAATAGGAAGATCCGCTAACCATCAAGTTTGGCTGCGCTGCATCAAGATTGGCTGCGCTGTGGGCCTGTGGCTGCACCTCGTTACTCTTGCAATAGTGAGAGAAGTTGAGGTGTGTTGTTTTGTTGTTATATAAACGGTGGATTAAACAATGGATTTGCGTACCGTTTGAAACTGATAGATGGAGCGGTCCCAGCGCTAGAAGATGCTGGACCGAAACCGCACGCGGTTATTATAACTAAGTCATATATCGGTGTTTTTTTGGCAATTGGCACGTACATGCATATGTAAACAACATGAACTTATAGTGAATCAATGCAATCATTGTGTGCTCGTGATTTAGTTCCTAGCCCGCACACCCCCAGGAGGTCGTAATTTTCCGTAAATAATCGTAGAGCTGTATCTATCTTTTAAAATTGTGATTAAACTAAATACTCTTCGAAGATACGAACTTATGCAATATTACTATATATGTACTCAAGATTAATATGAGATTGGCAGAAACTGCTCGTTCAACCATTCAAACTGATTTTTTTCCGGC
The DNA here is from genome assembly GCA_008369825.1 of Triplophysa tibetana. Lineage (NCBI taxonomy): Eukaryota > Metazoa > Chordata > Actinopteri > Cypriniformes > Nemacheilidae > Triplophysa > Triplophysa tibetana. The sequence goes on along the minus strand of CM017896.1, from coordinate 7,591,210 downwards.
TCATACTAACTGTTTTGTGGTACCTGTTGTATCCCAGTTGTCTGCAAGCTGAAGAACCCAGATTTGAATCCCAGCCCTCAAAACAAACAGTCCTCCATAAGCCCCTACTGTACACCTGCAGCACAGAGCTCCTGCCACTTACACGGACTAACAGAGAAAGAGAAAATCAATGAAACAGTGTTTTACATGTTGATTTTTTCAAATAGACCCGAAAAAACTGACAGATTTAACCCACCACAGTTGAGCTCATCTTCCCCATCCCCACAGTCGTCAACCCCATCACACACAGCCGTCCTGCTGATACACCGCAGCGCACAGCGAAACTTTCCTGAACAAGTCCGCAAACCCACTGCAAAAAGTAACACACAGTGTTAAATGGATACTCCACCCATATATGAAAATTCTGTCATGAATTACTCAACCTTAAGTAGTTCCAAATCTTTATAGATTTCTTCAAAGAAACATATATTTAGAAGAATGTTATCAACTGAGATTCCTGGGGTAGCAAATGGCTGTCAATGGTCCCCCAGAACTGTTTGTTTCCGATTCTCACGAAACCAGTGAAATTTTATGGCAGTAAAGATTTAAATTATAAAACATACAATTCGCTTACACAAAAACTGATCATAATAAAGATAATTAGGTTCTCTACCTTGTAAAAAACATTATTTTGACGTTGAATTATTTACGTATTTTATTGCTTTCCTGCTGAAATTCTCATAACCGTAACCGACCTGATTTTGAGTGCATTATATGTTGCAATTCAAACAGGGTTAAAATAAAATATTCTGGATTTTTTTATGTTCTACTAGATGTGCTCAAATTACAAAAAATGGCAAAAAAATATTGACAGAATATTCAAGGAATAGTGGAGAAAAGAAGCGTCCAGGACGTTTTTTAAAGACTGTTTAAACATTTAAGATATTTTAACTTAAAGATATTTACATTAAGTAAACATATCTCCTAGTACCCTTTAAGAAGAAAGTTAACAAATGACTTTATATTTTTCTAGTTTAAAATATAATATTCTCTTGCCATGCTGTGTACTCGACTTTTTCCTTTCTCATTACCAATACGGGTAGTTTTCCACTTAAAGAAATGTTACATGTATAATATACTAGTAAAATATAATTCAATATTGTATTATTGTGTCCGATTGATAAAAACTTGCTAATGCATACAAAGTTTTATATGGTTAGGGTAATGATCATTTTAAAACCCTTTTTGTGTCGAAGTTTTTATTGTGTTAAACTGTCAGTAAAAGTTTGAAATAAATGCATTTAAACATGCATACATTGTTTTAAATGAATGTAAAGGTAACGTGTTTTTAAGAAAATCATGTTTGACATCTTTTCAAGACCTTTTGTGAAGATTTTGTGAGAATCACTGGTGGATGTGACATGACTTCACTGGTACCGATCCAACAGCTTCTGGTCTGTGTGCTCATGTGTTTTGAAGGAGGCGTGGCTTTGGATGGTGATTCGTGAAAGGAAGGGATCGTATGATTGCACTGCTAGCAGGCAAACGTTAGCATTTACCAAATTACCTACTCTGCCTTTAACAGAACAAAAAATATATACAATATTTATTTCTACTATAGTTGTCAATGGTGCCCCAGAAATCTCAGTTGCTAACATTTTTCCAGATATCTTTCTTTGTGTACAACCAATCAGAGAAACGTAAACAGGTTTGGAACAGCTTGAGTAAATCATGACAGAATTTGGGGGTTGAACTATCAAAACAGACAGGGTAACACCACTTCACAAACACACACACACACTGACCTCCCAAACCGATTCCTAGAACCAGAGTCAGCACTATCAACAAACCCAAAGTAATGAGCAGCGCCAGCAACCTGCGAGACACGTACGGCCAACAGAGAGATTTAAAGCCTGACAGTTCCCCTCCTGAGAGAGAGAGAGAGAGAGAGAGAGAGAGAATGAAATGAGACTGCTGAAAGGTCAGTGGTGTAGAGTGATTAGATCTCTGTGTAATCTAGTGTGTAAGCACAGGCTACAGGTGTGCTGAGACTCGAACAATCTGATTACGAGTACACAACGGCACGCTGTCTGTACTACTTACAAAACAATTTCAATGTGTTTGCCTAGACTTTCATGACAAATCAAAGCGAGAAAGTATTTTAATACCACACCGTTGTTTTGACATATCGCTGCTCTTCATCCGAAATCTGTGAGGGTCTGTTGGGAACGTTTGGCCGAATCGCCTGTCAGAGAGATCTTCAACTCCCACCTCCGGCAGAGCTTCGACCAGATCCCGAGGGAGTCTGGAGACATTGAGTCCGAGTGGACCATGTTCTCCACCTCCATTGTCAATGCGGCCACTCGGAGCTGTGGCCGTAAGGTCTCCGGTGCCTGTCGAGGCGGCAATCCCCGAACCCGGTGGTGGACACCGGAAGTAAGGGATGCCGTCAAGCTGAAGAAGGAGTCCTATCGGGCCTGGCTGGCTTGTGGGGCTCCCGAGGCAGCTGACAGGTACCGACAGGCCAAGCGGACTGCAGCCCGGGTGGTTGGGGAGGCAAAAACTCGGGCCTGGGAGGAGTTCGGTGAGGCCATGGAGAAGGACTATCGGTCGGCCTCGAAGAGATTCTGGCAAACCGTCCGGCGCCTCAGGAGGGGTAAGCAGTGCCCTACCAATGCTGTTTACAGTGGAGGGCCGTTCTCAGCCTCCTCGGGAAAGTCTATGCCAGGGTACTGGAGAGGAGAATCCGGCCGATGGTAGAACCTCGGATTCAGGAGGAACAGTGTGGCTTTCGTCCCGATCGTGGAACACTGGACCAGCTTTATACCCTCTCCAGGGTGCTGGAGGGTTCATGGGAGTTTGCCCAACCAATCCACATGTGTTTTGTGGATTTGGAGAAGGCATTCGACTGTGTCCCTCTAGGCATCTTGTGGAGGGTGCTCCGGGAGTATGGGATTCGGGACCCTTTGCTAAGGGCTATCCGGTCCCTGTACAACCGGAGCAGGAGTTTGGTTCGCATTGCCGGCAGTAAGTCAGACTTGTTTCCGGTGCATGTTGGACTCCGGCAGGGCTGCCCTTTGTCGCCGGTTCTGTTCATAATCTTTATGGACAGAATTTCTAGGCGCAGCCAGGGGCCGGAGGGCGTCGGGTTTGGGGACCACATGATTTCATCTCTGCTCTTTGCGGATGATGTCGTCATGCTGGCCCCATCAGACCAGAACCTCCAGCATGCACTGGGACGGTTTGCAGCCGAGTGTGAAGCGGCTGGGATGAGAATCAGCACCTCCAAATCTGAGGCCATGGTCCTAAGTCGGAAAAGGGTGGCATGCACACTTCAGGTAGGTGGAGAGTTCCTGCCTCAATTGGAGGAGTTCAAGTATCTGGGGGTCTTGTTCACGAGTGAGGGAAGGATGGAATGGGAGATTGACAGACGGATCGGTGCAGCTTCTGCAGTAATGCGGTCGCTGTACCGGTCTGTCGTGGTGAAGAAGGAGCTGAGCCGCAAGGCGAAGCTCTCGATTTAACGGACAATCTACGTTCCTACTCTCACCTATGGTCATGAGCTGTGGGTCATGACCGAAAGGACAAGATCCCGGATACAGGCGGCCGAAATGAGCTTTCTCCGCAGGGTGGCTGGGCGATCCCTTAGAGATAGGGTGAGAAGCTCGGTCACTCGGGAGGAGCTCAGAGTAGATCCGCTGCTCCTCCACATCGAGAGGGGCCAGCTGAGGTGGCTCGGGCATCTTTTCAGGATGCCCCTTGGACGCCTTCCCGGGAAGGTGTTCCGGGCATGTCCCACCGGGAGGAGACCCCGGGGAAGACCTAGGACACGCTGGAGGGACTATGTCTCCCGGCTGGCCTAGGGAACGTCTCGGTGTCCCCCGGAAGAGCTTGAGGAAGTGTCTAGGGAGAGGGAAGTCAGGGCATCCCTGCTTAGACTGCTGCCCCCGCGACCCGGCCCCGGATAAGCGGAAGAAGATGGATGGATGGATAAATTATAAGGATCAGTCACCCTTCATGTTTGTCGCTGGGTTTTGCAAATAACTAAGCATAAAAAGTATCAAAAAATGCTTGCCAACTTTGACAACACCTTGTTTAATTGTTTAAGAAGTACAGTGTTTTTCTCCATTTCCAGAAAAGCAGCGAATTTGGACATAGGAGGTTTTGGGACAGCGACGATATGAAACCGGGGTTTTATTCTTTGTAACAGTGCGTGTATGATAATAATTTTTTATCATAGCGTTTGTTTGTATTATTATTTTTTAATTGGGGAAATTGTTATTATGCCCCTGGTAAACTGTAAAACAGCAGCACTTTTTGTTTATAGTTATAGGCGTGTAATATCATAAACAATACTGGCTAACTAAAACAGTATCTAAATATAAACTCAATAAAAAAAAATTAAGTTGAAATTCTAAGATTAAATAGTCTTGAAACAACAATAAAAACATAAAAAAATAACTTTAAAAAGTACAAACTTTTTAAAGAACTTCCTACATAGACGGTTCATCGGACAAACACGTCTGGCCCGAAGTTAACTTCCAGTCTGTGTTTGGTTGTAATGTAACAATTTATTTAATGTTTAATTGATATTAATATTAATTTATATGAATATTTTATTTTACTTTTAATTGTATTGAATTGAATTTACAGATGTCTACCAGAAGTTAAGTTTGGGCCACATAATGTCTGTTTATGTTGTTGCTTCTGAAACCGGTTCTTCAAGGTTTAATTGTACATTTAATATAGGATGTTATTGAAAACTTAAAAAATGAACAAGACTGTCATCATTTACTAACCTTCAGGTTGTTCTAAATGTGTATTAATTCTGATGAACGGATAGAAATAATGCTTATAATCGAAAAGATCTCAACACCCATTGACTACCATAGTATTAAAAAAAATGGTAGTCAAAAGTGCCCCAGAACTGTTTGCATATTCTTCAAAATGTCTTCTTTTGTGTTCAATAGAACAAAAAATTATAAGTAAATTTTCCTACTATGGAGTCAATTGATGTTGAGGTCTGTTTGGTTACAAGCATTCCTCCAAATATCTTTCTCTGTTCATCAAAACAAAGAAATGTTTAAACACGTTCGGAACAACTTGAAGATGAGTAAATGATGACAGTATCACTTTAAGAAAGGAATTAAGAAAAGCAGCTTTAAAAGAAAATTCAAACATGTATGATGACATTATAGGTGTCACAATATACCAGTATCGGTAATAACCGTGATATTAAATACCACGGTTAACAATATTGTGTTAATACAACATTATATAACAAAAAAAAAAAAAAAAACATTTCACTCCATAAAAAAATGATGTAGAAACCGTATACAGTGACAGGCCTAAAACTGGACACAGGTTATATGTTGGGAGCTCAACACATTTTTGGAATTGCAATATATTAGCCATTAATATGTTGTTACAACCCTATGTGTTAAGTGTAGTTACAAGTGCTGCACTTGTCAGATGGTATGTTTGTCAAACTGGTTTATTAAGACAATTGTTAACCATGTATTGAATTGGTTGTTAAATGTGTGACAACAGGGAAGTCCTCTTACCAGCAAGGAAGGGTTGGACCTTGATGATGGGCACACCTGGGCTCGGTGGGATCTGTATGTTATATGTTTTATATCCAGGCAGTGGGGCGGACGTCTCGGCGGGCAACTCGACGGGCACGTGGGGGTCCCGCGTCTCCGGGTCATAGAATTGAATGGAACGGCTGCGTCGACTGCTGAAAGAACTCACGTTGAACGTGGTGGGGGTCTCGACGACAGGAAGGTCCTCGTCTGTAACGGAGACCACCTCAAGGACACCGGACTCAGCTCTGTCCAGCGCTGGGTCCTATGTGATGGATAGAGTGACATAAAGCCAGAGCAGCCTTGTCAAAGTATTATCTTATGGAATTTAAGAGCACTGCAAACTCATCCGTACAAACACTCTGGCATGATGTATGGTTTCGTGCTTCCTTACCGTTTCACCTCCATCTGAAGCTGTCAGCTCTGTCTCTCCTGCTGTCTGAGAAGAAGCCATAACTCTGCTCTCATCTTCTCTCCATCCTGGATAAATTAGACCAAACGCTTCGACGTTTATGAATCCAGTATCTTCCAACTGTTGATGCTTGGCTACGGAGGGCAAGTGAACTGTTCTTCTGAGTGATCTTGTTTCTGTTCTCCTGCCACACCTGCTCTCCAGCACAAACTGACACCTGAGCAGGTGTGCGGCAGCGTTTTGTCGTGTGGATCAGGTAATGCTGGACTGTCTCAGCTTCTGGGGTCTTGTTACACTGCAGGGGTCACCGAGGAACACGAAGCATGAAAAGGTCACCAGTCTTCGGGCTGTTCGTCAATGGCACACCACAATTGAGTTCTACATTTACCCTAATATATACCATTTTGTTGTGTTCACCATAGGAGTGGTGCACAGGTGCATTGAAATCACAAAAAATATATATTTTAATATTTTTCTTAAACCAACAAACAAAACCACTGGTTGGAAAAAATGCATTGGTGCAATTGAATTGAGCTCTTATATAATAAAAGGTGGGTTTGTTCAAACCTTGTTATACAGTGGACACAGTAGACAAAATGTGGTAAACAGAGTGTCATTACATCGGACGGTTACCGAGAAGCCGTGTGTTTTGACCTTCTTTTAGTTTCCGTCATGTTGTATCTGGTGTCGTCTCTTGTGCTCGCACTCTTTCTGTGTGTGGGGGTGTTCTTGGTTAGCCCAACGTTGTGGGTACCCAATGTTTTTTAAATAAAATTCCAGAAAGATTTCTTTGAGTCCTTTAGAAGCAAAAATATCTCAATATAATGGAAAATAAAATGGGACATATTAAATTTCCATATGTTTGATTTAAGTGCTTGAGTTTTATGTGAAAAGCAGCTATTTCTTATTTATCATGCAACATATTTTAAATGATTTAATATATTTAATAGTTCATTGATATAGGAAAATATTATTTTTTTGCGTAAAGGAGGTTTAGAGTGACGGAAAAGGGACAAATTATAGATTATGTACAGTATAAGTCATTATGGGTTAGGAAAATTCCCATAAATCCTGAATCTCCAATATGTCCACACAATAGTAAAACCTGAGATCAACTACATTTGGGATGAAATATGTTGCAGCTCTCCTGTAGCTCAGTGGTAAGACCATTGCGTTAACAACTCAATGTTGTGAGTCCGATCCCATGGGATTGCAAATACCTATGTAAAATGTATAGGATAAAGCAATGTAAATCGCTTTTAAAGCGTCTGCCAAATGCCTAAAATTGTAAATCTAAAAAATGGATGAATTTATTAAGAATAGTACTAAATAAAATGCCAATAGGTTTCTGCAAGTGTGATTAGTGTGATAAAGAAGGCGATTACGTCAATATAAAACAATGAATCTATGTCCCTAAGAAGATACCAAAACAAACCTGTGCGTGCAATTCGTGGCAGCATGCAATGACACATTTGAACCGGCAGGTGTCACTCAGGTGGCGGCGCATCATTTGTTCGGGCTCTAAGGGAGCTCTTCATGAGTCCGCGCCTTCTCAAATCACGGCTGAAGTGGGTTTCGTGATAGCGATGATTCAGATTTGTGTGAACGGTACCGATTTTTGATCGGTCATAATCCGGTCCAACCTCTCTTGCGCGCGGTCACGACTACTGAATAATCTCAGAATGCGTTTGACGCAGCAGCAGAAAATGCAGAAAATGACTGAAAAAAACATAAGGAGACTAGAAAGAAAGAAGAGCCTAACATTATCAAACATTGATGTTTTTATCACAACACTTTGGAATTGAATTAAACCATACGCATGACTACTGGTTATAAAAGTCGTTATAAACAAAAATATATATTTTTGTTATGGCAAATTCAGAAAATGTTCTTTCTTTAGTAGTTATTGCTTTAGTAAACTTGTTAGTACTTATTGGTAAAAATAGATCAGGTGAAAATCATCACACAAAAAAAAACAGTTTAGTTGGTCAGACAACGGTGTATTAAAATCTGAGAATACAAAATGTCATTAGTTCAGTATAAAAACAGAAGAAGTTATACAAAGAATTTTACAAAAACAAAAGGTGTGTGTGTTTTGCAATATATTTTAGCCTATATATCATCTGAAATTATAAAGAATATTAAAGAGCTTTAAGTGCACATACAGAGCCAGACAAACTACTCTGACCTCAATGCCAGGTAGGCAACTCGGCATTGAAAATAATATGTCCCTGAAGCCTTGCCTTCTTGTCCAAAAATAGTTGAATAATAACCAGAGGCTGTGGTATGAGTCAGAATATTTTAGGTGGACGAAAAGAAGAAGCCATTTGGCACAGCAATTCTGAATAAAATAAACGTTACCAATTATAGAACAAGATGGTTTTAAGAATGTAAATTAGGCTATATAATTAGTATTGTAATTTACTTATTAAGGATTTATTCAAGCCTACCAGAATAAACCCTAATTTAACCCAAATGGAACACAGAAAAGAAATAAAGTTTGGTCCATAAACAGAGTTAAAGTTTTTCAACATCGATTATTGCCTCTAATGAGATAGGCGGCATAGACAAGACAGGTTACCGACACCAATGACGTCAAACATCCCCCATGCATGACCTGACGTCACCGCTGACCGCGGTTCTGATTGGAGGATTTTAGAGCGCGTTTGTCTGTTGAAGGACCCCGCTTCCAACAGACCCATCTGTTAAGTTTTTATTTTTTGTCGTTTTATTTAATATACAAACTAAATATATATTTAATACAAATATAAAATAACATAAAATAAAAACCTTGTCGGAAATTATCTGTGAACATTTAATACCTACATATGTCCACACATCCAATAGTCTACATGCGGAAAATCTAGATCTTCGCATATAAATATTGTTGTTGTTTGTCACCGATATCTCTGATTATCGTCTCTATAGAATCCATCTTTTCTATCTGAAACCTATGATAAATATAGCCCACGGTTCCAAAAAAAAGCGTCCACAAGCGCTGCGGTGCGACCGTAGTCGTGATGTCAGTAAATTTAGGTGCCCACTCAGGATGCCTGAATAGCTGCGCTCACCAATGAACGTCTCAGTGTGGATGTCCTTCATTTCTCTGTCTGGCTGCTTAACTTGCCATCTCGGATCCAAATTCGCTATCTAAAAAACGGGAAAAAAACACTCCTCCGGATAGCCGCTGCACCTCGCGCAGCCTCTCTAGCTCCTAAATCGCGTGACATTCTGGAGCGTTTAAAACAACTTTGACTGCGCGCGACATGGAGTGCAGAGTGCTGTCGATTCAGAGTCATGTCGTGAGAGGATATGTGGGAAATAAATCTGCATCCTTTCCCTTACAGGTAAGAACGGCTTATTATACGTTAGTGGCAAATGCACGAGCGTGCTCTCTTGAACATTGTTGTTAAAGAAACATGACAGCATGCTGATGTGCAAAGGTCACATGGCCAGTTTCTGTCGTTAGCTGCTTTGTAACATGCATGCTGTTTATGCATAATTATGACTACTTATGTATATGAATGAAGTCTCTTATTTTGAATCTAGACGATCGTATGATCCTACGTTTACGTTACCCCAGAACTGTCCGCTGCATGCTTGTTGCATTGTGCTGACAGGTTCTCCAGGGGGTTGTACAAATAACTTGGGTCAAACAAGTAATGCGATTGCAACATATTAACTTATATCACGCGGAAAAAACGCGTGTATATCTAGACAGCTCGTGTAATCACAACACGGGGGCTGCCATTAGGTTAAATCGGCTCAACCCTCTTGCGACACGCCGACTGTCATCCTTAACAGAAATGACACCGCCGTTCATCATCTCCTGAAATGATTCGGAAATCACTGAATGTCGATTTCCGAAAGTCCGTTTGGCACGAAGGATCGCGAGGCTTTCAAACTATGAAATCAGGCTCATTAGTTTTTGAATGGCTCCAGCTGTCATGCTATCAGAAAGCGACTGTCTTCCTTCTTCTGCATGCTCGAGCTGTCTACGTTTCACAGGCTGACGTCACGGCCGGGGGGATTCAATTCCTGCCAAATCGCTGTCTATTTTTTTACAGCTCTTACATCAATCGCGAGAGGTCGTGCATTCCCTTATCATCGTGCCTTCATGACGCGATAAATGACGTTTTATTCATATGGTCGTCGTTTAAACTTTGAGTCGGAGAGTTTAAAAGAGCCCTGGTTTCAGAAAGCTGCACGTGTAATAATATAATAGTCATGTTAAAATTATTTTGTATACTGCCAATTTAATACGTTATTTTGATTATATCACATATTGTTTAAACTAGAACTTTCTGTTGTTTCTCAGACTAGATATGACTGTTATGTTATTTTAGTATATTAGTTGTTTTTCTCTATGATCAGTTTGACGTCATGTGAAATGGCCAACATTTATAAATCTATCTATTTAATTAAAATGTTACTGTTGTAATATAGGCTCATTTTAATATGTGACCTAATCAAAACTCACTAGGCGCATATTGTTGTATTCCAAACAGACACATGACTTTTATTATGTGATCTAAAAATATATTGCTCATAGACAGTATTGACAGTGATTGTTCATCTTATTTTTTTCTGATCAATATTGCTATATGTGAAAATCTATTATGTTATGAATAACCACATGGATTGATTAAATTTGTTATGCACATTGTATATCTAGAGTTTTCGAAAATTGTAACACAAGTCATTTTTCACACATGGAGAATTTTGTTCATAATAAAAACCCCTGAATAGAAGAAAAGATTCCTAATAATCGAACATCAGGGTTAAATAAGGTCAACCAGCTCAAGCCATTTGTAGTTATAAACATTGTGTTTGTATTACTTCCTAAATGAAAGCTTTCATAAATGTGTTTTTTTTTGTCTCTGCAGGTCTTGGGCTTTGAGGTGGACTCTATCAACTCTGTTCAATTTTCTAACCACACAGGTAGGCTCTACTGATTTTGTTAACAGATCTGGTGTGAAAGTTTTTATTTTAGGTTCAATTATAACTTCAATATGTGTAATTCTGATCATCCTGACCAAACGAGAGGTTTGTAGCATTCAGAGCTATCTGTTTCATCGACCAATAGCAGACAGGGGTGTGTGACCCTAATAAAGAAATCTGTGTAACCACAGTGCGTGTGTCCGTCGCTGCTAAACACTGATTCTGGACCAGCCTCTATAGACACATTTAATTTTCTACCACATGTAAGTGGAATAACCTAAACTGGTCTTGGATCGTTGGTCTAAACAACACCTGGCACAACCTTCTGTTGGATGTTGCCCTGTGACTGGCCTCCTGCTTCGCTCCGTTGCTCTCTTCTCCTCAGGGCCATAACGTCTTTAGCCACAAGAGTTTGTTTTTACAGAAACATTTAAGACTATAGCAGGACTCATACGCAACCGGCTGACTTAATATTGTGCCACTGTCAGCATAGCTAATGGAATTTGAGTGCCTCTCTATTGAGAAGGGTAGAGGGATTTTGATCAGGTTTTGTGGATTTTATGTAGGAGTTTAAGGGGCAAGTTCACCCAATTTTTTTATACTTCAATCATTTACTAAACCCCATGTTACTTTAAAGGAGTCATATGACATGGCTAAAATGAACATTATTGTTTGTTTAACATGTAATGCAATGTCACTATTCAAGATTCAAAAACACTGTATTTTGCAAATACTCTGCAAGTTTGTATCTCCTCTTTCTCTCGCTTCTCTGCAACACGCAGATTTTTTAAAAAGCTCATCGCTCTGAAAAGCGAGGTGTGCTAGGATTGGCCTGTTAACCAGTGCGTAGTGATTGGTCGAAGACTTCAAGCCTGTGACGGAAATGTAACGCCTCTTACCATATTTGGAACATCATGTTCCTTGTTCCCAAGCAATTGTAATGAATGGTGATAAATGTCATTGGTAGTTTCCTTATCAATTCGAGCCCGAAATGAATATGATCCACCCGATACATCATCTTTGTCAGCTCGACTTGAGCAGGATGTAAAGGATTGGTAAGGTTTAAAAAAAAAAGATAATATGTTAAAAATTTAAAAGCTATAGCTAACGTCAAAAAGATTCGGCGTTATTGTTTAACCAGTGTTACGCCATGTCTCGTCGCGACTCAACAAAGACAATAAACCCCGTTTTAAACACAACATTTGTTGCCTCTAGTTTGAAAATAATTACTGATTATTATATGATTATTACAGTGAAATAATACTTACAGGCTGTGAATCTGAACCACCAGACTGTCCTTGCGAAGTTGTGATGGTTGGAAATGGAATTGCCCTACTTTTTAACAAAAGGTTTCGTGCACAGGCGGTCTTGATCTCTCCCAGGTTCATGAGGCAATCATCTGTGAAATGCTCTGCACACACTTGAATATTCGTATTGTACTGTTCTGGAACACTATTGTAAATAAAATGTAACCATTCGTTTTTAGTTGTCTCATCTTTTGGAAGGGAACACAAAGAGTCTTTCTTTTCGCAACGAAACACACAGCGTCTGATAGACGTGGCTGCGGTGGCGACAATACAATGAGATGTACAAGTACGCCCACCTTACCTTCGTATACATTTGGGCGGTCTTAGTCAAATCATACCGTGAAGTGACATAGATTTGTGGGGGTGTGGTTACAGGCGTTTCAGGCAGGTTTGGGTAAGCATTCGCTTTTAGACAGAATGCATCTTAATTTTTGCAATTTTACGTGTCTAATACATGCATGGGCAACTTATAACACACCAAAGACACAGAAAAACACGCGCCATGCGAGCCCTTTAAACCTGCATGACTTTCTTTCTTTGTAAAACAAAAAAAGATATTTTGAAGAATGTTGGTAATGAATCAACATTGACACCTATAGACTTCCATTTTATGGACACAAAACCACTGAGACATTTCTCAAAATATCCTTTGTGTTTTACAGACGAAAGATATATATACTGTACAGGCTTGAACGACATGAGGATGAATGAATGATGAAAGATGGTAGAGAATGGCATGACCAATGACAAAATTGTTGGACAAAAAGTTTTATGCTTTGGTGTGTTGTTGAAGCCTAGATGTTTCCATCGAAAAGTAGAAAGAAAATCCCTTTGTTTCATTTTTCCTTCTGATTCAGAATCATAACCTCTCTATGCTCATAATGTTACTTGTTTTTTTAGTTGTGGTTTTACATCACCATGTGGGTTAAAATGGGCCCAGCAGTACGCAAACTTTACTTCCGAGTAAATGCAAATTGTTTTCTGGTTAATTTCAATGGATCTTACAGGATAATGCAGACCATTCATAACACGGCAACACGCTGAACTATCTTGAGGTATTTTTGAGTGTCTAAAACATAACAGCTTTTTTGCAATCCGTAATTGCTTAAAACAAGACAACTTTAAAGGGTAAGTTCCTCCCAAAATCAATTTTGTGTGATTTTATTTTTACTCACCCACATGATGTTGAAAGACATTGTTAAATTGGTCCTTCCGCTCATAGTGGCTCTGGTTCAATTGATTTTTTTGAAGCGACGACAATACTTTATGTGCGAAAACGACTTTAATCGATATATTCTCCTCTGTCTTTTCAGTCTATGGTGCGCATTCATGTGACCACTTCAACGCATGAGCATTCGATGGGGGCAGACGCCGGCGTTCTGACTGACAACCCGTTTAGCAAGCAGACGCACACTGTATATAAGCTGATCTCAGCAAAATGTCTGATGATTTTGATATTGAGGAAGAATTGCACCAACCAAATGCGCATGCGTTGAAGTGCTCTCGTGAACAAGCACTATACACTAAAAAGCCAGATGTCACTTAAAAAATGTCAATTGAGCAACTGTGAGCGGGTGAACCAATGTACTACTTTTCTGCACCTTGCCAGCAAATACAACCATGATGTCTATGAGGAGGCCTTGAAATATCTCAGATGTCACCTAAAAATCTTTATTTGTGCTCCGAAGATGCCGGGAGGTCTCAAAACATGTTTAATGTCACACAAATTTGATTTTGGGATGAACTTACCCTTGAAAGGACAAGTTCACCCTAAAATGAATTCTTTCATCATTAACTCACCCTCTGGTTGTTCAAAAACTGTATAAATGTCTTTGTTCTGCTAAACACAAAGGAAGGTATTTGGAAAAATGTCAGTAACCAAACCGATCTCATCCTCCATTAACTCCCTTAGTACTTATTTTCCCTACTATGGCAGTAAATGGGGATGAGATCTGTTTGGTTACTGACATTCTTTCAAATATCTTCCTTTGTATTCATCAGAACTAAGAATTTTTTATTTTTGTTCATTCTAAGAAATAGATCACCGAAATAGATATTCCGTCAATATTTACTCTTCCAGAATAGTTGTATATACATTATACATCTATATACATATATACATTGTCTTATTGTGGTGAACACAAAGAAAGATATTTTGAAGAATGTCAAACAGTTCTGGGGCACTATTGACTACCATAGTAGAAAGACGAACTACAATGGTGCCCCCAAACTTGTTGGTTTGCCATATTCTTAAAAATATCATCTTTTGTCTTCAACAAAACAAATAAATGTTTGTAGCTTTGGAATACCTATAGGGTGAGTAAATGATGACAGAATTTTTTGGGGGGGTGAACTATCCCTTTTACCAACTACAGAGGTGTGCTAAATTGTCACTGTGGTGTTTGTCTGTGCTTCTTAATTTCTTGTCTAAATGCCTAGCATATCACTTTTTTAAATGGGCTGTGTTGGTTGACAGCTGTGGTCTAGTAGACAGTGCGTGCGAGTTGACCCAAGATCGAATCCTGGCTTGTGGTCCTTTCCCCGTCTCCTGTACCCCTCTCTCTCGTCTCATTATTTCCTTTCTCTCTACACTGCACTGTCTGGCATAAACTATAGAAAAAGACCAAATGGTCTGTTTTGTGTGTATATATTTTTTATTAGTTCTTTTTTAAATGTTAAATTTGTAATGTTTATTCATTGGATTAGCAGATAAATGTATCCTAATGTTAAAGGAATAGTTCACCCAAAAGAGAAATTTCTTTCATCAGTTCCCAAGGCCATGTCATCCCATTTATAACCTACTAACCTTCTTCAATTAAACTTGTTTTTCACTTCATGCACAAATACTGTACATCTCAAATTTTGAAACTCATAAATCCGCAAAGAGGGTTAATGAATGTCTTCTAAAGCAAATCATTCGTTTTTGAGAAAAAACTGTTAATGTTTTATCTTATCAAAACCAAAACAAACATATCTGAGTGTTCAATTAAAATATGTTGTAACGTTACGTCAAATGCTTCTTGCGTTTCTTGTGATTGTTTGTGGTATGATATTTTGTTGCAAGACACGCAAGGAGATTCAAAATGATCAACATGTCCTTGTTTTTGGTTGTATTTTCACTTTATAAGGAATGTATGTGTTTGCAGTTTTAACACATTTATTTTGATAAAACTTTGTTCAACTGATGGGATGACATGAGGGTGAGAAATGCTGGGTGAATTTTCATTTTTGTGTCAACTGTTCCGTCAAAGCCATGAGACATTCCGGTTCTTTTCTTTCTTTGCTATATTTAGAATGAAGTTCTTGTTAAAACACGGCAGATGTTATCAGTGTTACACAGTTTTTTTGTCTGTATTCATTCAGCACTTTTTGGCTGTTCAGCATCTTTGTAATGAACTCAAGTACGTTCTTCTAATCCATTTTACAACAAGCTGATGTTGTAACTGTGATGTCCAAACTGTAGCTTGTCTCTTTGTCTTAAGTGTTTGCAGTGGACGTTGCCTCACAGGTTGTGGCGCTTTGTCCATTGATGTTCCACTATGCTAACAAAGCCTTGTGGGCAGAAACGGCGCATGCATTTGCAGCCGTTTCTGAAATGTGATCGTGATTCGGTGTGAAATATCTGCATGGTGCGTGTGGGCGAAACTATATGGATTAGAGCATTGCAGATTCGTGCGTGTGTTTACAGCAGAGAGGCAATCTCAGAATTGCGACAGCAGAAATTGATGACGACAGACACCGGTCTTATCACAAAATGCACACACACGCCGATGCGTCTTTTTCATCCATCGCCTCAGGCTTTCCTCTGTCCTGTTTCTTAGCAACAAAAAACAAACCATGTGACCAGCTGGGTGACTCACCTGAATTGTGACATCACAGCCGCAGCAGTGCCCCCTGACGAACAGCGGGGGTTTTGGTCCACGACCCAGCATTTATATTTATGCCAGAATAGACGGAGGCAGACGTGTGTTAATGAGATTCAGAATGATACAGCCTCATTGGCATCAGTGCTGTTCACTTTGCCTATCTGATTTGTATTGCAGATGTACTTGGGTGCATTTGACCTTTGACCTGTCATTATCTAGGTTACGCTCACTGGAAGGGGCAGGTGTTGACAGCGGACGAGCTTCACGTCTTGTATGAGGGGATCAAACTCAACAATGTCAACCACTATGACTACGTTCTCACAGGTGAGTAGCAAACACCGGAAATTAACTTGTATCTATAGAGATTTAAAGAGAATTAAAATGATCATATTAAAATAATATTAATAATAATAATAACAACTATTTTAGATAATCGCAATTATTGCACACCTTCAGTGGACACTAAAGGTTGATCTGTAGTGTCTGAAAGACATCATCATCATCCTTGCTGTTAACTTACTGTTATGTAACGTTTGACATTCTTCCATTATTTGAGTTATATCAACTTTTGTGTGTGAGTGTGTTTTGATCATATTGATCTAGAGGCAGGCAACAGCATCCTCATATCTTTAGTGCCCGTTATATTTTTTATTATTCCTTTTTAAATGTTAAGTTTTTACTGTTTATTGGTTAGATTAGCAGCTAAATGTGTCCAAATGTTAAAGGAATAGTTCACTCAAAGGTGAAATTTCTTTTATCAGTTTCCACCATCGTGTCATCCCATTTATAGTCTACTACTGGCCTTTTTCAACTCAACGTAAAAATAAAAAAAATCACTTTGCAAAATTACTGTAACTGTACATCTGTTAACTTGAAACGGATAGGCCGAAGTGCTCGTTTTTGGTTGTCAATGTGTTACGTAGTGTTTGGGTAATTTGATTCACGTTGTTGTCCGTAATCCTACACGCATGTTGGAGTGACCGAGTGAAAAATGCCATTATTCTCTATGGATGTAAGCGAGCTGGCTGAGATTTTAGTGGAAATATGTCTTCGCTCCGTGTGCATATACCTCATTATTAGATCATTTATCATCAGACAAATTTCGTAATTGTGACCGTCGTATGTTTCCATCACATTGCTGTTGAAAGTCTTTTGTGTACTTAGTCATTAATTGAGGTCTTGTGAGTTTATTCATCCACAAAAAAATAATTTCAGACTTAATGTAACAATACATTTGGCTTGCAATGCAGCGCAATACGATAAACAACATTATATTAACAATGTCATGATATTTTGAATAAAATTTTATAAATTTTATTTCCAAAACATAAATGATTTTAATAATGGTTTTTGAAAGTATTTCCTGACCATCTTTCTGTATTTTTGTTCCGTTCTGTTGACTGACTGGAAAAACAAAATGCTGCCAGATGTCAAACTTACAAGATCATTTTTTGGTGAATAAATCAAGTGTATTGTTTTTGTTGATGATCGTTAGGGCTTCATAAAAGATCTTTAATGCCAAATATCAATCTTGGCTCAGAAAATGTCTCGCTGGCATGTTGTTAAATCTCAATCAAACCAATGATGCTACATATAAAAATGAAACGAAACACTCTTTGTGTAATGGACAAGAGCGATTTCTGCAAACCGTGTGGCTTATGACAAATCTTCTGTCAAACAATTTCCCTTAAATCTCAGAATCCCACTGACATTGATGGAATGTGTTGATTCTGTTAACTCGGGCCATGGGACATGGGAGTAGACCTTTAACCCGGACAGTGTATTCATCATTGTGGCAGTGATTTTTGCACAGACAGTAGTTTTGCGTTGAATGACGATGAGTCAGAGACTGAGGAGAAAAGTCTCTCTTTTTCTCCCGACACTCTTAATCAGCACCGGGGGAACATAGAGGACACGTGGCTATAGAGTCGCAGGTCTGGCCTACCGACGGAGACGTTTTGCTCCATTGAGTGTGCTAGCAGGCGGGAAGTCTCTAGTGCACAAGCTCTCCTTCTTCGTCACCTTCAGAGCAGAAGAGAACAGAATGGATGAAGGGAAAAGGAGAAAATGGGAGGACAAGAGAGCCATGGCATCCAGATTTCACATTGCTCTCCAGACATAACCTCTTCCCGGCAACTGAATTCTGCCCTCATGTCCTCATTCAGCTTTCACTTAAAAAAAACTTGCTTGTTTATCCTATACAGAGGTCCTGAAAAGTATTTGGCCATTTAGAAAATAATACTTAATCGAAGTGATCATTCTTTGCTCCTTTGGTTCATATTGTCAGATCCTACGTTTAATCAATGTTCACCTTCCTTGTGTTTGTCGCAGTGCGATTTTGTGACTCGTTGTGACTTTGTAAAGGCGGTGAAGGTCAGATGTGTCAGAAATGTAAAGAGAATGTGTAGGATTTATCTACCAGAGGGACAAACCATCATCCCTGACACTTCTGCAAAAAAACAAAGTTCTGCATCTTTTGGTTTTATTTTCAAAGGTGCTTTTTTTTTGTCTGTTGAGCTTTGCATCGCTGTGATTTTACTTGAATTCTAACTCGTGATGGAAAGTGTTTTAATTCATACAGTAGGGAGCGGTTTTAAATGTCACTGCTGTGGACGGATCTCACTGACATTTAATTTAGCCCAACATGCAACAAGGGATATTTGTTTCAGTGTAAATGTCTTGATGTGATTCTATTCTGAGCTTTCATGCTGTAGCTTCACTGTGCAATGGGGTAAATATACATTCGATGATTATAGGGATGCTGAATAGAAATGAAATGAATGATTTATCTGACCTTTGTAGATTAGGAAAAGGTGTAATTTCGTACAACAAGGATATGGCACTTAAAGATTTTAAATACAAAAAATTGTCAATCTCATATCGGACAATTTGATTGAGTTCATCTATTGTCATTGGGTTTTTATGCGTTGTACCATATGACTATGTTTTTTTATATATAAACACAAAAATAATGGTTTGATGTGTTCATGTTATCAAAATCTTTAGGTCAAATAAAGACTCCTCTGATCTTTGTCAATATTTTAGTGGTTGAGTAAAAAATCTTTGTAATCTAAAGGTTATTATATAAGTACAACATAAAAATCGAGTTATTTTGAATTACACTGTACTTGGATCAGTTAACTTAAAACCTGGATACAACCTTGAATCTGTATGAGCCTTATTTGTAATTCTTCGTACACAAGCCATATTGAGAGATCTTGTTAAATATTAAGAAAAGTTATGGCTAGAAAATAAATGTTAATGTTAGCTGTTCTTCTCTGTTGCTGTAGGTTACACTAGAGATACATCATTTCTGGAGATGGTGGTTGATATTGTACAGGAGCTGAAAAGAGCCAATCCTAACCTTGTGTACGGTGAGTTTCTCTCTGGCAACATGTATCATACTTGCAGTATACACTGTATTTTAGGTACATGTATAAAAAAGTGTGTATATTTTTATATATATATTGTCTGTGTGTGTATGTATACATGTACATACACACACACACACACACACACACACACACACATATATACATGTATATGTATATAAACATACATATACAGTGCATACTGTATAATATATATTCATTCAATAGTGATCTTATTACATAAATAAAAATGATATTGTTAGTGAGTCTAATGTCATCTTGTAAAAATGTTTTGATATAACCATGTCAATTTTTTTCTTCATTTATTTAGTCATTTTTTATTTCTGTGTATTTGTCCTCTTGACTTAGTTTTGAAATGTATTTTATGTAAATCTTCTTTTCAAAAATGCTAAATTACTAAAATAAATAATGGTTCAATTTTATTGAATTGTGTTCTATTTATATCAAATATCTGTTAAAAATGATAAACATCAGTTAACATGTTGAACTTATGTTCGGTTTCTCAGTTTGTGACCCTGTGCTGGGTGACCACGGTTCAATGGTAAGCTTTTCTGTTCACTTTGTGCTTGTCTTTTTCTAATTTGGTTTTTCTTTTCTTGAGCATTTCATAAAGAAATAACATTTGAAATTGGATGTGCTTCATTTGTTAATAGTACTTTTCGATGTTTCTCTTTGCAGTATGTCCCTCAGAATCTGCATCCAGTGTACAGGAATAAAGTGGTGCCGGTGGCTGATATCATTACACCGAACCAGTTTGAAGCCGAGTGAGTACAATCCTTTGATTGAAATGATTATATCCCTTCTGAAAAAGCCAAAACCTTCACATGTCTGATTGCTGAAAGAAAACTGGTTGTTTAGTGGCATCTGGTGGCCAGCGATTGCATTACACTTGCATCCTTACTGCTGTGCACATCATACAGATGGTCAGCTCATCTAACTTTGTACAAATTCCTCATTCCAGGCTGTTGACAGGGAAGAATATTAGCACAGAGAAAGATGCTGTGGAGGTGAGTTTAAGCACACACACACAGTAAATTACCCCAGCAGACGGTGGGAAAAATTGCTAGCATCACTTTTGCCATCATTCATACTTTGGATTCTAGCTTTGTATGAAAAATTTAAAAGATAAGCTGAAAAGAGAAAACACTAATATATAAAATGTATTCGCGTAAAGAATGCAAAAATGAAGGCAATCAAACACAACCATAGTCAGAAGGTTAATTTATTTAAGCAGTCCTGTGACAAACATCTCGGGATGTGTTTGTGTGTTCAGGTGATGGATCTGCTGCATAAGATGGGTCCAGACACCGTGGTCATAACCAGCTCGGATCTTCCCCCTCGTCTTGGAGACAGATTTCTTGTGTCTTTCGGCAGTAAGAGGATTTGTAAGTGTGTCACAGAATTGCTGCGTCATGAATTTACAACGACTTGACAAACGGGAAACCGTCAAATCGCGGAAGATACCAGAGACAGATGATATTTTACTGAATTATTAGCGCTTCCTTGAAAGCAAATGAATTCAAATATAATTTGTTTACATCTGGTACTGCTAACCAAGTCACAGAAATGCATGCAGTGTTGCTCAGAAACCAAATCATTGCCTTCCTATATATGTTCCTGCAGTGATGCCAGATGGCACGAGGACGACTCAGCGGATCCGAATAGAGGTGCCAAAGGTGGACGCCGTGTTTGTGGGCACCGGCGATCTGTTTGCCGCCATGCTGCTGGCCTGGACCCACCATTACCCAACAGACCTGAAGGTGCGGCATATTGCATCATTATGATATCATAGCGATATGCATTTTAATGAGCACGTGCTGAACGACACTATATAACGTGTGCCCTTATTGTTTTTTCTTGTTCTCAGACGGCATGTGAGAAGACTTTCTCAGTTATGCACCACGTCATTCAAAGGACTATCTCCTTTGCTCACGGTAACACATTATCTGTTGGTTGTGATTTGTACATGATCCCAAAATATCTGTTATTACGTGATGCTAAATGTCACATAATTTTCGTCTATATGATTCTTTCTTCTGTGGAACACATAAGAAGATATTTTGAGAAATGTCCCGGTGGTTTTGTGTCCATACAATGGAAGTCAATGGGGGTCAATGATTATAACACTTGTTTTATTGACATTCTTTACTTTTTCTCTCGTTCCTGCACTCTTAGAGATGGCAGGCCCCGGTAGAAGACCCAGCCCGGCCCAGCTGGAGTTACGCATGGTCCAGAGCAAAGCCGACATAGAAGATCCAGCCATAGTGATGGAGGCTACGATTCTATAGAGCTGCCGAACGGCACATCTCATCCAAACATCATCCTCCGCTCACAACTGCACAATGTATAGATGTTGTACATTTTGATATGTAATGTGACATTGCCTTAGAATCTCAGCCAGAGTACAACAGATCCATTTCAAGAGATTCAGCAGGGTACAGCTAAACGGACGCGAGGGAGAGGGCAGTGACTCGCAGAGAGAGATTTATCGTGTTTCTTCACCTTTCTCTCTCTCTCCCTCTCTTTCTCTCAAAGCTCCTGAAGAATTCTGGTTGGTCCTGCACATTAAGCCCAGACTCGTGACATTTCCTGACCAGGTCAGTTATGTACCTAAACTGCCATTGACTTAGTGAGGACCAATTCAACAAAATGACAATGTTTGACACAGTATGCGTGGGAGAAACAAGAGTTGTAAAGAAATGTCTGGGTCTTATTTCACTTCAAAATGTAAAGGCAATATAGGACGTTATTTGTGAGAAATAAAATCACATTTTATTAGATTAGAATAGTGTCTGTTAACTGAAATGGACACATTTTAAGAATTGTTGATAATTATTGTGTATAAAAAATATGTAAAGCAAAACAACAATAATGATATTTAAATTGTAAAGTGTATTTTTAGAGTACAGTTGAAAGTTTGTATTATGGTGTAGTATTTGTTGTTATATGAATTTAATGTACAGCGATTTAAAAAAAAAAAGTGTTTTAATACACTGTCACAATAATGAGAATAAGATGCAATTCGATTAAAATAATTAATTATGTATACAATCAATTCCTTTGTTTTGTGGTTAAATATGACCTGGACATTTCTTACCCATAATTATTGCACCAAACTTGAAAAGATTTTTGTGTCCAAACTCAAAAAATAAGTCATTAAGTATGATACAGACCCAAAGTCTAAATAATGTGAAAGAGTCCAGTTAGTGTCTAAAATCTGCGTTTTATTTGTTCTTGTGCTTTTTTTCACTGAAAGGAGTTTTGTTTTTAAAATGTGCTGCTGTATCTTGTGACTTTGTTTTTAGTGATAAGATGATGTACTGTAATATTTTTGGCCTTGCTCACGTTTATGATTTCTTTCTCCTTCCTTTGTTTTGATTTTACATTGAGCATTTATTAATGCACTACTTCATTTCTCATGTCATTTGCATACATCAGTGTTACTAATAATGTCATCTCATTTCCTTTCAACTGATTGTATTTGCATCGATAATCAACTTGTTTGTACAGGCAGAAGAAACTTTAAGTAGTTAAAAATAGTTTTTAACTTTTTATTTGACAATATTTTCATATCGCAAAGGAAACGATTTGTATGAAGTTTGCTTTGGATGAACGTTTTAAAATGCCTTGGCAGAAGTAGCTCTGTGTAACCTGTGCCGGGTGCTTCACGGTTACAATGCTGTCTAACGAAATAAAAGGCAAATGAGTTATACATCTTATCAGACTTGTTCTCTTTTATTCAGTCCGTAAGGATATTCAGGCACCGGCTTATGTTCTGTTGTATGTTGTGTGATCTAGTTTACATTACAAACAGGACTTTTGTAGATTTATTAACGTTTGTTAATAACTTGTTTAGTGGATTTCTGTTTTACTCACCACTGATCCTCCAACACAGTCATGTTTCTTTAATCCATCTGTTCATTCTCTGATCATTTGACATTTTCATTTTTCTTATTACAGTAAAAAACACTATAATGCAATTTGTTCACATGCAAAAAAATACACAAAGTCAGCAATTTTATCATTATATCAAATCTTTGCCACATGACTGTTACATCCAGATTCACTTATTCTGATTCACAATTAGGTCCATTCCTTGAGATTATAACTCACAACTTTTGAATCACATTCAGACTCGATAATTTTGATTCATGTCACTTGTTCTGATTCACATTTAGATTCACTTATTCCGAACGACATTCAATTTTTACTCATTCTGATCAAGATTCATTCATTCTGCTTCACATTTAGGTTAATTCACTACCATTACGATTCACTTCAGGTTCACTTGTTCTGATTCACATTAAGATTCACTAATTCTAAACCACAAACTGTTTTTACTAATTTTGAGATTCCTTTTTTTACTCATTTCAGATTCACTCATATGATTAACATTCTGATTCACATACAGGTTCATTCTTTTCATTAAAACGCACTTATTTTGATTCCAATCTAGGTTCACTTGTTCTGATTCACATTTAGATTCACTTATTCTGAACCACGTTCAGCTTTACTCCTGCTTCGCATTCAAGTTTATTCATCATGATCAAGATTCACTTATTTTGATTCACATTGGGATTTACTCATTCTGATCCACATTTAGATTGACTCATGTGATTCACATTCAAATTCACATTAAGATTCACTCGTTCAGATTTACATTCTGATTCATTCTTTTCACACAAAAATCACTCATTTTTATTACAATTAGGTTCACTTGTTCTGGTTCACATTAAGATTCACTCATTCTGAACCGCCTCCAGTTTTTCTCATTCTGCTTCACATTCAGGTTTATTCATCATGATCAAGGTTGACTTTTTTTGACTCACATTGATTTTGATGAAGAGTCACTTATTCTGAACCACATTCAGTTTCACTAATTCTGCTTCACATTCAACTTTTCTCATTCTTCTGACCCGAATTCAGTTTCGCTTACTCTGATTCACTTTCAGATTCACTCGTTTGGGATTTGGAAGTAATCTAACCGCAAGCTCTTCATTTTCTTTCCGTAGCAAAAAATGATGGCCATGTGCAGGACTAATCAGGGGTCGGCATTGCTCCGAGGGGCATTTCATTAGTTATAGAGCTTTTATCTAACTTCTTACGTGTACTTGTACATTGTTAGTGTGTGTATGTGTGTGCGAAGTGTACGTGTGAACGACAAAGGAGGGTTCTATTGTGAGTGAGAGTATTTGTGTTACTTAAAGGAATATGAGGGTGTAAGAGGGAGGGGGTAGATTTAACAAGGAAAGCCAAGAGCTATTCTTTGTGAACGTGGACAATGAGCTGATACACAGTTGATTATGACATCACTGTCTTGATAAGATAAGGGTGGCTTAAAAGCAGAATTCAAAGATGCATCTCGCTCTCGTAGTGGGCAGCCAAATATTTTGACTGTTATCACAGTGATGTCTAGTGCATTCCCTGAGGGAAGTAAGAAATTTTGGGGTGACCTACAACATTTTTGTTATTTTCTGTATACATAAAGTATGTAAAATGTATATTGGTCTGTGAAAATTGTGTGTTGTCTATTGTAAGACTGTAGATCAACGATGACCAAATGATGATGAGCTCCATCTAGTGGATGGGAGCTTATATCGTCCGGGCCCACCTACCACAACTCACTCCATGAACAAACTGCCATATAGACGTTTCGTATTTTAGATCCTCTATAAATTAATTCCTGGTAGTTCCTTGAGTTAATGTTTAAAGTTTTAGCTGCCTTCCGTCGCAAGGCTTGGAAATAGTCCTGCCTTACGATATGTACAAAGCACATTTAGATGGAATATCAGTCTTACTAGTGCTCAGAAACAATTATTCATGTTAGTTGTGACTTGGCTCCGATTCTTAAACCGTTTAAGTTTGTTTTTGTGTTGTTTAACAGATTGAGATACAAGACAGAACAGCGTCGAGGTGTTTTAATAAGAGTAAAGCAAGAAAAAAACTATGGACTAAAAATGTATCGAATCTCCTGTGAAATCATCATCTTGAGTAAAATGAGTGTTCAGATCACTGTGCTTTCTGTAATGTGCTCTATTCTCTTCCTAGATTATTCTGGCAAGAGTACACAAAGTCACAGTCGTCCTCCTTACAGAAGGGCAGATAGCCCCAAATGTGAATTTCAATGACATCATAATGGTCAGAGTGACATGTTGCCACGGCAACAATTACAGGCAACATTCTATTCCTCTGTAAATACGTCTGTTCTAGTGACAAATTAACGTTGCACACTTCAAATGAGTTCCCTACTTGTTCACATGGTCGGTATCAAAAAACGCTTTTATTTGCTAACGGTTTCCTTTGTTTATGGGGTCAGAAAAGATGATAAAAAATAAATGTTTGGTAAAGTTTTTAGTGCTTTGGTTTCATATTCGGAATATTTTATAATGTGTAACAAACAATAAAGATTGTAGTGTACAAATCAACATTTATAATGTATGTATGTTATAATGCAATAAAGAAAACAATCTATTATATTAAACACGTTGTGTGTTTGTGGATGGTGCTCACGCTAACCGGTAATCATTCACAATGATTATTGTGATATTTCAATATCAGTTCAAAAACAGGTAATGAAAGAACAGTTTTAAAGTCACATTTTCATTTGATAAAATTAAATGTTTATCTTCAATAGCAAAAAATAATTCTGAATTTAACATTTTTGACAAGCCTGACATGTCAGTATTTTAGTATCATATCATTTTTTTTATGCCTCAAAAAAGCATTAAGAACATTATAAAGTTTGATCAAATATTTTTATTTCCTAATAAAAAATAGTATTTGTTGCATTATACACATTTTGACTCATGTTTCAAATATGAAAGTATTCACAGGCATATGCATCTTTTTCATTTATACGACCATGGCAAGTATTAGTTTCAGCAGAAGTTATTTTGAGCGTTACCAATGTCATATAATAGGTCCCTTATCATGTTTTTGTAGAAGAGTATATTTTGTGTTCCAGCTACTGGAAAAAAAATCCAAATTATTACAGCAAACTGCTTATATCATGCATTATCATAAAGGTGTCCAACGGCTGTCGTTTTCACTGAATGATGTGTCTCAACTCACACCTAAGTGAAGTTTATCATGGTTTTATTATAGTAGCCTAAGCATGTTGCCATTTTACAACATATTAAAATACTGTTACTATGGTATAGCCCATAGTATATTATTATATAGGAGATATACATACATAAAAAACACTACTGTGGTATTTACTAGTAAACTGTAGTAAAAAAATCCCAAATACAATAACTTTGGCTATAGTAAACTACAATTTGTATTACTTATTTTATTAACTACATCATTTTACAGAGAACTATAGTAGCCTATCCTGTTAGAAAGTAGCTATCATATAGACTATCGCATACTTATAACAGTATACTACAATGTACTACCATAGTTTCATGTAGGTCCTGTCTTAATTGACCATGTATTAAATGAATGAATTAAACCCATAACGACCAATTTCAAGTCCGATTCAATATGTTTACTTCAGCTCCAGACTGACTTTATTGATCAGCTCAGCGTCTTTCAGCAGAGGAGGAGGGGTGGAACCACAAAGCGCCATTGTTTCCAGTCGAAGTCAGGAGTCGATCGGACAGGAAGTCCATGGCTGCATGCGATGTATGCGTGTTGTGCATGTGTGGATGGCGACCTGCGGACACAAAGAGTAGCGATCATCTGAGCGACCCGACGTCCGTCTCCGGTCACATTATCTGAGACTTCTCGAGTGTCATCGCGTTAAACTGAAGCGCACGGATCCTCCACCAATGACATTGAAACAGGTAATGTGCGCGCGTGCAACGATGACTTCACTCGTTAATAAGCGTGCTGACACTGCCGTTGTTGACATTGACAGTCAGGTGTGTGCACGTCGCTGTATTTTCTCGCTTTCGCATTCGTATCTCGATGCATTTTGGCGTCAGACAGGTGCGCGCGCGGGCTCGCGTGCAAGCGCTTGTACTGCAGTGGCCGCTTTTGTGGGAAAGATGTGTTAAGGACACTTTACTGCCTTTACTTTAGGTCACTGCTAGTAAGAACCAGTGTTTGTCAACTAAGGGAGCACTCGTTTAAGATACGCATTTTCGTATAATGCATTTTTCCTTTATTTGCACTAGATTGCGCAATGAATGGAAACATCGACGTGATTTTGCATTTGCATGGAGTAGATTTATAGCGGAGATACGGGCTGTTTACGAATCAGTTACCGTGTGTCATGCACGAACTGCGTACACGTCATTATCGTGCGATTACTGGGGTTACTAAAGTTCAGCCTGATCGTCGCTTGCCTTTTGCTACGCCGAACGGCTCTTTTAACGCACTAGAATTGAGAAAGATCTCATTTTTGGTAGTTATGACGCATTTGTAATTTCAATAAAACAAGTCTGTAATTAATGTTATGGTTTCAGTTAATTAATTACAGCCTGTAAAATATGAAAGCATGTTCTAAGATCTTGTAATTTATATGCGTTTATAATAATCTCTTGGGTGGTTTCCCATATCTATTAGTTAACTTTCCCACATTATAAATTGTCCACAGCTGTTTGTCATCCCGTCAGTACCCTACTTGCTTTACAGTTTTTAATCTCATTTAAGGCAAAACATCGTAATTGTTTGGCAGCACTTACGCACTCGTCTGGGTGTTGTGGCTGCATGGCTGATCACTCCCTTCAATGCTTTGCAGCAGTGGTTGAAACGGATCCAAATGGTTTGGCACAGGAAGTCTTTGAATACATTTTGATATTTATTTCGACCAGCTTTGAGGACAGTTAAATTGCAGTGCTTACAGCTTGTCGTCTTTTTTTTCAAGCCCTTGAACCCTCCTGTGGTGTTTTAGGGCTGTATGGATCCTATTTCAGTTTTTACTGCATACTGCATTATTAATGCATTTAAATGTTTTTTTAATCCAACATTTATATTTATTAAAGATTTACATTTGATATGATCAAAAAACATATGTTTTGCTAAACAAAGAATGAATAGCACGTGTTTTCATAAAGGTGATATGCCAGAGGTATATTACCTAATGCTATTTGTGTCTTTCCAGCTTTACCTTTAATCTGATCCAGCTAGTTAATTCAACCTATACCTCAGGTAGATAACAGCAACCATATCTGTGTGGTCATGATGTTGTTGGGCAACTTTATTTTGCATGATTACAATGCGGGTCGGATGTTGACGCCTGATCCTCTTAATATATTTGTTTCCTTTTGGACACCAAATTTTTCGTCCTCTTTTGTTTCTCTCTCTTTGTGAAAAGAGCTTTAGTGACATGCATCATAATGGCTTTCATTCGGTTTTGTTTGTCTGTTTTCTTATTTATTTGCTTGGGTATCTGGGGCTGCGTTAGAGGATTTGAGATGTGTAGGAAATTATATTTTATTGTATATATATATA
This sequence comes from Triplophysa tibetana, assembly GCA_008369825.1. Classification (NCBI taxonomy): domain Eukaryota; kingdom Metazoa; phylum Chordata; class Actinopteri; order Cypriniformes; family Nemacheilidae; genus Triplophysa; species Triplophysa tibetana. The sequence continues at coordinate 7,562,329 of CM017896.1, read as the reverse complement.
TATATATATATATATATATATATATATATATATATATATATATATATATATATATTATCATTTATTATTCAAAAGTTGAAAAGTGATAAATATCATATGTTACACTTTTTTCCAAATGATATTTTGCAATTTTTTGCGAAACACACAAAACATTTGTGATGTTTTAAAAATATTGCAGCCATAATAGCAACTCACTGACATCTTTTATTTTCATATTTTTGCGTGATCATTGTTTGCACGATTTATAATTTTTAATGTGTATTGGATTTGTATTGTAATTTGAGGAATTCCGAGAAATTAGACAATATGTAACAGACGGATTAGTCATGTTGACCTCAGTTACAGTACAGTACAGTAAACTACTTTTATCAAATGTGGCCCATAAAATGAGCGCTTATGCTGTAAATCTTATCTGTTTTGGAGACCTTGTTCATATGCCCTTTTATCAGGATGCACCCTTCCGCAGAGGACGTTGGGCTTTAAAGATAACATGGACCCTAGAGCATAGTTCCTTTCTTACCGTGCAGGAAGCGAAAGATCAGTCTAACATGAAACGCACAAAAATCATGCTTTTACAATAATGAATGCGGTGAATAAGCGAGGCCTTTATTTATTATTCAAGGGTTCATTGCTAGTTTGCACAACCATTTTTACCTTTCTGGGCTTTGTATGTGAGATTATCATCACATCATAAATGTCCCTTTTGCACGGGCCGAAAATCGCTGATCTATTAACCAGGACCAGTCCTGGGTCCCTTTTCTCTTGAGAAATGTCACGTCATTGTTCATAACATGTGTAGAGTTTTCTGAAATGTCAAGAACTGCAGAATCCATGTTTAATCCAAACACACAAGGTTCGTCTGTGCAGTGGGTCAAAGACGTTAAAATGTCGCCATTGAAGAAATTCACAAAAGTGATTTATATGTCCATAGAAAGAACATTAAATGTTAGTAAAATTTCTACTTTATGGTCTCAACTACGTTTTTGGAGAGTAAAAAGTCATAATTTGGTTGAAATAATGTAACATTAACCTTCAGTGTAAAACAATATTCATGTACAAATTTAAACAACATGCTTATTCTGGCTTGTACATATTAAAATACATAAAAGAGTAAGGGAGCATTAAATTTTATTGTGTTTGAATGAATTGTCTTATTGACAAATGGGCAAAACCTGGGATTGTGGCAAAAAAAGGAAATTACAAATAATAAGCATCTGGGGTGAAAGTGATTAGTCTTTTAATGTCATATTTTTTGTAAATATGCCTGACAGGATTGTTACCCCGAATTACATTTTAGTTGGCGTCTTCTGTAAATCAGGGAAAAAAATATATTTTTTTGCTCAAAAAAACAATAATGAAATGAAATTATATATTTTTAACAACATCTATTGGAAGCAAAAGTATACTAATTGTTTTTATGCTTAAACCCTTTTTTTCGTCTTTGACCTACCGTATAATCAAATACGGACAGATATCGAAATGAAAGCAGACAGAGGAAATAAGTGAACATGAGCAAGGATGGAAGCGAAATAAATAAAGCCTTCTAAAGCCATTATGTGGCGTGAACGCCTGTGGCATATTGTGTTTTTCAGCCACAAATGCAATTGTGCAGTCACGACGTGCCTGGTTATCTTCAACACCTCATCCATACCTGACCCAGGGTCTAGTCGATCTTGGAAACCCAAAGATGTCGCTTGCCGTGTCGAAACACCCACAAAAGACTACTCGGACATGCCAAACTGCAGGCTTGACCAACAAGACTCCCCCTAGTGTCTAGAGAAGGTCACCGTCGTCCTTCGTTAATAAGCTCAGTTCGGTCTGTACCCGGTCTTGCTTGAGGTTGATGTAAATGCGTTGTGACTTATTCAGGGTGATGCTTATCAGTAATCTGATTCAGTGGAGATTAATGTAGACATGGGGAACACGGGATGCTGAGCACGGCTCTCACTGGCTTATCTGAGGGCTAGTAGTATGTCAACTTTATGGTGGACGACTCTAGTGTCTACCTGAAGAGTTGCCAACTTGAACTGTTTGTGCAGCCGATACAGTGTTTTTGAAATTTTAGCACTTTGGTTTCAGCTCCTGGGGTCAACGTTATCCAACGACGGGATTAGCATTAGCGTGGGGTTGTAGCAACCTAGTTCTTCATCTTGAAAATATTCTGGAACCTTATTCATCACTTCAGAAGGATTTCTGGACCGAGTTCAAGAGCATTTATCGCAGTGCACTTGTTTGTCTCCAAGCACGTTGTAACCAAAGTTGCTCGACTGTCTTCGAAAGGAAGTTTTGAGAGGAAGTTTTATAAAAGCTTTCAAGGACGACTGCCAGGAGCAAAGATGCTGAACCAGGGGGCTGTGATGATCTTCACAGGGCTCTGCGGGGCGTTAGTGGTCATGGCGGTGGCCTACTACGCCTACTGGTGAGTCCAGCTATTGGTTCTAATGGGCCTGTGGACTTATTAGACCACTTGTTGCAATTGTCGCTGCTCATTTAAGGGGTTATAGGATCGGACGCATTGGATTGAAGTCATTCTCGCTTAAAATATTTTCCTAAGTCTGTTAACTTGTAGGTTCTCGCTCCCCTGTGTAGTTTTAGTGGATGACATTGGTCACCTGTTATGGGGTCACGTGATGTCACTTTGTCTTTTTACCAGATATGCTTTGTCAAGGTCTTAAAAGCTTTTCAGAGTCATTGTATCTGAAACGTAAGCATTTGGACTCGAGGTGGTGTATATTAACCATATGGAGCCGAAGCAGTCTGTGTTTCTTTGGGGTCCATTGTTTCGGGCTTTAAGTCTTCGAAGAGGTACATGTCTATCTTGTCCTGTATTTGAAGAAAGCTCCAGACTGGCTCGGGATGCCGGCCACACAGCTATTTGCACATAAGCTGGTTTATCCCTTCTTCTCTAATCCTGTCTATCTATTCTGACCCCATGTAGTTGTCATGTTACTAACGCAGAATGAGAAATAAGTTCTAATTAATAAAATGGTCCACTTTACTGTATTCTATATTAGGACCGAGGGACGATAACTAAAGATACAATTTAGAAAAATGATTTTAGATTTATAAGGATAAAGAAGTACACAACTATAACATTAACAATGGAGAAAATGGAAGAACTTTTATGAATACTATTTCTTTTTTAATGGATACATTTTTGGTTTGTTTGTGTTAAGTTTAGTTATTTTATTCAAAAATCTTTGCTTGTAAAGTTTGATTTATCATGAGTAAGTTAGCCATAGATCGCTTTTTGTGCTGACATGGCCTAAAAAATAAACAAATATATAAATGCGTTTACAATGCATAAGAAGGATGTTTTTGTAATCACAGCGATGCAGTTCTTCAGCTTATGAATAAAACATTAACAGCCGTTCAAAATGTTTTTAATTTAATGGGATCAGCCTATAGTTTTCTTTTTACAGCATTCACATAGTCACAAACTCATGACTACACTTGACATGAAAAAAAAAGCATGATCCACTTTTATAATTCTTTTTTGTCTGTTTTGGAATCAGGTTTTTGCCACACAGTTATCACAACCACAGGCTTAAGGGCTATGATATTATTGTGCTATCTTTAAAAAACATAAGTAAATGATGCTATTCATAAAAGTCATCTTTAAATGTTGTTGTTTATTATTTTTTGATTTCATTTACTTCATGAATTACACTTAAAAATACAAATGTAATGAGACGGTGAGAGCGTATTTGGTGCCATTGTGACGTTTAGGCAAATTTTTAAATGAATAGTGCTGAATAGGTTACAGTATGTATTAGGGATGTAACAATATTATTGATATCTTGTTATCTTGTTATCGCAATAGCAAAATTGTCTCAATATTATGGTGGTCACATGGTTTTATATAGCGGTTGGTCTTACGGGCCTAACACAGAGAAAGTTCGAAAAAATAATAGACGTTACCTTTGTCCGAGTCAATTTGGTGCAATTCATTTATTTTATAAAAAGTATTTTCGGGTCGACCCATCTCATGCTATAACTCATACCTCTCAGAAACACTTATGATTCGAAAAGAGGATGCTTATGACAAGTTTCCAAGTCATAATTTGTTGTCCAAAATACCGCACTAAATACCGTACCGTGGGCGGCATACAGAGGTATAACCGCATGGGGAGATTTGGAATTGGCTTCCAACCTAGTATGTAAATTAACATTTTATGGATAGTCACACCCCCATTCATGCTATTAACCTTAAAGGTCCAGTGTATAATTTTTGGGATGATCTATTGATAGAAATGCAATATAATATACATAGCTATGCGTTCAGAGGTGTATAAAGAGCTTACACAACGAAACCTTATGTTTTATTACCTTAGCTGCTTATATCTACACACACGGCGGGTCCCCTTGCATGTAATTCGCTATGTTCTGTCAGCCGCCGACCTTTAATGGTTAGTTTTATTGTTAATACATTACTTTCATGGAAGAAGTTAACCTAGTTAAGAATCAGAGAGAAATGAATTTAGGGGGTTTTACTGAGGTAAGCACGTAACCCTCGTCCTACCCAGTGTTCAGAGCTGATCAAGCGCACTATGAGTCTGGGTAATGTCTGGAGAGCTAATGGCCTCTGTTGGCAGTGGTTGGGAAGACTTTGTTTGTGTGTCAGTGTATTAGTCCACGCCTGTGTCTGTTTATTGTCGTACCTTGATCAGGTGATATTAAGTATACACCCTCCAAATACATGCCGTTATGTCCTGTTTCTGCATGTTGTGCTTTCTACCTCCTGCTTGATCTTGAATATAGCTCTTCTTTCAACCCATTTCTGTCTGTGAGCGTCTCTATCCAACCACACATGCTTTAGTTTGGTTCGATTCCAAAGTTTATTTTTGTTCTTGCATTGGTCGGGACAGAGTTCATCTCGCTCCTTTCCCACCCTTTCATTCTCTCTATCTCTTTGTATCTCTCTTTCTTTCCCAATCTTTTACATGCGACTGTGTCCTAACCAGAGTGGAAACAAATCTGAGGTTAGTGTTATCTATTTTGTTGGCCGGGGTTAGGGTGATATGAGGTTTTGTTTGATCGAAAACTGGAGTTATGCGGGATTACACTTTGGTCTGTAGTCGTAAATGTGGTTCGCGATGGGTTTTGAAATGACGGCGCATATGCAGCTTAAAAGTTATGCTTCAATAACATGTCGATTTATAGTATTTGCAAATAAGTTGAGAGCATATACGTATGGTAGTAACTGGATTTGATCATTTATCATGATGATTTGAGGTGGTTTTAGACCCTTAAACCATGTCTACACTGGAAGTGACCGGACGACACACAGCTTGTACACATGGGATAGTCGCACCGCATCCAGTGTGGACAAAACATAAAATTATAACGGGTTCTTTCGTCGCATCGTGCCACGTCCGGTGAAGACACAGTGATGCGGTCCATAGGATGAATATATTGGCGCGCCAAACAAACGTATGTGATACAACTGTTTCAAGCTTTTTGAAGTGATAGTAGTTAGCATATTTGATATACCACTGTTGGTCTGAAGCCGAGATGTAATATCACAGCAGACACGGACTAACAGAGACGGGTCAGCTGCAGGATATGAGACGGGCAGCTTGAAGTAGTTTGGCAACTTCATCTTGAGTATCAGATAAAGGGTCAGAGAAACGGATTTCCTGTACAGGCCTGCATTTCACTTTTGGACAGTTTTTACAGTTTTATCTTGTCAAGCACCGAAGGATCATTTGTGCACATATTTGTAGTTTAGAAGATTTTTTTTGTTCTAAGCTGCAGGGGGAAGAAGTTGCACAAACGCATGTTAAGAGTGAAATTGGAGGAGGTGACTGGAGTTTTTCCAACTGGGTGAAAGGGTGTCTGCGACTATGTAATGCACTACTGTGTGGTGCATGCGAGGGGAATTTGGATCTGTGGTCACGAACTATAACCTACTTTACAGTTGTTCTCTTCTTTGTATCTCGGGATATGATGCGGGAGGTCTAAGCTTGTGTGGATAAGATTCAGAATTGGGTTGTAGCAGGAGCTGCTCTTGCGTCCCTTTAATGAATCGAATTGTTCTTTTTTGTTTCAGGTCGGTGGTGCTAAGTGAGGGGCCGTGTAAAAGAGGGTTGTAGAAAAGAACCCACTGTGGTGAGTAATGCATGAATGATATCGATGATATTCAACAGCATTGGTTTGTAAGAGACTTCTGAGGTCATTGCACTCATGCAAATACTTGTAAAACTCAAGCAATATGTAACAAGCTGCTGTATAATTCCTCAACGATATTCAAACCTGCGGTTTAATGGCAGCTAAACTGATATTTACAACAACAGCATTTTAGAAACATTCTTTTTTGGTTACGCTATGTTTACTGCATTAAAGAGAGTTATGCTGTGTTTACGCCAAACGCGTTTTATTTTATAACTTGCCAGATTCACGTCAGTCACGTCGCCCGGTGCAAATTTTCTTCTATTCGTGTCTTTGCATTTACTCCTTCAAATTGCTAAATTCACGTTTGGAGTGAACACTGCATTAGTGATATATTTTAGTATAAAGAAAGTCTAAGGCTGTTAAATGACTAATCACGATTAATCGCATCCAGAGTAAAAGTTTGTGATGACATGATATATGTCTGTGTACTGTGCATATTTATTTTGTATTTATACATGCACATGGACGTATATATTTTGGAAAAATTGCATGGATATATTTAGATGTATATATACAAGTAGTTATTGATGTTTATATTTTTCTTGTGTGTATATATATATATATATATATATATACATATATATATATATATATACATATATATATACATATATATATATATATACATATATATATACACACACATGTATGTATGTGTTTATAAATACCAAAATTAATATGCACAGTGCACAGACATACATATTATGTAACTCAAACGTTTATTTTGGGTGCGATTAATCAAAGTTAATCGTTAAACAGCCCTACTTATAACAATTTTTTTGCTCTGCACTCACCCAAATATTCCTTTGTTTAGAAATTTCTAAAATTTCTTCAAATAAATTATAAACTGTGTGAGAGGTGGAGATCATATCTTACTGTCAATCCTCCTTCCTCCACTGACTGAACCCTCATAGTTTTCAGAGAAACAGTTAAAACTACATAAACACATCATGTTTTATGCTTAAATTGCACATATATAAGAGGCAGAAGTTCTCATGTTTACATGTGAATGTTTTTAAAAAAAAAAGTAATTTGAACTTGCAGTTGCTATACTGTACTTGTGGTACAGTCCGTTGCTGTTCAGCAGCGCACTGCGCCCTACCAAAGCGTTGCTGGCTGCGCAAACCGCCGTAAATACTGATGACGCGGGAGAAGCGTGTGAAGGTTGAAACCCGTCTGTATAGGGGGTTTACATAGAAAAATGGTGGGAAAGTTGCATCGTGGGATGGAAAATCACGTTGTCTAAAAATGGCCGGGCCGGTCACTGTAGCTTACAGCACGGCACATACTTTTTGCAGTTATTAGAGTGTTCTGTACTGTAATGAAAACAGGTCACATCACATCAAGGTGTGCTCTCACACAAATGCCCTGAATATATTTTGCGGTCGCACAGGTTAATTTTAGGGAGCAAAATGGTAGCAATTTCGAGCCCAGCACTCCATCATGCCAATTGCGTAAGGAAATTGTGATCTCACAAGATCTTGTAACACCCCAACTCTATATATATATATATATATATATTAGATTTAAATAAAATATAAAACATTTTTATTTTATTTTTTAAAGGAACAATTATACAACCAACACACATTTCACATTTTTTCTGCTCGTTGATTATTTCCCACATGCACTTACATTCGCTTGCCAGACACTCTATTTGCATTGACCTAAAACTTATGTTTAAGTTTCGGAGTCATTCAGTCGCTGCCCTACACTACAGCAGTCCTATTTGATCGTTCAAAAGTGACTTTGTGATTTACTCAACATCACTTAAGTATTTGAATTTAATGTGGGGTCCACTGTGTGTATTTTGTCTTCCGTTTCAGCAGTGCGTGTGTGTGAGAGGGTGTTTGTGGGAGTGTGTGAGTGAGCGTGTGGTAGGCGTTCTCCGTCATGGGTGTGTTAGCATGGGTAAAGAGCCTGTTCATCCTGCAGCTCTTGATCGGCTTTGTGTTTGTGGTGAGCGGCCTCATCATTAACTTCATACAGCTATGCACCTGCGTGTTGTGGCCCTTCAACAAACAACTGTACCGCAAGATCAACACCAGACTCTCCTACTCACTATGGAGCCGTAAGTAGTTTTAACAAGTGGAACATTGGCATATCATCATATTAGAAAGTGCAGTGTTTCAAAAGTAATATGTATTTATATAATTTTCATTCTAATGCTGTTTGGCGACGCTGTAACCCAAAGCTACTTAAGTTCATTCACGTTAAACAGTTTATAAGTATGTGTGTTTTGTGGGATTTGAACCCATGACCTCAATGCCAATTTTTCTCTATTTCCGAATACACACAGAGCTGGTGATGTTGCTGGAGTGGTGGTCTGACACAGAGTGTATGCTGTACACCGATCAGGCCACGGTTGATAAGTTCGGTAAGGAGCATGTGATCATCATCCTCAACCACAACTTTGAGATCGACTTCTTGTGTGGATGGACCATATGTGAGAGATATGGCGTGCTGGGGGTGAGTTATGGGTGACTACTCTGTCCGTTTGGATTTGTCATTATGTCCTCAATTGCATTTTTTTCTCGTTCTCCATGCAGAGCTCAAAGGTTCTGGCTAAACATGAACTGCTGAAAGTGCCTCTGATTGGCTGGACGTGGTACTTCCTGGAAATCGTCTTCTGCAAGAGGAGGTGGGAGGAGGACAGGGACACCGTCTTCAGTGGGCTAAACCGTCTGAAAGATTACCCAGAATACATGTGGGTGAGTTTTTTTGTGGATATCGGTTAGAATCGTGAGGCGGAAACCCAACACCAGCAGTGAGGTCACGTGTGACGTGGTCCGATTCGAACTTTCCGTTGGCAACAAGTGGCTGAGGTTACAAAGTGATACGATGACTCTCTTTAACACTGATCGGGGTGATAAGCGCTGTTAAACTTCAGGTTCCTTTCGAACACTAAGTTTCTTTCTATGTTTTGGATTACACTTAGAATGTTGTGAGGTGGATGTTGTGAGAGAATTTTTCTGCAGATCTGGGAGCACAAGAACTAGACACAAAGGCATCAAGCTTTTGAACTCATTTATTTTAGAATCTACAAGTCTTTATATAGGTACCAAAAGACCTCTGGGTGGTTTCAAATGTCCAGGGGTTCACAGAATGACCAAATAATGTATGGCAGATAAGACAAAGAATGTTTAGCTTAGAAGAATCTTCCCCCCCATATGGGCAGAGGGAAACCCTTCCTCCAACTATCTAGCCAGGAATGTACTCAGTGAGCTTAACAACTTCACAATTCATTAGTTTGCATGTGTATATTCAGTTATGCGGAAATTAAATCTAACAAGCGCATTTTTGTGTGCTCTGCAGTTCCTGTTGTACTGCGAAGGAACCCGGTTTACGGAAAAGAAACATCAGATAAGCATGCAGGTGGCCGAGTCGAAAGGCCTCCCCAAACTGAAATATCACCTGCTTCCCCGCACCAAAGGATTCACAACGACTCTGCATTGCCTGAAGGGAACAGGTTAGAAAAAATACAGACACTGTTTACGGTCACATGCTGAAAGAAACAATGACCCTATCTGTACGTTTACAGAAAGCAATGTTTCCCAGGGTTGTGGCTGAATGTGGTCCACGTGAACGCACATATAAATGACTGCTTTAATAAACAAATACAGTAGATTAAAGGCAAAATGTTCAAAGTAAAATTCACAAAAATAGAGTAGCGGTCAATTATTTCTAAGAACCAACAAAAGACTTAACAAGTCAATAGCATTAGCTAGCTAGCAAGTTCAAAGTATGTCTATCTAGGATTATTTTGGGTTAGCAGCTACATAAATGCAACAAATTAATACGACCCATTCAACAGTTTATTTAAAAAAAAAATGAACATACAATAAAATGCAACAAATTGTGTATCATACAGTCCAATATTAATATAAAATCATATTTATATAAATAATATAAAATATTTAAATTAATAGCCATTAGCCAGACCGATAAAAAAAATGGGCTGTTTCCAGAAACCTTCTTAACACTACATCATCCTTAAGTTATACCTTAAGAGTGATAGCTATATACAACTAGCGGTACAAAGGTTTCAGGAAATGCAATCCAGAGCTGTAGTTGGTCTGCGAGGTGCAGTCATCTACAGAATAACGTTCTTTCTGAAAGTCACATGTTTACACGCTTTTAGCAAGTCCTGACACATCGTTCACCTCTAATGTGTTTCTGTTTCACACTTGCTGTATAAATAGAGCCGGGAGGAGAGACTCTTTGCATGTTTAAATTAACCATTTGAGGACACTTGATTTTGCTATGCAAGTTTATGAAGAATTTGCCATTGAATGAAAAAAAGTATTGTATTGTACGGTTCTTTAACTACACCTTGACATATTTCAAAATGTCTGCTAGTAACCGAAATGAGAAGAAATGTTATAGCATCAGGTGGCATGATAATAAACTTTTTTTTTTTTATATTTAAATGTAAGACGTTCGTGATGGTATCTATGATCTGAATGATTCCGGATGACTAACTGGTTTGCATGAGGTGCATTTTTCAGATTGTGGAGTGAAAAAGGCACATCATGCAAACCAGTTAGTCATCTGAAATCTTTTCTCTTGTCTCTTTCAGTTGCAGGCTGGTGTATATAAAGAGCCTTTTCTAATAAGATGTACAGTCACATGACAAAGAATGTGCACTTTCTACATGGCGCATCTTACCCCAAATATAAATGTAAATTTGCGTTAGGATCAGAAATTTCGCTTTTATAGGACGTCACTGTCCTTCGCCATCCTGCTTTTTTATACCAGTTCAAAGGATGTATTAACGTTTTCCTCTTTTAGTGCCTAATAACAACGTGCACAGGTTTTAATAATCATTTAATAAACATAATTTACTACAGTAAAGAGTTTTAATAGCTCAAAACTTCTCTTTTGTTGAAATATGTGCCGTAGTATTGCCATCTTATGCAAATTCTGTGTGCCTCGGTATATTTTGTACCCAATGCCTTGTATGTTTTAACAGTGAAAGCTGTGTATGATGTTACACTGAACTTCAAAGACAAACAGAACCCAACCCTGCTGGGTATTCTCAATGGAAAGAAATACAAAGCAGACTTGAGCGTCAGGTGAGTCACGTTTTTTGGGAGTTGACCTCAGTAAAGGCTCACTGTAATTGTTTTATACACATGAACATATGTTAGATTTCCAATGGTGGTGAGTTGTAACACCAAACCTTAACTTCAGCAGCTTTGTATATTTCTGCTGAATTGAGATTTGTTTGGATTCTGGATCTGAATTTAGTTGAGCCCTAGTTAGGTTGTCAACTGTATATAGTTAGAATATACAGCCCTCTAGTGGTCTGTATTTGTAGTGTACTGAATTGACAGCCATCGACTTCTCCATCCGCAGACGCTTTCCTGTGGAGGAGATTCCAGATGATGAAAAGGAGTGTGCTAATTGGTTACACAAGCTCTACCAAGAGAAGGTTTGAAACTCTTTAAAAATCAAAATGGATCTGGGAGTTTTAGGTGAGCTATGATTAATTCCTCATCTGTATTTTAAGGATAAATTACAAGAAAATTATGAGAAGGAGGGATGTTACCCGGGACCCACCATTAAACCCAAACGGCGACTTTGGACGCTGCTGAACTTCCTATTCTGGGCGACTCTTCTGCTTTCTCCGCTTATTAACTTCACCTGGGACGTCTTTGTCAGCGGCTCACCCCTCCTCATCATCGGCTTCATGATTTTCCTCATTGTCTGTAAGTTTTGTTATCAAATGATTCGTGATTTTAGCAGCGGGAAGGGTTTGAATCCGAGGGAATGCATTCAAGCTGTGTGTGTTAAAGCATCTTGTAGATGCAGATCCTGGAAGGTTTCATGTTTTTTACATATTCAAATGTCTTTATTTTACATATAAAAACCTTCATTTATACATATTTATATGTGTTTAAATCAGTCAGAAATGTTGATGACTCATTATGCACTACAGAGATTGTTGTCCAATCAAATGCTTTCTGTAATATGAATGGCCCCTCCCTCACAGTAAATGCCACATCAGTTTGTCAGAAATCACTTGAAATGCTATTTGAAGTTTATTACATTACACTATAATAATAAGAGTTGAGTCAACTTCAAATAATAAGACAATGTATCACAAGCACGTTTTTGAGTAAACTCATCAAACAGAGTTGGTTTTGAAGTTGTGTCATGTTCTTAAAACTCAAGATTGAACACACAAACCTCAACCATGGTTACAATCAAAAAACATTCATTAAAAAGCTCTAAATAGAGTAACAAGTATATTGAAGCATAAATGAATCCAGCAAAACGCTAATCTTTAAAAGAAAAACTAATAAGAAATACGGATTGAACATGCTGCAATGCATTTTGGGAACTTTCAAACTCTTGCAATATTGTTTGTTCAAAATACACCGTTTTGCAAGTTGTACAAACTTTATGAGGCATTTTGACCAGAAACTGAAAAAGTTCAGTCAACAGAATAATCTTTGATAAGAACATGTTTAGGCTCATTTAGTCATTTAGTTCGTTTAGTATATTTAAAATAATCGTTCGGCTCCTTTAACAAAAATTCTCTGTTTATCTTTAAAAGGAGAACATTTTGCAAGTTGGATTTTTTACAGTGTACAAAAAGAACCAAACTTTCTTTAAATCCCTACAAAGAAAAGTGCACTTGCAAAAACATTTTTTTTTAATTTAGTAAATTAACATAAATTGTCAGATAAGTGATGAAATCTTTTGCAAATATCCGTCGTAGTCACATTCATGGGGGAACCGGGAGTTCATTGCATCGAGTCAATGCATTATGTCTCGTAATCTTCATCTTTCTCTCCGCAGCTTCTGTAGCGGTCCGTCGGCTCATCGGAGTAACCGAAGTCAAGAAAACCGGCTCCAGTTACGGCAACATCGAGGCCAAGAAAGAAAACTGAACGCGACGACACCGAGTGGCCACCGTGTACCGTTTACCCTGCAGTCCATCCTCAGGCTTCGAGCTGGCCTGTGTGCAGTTATCCCTCTTTTTACAACGAATTAAAAAAGTTAAATCATTCAGAATTGGGGTGATATAGATATATAACTATAGAGCTAACTTAATATGCTAACGTGCAAAGGTATTGATCGCTTTAGTGAACTAATTGGAAAACGAAGGAGGGGAAGACGAATCGTTCACGCGGTGGTGATGGCGACACACTCGTCTCCAAGGACGTCGAAAGAAAAGATTGATGAGTGACACAGATCACCTTCTCTTTAGCTCCGCCCCTTTCACTGTGGAACACGTAGTTACGTAGTCTCGCTTTTTTCTGTCAACTTCTGATTTTTTATTATTATTAACATTTGTGTTCTGAAGTATGGGCCACACCACATCTCCGCACATAAAATACCTAACTCCCGCTAGCCATTTCACGTATGGATTTTCAGCCATAGCCACACCATTCAGAGACTGATTTGTTTTCTTTTTATTACAATCCGTGTTTCATTTCACAGGGAAACTGAGAATTGTGAATGAGGAGATCTGTCAGGGGTCTCTTGCTGCTAAGGTCATTGATACAGCAACATTATGTTTAAATGGATTGAGCAGGGTTTGTGTCGCACACCATCTCCTGTGATCTGTCATCTACAACTTTTTTCCCCTCTTGAAACCTTTTTCACAATGGTGTCTTAACCTTCTTGCCATCATTGTGATAGTAGGTGTATTGAATAAAGTGGAAAATGTTTTTAGGTGTATGTATTCTCTTCACGTGGGACATCTCTCGTGTTTAATGTAGGCCACAGTTTTATCTGCCGACAGTTAACTGACACTATGATATCCATTCACTGTAAAATCTAGGGCTTAAGAGTCGAGCTATTGTGAACGTAGCCAAAAGACCCGAGAAGGAAATAAACGCAAAGATTGTTAAAGGATGTTTAGTGTGTAACTTATGACACTACTGACTTGACTTGTAAATAAACACTAGAAAATTCTTCTAGACTTTACAAGGTTTGTGATAACTTGTTTCCTAATAGCAATTGAACAATCTTCAAACGTTGCTTTGGATGTATGCGAGTATCTTGGCTGGCACGGTAAATCCTGTTGTGGGCACATAACGAATGATCTGTCGAATACAAACCCATCAACACTTCCATGGCTTCCTAATGTCATTCTTACTCGAAATGTGTCTGCTGTTGTACATTTTTTTAAAGATTCCTTATTGTTTTATAACAGTGGAATAGTCCATCCAAATTATACCAAACCTGTATGTTTTTTTTTTTCTGCGAAACACAAAAGAAGGTTTTTTTGACGGCCATTGATAACCAAACTTTGGACCCCATTGACTTCGATTGTATAGACACAAAAGCATGGAGACGTTTCTTAAAATATCTCCACAGATAGTCACAAAAAGGTTTTGTATGGCATGAGGGGAAATAAATGATGACAGAGATTTTTATTTTTGGGTGCGCTGTCCCTTTAAGAGACTTGGAAAGATGCAGCTTCTATTGCAAGAGCCCTTCACCTCGAAACTATTCCATGTGCTGATTTTACTCCGCTCAGTCCAGTTATGTTTGTTCTCAATTCAATCTCTAATATGTGTAGATCACAGATATTGCTGCTGTGAAGTCGATAAGCGTTTTTGTGACCTATATCATTCGCATACGGTGTTTGGATAATTCACAGAGATCTGCTTAAAGGAACGGTTCACCCAAAAGTGAAAATTCTACCTTAATTCATAGTCATATTGTTCTAAATCTGTACAAATTTCTTTGTTCTGTTGAACGCAAAAGAAGATATTTTGAAGAATGTAGGAAAGCAAACAGTTCTGGGGCACTTTTGACTACTATTGTTCACAAAGAAATATATACAGATTTGCAACAACTCAAGGTCGAGTCAATGCAGACACAATTAAAATTTTATGGTTGAACTGTCCCTTTGTGTGTGTGTGTGTGTGTGTGTGTGTGTGTTTCTGGCCTTGTTTTTATATTCCGGTGGGGACCTAAATCTGGAAACACCAATTCATGTGGACTTGTGACACGGTGGGGATCAAAATTGAGGTCCCTATGGCTTTCTAGGATGATAAGTGGTTGGATTAGGGATAGGGGATAAAATATTCAGTTTGTACAGTATAAAATCATTATGCCTATGGACTGTCTCCACCGAGATAATAAACCAGGCATGCACGTGTGTGAGTTAAGGGATAAAAGATGTGTTGTTGACATTTAGGCAGACCAAAGTTTATAAAACTATAACATGGCTCTGCCAGGTTTTGTTTTTACCTTGCCCTGTTTAAAGGATAAGTGGGGATATTTCAATGTCTGTGTCATTTTTTATTTGTACCTTTTCTGAAAGTTATGCATCAATTTAGAAAGCTAGGGAATTGCTTTTGTGTGTTTTGTCCATAAGGAATGATGTTTGCTGATCTGGGATGGGTTTCCCACCATTGCTACTGCATATTAAAAACTGGACTGACCCCAGAACAGTTTTAGTGTGAAATGTGTTGATACCAACCCTGGTCCAAATTTTGGACTGATGTTTAATAATAGGGAGGGTTCCCATACTGAGTTTGAGAGACACATGGTCGCCTCTGTTTAACATATTTTAGGGATATGTGAATGAAGGCTACGTGGACCTTGAAATTTAGTCTTCTAAAAAATCTCACAATTTTTTAGAATTATAATTCATTATAATCCTTTAGATCAAGTAAAACATTCACTTTTGGAACGGTTGTTGCTTCCTTTCATTCTGTGAAACTCGGGGAGCGTAGAAATCTGTGTTTTGAAATTTAGAATGTACTGCGAAAGGCATTTAATAATACACCTTATACGCTTTTAGATAAAACAAGTTTTTTTGATAATGTAGACATCTACAGTTGGTTTTAAAGGAAAAGTTAATCTCAAAACTGTGTTATTTCTTCCTCACCCACATGACGTTCACAGCTAAAACAAATATTATCGATTGTTTTAAATGTAATGCAATGTGTATACACGATTTAAGGTATTTTCCACATACCGTGGATGTTTGTATCTCCTCTTTGCCCCGCCTCCCTGAAACATGCAAATTTTTAACAAAGATCATCTCTCTGAAAAGCGAGGTGTGCTACGATTTGCCAGTTAACAAGTGCGTAGTGATTGGTCGAATACTGCAAGCGTGTGACGGAAATGTAACGCCTCTTCCCATATTTGGAACATCAGGTTCAAAAGCAATTGTACTGACAGATACACCCACCTTACTTATGTATACATTTGGGCGGTCTTAGTCAACTTATACCAGGAATTACGCGAGGCGTTTCCGGCAGGTCACTTTTAGAAAGAATGCATCTTTTGTTCCGACACTTTCATTTTTGTAATTTTACGTGTCTAATACATGCATGGGCAACTTATTACAAACCAGAGACACAGAAAAACACCTGTTTGCACCATATGACCCCTTTAAAACATGTTGAAAGTCATGTGGGTGTGTAAAAAATAACCCAAATTTGATTTAGGGATTAACTTTTTCTTTAATGTGTAACAGACCTTGCACAAGAAGTTAAGGTCAACATTGAAAACTGGAATCTTGTGTTCTTTACTTTTTGATGATTAAAGGCGATTTTAGTTTTGTAAAAAAAAAGTATTTGAAGTTGCAAAATGTGAGAAAAAAAGTAAAAATTGAAATGCATGTCATCTTTGAGGCTGAGTAAATGATGATAGAAGTTTATTGGGTGAACTATCCCTTTAAATCCTACTGAAATAGCTACACCCAAACACAAAACAAAGCACCTTCGTACTACATTTACACATTTGGCAGAGTTTCGATCTACTTTTACAGCTGATTGTTTACATTATGGTAATGTAACTAAAACCATTTTTATCAAGGATCCCTTAAGAAAACTAGTTATGGTTTTAATTTAGTAAAAGTGTAGAGCCATATTGTTATACTCATTATCATGCATGTATGTATTGATACAGTTTGACAACACGTATAACAATTAAACTATGGTAATAGTGAGACAATAAAATATTTTTTTGTCCTATCGTTCTACTACCACCAAAGCAAAAACTATGTTCTATAGTTGAACCCTGATACGTTTTTGGCAGGGTAGTGTCTAGTAAATAAACTCAATCACAATTGTATTTCTGCTCCATTGAAGTGAGAAAAACTACTTAACTTATTTGATGCCTTCTGTGATACTTTTTAACAACATTATATCTGTATACATATAATTGCAACACTACAAAGAAAAGGAGATATTTGCAAACTAGCAGTTTTACTAGGACACAAAACTAGTCGATAGTGTCCCTGAATAGTTTGGTTTTCCACATCCTTCAAAATATTTTCAAATTTTTCATATGTATTAATTTATTTGTTCAACAGAAGAAAAGCATTTTGAACAGATTTGAAACAAATTGAGGAAGAGTAAATGGTGACAGTATTTTCATTTTTGGGTGAACTATCTTATGGCGCTCTCTTGCTTACCATTAACCAGATGACATCCACTAATAGAACCCAACAGTATAAACACCCACAGAAACCTTTATAGTTTCCATTAATCCTTCAGTATTTTTGTGATGGCTTCAGCAGGGTGAAGACCCTATTTGTTTCGGTTGAAACTTGAGCCTTTGAGGCTTTAAGTTGCGAAACGCAAATGCTGCATCTTTAAGATGATAAGAGTGCTGTTTTAACACGCATCCGGTCATGCGCATCTTTTAAATTCAACTGCTTACCGAGCAAACCAAACAAAATGAGTCAGATGAATGACCCTAAATGTAACCACGGTTCCAGTTCGACTAGTTTTTACTACTGTCTCACTACAAAACGTTTGGGCATGATGTTAGTTAAACAATGGCAACGCCGGTGTTAATGAATCCACAATAGTTACACTTTTGCTAAACCATGGTTTGTTTTCCTAAGGCTTTAAACACCTTCGATCCCCACCCCCCGTCATTTGTTTCCCGGACACCCCTCAGTGAACGAGATCAGGTCACATTTGCATGTGTAAGCAAGCGCGCTCATCCATTGCGGACATAAATAAGGGGGAAGTCTCCGAAGAAACTGTCTGTGGCAGCAAAAATAGAACGAGTCGTGACGCTCTCTAAAAACACCAGAGCGCGTGAATGCGCGTAAGGTTGCGAGCTGGCCGCCTGACTTGCGTTGGGGCTATTTGGCACCGTTGTGTCCAACATGGGACGCTGCTTTTTATCGCATCAGATCGATGCCTTGAATATTCTCCACGAGCTGCAAACGCACAAGAAAACCCGGAGCTGCGATGGAGACGGCGCGGGTCAGTCTGGAGTAGCACCTGTCCGCAGGTGCGAGTCGCGCAGGTTGAAGACTATCGCGGAGAGAGCGCGAGAGAGCTGCGTCACGCGACTCATCGATATATTGACGCGGCTGATTTCTGTAGAAGAAGACTTGATCAAATGCGCATCTCAGCACGAAAGAAGTTTGCTCAGGAGAAAGGTAAAACTTTTACTGTTCGTATTTTTGTGATTTGCAATAAAACCACAGCAAGAACCTGCGTGTATTTACTATAGTAGCCCAGTCTGGAGTGAATTGTTGTATATGAGAAATTAGGCTACGACACAAAATACAGATTGACAATATATGTTTGGTGGTATTAACTATAATTAATGTAGTCAATGGCGCAGAATGCTTTAAAACCATTTTAAAGTAAAAAAAAAAAAAAATAGTATCTTGGCGGCAGTTCACCATAGTAAATATGAAAGTGTTTTTATGTACAAATCCCTATGTTTTAATTGTTTCTCTATTGTGTTACGTAAACCACGTTAAAAGTCTGTACACACTTATTTTTAGCTTTACTCTAGAATCTCTTAGGGGAATTTACCATGATTTTACTATGGTAAAACTATATCTTATCTAGCATTTTATCTAGTCATTTATTATAGTAATGACAAGTATTATTGACAGAACAATGGTTCATTGAGGATATCAGTCAATGTTTAATATATTCAAATGATCTAAATACACAGTTTGTCATGAAATGCACATTGTTAATGTTTGTCTTTAAATGCTATTTCACCTCTTTTCCGTCTCTTATAGGATAGCATGGACCTTAAGAACATCTGCTTAAGGATGGCTCTCGGTGAAGATGCTTCGTGCTCGGATAGAGACTTGAGGGAACTTCGAGATTGTCTTCAGCTCATCGTCAGGAATCTGCTCGCAAGTGTGCAAGATGAGAACAGTCTGCCCTCCACCATGACCAGACACAAGCTGAGAGAAATATCCAACTCCTTCCCTGACATCTGAAGATCTGTGGATCTGATATTTCATGGCATTGAATTCTAAGGAACCTCTACGCTACTTCAAAGGTCATGAACGGAAGACCGACTTTTCTAAGGAAAGAACTATAGGCCTACTGACAAAAGTGAAGATGTTAGGGTTATCTTTAGATTATGAGGTGTTCTTCATAGTTATTGTATAAATCAGACTGAAACTCTCCAGAATCCTGCCAGGGTGGCTCACAGCATGACTGTACAGGTAAAACGAGTCTGAATGTCCTGAATCTGCTTAACTTGCTGGGTGGGATGCCTGAGCGATGTCACACCTCAGGGATGTGTTTGGTGTGGGAGGCATTGTCATCGGATGGTAAACAAAGGAACAGCTGGATGGGAAGTCAAGTGAATTGGTTGGAGGATGGGTGTGTTAAAAATACAGTGTTTTGCTGAAGTATTATGTTAACTTATTACTAATAAAGTCATTCTTGGTGATACATCATTTTTTTCTTTGTTTAAAAATGATCAAATCCGTATACCATTGTGGTTATAAAGTGGATGATTTACATTTATGCATTTGGCAGACATTTGTATTGTATTCTACTATACTTTTCATTTTTAAGTACGAGTAATCCCTGGGATTGAGCTCATTACCTTGGCGTTGCTAACACCATGCTCTAACTACTGAGCCACATGAAAGCTGAAAATGTATAATGGGTTAAACATTAACACGGCCTCACAGTTCATTCATATTTGTATATACAAATGGTTAATGCTAAATAACACGCTAACCATATAAGCATATATGATAAATACTACAATTATCATGGCTCCTGTAGTTACAGGCAATGCTCAATTTATCTTTACTGTGGTTTTACTAAAAATACCATGGTTAAACTGGTAACTGTAAAAAAACGTGGTTGTCTTCTCTAAAGGTTGTCAACTGTATGTATAACATTACCTTCTCCTGTCGCTAGATGGTGCACAAAACCAGCATTTTACTTAAATTCTTAACTTTGCGCTTTCAGTAAATATTTATCTATTCATTTAACAACAATAATGTTTCCCGGAGAATTTTAGTATACCCACCAACTACTTCCCCTAGGTGAGAATATTTTTTAATGAAGCTAAGAACTGTTGGGCTTTACGTCACTCTCTTATCACGAAGTTAACTATATTGCGCAACGTAATTTCTCAGACTGTCTCTTTGAGTGTTATGTAATTTAAGCAGAAATTATGAATGTCAAGAAACCCATTTCTTGAGAGTCGTGTTGTGCAATATTTTCATGATATATTTATGAACAATTTCTTAGAAATTGGGAAAGCCCCGCAGCCCTCTTAGAAAAAACAATTTCTTAGAAATTGTGAATGTTTAATCGGGCAAACGATCATTAAATGACATAACGATGTATAAATTGAGTTTACTACACTACAAAATGTTAAAATAAAATATTATAAGCCAACGTTTGCATAAAATCGGTAGGCACGTATGATGTTATTAATTGTTTTGGTTTTACTTTCCTGGCCCCACAGATGATGTGGATCAAATTTATTAACAGACATGGACAGACAAAATTATTTTAAGTAGGAAATGTAAAAAATATTTTAAGGAAACATTAAATGTAGTCGAAAAAAATATTGAGGCATTTAATATTGTGTTTAGTCTCTTTGTTTACAAATGATGAACTCGCAAACTTCTGAAGTCTGCTTACGCAATATCAAGTCAGATCACTAGAGGGCGCCCTGCACACATTTTTACATAAAACGTCACGGGTACAAAAAACACTCAGTACGGTGTTTATTAGATGGCATCATATGCCATCTGTTTCACATATTTAAATTGGCTTATTGAGTGTGAAAGATTCACCCACTTGTACGTTATGACGGTATGTTGTTTTATATTTATTCTAGGTTTACCATCCAAGAGGAAGTGTTCTGGTGACCAATTGAAATCAAACTGAAACAGCTTACTATCGAAACCAACACAGTCATTTTCAAATTTTCCCAGTCATATTTGCAAATTTTTGTCATCTGACAAAACTATAGATGTATGTCACACTTTACAGTAAGGTTTACAGTATTTGTTAACATTAGTTCATGCGTTATATATAATCGTACAATGAACAATACCTCTACAGAATGAATTAATCTTATTTTAAGGTAATTCTCACATTTACTAATATTTTTTTTAATTAAAAGTTGTAACTGTTCACATTAGTGAACATTCACACAGTGAACTAACATGAACCATTGCATTGACATTTACTATATAGCTCATGGTTCATGTAAACTAACACATGTTTTCCCACACAACATAATTATGAATCATTAAATTGTGGTTAATGTCTTCAGGGTTAATCTGAAGTCAAGGCTGACCTGAAGTCTTATTTGAGACACACGGAGGTCTGGGTTGAGCCATTGTGAGCACACCGACAGACCGGTGAGAAGACGTTGTGGCGACTGCTGACAGTATGTTGTGGGATGGGTGTCTGGGGTGTTACGTCACTTCCTGGGACACGGTGAGACCAGACCGAGACAGATGAGTAAATAGATGAGTGTTGTGTGAGCAGAAGATCAGACGAGAAAGCTGGGCTCTGTTGGGGGTCTATAACTGTCTGTGTGTCTGGCTCTCTGTCTTTCTTCCACCCACGCTGTCTGTCTCCGAATTAGTCTTCTGTGTTTGCTGTATCTATCCTGTTTTGAACTTGATTGTGTTTGTCTTGTTTGTGTTTCTTTTGTGTTTGTGACTACATGTGTTTACATAGAAAAACAAGCTAACAAGTTCGTTGTCTTGATTTATTTATTTATCATAAGATACTACGGTTACTGCTAGTTGACTTTGGTTTATTATTGGTTTCACTCATCAAAAATACATTGATTGTTAATTTTTTAAGTTTTGAGGATAAATTCACAAAAATGATAATCCACGACAGTTCTAATGAATTTGTTCATTTACATCTTGTAAAACTGGCGCCACCAAAAATGATTTTTGACTAAAAACTGTTTTGTAACTGAGATAAACCTCCTGTGACAACCTGCCCCGTTCTCTTTCATAATATCACCTTCCTGTCATCTACTTCCTGCCGTCATTAACTCTGTCTTCTCATGCGGATGGTGGGCGTGATGTGTACAATGTGAGCATCTGGTTTCGGGCACGTTTTTCTCGCGGGGTCACATTATTTTCTTAACTTTTCTTTTAATTCCACTCTTTCTTTTTTCTCTATTTCGCTTTCCTCAGATGAACAGCCAGTCAGGGACTCATGGGAGGTTGTGACCGGAAGCCCTGAGTGTGTGCACATGTGTGTAAAGCCTCACCCTGTGAGTGGGTGATGACCCCTCACTCTCCAGCACTGTTGACTCCGCGTGTGCGTATGTGAGGGCCCCGGCCCCCAGACGGCTATCTCCCGGGTTCAGTCTCACACTGACTGAATAGAACCTCCACTGTGTTCCACTGCGGGGCTTTCCCGCACGATTCAAAGTATGATTCATTATCCAATCAGAGGGAGGGTGACGCATCCCTAAGTGATCTTATCGGACCCGGTGCCCACGCTCGGCCTCCCAGATGCTCCCATTTGCTGAAGAAACAGAATGAATGGGGTTATTTTTAGTTTGGAGAATCTTAAAAATAGACTTCACGGGGTGTGGTTGGACCTTTCGCCATCACGGCCCGCATCTGAGAAGAAATGTGGTCGGATGAAGTCACGAGAAATTTCGTGACTCGTGTTTGGTCATTTTGAGGGGCTTGGCGCAGTTTATTCTGTTGTGTTTTAGAAACGGATGTAAATGCATTTATTTTGATGTCTGTTTTAGTAACACCAAAGTTTTCAGTGTTTAATCTTTACTCCTCAGGATATTTACTGCATTTAAATATCATGAAGATGCCTGAATATGTGTTAATTTAAGGAAATTATTGTCCGTCTTATGTTCCCATAAGAAGTTGTCAAACAGTGCCAATGTTCATTTACATGCACAAGTGAAGTTCATACTTTCATCGCAAAGTAAATCACAGATGAGATCTCCTTAATATTTACAATTATAATTAATTTTAGAAATCAATAGGATCAACTGGAGAGCTAATGTTTTTTTCCTAAGTCAGATATTTCTGCTAAGGAAATCTCAAATGTCTCTTAGAGTTTTAGAAGAGATTTCACCAAATGTCACAAACTTAGCTCAGATTTGTCAAGTCTGCCATCAAAAGTCAATATTATTAAAGATTTCTCTAGAAACTCAAACATCTCTCATCAAATTTACCTAAATCCAGAGTCTTCTGAAACAAATCTCTGAGCTATACGAAAGATCAATGAAATACTCCTCAGGGATTTTGCTGTTTCACCTTCGAAATGAAAATTCTGTCATAATTTGCTCACACTGTTGTCTTTTCAAACCTGTGTGATTTTCTTTCTTTTGCAATGTACAAAATAAGTTATTGTGAAAAATGATGGCAACCAAATACCGTTGCCCCCCCTTGACTTCTATTCTATGGACACAAAACCAATGCAGGTCAATGGGGACCAAACGTTTTTTGGTTACCAACATTTTTTACAATGTCTTTTTTGTGTGTTATGCAGAAAAAAGAAAGTTGTACAGGTTTAAAATGACAAGAGTTTAAATAAGAGCAAAATTTTAATATTGAAGGTGAACTATTAGTTTGATCTCCTTAAGCAATACTGTGACGCACATTTAGTAAGTCTCAAGTTTTCTATTTGTGTATTTTTTACAAATAAAAATTTCTCACGAACGTAAAAAGGTTATTTTTGACACCAGGCAGTTTTTAAAAAAAAGTTGCATTTTAAGTTTGTGTAATATTTGTGTGAAGAACTGCTATAGAAATTTGTTCATGCTCATTTCTCATCAGATTTATCTCTGATTCTTTGGTGATGAGTAAGTCTGTCTTTACGAGAAAGCAGGAAGCTCATGGCCTCTTTTGTGCTCGGACTCGAGGAAGGTGATGAAAACAGTTTTTTGAGCGTTTTAATGAGAGGTTTGTGGTTACAGTATGTTTGTATAAACAACAATAAAACATGAAGATGAGGATTCTCAACTTGAATAAAGGCCTGTTTTGAAAAGTCCAAACCGTATTCGATATGGGCTTTCACGGCCTATTGAATGGATATTCCATTTGAATCCAGTTAGTGTTAAGACGAAACCGGTCAAATCTGCAGGTGTGTACTGAGTTTCGACCCGTTTTGTATGTGGGTGTACATGAATGCATTTCATATTTCCATTACAGAAGGACTCTGCACGAAACCATACGAATGAAAGAAATTACTGATAGTTATAGTCTCACGGTTTGAGTTTCATTGTCTGCTTGAGTCACCGGGAAGAATCCCTTTCTCCGGATGAGAATATGATGTAATGGAATGTTGAGGTCATCTTGTGGCTGCCACAAGTCGAGCCTTTAATCAGATTCTCATAAGACAATTAACCTTCACAGAGTCTCTTTACTTCTCTGTTCTTGCATTCGATTGAGTCTAAGAACAGCGGTTTAGAAGTCATGAAAGCTTATTTTGGTTATAAGATGCATCACTGTCTGACTAACCTGACCACAGTCGAGAGGCGAAGACTGTAAATTCTTGTTTTAAACCACAGACTAAGTTTGAGCTCACACCTGCGACGGGTTTTAAATGTTTCCTGTGATGTAATGAAAGAACGTACGGCCTCGGTTTTGAACGTACGGCCTCGAATTTTAGACTGACACCATGGAGTTCTCAATCAACGTTTTAGACCCAAATGAGAAAATTGAGATGTTTTAGAAATATATTGAATATAAAGACGATGAGGAAAGCATATCTTTGATCGTTTTGATTCAACGATTTTGATAAGAGTTAAAATCTTGGATTTTGGTGTCTTGGCCAATTTAAGCCGTCTGGTATAATGTCCAGATCGCATCAAATTTCTAACGGATCCTCTGATATTTTCACTGGCAATTGTCCAAACGTTGAACCACACTTCTCACATTGTTCTCATTTCCAGATAGCACACATACATCTGGGAGACGTCTATTAGATATTTGCATTTACATTTGCAAGGCGTCATATAGACATCTAGAAGATGTCTGTAAGATGTTTATGATTTAGAATATTTGTAAAACTGCTTTCTCTAAGATGTGTATCAGATGTTTACACACCGGATGTTTTCCTGATCTTTAGCAGAAATCTTACAGACGTACCAGTGCAATCTTTGTTGTATCCCTTATTTTTGTAAATCATTTTGGATGAAAGCATCTGCTAAATGCCTGAATGTAAATGACAACATTTTTCATATTTTTTCAGTCAGGAGAAAATCAGAAAAACGGGACAACATGCCTCTCAAAGTTTTACAACCTAAACTAACTTTTGCACCTCTTACCACCTCAAGCAAATCAGGTTACAGCAATCCTCTTTTAGGATTATTTTCCTCGGGTTCAGTCGTTGTAGCTTAACTCGCTCTACGCCTCTTTCACATACCAACAAATGTAAGAATATAATTTATCTCACAGTTAACATTTGCTCCAGAGTTCAGATAACTAAGCCTTCACTTCAGAAACCTTGGATGGGTTACTTACGTCTCTCTCTATGTGTCTGCAGGCCCGTGTTCAGTTAAAGTCATGTGTGAGCGTTTAATTGAAGACGTATGCACGCTCACCGTTGCACCCTGTCCCTCTTTTTGACACAATTGGACCGGTTGATGATGTCTCATGGGAGACATTAGTCAGTGAAAAAGCAAATACTCCATTTCGAATCCGTGTTTTCAATTTGGAGGCACATGGTTTGAATTAGGGTCATGCTTACTGAGGTGGGTGAGTGGGAGGGTTACCCTCAGGACAGAGGTGAGCCAGGGCTTTCCATACACCCGCAGAAAATACACACCCGCATTTACACGTTAGGAATCAGCATTGTTTTCTTTTCAGTGGTTTTAAGGATGGATGTTTGGGAATATAGTGTTTATATTGATTACAGTTGTATAAAGGTGTGTAAAAAATCTTATTTAGTGCTTTTTTGCAGGCAAAATCTGCTTTATGAATTGGAAAATGGAAGTATTTGATGTGTCCCAGATTTATGTAAAACCTGTACTAGTTTGAACTAGTTTCAGAATGTTGCAAAATGACATTTTGTGTATCAAAACAATGTTAATTTTTTTATTTAACGATTTTCCTTTGCCACTCTACATAAATGGAATCTCGGCATATGTCAAATCTTTAAAATTTTTATTCCTCAATATTAAATATTTATTTTTTCAATATTTATTTTACATTCATGCAGTTTGGCAGAGGCTTTAATCCAGATGCTTTTATTTTTTAATATATTAATTATTTTTTATATTTATTTAAATGTTCTGCTTTTACCACTTTACTAATGTGACTTTGGCAGATGCTTTTTTCCCAATCTTTTTATTTTGTATTCTTTAATTTATTTTTACAATATATATTTTACATTCATTTAGTTTGGCAGAGGCTTTTATCAAGACACTTTTATTTTTATTCTTGAATATTAATAATTTTGTATATTTATTTAAAAAAAAAAAAAAATTTGTCACTTTACATTTATGGATTTTGGCAGAGGCTTTTATCCAGACGCTTTTTTATTTTTTCTTCTTTAATAAATATGTAATAGCACGTGATGTCATATTTCCATAAACAGCTTTAAGCTAAACAAAATCAAAGATGCGTAATTTTTGTGGCCGAGCTAAATCTAAATTAAATTTTGAGATTTATCTGAGCTTCTTCCCCTAACCTTTAAAAAAGCATTTCTCCTTTGATTTTTTTTATTCTGAAAACAGGCACGAGGGCAAGTCTGGAATTCTAGGATTACATCATCCCCTATGATGTCATCATCATTGGGTGACTTTGGCATGCGTTGCGAACGGGTGAAGTCAGGCAAACTATCGCTGCCCGGCGAAAATCATTTATTAAGAACCCTCGGGCCACTGTATCCGTACATACATCTGTTAGCCCCACAATCCGGTCGCCTCTCCTTTCATTACACCCGTCTCGTCAAGGGGACAGTCGACGGAGGGTGACGTCTTCTACATCTTGAAAAAAATGCTGTTGTGTTTTTCTCTTGGGGGACATCATAATGATTTGATTTACTGGCCGTCATATGCTTAACCTCCCTCCCAAACACAAATGCATGCCTCTCCTGGCAAAACCAGTGGTGGCAGGGATGGGGCTGCCGGACATCTCCGGACTGAAATCACATTCGTTCTCATTAGATTCTGATAGTGGCAGCTGGCGGCACGAGCCAGAGTCGTAAAAACTCACTACCTCTCTTGCCATTACCTCATTCAGATCACATCACACCATGTCAGCCCTTCTCCAGCGCTGCTGTGTTCTTATTGCCGATTGCTTGCTTTTTTTTGGCTTGTCAGGCTTTCTGGCTACTTGTCATATTAATCTAGTGAATAGTAAAGATGTGGCCCGTCCTCAACCTGGAAATTAAGCAGGTTTGTGGTCGGCTGAGCAATTTGCATATGAAGGTGATATCAATATGACAGAAAAAGAGATATATAACCTGCATATGTGTAACACAAAAGAAGATATATTTTGAGAAATGTCTTTGTGGTTTGTGTTCATACAATGGAAGTCAATGGGCGTCACTGTTTGGTTTCCAAGATTCTTCAAAATTGCTTATTTTTTGCTCTGCTGAAGAAGAAAGGTCAAACATGTTTGGAATGACATGAATTTTGTCAAAACTTTCATATTTTTGGTGAACTTTCCCTTTAAAGGTTCATCAAACCATTGTTTTTGCCACAAATCACTTGACTCCCTGTTAATCAATCTTAATTCACAGACTTCTACAGAATCTCTATTTCAGATTCATCAAGGGCAGTTAATGGCGGTTAACTGTGTTCAGACGTTCCTCGGCATGGCCGAAAAGCGCATTCTGCCCCCCCCTTTTCGCTCGTTTGTCATTCGCTGTAAATATTTTGTCAGGATGGTTTTTACAGATGGCTGTTTGTTTTACAGCAATGGCGGAGGTCAATGGAGATTGGCTCCACGAGATGGACTAGCTCGTTCCCTAGAGACGTCTGTCCGTAGTGAGGCCCGGTGATAGATGAAGTGAGCGAGGGATCGGGTCCATGTTCAGTTGAAGTACTCCATAGCTTCCATTACTGTGGGTGACGCTGTATGATGAACTGTTTTATGTTCTGTAGTCTGGCATTTGTTTATTGGACAGCATTGACCCGCTGTTATGTTGCGAATGATTTGTCATTGGGTATGTAGTTAATTGTGTTTAAAGATTGACAGCCAGATTTGTTGATGTTCCAATAGACCTTACATCTTAGATTTATTGTGTCTTTGATATTTTACATGAAAAAAATGCCTTTATGTCATCGCCGTGCATCCCAAACCGTGGATGTCCAAATTCCCTGCTTTTCAGGAAATGGAAAAAGCATTTAATTTTTATTTAAATGAATAATACATTTATTTGTGACACAATGGCAAAACCAATTGACAAACATAAAGGGGACTAAAACAAATGATTTATGACAAGAAATAAAAATCACGGCATGAGCGATATGCAAAATATATCCATAACATCCGTTTTGGTATGTTACTTCCAGTCAATTCACAATGGATAAAATCCAGACCAACCCATATATATTTCCTTGTTGAAATTTTATTTGTATGTTTGTTTTTTGTATATGTGTATATTTTCTGTGTTAAATTATAAAATATGAAGTATTTTTGTATAGGCCTACCTAGATTTATATTTATAAAGATTTATTGGTGATGGGTATTAAAAGGAAATAAAATAACACAAGGAAGTGGAATAACAAAAAGTTTACAATTACTAAAATAATTTTTTTTCCTTATAAAATAAATGTTTATTTGTAAAATGTATCAAAGCTTTTAAATGGAAAGACTTATTTGAGTATTAAAAAAACTCATGAAAAACAATTCATCAGGGATGAGGAACAGGTTGCGAACAGTTGACTGTCACTGTCACTGTACGATCTTTCCCCAGAATAATTTTTCCGAGAACTTAGGGGTTTCTGAAGCATATATCAGCTTTAGTGATGAGACTCACGGTATGAAAGACGTAAATCAAACAAAGCAGTAAGGGCAATAAATTTAAAAATGTATCTTTTCATCAGCACTAGGTTTTGCTTACCGGTTTGATTTATTGGCAGGTTATCTGTCTTGCATTCCCGTCTTGTGCGCGCACACACACACAGGTGAAGTTTGTCTCGCACCCAGAAACCGTTGTGAAAGCCATACACACAAGACCATTGAGATGTTTCTTGGGTCAAAGCCACATACAGTGATGTCACTGTGCTTATTCTGAGTCTTTTCCTATAATGTATGCTGACTTAAGCAGTCGAGCACACACACATACACATATTACCTCCAAGGTAATATATTTAAAACACCAGTCTGTGTGAGAGTGTGTTGAGTTTTGCATAGGCAAGATATGTTGCAAAGGTTTATTCTTGGCTATTGTTTATAACAATATGAACGAAGCCAAAGTCCACTGGATGTGTTTTAAGTTGTTTTTCTCTTCATCATTTTGCATGTGGTTTTATGTGTGTTTGTGCGACAACTGTCGTTTACCTGAAACTTTTATTAAAACCATATGTCCACTCCTTTTTCATTTTCACATCTTTCAAAATCTGTATGACTTTTTGTTTTGTTTTCGTATAACACAAACTGTCCTGTTGTTTTTAATAAAGTGGAAGTGAACAGTGACCACAGTCCACAAGATTTTGACGGTTAACATTTTAACACGTATCTTATTTTTAGAAAGTTGCTCACACAAAGTTCTCATGGTTTCAGAAAACAGTGAATCTGTGATATCGGCTCTTTTTAAGCATCTTTTTTGTTCAGTGTATAGCTTGGTAGGCCGTGTACCGCCTCTTTAATGCCTGTCTAACAACGGCTGAGTTTTATAGTAAACTATTACATGATGATTCAAGGAAGATTCTCTTTTCTTAGACAAAACAGTGGATATGAAGAAAGACATTTTGTAAAATATAATTTTATTTCTCCATGTGAAATTATGAAAGCAGACCGTTTTTCATTTATCCTTAAAAACAAAAAAGCGTATCATCCTAATAAAAGCTGACAAATGTTCTTTGTTTTAATATGTGTCTCTAAAATAACAGTTGCGTGTATTTTAACATCTCTCCCAACTCTATCATTTTTCTCTTCTCTTGTTTTCCCAACAACACTTGAGAGTCTCACGGATTTAAACCATCTCTTGGTCCCACAACGATCCCTTTGGGACCGAGACGCATTGTGTGTTTAGTCTGGTGTATGAAAAACCGAGAGACAAAAAAGGCGAGGAGGAAACACAAGCCAACACACAAACACTGGTCACAGAATTTGTACTCTTGCGTTTGACAAACGCCTCACACTGTGTGCATGTGTGTTCAATACATGTGGTGTTGCATTCATAGGTGTGTGCGATGATGACATCATCCTCCCCTAGCCGGCACCACTGGGGGCATTTTAACAGTCTCCTGTGTTGCTGTTGTGTCTCGCAACTGCCCACGGATGACGACAGGAATGTTGGGTACAAATGATCATGATGACACATTTTACATCCGTTGTTACCACATTCTGGTGTGTGATATAGACATGGCATTAAATGAACAAGTACATGTTTAATATTCATTGTATTCTTCATATGTAACTACTACTGTATATAGAGCAGAAATTTCACCCATTTACCCAAATTGATTGGAGGTCCTTTGTGAGATGATGTTTGGCAGGACTGGGCAGAGGTTTCCCGTGTTACACTTCTTGTGTGGTGTGGGGAGGCCACAGATGTGTCAGTACCTCATATGAATCATAGTGATTTAGACTTGTCTTTTCAATCCCCCTGAGTGGCTCATTCAATGGATTAAGAGCAAGGCGTCGAGACAATCAATTTTATCACAATGGAGCCCGTTTCAAGGGTGACGTCATGGCCGACTCATGTAGGAGAGGGAACGAGAGCGTGTGTGAGGATCTGGGTGAGCGCTTACGGACATAATTGACACTTTTTGTGGAATGAGACTTGGTTTGTATAATTGTGTTTTTCCTTTTTACGTATACCCGATGGATAGTAACATATGGATAGTGGATAGAAATATATTAATGAACCACTTAAAGGCATTATTTACCTTCAAAATCTTTTTCTTCTGCAGAACACAAAAGAAGATATTTTGAAAAATGTCAGTTACCGAAAACCATTGGTCCCCATTGACTTGCATTGGTTTTGTGTCCATGCAGTAAAAGTCAATAGAGGTGAATGTTGCTTGGTTACCAATATTTTTCAAATGATCTTTTTTGTGATCTGAGGAAGAAAGAAAGTCCAACAGGATTGGAATGACACAAGGCTGAATAAACGATGACATAATTTTCATTTTTGAGGGTGAACATTCACCTTAACTTCTGATCATTGTATTAGCTAACACCAAGTTTATCATAATACTCATTAGGATAAATCTACTCTATCATTTTAAATTCAACACATATTTACAATGGGAAGATAACTCTTTGTAAGGAAAAGTATGTGAGAGAGAGATCAACATGCTGCATCTTATTGTGAATATCTCTTTGAATCTATTCCTAGACTCACACACGCATCTTTATTTAACCCAGGTCTGGAAACCATAATGTCAGTGAAACATCCCTCGCACGACTTCTCGATGACATCATGCCGCCCCTGCAAAGGTGAGGTGGGAACCTTTGTGTAGGACTGACGGGAAAGAATGTCTTAAGCGCCGGTCTGGAAATTCTCGGGATAGTTTCGCCAAAGGCCGGTGCCCATTGGGTCACATTGTCTGTGATGACCTCAGCGGAATGTTATTGAGGAAATTGTTTTTAACGTCGTAGAAGTGGGAGCTGTAAGGTGCTTGTGTTTCTTAGCTGAGAATTTAGACGGTTAGTCACACGCGCTGGCCGAGACCTCACAGGACGAGACATAACTGTAGCATAACCGAGTCGTCTGCGTATTTAAGTGATAAATTGTTTTCGGCATTTCCATTGATCGCTCCCAGAAAGGGAGAGAGACGTGAGAGTCTGTGATGTGATGGGTGTAATATAACAGCGGGCAGGGGTCTTGTCCCGTCCCACTGCCCATAGGGAAAGCTCTTGAGAAAAAAATGGGGCTTTTCCCAACTTTTGGGAAACCAAGACTACAGTCCCTGTATCCTCTAAAGATGCCTGCCAAGCTACGTGAGATCCAGATGCAGCTCTTCTATTCTTATCTAATGGCAGAACGCTCGTCTGGCATTGATACAGTTTTGTTTGGTTATGATGGGAAATAGATTTCGTTCCTTCTTCAGTTCTTCAGTGGTAATAGCGAATGTAGAAATGACATATCTCTTAACTTTTATAAAACCACCAAAAACTTTGTTCCTCATGTGGTAGAGCATTGTTCTAACAAGACCAAAGTCATGGGTTCGATAATCAAGAACTGCACAAACTAAGAAGTTATGAATGATAATCATGTGGCTTGTTATAAGAAGGATGCTATCACTGAAGAAAAGATGAAGAAAATCGCCTGGGCCTACAAGGAAGGAGCCATATTAAGGGAGAGTCTTGGGTGGGCTCTTTCAACTCGCGCCGGTAAGCGACCACACAATATTGTGGAAAGAAATGACTCAGCTTACCTTAGCAACCGCATTGCAACATCCTGGCAACCACCCAGAACACCTTGTCATCAGAAAGTTTTGCATGACATTTTCCTCGAGATTCTACAGATCTTAAGTTGATGTACATTCAAATTGAAATCTAGATTTTTTATTTTTTTAAGCATTAGGCAATGTTTGTCGTTTACGTAATTATTTAATTTAAGCTTTGTTTAATTGTTTTGTCAGCTTTCAGGTTAAACTTTTCATACAAACCCTTTTACACAATTAAGAACAAGATTTAATCCACATATAGCTTGTGTTTACAAAGTTCAAGATTGTGAAAGATCGGGTCACGTCCTATTTAATGCATTCCGACTTCTTTACACTCTTAAACGTGCTGGCTTCTCATGCTGTACTATGGTCAACTTGTTAAAAAACGAGTTGGACATGTGACATAGTATGTCTGTCCTTGTTACACTCCCCCAGCACTCCAACTTGTTTCGCAAAAGTTTTTTATAAGTCTGTATCCTAGTATCGTAACAAGGATCCTATTCCTTTTATTTGGCAACTCTCCCAGAAAAGCACGCCCACAGCCATGAGAAAGAAACAGCCCACTCAGGTGTCAACAGACAAGTGATAGGAAGACCCGCTTACCATGTTTGGCTGCGCTGTGTCAAGATTGGCTGCACTGTGGGTCTGCAGCTGCAGCTTGTTAATATTGCAATAGTGAGAGAAGTTGAGTTGTGTTTTTTTGTTTATTGCATTTCAGTGATGGATGTTATATAAACAGTGGGTATAACCCTGGATTTGGAGATCGTTTGTATCTGATAGATGGTCCAAATGGTAAAAGATGCCGGACATGAACTGCACGCGCTAGGTCAAACTAAGTCACATATCTTTGTTTTGTTGGCAATCGCCGTGTACGTGCATAATTTAACAAACACGAAGTGATTACTGCGATGATGTGTTGTGTGCTCATGCTTTATTTCCGTACCCATGTCTGCCTCCAGCTGCTTGTATTTTTCCGGAAGTAATCGTACAGCTGTATCTCTCTTTTATAAATTTGATCAAACTAAATGCTCTTCGTAAAATACGACAGATGCAACACTACTCTATAGGTACTCAAAATAAATATGAGAATGGCAGAAACTGTTGGTGTTACCCGATCTTTAATTTTATTGTTTTTTAAGAAGCATTCAACACTGTTGAAATGATTTACTTTGATATCGCTGTCTAATGACAACGGTTTACATACTCTCAAATTTTTCTCACTGCGTCTCCTGTGGGGCATTTGGGTCTGTTTGCTAGCACTTATAATTGCAGTGGGAAGAGAGAGAGAGAGCAGCGACAGTAGACAAGAGAGATGTAGAAAAATTAGAGCTAGTGGTGGTGGAAAGCCAGTGTAAACGTGAAATATATATACTCATGTGCATGTGTGTGCACAGGTTTAAACCAGTCTCAGGTGTAGACAAAAAAAATGAAAATTTTACTCGGTATTCGTGTACTTCAAATGTGATTTTCTTACTTTTGCTGAATACAAGCAGTAAAAATGCTGACGCTGCTATTTTTACACACTGTATAATGAAAATGAGCAATCATTCAGGTCTTATGCTGCTTAACAACTTCTTTGTGTTTCACAAAGGAAAGAAGCCTTGACCTACTCAAGCATTAGATATTCTGTGTGAAATACCACAAATGGGTGGGCCATTAAAACGTGTTTATACATACAGGTATTTATAAGAAAAAGTTTTTGGGATGCTCTGGATGTCTTTAAGAATGGCTCAAAGTTTCATCATGCAAAGATCCACATCATTCAAAAAGGTTTTCCCACTTTTCTCACAGGCGTCTCATACTATTTCCCAGTGAATGCAAGGAATTCATTTGAACATTGCAATATTTGCCAAGTCAAATTCACATAATCTCTCAGCTTGATCTCTAATGCTGGTTTAAGAAAATATTTTCAAATAATTATTTTGAAGCGTACAGTGAATAATCCATTGCGTATATTTTAACATGATTTTATCTCGTAGTAAATATCCATCCATACATTCTCTGCACCCGCTCGTCCTCTTTCAGGTTATCAGGGGGCTGGAGCCTAACAGCCAAAAATGTTAAATAAATACATAAAACTTTTTATAATGACATATTTGACCTCTGACGCCTTTTACAAAACTACAGCAATAAATGTTTGGTATTACTGTCTAATATGTGATAAAAAGGAGTTGCCAGTACACATTTTGTCAGTGATGTTGAGGTCTGGCCGGTTGTAGGTTCTAACTAAATGAGCTCTTAACCCCAAATTGTCCCTATAATTTGACTACTGTAAGTCACTTCAGATGAACGCGTCTGCTAAATGACTTCTGACGTGTTTCGCTGAGCTGTTTATGTCTTTATATAAATACGTTCTATATTTAAGCGCAGACGCTGTAATTATCCACTCCAGCTGAACATTAATTGATTGCTCTGGCTCTAAAAATGCTGAAAACAAGCAAGCTTTACCGGAAAGCGGCGTGATATTTTAAGAGCAGGCCAGGATTACAGTTTGACCATGTGGTTCTGATTGGCCGAAATACCTCACAGTTGATTGGTCTAAAATCTAAAAAATAATTGGTCTCAAATGGTCCTGAAGGTTTCCTGCCCTCACAGTGTGAAGCGTGTAGCAGACCCTTGGGTCAACGTGTTACGTGTGCTTTAGCACCCCTCCTCGCCGAGGGCCCCGATCAGCATTCCTTCCTTAAAACACTCTGTTCTTCCTGCCCATATTTGGCAGAGAGGGGAAGGGAATCCCTCGCAGTGACTCATGGAGTTTTTCCGAGCTTAGGGGGAGTTCGCTGGATGGAAGGAACATGACTTGCTCATCTCTGGATTTAAGGATGTGCAGAAGGCCCTGTTTAATTATCCGGCAGGAGCACTTTTGTGTGTATTTTTAAACGTTGCAACTTTCACGTGTTGCTGTTGCCTTTTTGGGAGAATAGGTCTCTGTCTCTGTCTCTGATATGAATTATGATATTTTAACACACAAATAACAGGGGTGAATCAAGGGCAACTGAGACATATCCAAATTTCTTGCAATCACTCTTACATATAATATGGACCTATCTATCGTACTTATGTAGTTGGCTAGGTATACACTATAAAGTATAGTATTTAAAAAGTATACTGTATAAAACATTTGGTTAAAATTTTATTTTAAGTGTCTCGTGTTACAGTATAATTATACATTTAAGCATGGAGTAGTAATAACTATGTACTTACCATAGGGGTAGGATTAGGGTAAGTTACACGCCTTTATGCCAAATTTATTGTAAATACTATAGTAAATACATGTAACATTAATGTTTTTCTTACTTCGTCAGAACAAAGAAGGAGATATTTTGAAGAATGTTGATAACCAAACAACATTGGTCCCAACTGACTTCCATAGGACATAAGACATTTCTCGAAATATCGTCTAATTTGTTTCACAAAGATAGAGTCATATGAAAGACCATTTATGAAAGTCGTGCCACTCGGCGGCCATGTTTCCATCGACTCTGGGCAGTTATTTACGTCATAGCAAGTCCAAAGTCCTATTTACTCGAATGGGGGAAGCTGGATGTTTCTAAAATCGCACAATTGAACAGCATATTTACAACCAATAAATTAACCTGACATCCTATTTTTGGGTCTGCTGAGCTTAAATTGCACTAAAAATCACACTTTCAAAGTCAACTAGTCTACTGCACCTGCGCACAAGCGAGCAAAAGCCTGACGAGAGCCCCGCCCCAGATAATCGTTAGTCTTTACTGATTGACGATTGGCTCGTTTTGTTGGAGACGGGACTTTCTTCATTGGAGCTGCCAAATTCAGCGTTGCATTCCTCACCATTCAGTGTAATGGCAGTGGCGTATCTTGTTTATATTACAGGAGCCATTCTTTTGCTGTTTTTGAAGCTTTGATTAGGTTTTTTGAGTGTTTAACGATGGATGTTAATGTTTCTATTTTCCAAAAACGGTTTATATTACACATATTTCAAGTCTATCCTTCACCGCTGTCTCTCTTCTAACAAAACGACTGGATTTCTTCAGGTCTATATAAAATCCCTCCTTCCGAAACGCTCTGATTGGTAAAGCTGACCAGGTCTGTCGTGACTGGTGACCTGTTTAGAGTGTGTGAAGGTGTCCCACCCATAACATATCAGCGAGCATCCGCTTCTCAGGCTGCTGTGATTGGTCTGTGCCCCTCTAATTGCACATGAAGCTTTTAGCAATGAACAATTACAATGGCGTCAACTTCACTTTATGAGTGAAAAACATGCAGATCGATCAAGAGGCAACAGAGGTCTACTAGTGCATGTGCAAATGTCATTTCTTTGTTAGAGATTGCAATTTTTTCCCCTACTAAGGCGAGGGAAATGACACTGGACCGAATGGCGTCAGAACTGTTATATTAATTAACACTAATAACAGAAGTGTTAGTTTTGCCTTTTTATATTGGACCCGAGTTGGATAATAAAACAAACAGATTGACCAGGAAATATTTGCAAGCACGACTTCAGAGGACGTTTCATAGAAGTGTTTGCGCAGACAGACACAATATCAGTGCATTACACAGAACAGCCTTCACAGCTGATGTTAAAGTCATGAAAGCTGTTATTTGACCGTTGGTTATCTTAGAATGTGTGTAGCTGAATTCTTATTACCAGCTATACCGTGATGTAAGTGAAAGTAGTTTAGTGCGTAGCTCAGTCAAATGTTTACGATCTCTGATAACGAAACACTACTCCAGCGGTTCTTCCTCTTCTCTGAGGAAGGCCTTGCCCCTTTTTTGGCGTATACCTTTGGATGGAGGTTATTAAAAGCACTTGTAATAGTGACATCATATACCTGGGAAGTAGAGGGCTGTAGTCTGATTACAACCGTTCTATGTAGTCCTTCAAAGCAAATTCTGTTAAAGACAATATCTCGCTTTGCACTGAACTTTGAGCTTAACTGTTTATGCTCTAACAGCAACATTACACACTAACTAAAGGTTGAAAAATGGGATCGCTGGGAATGAGATCTTTAATATATCTTATTGTGTATAAATTCTGATCATATTCAGTATGCTATGGGACTTTCATTCACCCTGATTATGAAAGAATGTTTTTAAACATTAACTTGATGTTTTGAAGAAGTATTCATAGGAATGTTTGTAAACATTAACTTAGTGTGTTAGTAAATCAAAAATCACATTACTAGTGGGTCAGAAATCGCATTAACTTAGAGTCACGATAAGATTGTTTGCATGAGAGAATCAATCACTACATATTCTAATCAAAATCCAGGGATGGTTTGAAGGCCAGACCCAAATAAATTGTATCACTGTTCATTTTTAATTAAAAAAATGAGTTAAGGTTGAAATTCCACCATTAGACCAGAAACCTTGTTGCCTAAAAATAATGGTGGCAGACAAGGATAGTTGGATAATAAAAATAAGAGATAACGGGAAGTTACCTGATTGGTTTCGAAAGGAAACACCTTTGGGAAGTTTTACTATAACTAGAGGCTGGAAAACACCAAGTTTTCAGATGTTTTGGAGACTTGGGACATCTCACTTTGTTTGACTTGTACAAATAAAGTTGAAACTTTGACACCTGGACCTTCCTTGTCTGAGCAATTTTTTGAGCGTGAAGATCAACGTTTTTTCCCCATCATATTTGGCGCCCAACGTGGGGCTGGAAAGAGGCTGAAGGCATTCGACGACACCTGAGGACGGACCATCTGGCTGACTGCACAGATCAGGTGAGCATACTTTTGCTTAAAGTGTAAATTTTTGGTATCTGTGTGGTCTGCCGGAGGTGAGTTCTGGGTAGAGTTGATGTCTATAAGAAGCTTCTCCAGTCTAAGAACTAATTGACACTAATATTGCAGGAGGGCCCCAGGTCTCAAAGTAAAGAATGATTGTAGGTGAATGAATGATGTCTAGACAATGTAAATAAGCGATACCCGTTATGAGAGGGTATTGGCCTTTTGTGAGTGGGCCATGTAAATAAGTGATACCCGTTATGAGAGGGTATTGGCCTTTTGTGAGTGGGCCATGTAAATAAGTTTTACCCGTTATGAGAGGGTAATGGCCTTTTGTGAGTGGGCCATGTAAATAAGTTTTACCCGTTATGAGAGGGTAATGGCCTTTTGTGAGTGGGCCATGTAAATAAGTCTTACCTGAAAAGGTAACTGCCTGCTCGGAGAAGGCACGTATATATTACATAGAAGAAAACCACGTGGGGATGTAAAATAGTTCTGTTTGTCTGTGTTATTGTCTGTTATTGTCTCTGTCAGTGTCTAAAGAAATTGAGAGA
This sequence comes from Triplophysa tibetana, assembly GCA_008369825.1. NCBI lineage: Eukaryota > Metazoa > Chordata > Actinopteri > Cypriniformes > Nemacheilidae > Triplophysa > Triplophysa tibetana. The sequence goes on along the minus strand of CM017896.1, from coordinate 7,523,142 downwards.
GTAGGAAGGAGGGGCTGCTGGCCACAGTCCCAGAATGAGTAGTGACTATGTGTGTGTGAGCAATGTGTGTGTGAGAAGTCATGTGTGAAGGAGCACGGAGCAAGGGAGAAGATAGAAAACTATAATAAGTAAAGCTCTTTATTTTAAAGAATGAGTTTAGGATATGAATAAGAGTTTTGAATGTATTTTGGAAATGAGTTATTATAAATAATGTGATATTCTGAAAAGGAATAAGAAAATGTCATTGTATGCTGAAATATTGTGACCAAAGTAAAAAAGAATATGAGGTGTATATGAGACGATCAGGGCATTGCTTTGTGAGAGCTCATATAGAACAAACACCTAGACAAAAGAAGGTGATATATTAGGGACGATCACGGCTGAAAAGCTGTGTGAGAGCCAACATAGGAAAATCACCCATGGTCACGATACGATGCATGTACTGCATTTTTTTTTCCAAGCTTATTTAATAATAAAGGAAACGCTAGTAACAAACCATATAAAAATAGAAGTAGTTTGAGTCTCAATCTGGAAGTATTTGATTTATTAGACTCAACCAAATACATTATTGTTTGAACATTAAGAATATTCCCTCTTGGAAAGATTAAGTCTTGTAATTTTTTAGTATCAAGTTTTATGAATTACCTTTCCCCAACAGCAACTATTTTTATTTTTTATTTTTATTGTAGCATATTAAAAAAGTGAGGTTGAGGTTTTCTGATAAATGCTCCTCTCTATTGATATTGTTGAATGATATGAAACCCTCGTTGCCCATATTGAACATTGATCTTAAATTAATTGTTAAATTTCATGTCTTAAACTTTTTGCCCCATTGGTGATTTTTGCCTTATGTTGTTTTTTATTTCAGTTTACTGCATTACAGTTGCATGGCTGAAGAGGGGCCAGGCCTTGATTATGAGAGAAGAGAGGCCTTTCATACTAAGATACTGACCCTAAGAAAAGTACTGTCTGAAACTAGGGGAATTGGAAATCACTTTTGGCAAGAAGATACATACATTGATGAGAAGGGGGTAGAACAAGTTCTGTTACAAGAAAGAAAAGACTGGTACCTGAATCAACTGACAGAGATTCGAAACTTAGAAATTGTCCAATCGGAGTGGCCTTACATAAATTGGGAAGAAATTGTAAAAACCTGTTGTAAAGTAGATGTGTTGAAACACTACCTGAATGAGGTCTGTGTATATCAGTATAACAGATGTAATTGTCCCTCAGGTCTGACAGCAAGAACATTATTGGTTCAAAGGATCCCCATTGGTGGCCTAACAGGAGATTACTATGAGATAGGAGAGCTGCAGGGGTTTTCCTTAGGGCGGGGACAAACTGGGCGGCTTATTGGTTTCCCCGAGCTGAGAGTCTATGCAGAAACTCGATATGTAAACTGGGCAAGTAAGATCTTATGTACTTGGAATGAATTTGGAGAAGTGGTTCCTCAACAGTTTGTGGCAGTAACTTTGAAAAAATTGGTGATGGAAATAGCCCCAGAGAACCCTAGGTCCTGGTTTGCACCTTAATGCTTAAATAAACCAATGAAACACATCTAAAATCTCTGTACTTTTCTCTTTATAATAATACATTTAGGAATATTACTGATTTGTGCATTCTTTAAGTATGTCGTCCACCCCTGTAGATTTGTTGGGGTCCAGATATCCGGTATGCAAAAATTCAATAGAAAGAATATCTAAGAAATGGGCCGTTAGAACCAAAAACTTGAGAACAATATGGCCAGAAAATGGTACCTTTGATGTAACAGTGTGTGAGGAAATGGAGGGACTAATTAAGAACCATAAACCAAAGGACAGAAGCAAAAAACGAGAAGAAAAGAGAAAATTAGAACAGGAAGTACTCAACCTGTTCAAAAATGAAGGAGTTAATTTCCTGAAAAATATGAGAAAAATAAGAGAAGTGTTAAAAAAGGATGATGAGAAGAAGGAAGAAAACTTTGAGAAAATGACTCAGCCACCTCCCTATGAACCTCCCAGTCAAAAGTTAGAAAAGATACAAACATCAACTCAAATGCCAATGGTGGCAATAAAAGGAGATGTCAAGATAGAAGGACAGGTAGAAATAGGTACAGACACAAATGAGAAGGACAGAGCAGAAAAGAATAAGGACGACAGGGCTAGGCAACAATCCCCAGGTTACAGGAACTTAGAGGATGAGGATGGCAGAGGTGCATGCGGTCCTGATCCTTATGGCGAACTGGTAGAGGCACTGAACAACATAGCAAAGAGACGTGAGGAGACCTACGAAAGTGTGACAGAAGATCTAATACAAATACATACAGATTCTGCACATGCTTTAAGTCAAGGTTCAGGCAACAGCTCAGAAGGAGGAGAGGAAGAAGAAGAGGATGCCCCTAGAGTCAGAAGCCAAGAAAAGACACAGCGTCCGAAAATCGACAAAAGAGCCCCTCCGGGATCAGCCTTAAGGAGCCTTCCAAGAGGAGAGCGAAAGCTGGTCACGGGGAGCCTCTATCTCCAGGATGATCCTGAGGAGTGGCACCAGCACTGGACCCGAGAACCACAGGGGAGACTGACAAGATCTGCAAGTGTCACACTCCTTCCTGAAGTCACAATACCAAAGTCGCGTGACACAAAAAGAGGAACGCAGTGTCCCATATTAATAAAAGGAGCTCAAGCACAATACGTGCCATGGGCATCTCAAGACCTGGATGGACTGGTTGCACGCCTGCCAAACCTAGATGAAGGGGCAGGCAAGTGGATCAGACTGCTGGAGGAGGAGACAACAGGAAAGCTATTGGCATTGGGGGATATCAAAGCACTCCTTGCCAAATGCGTGGGAAGTTCCAAGCTGAATGAACTTTTAAGAGCAGCAGGCATCCAAGCGATAGACATCCCAGATCTAGACGGATACCCATTCGACAGATATAGAAGGCGAATATGGCAAGGGTTAAGAGACGAATTCCCCAACCGCATCGATCCCCGAGCCCTCAAGGGAGAACAGATGGGAGAGGAAGAGAACCCTGCCACCTACATACAGAAACAAATGAGGAAGTGGAAGCAAGAGCTTGAAAGAGATCCTGATGAAGACTTATTGATGACGACATTGTTCAGAAATGCTGTTGCCGATGCAATGCCTCCGCTAGTAAAGGCCAAGCTGGAGGATGTAGTGGGTCTGAACTCCAAGTCACACAAAGAGTTCTGTGATCATGTGACCCATGCAGTCGAACAGTATAGAAGAAATGAACTAAAGCTGAGAAATCAAGAAAAGGATCTTCAAAGAAAACTGGTACAGCTACAGCTCGAAGAACTGGCAAGAAAGAAGAAGACGCAAGCCGTGGTCAAAGACAAAGATGAAGAAAAAGATCATGCAGCGATGATGGCTCCAGTAAATGTCCCAGTTCCTATGGCACCGCAACCGGGTGCAGCCACTGTACAACAAACACCTGGGAGTGGACCTCAGCAGCCAGCGCCTATTGTCATCTATATGAAGCCTGAACAACAAAACAGATTTGGCCCAAGACCTATGCAAGGGGAACAAGGAAGACAGAACAGAGGAAGGAACTCATGTTGGGGATGCGGACAACAGGGGCACAACAGAAGAGAATGTCCCACCAACCCTTGGAATGCAAACCAGCAACAAGGTTCCCGATGGCAAGCAGGCCAACAACAACGACCTCCATGGCAAAATCAGAGGCAACAGCGACCCCAATGGCAGGAAGGGCAACAACAACCCCCATGGCAAGAGCAGAATCAACAGGGGCCCCGCTGGCAGGACCAACCAAATCAACCAGAACAAGGACATCAGCAACAGGGACCAGTCAACCCATGGCGAGGTCCAGATGTCGGATACTAGGGCTGCCAAGAAGATCCTACGGGGAGGGGTCAGCACCCAATGATAACTGAAGATGCTGATGCAGAACCGATGCTGCAGGTCAATATTGAAGGCAAGAACACACCAATGATGATAGACACTGGAGCAACTTATACATGTATAAGCTCAAGTCATGCCTCACACCTCCCCATGTCTGGCAAGTTCGCAAAGACAGTAGGATTTTCTGGACAAACGCAGCTAATTCCAATAACGGCTCCAGTGCGTCTAAGGACAAAGGACAAAGAAGTAACTCTGCCTATCCTAGTATCAGAGCAGACCCCTGTTAATCTGTTAGGGAGGGATGCCCTATGTAAACTAAAGCTACAAATATCATGTTCCCCTGAAGGTATTTACATTGCCAGCAAGGGGGTTAGGCAAATGGTAGTCACAGCCCCCCAGGCCAATGCCTACTGGATAGGAGAGTTAGAGGAAGAGGTAGGGAAGACAGTGCGAAAGTGGGAAAAGTTTGTTAAAGAACAACTCAAAGACCCCAAGTTACCTGAATTAGAATTTCACTGCACCATGATATATGACCCACTGAGGAGAGTAGACATAGAGAAAAAGTGGTTGCAAGAAACCAAAAATAAGAAAGTTCCCCTCATTTCACAGCATATAATAATAGGACCACAAGGAGCGGCATTACAAGTTGACAGTAATGAGTTTATTGAAGAATGGTTCCAGATCCCAAATTCAGTCCCCCATGTTACATTGTATTTAGAGCAGGGAAGTGAGAACAAAGAAATAGGCCCAATGATGAGAAAAGCCAAAGGAATACAATGGAAGAGCACGGACAACCCCTTAATTTTTATTTCAGCAGATAAACATTTCATGAAAATTGCATGCGCAACAATTATGCAGGGAACTCCTAGAGAGGTGGAAGTCAGTAATCAAAGACACATGAATTTGGAAATCATCTTGGAAAAAGAGATGAAACAAACGGAGCTGATTGAAGAGATGGAGCAATTAGTTCCTGAAGAATTGTGGTCAAAACATGACACGGATGTTGGACTGATAAAAGCTGCTAGCCCTATAGTAATTAAGACAAAACCAGGGGCTAAGTTACCATACAAGTACCAATATCCATTAAAACCTGAAGCCATAAAAGGCATCAGAGGAACAATTGAAGGACTAACCACAGCAGGAGTGCTGTTTGAGACATCCAGTCCTTGTAACACTCCTATATTGCCAGTTACCAAAGCAGATAAAGCCAAATGGCGCTTGGTACATGATCTAAGGGCAATCAATGAGATAGTAGAAGATTGGCCAGCAGAAGTTCCGAACCCTCACACCCTGCTTACAAATGTGCCACCTGATGCTAAGTATTTTACAGTGATTGATCTTTGCTCTGCCTTTTTCAGCATTCCATTGGCAGAAAGTAGCAGACATTTGTTTGCTTTTACTTATGAGGGGAAGCAAATATCCTATACCAGGGTCCCTCAAGGGTTCCGCCATAGCCCTCACATATTTAATCAGCTGTTAAAGGCTGATCTGGAAGATCTGGTACTGGACAGTACACTTCTCCAGTATGTGGATGACTTGTTGATCTGTGCCCCTACACTTGAGCAATGCCACAGAGATTCCATTAAAGTCCTGACTAAATTAGCAGAAGGAGGACATAAAGCCTCAAAAGCAAAGCTGCAATATTGCCTTCCCCAAGTAGAGTACTTGGGAAGATTAATTGCATATAAAACCAAAGCAATATCACAAAGCCAATTGGAAGGAATTAGCAAAGTGCCGCTTCCACAGACTGTTGGTCATATGATGACATTCCTGGGCATGACTGGATTCAGCTCAGATTGGATAGAGGATTATGCAATCAAAACTGCCCCATTGAGAGCCTTAATGAAACAGGCAGGGCAGCAAAATTTAAGAACCACACTCACATGGAATAATGATGCGACAATAGCATTCGAATCTATTAAGAGAGAACTGCAAAGTGCTCCAGCTCTCACAAGTCCTGACTATACAAAACCCTTTCACCTCTATGTAGCTAACAGAAAAGAGGGATATGCCTCTGCAGTATTAATGCAGGAGACTTGTAAGGGGAGGGGAAAACAGCCCATTGCCTTTTATAGTACAAGGTTGGACAGTGTAGCACAGGGGTATCCTCCTTGTTATCAAGGACTCGCAGCTGTATATTATGCTTATGAGAAGGCTTCTACTTTGACTATGGGTTACCCTGTGATAATATATGCACATCATAAGGTGGTGGAAATGTTGGAACAAGGTAGATTTGTTTTAACACAGGCCAGAAGCCTGGCATATTCAGCTCTTTTGACATATCCTGATGTAACATTAAAGCATTGTGCTACTGTAAACCCAGCAAATTACATACCTCTGGATAATGAAGGCACGCCACATGATTGTGTGGCTGAATCATTGGCGTTTACCCGTCTTAGACCAGATTTAGAGTCTACGCCCATACTAAATGCGGTGGCTGATTATTTTGTAGATGGCTCTTGCTTCAGAGACCATTTGGGAAATCATGCTGGCTTTGCTGTGGTTAAACGAGAAGGGAGTGAGTTTCTTCCTGTAGTTTCTCAACACTGTGAACAGCCTTGTTCAGCACAACTGGCTGAGTTGAAAGCCCTGACAACAGCTTGCCAGCTGGCAAAGGGGCAAGTTGTAAATATTTATACAGACTCTGCGTATGCGCATGGAGTTTGTCATCTTTATGGAGCAGTTTGGAAACAAAGAGGGTTCAGAAAAAGTGATGGTACCCCAATACAGCATGCCGAGCAGATTGTACAGTTAATTTCAGCTATGATGCAACCCAAACTCTTGGGTATTATTAAATGCCAAGCGCACAAAAAGGGAAAGGACTTTGTAATACAAGGAAATAATGCTGCCGATGCAGAGGCTAGAAAAGCCTCAGGGTGTCAAGTTGCTGTAATGGCCCCAATGGTGTTAATACAGCCTGAGCCCCGAATTGCAGACCTTGCTCGCATACAAGAGCAGGCTAGTGCTGTCGAACAATCAGTATGGCAGCAAAGGGGGGCCACAAGAGATGTGAATGGAGTATGGCGATCTCATGAAGGACTAATCATTGCACCACATGCTCTATTGACTGTGTTAATTTCTGAGACACATGGATTTGATCATTGCGGTCGAAATGAGATACTGAGAAAAATCAAGCAACAAGGATATTGGTCACCTTATTTGCAAGCGACAGTGGATGATTTTCTAACAGGGTGTGATATTTGTGCTCAGAACAATGTGAGAAAAGGGACTTCAGCACCTATAGGGCACATCCCTGTACCCGAAGGACCTTTTAAACACTTGGTAATGGATTATGTCGACATGATCAAGCCAGTCAGAGGCAAAAGATACATGCTGGTGATAATAGATAGATTCAGCAGATGGGTGGAGGCTGTGCCATCATCTGACCAGGGCTCTGGGACTGTGATTAAGTTTTTGACAAGAGAAGTGATTCCCAGGTTTGGAATTCCATCTGAGATCAGTTCCGACAACGGCTCCTCATTTATTCAAAGAACGGTAAAGACTGTCTTGCAACAGTTGCGAATAAAACAGCGGCTAGGGTGTGTTTACCATCCCCAATCTCAAGGGATGGTGGAGAAAGCAAACGGAACCCTAAAGGCAAAGATTAGCAAAATCTGTGCAGACACCAAATTGAACTGGGTAGATGCCTTACCACTAGCGCTAATGAACTATCGCATGCAAACTAACAGGACTACAAATTTGACTCCACATGAGATGCTCACGGGTAGGCCTATGCCAGTGCCTTACTTAAGAGGCCCTTATGATGGACCGCCTTTGGAGCAATTGCAAGTTGAGTTAAGAACGTACATGAGGCAATTAACTACTATACATGAGGCTATATCTTCACAGGAACAACGCCGAGGGCCTAGAGAGGACGAAGAAGCTCCGTGTGCAATCGTTCCAGGAGACAAAGTGTATCTAAGAGTCTTCAGAAGAAAATGGAATGAGCCAAGGCGGGAGGGACCCTACACAGTCACACGAGCAACACCGACAGCAGTACAAGTGGAGGGGAGCACTACCTGGTACCATCTGAATCACTGCACCAGAGTACCACAACTGCGACGGCGAGATCCTGTGCAAACTGACGAGGAAGCTGAGGACTTATCAGAAATTTCAGGCGAGGGTCAGAGACAAGATGATAGTCAGAGAACCCCCGAGGGGATTCCAGAGTCCGCACCGGAGACGTCTAGGGCAGCTGAGGGACAACCGGAGCAGCTCCCGCAGCACGAGCCAGAGCGGAGGACACAGCAGGAGGAGCCACACCAGGAGCCAGAGCCGGCACAGACAGAGCACGAATCACAGACAGAACAGGAGCCCGACGAGCCAAGACAGAGCACAGAACAGGGACACCCGGAGGAACATGCTATCAGGACTATATACGATCCTGACATACATGGGGAACATAGTGCAACAAGAGATAGCCGCTATAGACCAGAACCAGACACCACCCCAACCACAGCAGGTGCCGGTGAACCACGGCCGGGCCCAAGTCGGGAGGGAGATGCAGGACCTTATGGTCACGGTACTACTCTTGATGAGCTTGGTGCAGACCGTACCCCAGACCGAGAGCTTGCCAGCCCAGAATTATCCGCCGAGCAACTACTGGCAGAAGAATTCCCAACAATTAACTTGTCGGCACTTGAATGGTCACCCGACGATTTCAACCTGTGATGAAGTGTCCCAGTATGAGAGACTTTGGGACAGTGCTGTTCAAAATGAATGGTACAGGTGGGCACATTTCACAGTAGATCAATCAATCATGGACAGTTGTGTGTTTTGCACCCCATCACCAATGAGCAGGCTGATTGTTGTACCAAACCCATATGATTACAGACATTGTGCTGGACATTATTCAAAGCAGTGTAATGCAGAGAGAAACAATGTTCCTTTTTGCCATGCAGAATGTTTAGCCCTGGCAGGACGTGAAAACAGGGAACGCTACTATACTCATGCATTATGGGGAGAGGAGTGCATGGATATTGATGTAAGGATCCCAACGAATATGATTGAAGTTCCAGTGGTTTATGAAATAGATTATACATTGCAGTACGAATGTTACAATAGTACAAATGAAAAAGCGGGTCTAAATGTGGGAATTTTTGGAGGAAATTGTATAACTATTTGGCATTTAGATAAAATTATGCGAAGTCAGAAGGGAGTAAATAGACAATGGGATAAAAGGTTTGCTTCTGCTACACTTACAGATAACTTCACAGTAATAGGATGGGAAGATTGCCCAAACATGACAATTGGATGGCCCTTGATTGAATCTTATGAGACTCAGGTTAACGCTATAGCCGACTACTTTTGGGTGTGTGGGGAAAGCAAACTAAGACCGACACTACCAAAACATTGGAGAGGTTTATGTGCAAGAGTAAAACTAATACAAGATGCCACTATGATCACATGGGATCCGAATGAGAATGTTAAAAGTGAACCAAAACAGAAAATAGTGAAAAGGGCTTACCAAAGTGACCCAAATGTTTATATTGATGCCATTGGTCAACCTAGAAATATCCCACACCAGTTTAAAGCAAGAGATGAAGTTAAATCTGGATTTGAGTCTATTTTTGTATGGATTACACCAAATAAGAACACAGAATGGATTAATTATGTGTATTACAATCAACAGAGATTTATTAACTACACAAATGATGCACTTAAAGCTCTTGGGGAACAATTAGCCCCTACAAGTAAAATGGCCTGGCAAAACAGACAAGCTCTAAATTGGTTATTAGCTGAAAAAGGAGGAGTCTGTGTGATGTTCGGAGAAGATTGCTGTACTTACATTCCTAATAATACTGCCCCTGATGGTTCGTTTACTCGTGCTATGGAAAAATTGAAAAACCTTAGAGATGAAATAACAGCTAATGCTGGAAGAGATAAGGCAGTTGGGACATGGTTTGAGTCAATGTTTGGGTTCTGGGGCGAATGGCTGACCAAAGTAGGAGTAACGATTGTTATTGTGTTGGTGGTCTCTGCAGTGTTGTTCTGTTGTGTTCTCCCCATACTAAGATCTTTGTTGGTTAAGGCCACAGCTAGACAAATGTTACTGCATACAGAGTTGAATGTACAGCATGACTCTGAGGCATTTATGTTAACCATGATTACAGCAATGGACAAATGTGAAGAATATGAGACCCCTTAGCTTGTTAAACAACCAAACCAGAAAAAGGGTGCCACTTTTATTTTACTATTGTGACGATGTTTGTATATAAGAAAGGGAGAGAGTCTAGAATTGTATTTCCTTTTGGGGCGTGTAGTGTAGTTATAGTCTTCTAGATATAAATAGGCAGGAAGATAGTTTTGTTTGTTGTTTTTGGCAAAAACCCTTTCCCCTTGTTTTTCTTTGCCCATGGTAGATCCCAAAATGTCAATAAGAGGGATATGCATTATGTATTTCTTTCTTTCTTTCTTTCTGCCACTATCATCACAATATACAGGCCAAAACTGGGGGTGCTCCAGAGGAGGTTGCAGGTGATCGTCAAACTGTCGTCCGCAGCGAAATTCAGAAAACGGCAGGAGGTTAAACTCAGATGGGAACGATGTCTTCCGCTGCAAGAAGACGAGTATTCCCGGGAAGGGTGCCCAACGTGGTATAGGAGAGTAGTGCTACATCCTGCACGACCGGGGTACCCAAGACGACACCTAGGACCAGTGGCAAGGCAAATATTGGAACAGGATCCAGCGGTTCTGGCAGTAGGACAGTCAGTTGTTGTCCCAGCTGACTACGACAGCCAGGTCGGAATAACTTTTGTCTTTTTCTTCACAAAACCTGGACATCGACCAGTTGTAGACCGAGGAAGCAGCACTTTGAAAACTACACGTCCATAATTTACCAATCACGGAGTGGGAATACCAGTGTGCGCATTACCCAAGGAACTAGACCTGTGAGTAGGAGTACAAGGGCAAAAGTGCCAGTGGAAGAACCACTTCTTTTAGTGAAGGTGGGGGCCACCCACTGGACGAACATAGTTAGCTTAAAAATCATTAGTTACCCTTAAAAGAACTCCTTTAGTGACCTCACCCATTCACGACCACTATGGACGCCATTCTCGAATCGCAGAAAAGAGGAATAAATGATTGATGTCAGCTGCCTTTAAACAGTTTGCTGAGAAGTTCAGGCCATATCATATGATCGATTCCCCACACCGACAAGTACCTGCGGACCGGATAAGAGGGACATCGCTCTATTTCCCTTCAAGAAGTGAAGGTACTGAAGGACAGTGTTATTATGACTTGGTGATCTCTGGATATGTGTCTGCAGTTTCAGGACAAAGACGACCACAGTCACAGATAGACACTTTGAGATTGTTACCACGGGATGATGCTATACTGGCTGTAGGGTTTACTTCAACACAAGAGGATACATGGACTGAAAGAAAACCAAGTTGGACTTTAACTGTGTACACTCAATATTTGCTTTGGCCCTTAATTAACCTACATACAGGGGATTTGACATTAAAACCACATAATTGTCACACACGATTTAAAGCGGGATCCAGATTAAGACCAGGTCAGTGGATGATCTTCAATTATCGCACCGAAGGATACGAGGTGAATTGAACCTTAGCGGCTGTCACAATGGAAGAAAGACGACACCCATGGCATCCCAGGAGGGTCCGAGGACTGTGTGGAGAGCGAAACATAGCTTCTTTGATGTTCTTTTTGACATGTATGATAATAATACCAATTATTATGAGAAATGGCCTGGGTATGGACCAAAATGACATGGACGTCTTGAACACTACCTTGGGGCAGATGAACACTACCTTGGGACGGGTGGACTGTGGAGTAAATGGTACATCATCTGAACATTTGTTCTGCGGTCTACTGGTTCCAGAGGCTGAGTCAAAGCACCGAAAGAAAAGACAGAGTGTCAGCAGCAAGACGGGACAGCTTTCCGACGCCTGGATGGATCACCCTAATCCTCCTCATCCTTATGCTACTAACATGTGGTGGCGATTGACTAATCATACCGTTAGAATGAATGCTGCCAGACACTGTTATGTTTGTGCTCACTTTCCTCACAGCGCCACTGGAGGAGATTGGTGGCCACATCAGAATCCCAACAAAACATTTGAAGCAGCCAAGGCTGCAGTAGCAGCAGCTGGACTGAAGGAAGGCCTATACGCTGAACTTCAAGAATCAATAGATGCAATATTAGCGGATGGATTAAAGCTCCCCCAAAATGAGAAGAATATGATGCACGACACGTGGATCCCACAACCTTTTCCTAATAGACTTTTTGCTCAGATAGCAACTGTAAAGCATGTCCCTAACAATCTAGTCTGTTATGAAAGAAAGTCAGGAAATCATGCTTTGGGAACGATACCAGCGCGGAAATGTTCCCATGTCTACCAACCTGTAAACGAAACGGTGAAACGGAGTTGCATGGCCTGTCTTCGTTATGCAGATGACCCAAGTCCCCCAGCTACGCCTGTTATCGTTACTCATGAAGCACCACAGCCAATTGTTGCATACCAATATATTTTTACTTCCAAAACAGGACGAGCAAAATGTCCATCTTGTTCGACTGTACATGTTCCTGATCACGAGGGAACTGGAGTCGTTGAGGGATACTACTGGCTGTGTGGCTATCAAGTATATTTGTCGTTGCCAAAGAACTGGACAGGACTGTGTGCTTTGGTTCAGCTACATGGAGGGGCTATCATCTTGCCTCATCACGCAATGAACAGTCAACGGCGTGTGAGAAGAGGATTATTCAATTTCCTAACGGACAGCCCGGTGCCAAAAAATCATTACATATGGACAATTGCAGAAAAGATTGCGGTTGCATTTGCTCCAGCACTAGGAGTAGAATCACTGATGACTGGTTTAGAAATCACCAGATATGAGTTGTCCTCATTCATCAACACGACGAAACTCATGATGGAAGGAATCAAGGAAGAATTACAAGGATTACGTCTTACTGCTCTTCAGAATCGTTTGGTATTGGATCAACTTACTGCATCGCAAGGAGGTGTTTGTGCTATGATTGGAGAGACTTGTTGCACATACATACCAGACAACGACGCGGATGGACATCTCATTGAACAAGGAATAAAAAATATTTCAATGCTTTCTGCCATGATGGCGAAGGATGAAGTAGATTCAGATAATACAATGTGGAACTGGATTAACAACATATTTCCCAATTTGCATAACATATTGATGTTGATAATCTGCATTGTGGCGCCAATTCTGATACTACTGTGCTTTTGGCCTTGCATAATGCAGGCGGTTAAGGGGATTGCTAGATCTGATCCCCACCATCAGATGGTAGTATACTCAGTCAGGGATGATCACCTTTTTGCAATCTAATATAGAAGGCATTTCTATGGAAAAATGGTAACAAGCAGGAGTTGTCCGTGTTACGAGATAACCTAGACGGTCAGATGGATTTCAATTTTTATGGCTTATAAGCATATCCTTAGGGAAATAAGTATTATCATTAATGTTGATTATTCTTGCTCACGCACACATATATTCTTTTTAAAGCACACATATATTCTTTTTAAAGCACACATATATTCTTTTTAAAGCACACATATATTCTTTTTAAAAGCACACATATATTCTTTTTGAAGTAGAAATTCCTCCTGAGATAGTACTAATCAAGTGTGGGACTCTTATTGAGCCCCAAAGGGGGGAATATATTGTGTATAAATTCTGATCATATTCAGTATGCTATGGGACTTTCATTCACCCTGATTATGAAAGAATGTTTTTAAACATTAACTTGATGTTTTGAAGAAGTATTCATAGGAATGTTTGTAAACATTAACTTAGTGTGTTAGTAAATCAAAAATCACATTACTAGTGGGTCAGAAATCGCATTAACTTAGAGTCACGATAAGATTGTTTGCATGAGAGAATCAATCACTACATATTCTAATCAAAATCCAGGGATGGTTTGAAGGCCAGACCCAAATAAATTGTATCACTGTTCATTTTTAATTAAAAAAATGAGTTAAGGTTGAAATTCCACCATTAGACCAGAAACCTTGTTGCCTAAAAATAATGGTGGCAGACAAGGATAGTTGGATAATAAAAATAAGAGATAACGGGAAGTTACCTGATTGGTTTCGAAAGGAAACACCTTTGGGAAGTTTTACTATAACTAGAGGCTGGAAAACACCAAGTTTTCAGATGTTTTGGAGACTTGGGACATCTCACTTTGTTTGACTTGTACAAATAAAGTTGAAACTTTGACACCTGGACCTTCCTTGTCTGAGCAATTTTTTGAGCGTGAAGATCAACGTTTTTTCCCCATCAATCTTTGGTCCTATACAGGTTTTGAATGACATAAGAGTTAATAAATATTTACACAATGGGTGAATGATCACTTTAAGATCCTACAACACATCTGAGTCAAGCGCTCTTAAACTTTTGAATGGTGATGTAAATATGAACAATGTAAGCAATAGTATAATTTGTCTCTTTTCTGTTAAAGAAACACAAATGACAGCAAAACAAGTCAAAAGAAACCTAAAATCTCTCACTCACTGGATACATCGCTCTGTTACTTTTTTCTCTGTGTCTGCCTCGCTCTATCATTTAGCACACTTCACTTCTTCCTCTGTTAACCATAGTGGATTTGAACACAAACAAACAAGCAAAGCTCGCGATTGCAATCACCACTAATTTGGAGGCCCAATTTTCCACCCCCAGTCTCTCCTCCTGGACGCCTTCCATCCCAGAAACCCTTGGGGCTCCAGATGGGTGTGCTGGCTGTCGTGAAGGGGAGAAAATGACAGAAGGAGATGGCTGATGTTTCTGGAGAGCATGCAGCTCGTTTATCTCGTTTTTTTAAGTGAATGTTCATAATACAGTTTAGGTTTTTTAAAATAAAGATTAGATCAAAATGGGTAGGTTTGAATTATGTATTATGTTTGTTGAATCTGTATTCATAAAAAAAATCACAAAAAAGGAGGAAAAAACTGTTTACCTAGATCACCGTGTCAAAAAAGTCTCACAACAATCCGAAGCCGAAAACGTGACCTCAGAAGGCGTAAAGTAAACAGCGGGCAAGGGAGAGCAATGGAGGGTGGGGCAGAAGTTGTCGTAATTGGTGTAAATTCGGGGGGGTTAAAGCCACGACGCTGGGTTTTAAAAGAGTGTGGAAACGGAGCCCTGTCATTTAGCAGACGCCCGTTGGGCTGGCCTGTGTGAACGCAACTCACAACTGTTCTCTAATTAACTCCTGCTCAGAGAGAGAGAGAGAGAGAGAGAGAGAGAGAGTGCTGCCAAAGCTGACTAAATGCAGAAGGAGAGAAAAACACTCAGTTTGGCTGGAGTCGGTTAATTCAGCAAAGTTCACGTTGAAGGTCAATGCGCACGTCGTCGGCACGGAGTGTTTTTTTAATGGCTCCCAATTCTGAATCTAATTGTTATTACAGCCCAGCTGTAACTGCAAGGTAAACAAACAGAGATCACTAAATTATCTGAAAAGCCCTGGGAGCTCAAATTGTATCAAGAATCAAAAAATAGTTTTGGAAGAGTATTACTGTGCAAATATTATGTTTTTGGTACCATGTGCACACAAGCATTTCCTTTTTGACCCTAGTTATGAACTAAATCACAAATCATCAAAATACATTATCCCTCCATAACATTGTGTTGTTTGCATAATAAACGTACTCGACGATTGCCAACAAAACACAGACATACGACTTAGTTTCACTTACCGCATGCGGTTGATGACCGGCATCTAATAGCACGCGGGCCGCTCCATCTATTCATTTCAAACGATCTCAAATCCATCGTTATATCCATCATTTATATAACATCCATCACGGAAAAATGCCGTGAACAAACGAACATATCTCAACTTCTCTCACTATCGCAAGAGCAATGATCTGCAGCTGCAGGCTCACAGCGTGCTGTATCGAGCACAGAAATACCACGTTACACTTCCAACTCATTTTTTGACAAGTTGACCATGTCAAGCGTGAGAAGAAAGCACAATTAACATTGTAAAGAAGTCAGAATGCCCAAATAAGTTGTAGCTTTTTTTGTCCAGCAGAGTTACAAACAAACTATGTGCTGTAAGTTTCCAACTCTACCAGAACGTGTATATGTGAATGACATTAAAGAAGCTGTGAATATGTATATAACTGTTACCAAAATCGAATGTTTTTTAGACATCTTGTGGGACCCGGCTTGACAATCTTTAGCTAGAGGAAACCTCCTTTACAAGCTGGAGGCAAGAGGCCCAATCCAACCAAGAGAGAGGCTGAATCATATCGAGTGGGGTATTTCACACCCCTCCAGGATCTGGTAGGAATCACTTTAAGTCTTCCCTTTCACGCAGGCACGCTCTCTTCAGTGAGGTCATGCCTGCTGGGCTTTTCAGCAACTCCCTTGACCCAAGTTAGACTCTGGTTCAAGCTGGCCAGTGTCAGGCTTTCGTCGAACGTACACGATATGCATTAACTGCATCAATGAGGCTGAAAGCTGTTGAAGTTGAGCTCTGTTCGGCGGACAAATGAATCAATCCAGTTCATCTGATGGACACAGGCCTCCCTTTAAGCGCTATTGTGCCGCTAAGTGACAAGAAAATGCTTTGTGTTTGGTTGACACAAGGTTCTCTGGCCTGACAGTGAATGCAGAGGTCAAAGGTCAAACTTGGGCCTCCGTCTACAGGCACTCGCGAACTAGATGAGCTCTGTTGGAGAACGCCGTCAACGAGATTTTAGCACAGCGAAGAATGAGCGCCTTTGTTCCATCACAGGAGAGAGAAAGTGCAGCATCATTTTTTTTGAAAACCCTCAATCCAAACACTAGCGCTTTTTATCACTCGTTTTGCTCTTCGCTTATCTAAGCTTCGCTTATCGAAACCTGTTAACAAGAAGAAACACTTACACAAGGGCATTTAGTTAGCTTCATGTGTGAACCACTTTAGGGGATGTTCTCTGGATTTCCAGACGGTCCCTAGTTTTTCAGAATTTCAAATGTCAAAACACTTAAGGGATAAAAATGACAAATCTGTTTTATCATGTCGTTTTAAACGTTTATGACTTTCTCTTTTCTGCAGAACAAAAAAATATATTTTGAATTGGTAACCAAACAGCACTAGCCTCCATTGACTTCCATTGTATGGCACAAAACCACTTTGACATTTCCCAAAATATCTTCTTTTGTGTTCCACAAGTAAACTTATAGTCCATCTATTATTGTAGGTTATTTCCGCAAAAGTCTCACGCCGGAATTTCCCCGGCACTCTTCAAAGCCTCGACCGTATTTGCGGTCAACCATTTCTACCCTGAAGAGTCTAAGTGTTTTTGGAGCAGCACATATTAATGATAGACGCTTGAGTTTACTGGCCTCATGTGTTGCTAAACTTCAAAGCCGCCCGGATCGCGTTCTCCTCCTCTCTGGCTTTTCCTCCTCTAGACTTCTCTTCCTCTGTCTCTTCTCTTCTCCCTGCAGGAATTCGGTGTAATTAGCATGTTGTTAATGGTCCATGCGATTGGAGCCTTTTAGATAGTGATGTTTTACACGTTGGCCGGTCTAATCACTAACAGGCCGCTGCGGAGTGGTTCATTAGAACCATGTGCAGTAGAGAGAGTGTGGCGAGAGAGAAAAAGAGACAGATTCTTATATTACTTTTTTATTATTCTTATAGGCTTTGTGTTTTTAAAGTGTATTTTTAATATTTCTATGCATTTGCAATGTAAAAACTTATTTTAATGCCAATAAAGTTATATAAATCTTGAACCTCTTGAGAGTGAGAGAGAGAGAGAGAAAGAGAGAGACTGATTTAGTTTTAAAACAGTGTGTAAAATATACAGAAGTCATAGAGCCCAGAAATAATTCTGACTGAGTTAAAGTGGTCTGATGAAGGTATTCAAGGTATAAATTTGAACCTTTTTCTTTGACGTTTCAGGATTTTTAAAATTCTGAATAAAAGTGTTTTCAACGAATTGAACATATTGTGTAAAATGGATACATTTTGGCTTCATGGGTTTTTTTGACTATTGTGAAGTTGTTGTGTCAAGAGGGATTTATTCAAATTAAGCAACTGACAAACTGTACGGAGCAAAATAAAATTTAACGTGTGAATTTATTCATTACATTTACACATTTGGCAGACACTTTTATCACTTTTAGAGCGTCTTACGGTGCATTTAAAGTGTACATTGTGTCAGTTTGTGTGTTGTCTTGGAGTCAAAGTCACAATCTTTGCACTGTTAAACTAACACCAAAAACACTCATTTATTAACATAAAATTAGCATAATTTTACACATAAATTCAATTAGCATTCTAATGTTAGTTTAGTTTTTTGTCAAATTTAAAACAACATGGACTGAATCTCATAAAGTCTACACCATTTTATTTCTTTGGCAATGCTTGTGTATGTTGGCTTCAAACACCTCCTTTAAAAAAATCTTAAATTATGATATTTTTGTAAATCCTGTTATAATATTACGTTTTTATAATAGCTGCTTGGTATAGGTGAACATGATGAAATCACACGAGTGTGTAAGCAAGATTCTAATTTAACAAAATCTTTTCAGGTAAATATGTTTTTTACAAACAACGGGACATATTTCTTGAACAATGTTGTCACGTGCCAATTTTATAAATGTGGCAATGTATTAAGATTTTGTAAATGTAGATTTTGTAGATCTAATACTTTTGGATTTGCTCTTTGCATTTTTTTTCATGAATTGATGTTAAAAATAGCTTCATTGACCTAATTAGTCTGTTTAATGGTAGGTTCCATTGTGACAACTTACCCCGTAGTACGATCACAAAAGCAACCGTGTTCAATAAAGTATTTTTATGCTGTGCAATAACCATAAGCCCAAATGTTATGATGTAAACACACATTCAGGCGTGGAAAAAAAATTATAGTCAGTTTTTCTTAATGTTCTGTTTCATTCTGTGAACTACTAACAATATTTCTCACAAATTTTCAATAAAATACTAATAATGGTAATTAGACATTTATTCTTTGCTTTCATCTACATTCGTGTTTGATAACAAATTTTCTATGGGTTCTTGTGAGTCAGGGTGACAGATGCTGTAGAATCAGGAGTCCTGGCAGCGTTACATCTCGCTATCTTCCGCTCACTGTACCTCTCTCTCTCTTTATTCCCTTTCCCCCCGTCAGTCCAAAACCTCAAGCTCCCCTGCTCGGGCCAATCTGGAGAGGGTTAGTGCCATCTCAACGGACCGGGTCAAGCGGGCCTTTTGCGCTGATCTGGGATCAGCTCTGTTTATTCCAATCCTCACCTTATGCATGTGAAAAGAGAACACAAGACTGATCGCAGAATGATTTTAAGCCATCCCTGTGGTTTCTGTCATGGGATCAGTCATTGTCCACAGTGTCTCTGTGTCACACAGAGCAGGACAGAGAAGACACTAGAAATGTGTTGTTTTACTTAGTTCTTAAAGGGACAGCTCACCCATTTTAAAAATCAAAAAAATTCTGTCATGATTTACTCATGAGGTTTCACACCCCTATGACTATATTGTGCAGAAAACAAACAGGGAAGTTTATAAGATTAATCTGGATGTTGTTTTCTTTTTCAAGAAAGTAAATTGGGATTGGAGATGTCAAGCTAAAGAAAGTGACAAAATATGTACTGTAAAAAAACACAGGCTTTTACACTAAGTCGGTGTAGATTTTGTAATATAGCGAACGAGTAAACGAGTTTTACACATCAACAGTATTTTTATTTACTTTAAGCATAAAGTAAATATGCTAAATAGATTAAAATAGATGCTAAATTTTAAATCAAAAATTTATATTGTTAGAAAAAATATATATATATTGTATAAAATGACTATATTAAAATATATTCTTATATTTTTCCTATTATTTTAGAGAAACGTTTTAGAAGGTTCAAATTATTCAGACAGTGCTTGTTGTCTTTGTTTAGGGATGAGTTAATAAACTCACCTTAAATTACTTTAGCAAATAGTCTGCTCTAATTAAAAAAAAATTCAAATAAAAATTGTAATTGTTTAAAATATTTAACGCTTTATTTGAGAACCTTTATATCTAATTCACTTTAGTTTGTATCCCATGACATGTATCTGTCTGTATATGTGTGTTTATTGTTATCTGTTCGTACAAAACTGAGGAAATGGTTTGTCCCACCCCTCCCAGTATCTTGCTGTGTATTTTGTGTGTGTTAGTGTGTGTGTTGATTCTTGTTCCGTATGGCAGAAGAGTGGCACTGAGAAATGTAATTAAAGTAACCAACCCCCACTCCATCACTATCTCTCCATCTATTTATCTCTCTGTCTCGTCGTCTTTTTCTCCAGTAGTTTTCCATATATCACTTTAGCTCAGTGTCTGCACCTTCTTTCTCTACCTTACTATTGTCTTCTATTGTTTTCTTTTCACTTTATCTCCCTACCTCTCTCTCTTACTCTCATTCTAGCATGGATGAGTAAAGCAGCATCTTCTCTGTTAGGGTGTGTGTAGAGAGAGAGAGAGAGAGAGATGCAGTGAAGGAGGGAGTGGGGGGCAGTGATGACACTGCATGGTGAAGTCATACTCCATGACATCATCCTCTGGAGCAGAGCCAGGAAAGCCGCCAGTCTCTCTCTTTCTTTCGCTCGCTCAGCCTCTCTCTCTCTCTCTTTACACCCTCTCTCAGGAGCAGGAGTAAAAACTCTAGGAGTCTTTTGTTCCCACAATCCCCCACCACAAACAGCCCCCCCCACAGAACACTGTTTTTCTCTCCCTGTCTGTCTCTCTGTCTGTCTCTCTGTATGTCTCTCTGTCTGTCTGTCTGTATCATGTAGAGCCCCAGGGCTTGTGCTCGTAGATGAGTTCTGGCTGCAGCACAATCGATACACACATGGTGAATTGTGCGTCCCTGATTCCCCTCCGTCAGTCCGCACACATATATACACACACTCCATTTACTACTTACCCTTTTACGCAACATGTGGTTTAGCACTCAGCGGTTTGCGAAGCACAGAAGTTCTTGTACAAAGACTTTCTTTGTCAATGAAAAGAATGTTTTTTCGTGTTGATGATCATCAATTACAATTTCACGCTGCGCTTAAATAACAATACATACGCTTAGATTTTACTTTTTGAGCAATTTGTTACCAGGGTGTTGCTGTTTGGCTAAGAGGGTGCTCTGAGTGGTTGCTAAGGTGCTCTGAATGGTTGCTAAGGGTGTTCTGAGTGGTTGCCCTCCATATTTAGCATTTATTGTAAAATTCTTGTAAAATTGCTTTATAGCAGTAGAGAAGCACCTAATAGCAGAAATATGAACACATCTGATATGTTCTCTTTCAAACCACCTCTACACATTGCATATAGATTTGTGTTGGTCCTCATGAGGTCACTGAGTCTCATTCAGCGCAGAGTTTTATCAACAAGCAATGTTTGTTCAGCCAACAATATGAGTCAACGTGAATGGTCTGTGTGAAAACCGGCCCGACCCCCTGGTAAATCCTCAACCCTTCATCTTGCTTAGATCTCTCTGGACAAAGAGAAGAGCTGCCCTTCTGCCACCGGACCTCAGGTCTGAACAACCATCAGTCGTTCGATCTCAGACTCATTACCGGATGGGATAGTCTAAATATTTCAAAGGCCATCATCAAACTGTTTTGCAAAAATAAATATTTCACTCCTGCGTCTCACATAAGTAGTACAGACGGATAGTCCCGCCCCAAACTCACCCCATTGGTCAGGATGCTAAAAAACTGCCATCGAGAAATCGTCTTTGTGATCTTCAATGACATCATCCTACAAATGGCTTATTTTGTATTAAGCTATTATAGTAGACAGTGTTTCAACATCGATAAAAAAAATGACATGCTCCAGCTTAAAAAAATGATTATTTATGTCGCTTTCTCTATAATTCCCCGACCATGAATAGTGACATGTGTTTACCATATGAGCAAAGGGATCATGTTGTCAAACCTGTTTGTCAAACATGCACCTGCAGAACCAGATCATCAAAGGCACGTCAACAGCAGCCTGCCATGACAATGATCTCTATAGCAAGAACCGAGAACTCTTTCTTGCTATATTTTATGGGGTAGTGCCACCTAACTTCTATACCACAAAAACAACCAGCCCACTTCGCGAAGGCATCTAATAGCATTGACCAAATAAATATTATAAGCGTATATAATGGAAAAAAAAGGCATTGAGGTGGTATGCATTCTTTCTTCCATAATAATTATAAAGATGTCCACATGGGCGAGGAGCGATCTGGCATTACATTTTGAGCTTTGCGCCTTGAAATGTTCAATGTTCCTCGTAAAGGGGACCTGAACCGACTGGCAAACCCTATCATTTAGATTCAAAATGTCCTGGTCTGTTCTGCACGTATAATGATAGAGAATGAGAAGAAAAGAGAGATGTGCATGTGCACAAGCAATCTATAAAAAACATTTACAACCTACACACACATGAATAGAATAAACCCTGTGTGTGAGTAGAAAAAATATCAAATATTACCATGAAGGTGAGAATATATTTACTGTAAATCAAATAGCAAAACAGATAAGTAAATAAATGAATATAAAGTGTTATAAACATTGTGTGTTATTGTTTTTATATGTGAACGTGCTTTAAAAATCTACTGCAAAAAAATGTGGGTATTTCATGTAATGTAGCATAACAGCACTTTGTTTCGTTTCTGTTAGGTTTAATGCAACTTACATTCATAGAAATTGTTTGGCCATTCTTGGAAGCAGAAAAGAAAAGAGAAATACATGGTTAGGAATGACTCATTATTGATCGTGACTCACGGGTGTCATGCTTTTGGACGTAGAGGCCTCAAAAATGCACGTACGCAGAAATGGATCCATGTCACAGAACCCATGTCCACAGAATATCTACTGGTTTACGCTGTCTGTCCTCTCACGTTTTGATGTGCTGGAACTGTGCGATCCTGACTAGCAGAAGAGTGTGTATGTGAAGTGCTGGGCGAATACAAAGGCACATTTACGCCTGTGTCCACCCAACACAAAGCAGAGCCTTTCAGTGTGCAGGCCAGAGAGAGAGAGAGAGTCCTCGATCGCCCCCTCCCACTTTCAGACACATAGCATCATCCACACCTCTCATGGCCACCCTTTCTCTCTCTTTCTATTTGCCTCTTACACACTCTTTTCTCCAAAATAAATCTCTAATGTTGGTTCTGGTCCATGTTTGGCATGTCTTATAGCACGGGTTTGAATCTCACATATGCATGCACGATCTCTCTTGTGCACAAATCTGTGTAAATGTTGACATGTACGAGTCACAGACTGACATACTGTAGATAGATAGATCGATAGATGGATGGATGGATGGATGGATGGATGGATGGATGGATGGAGGGAGGGACGGACGGACAGACAGATAGACAGATAGACAGATAGATAGATAGACAGACAGACAGACAGACAGACAGACAGATGGATAGATGGATAGATGGATAGATGGATAGATGGATAGATGGATAGATGGATAGATGGAAAGATGGAAAGATACCCCGAATCAGCGTTTGTCTGTGGTGGTCTCACTGTCCTCCACATGGCTGTGCTGTGGGTTGCTGTTCGCATCAGCATAATGATTTTGGAGTTGCACTCACTGACCCCAGATCTGCTTGAAACCAGTATTCCTGAAAAAGAGGAAACTGCTGTCAGATAAGTCCACAGTCAGAATTAATGGGGAAAAAATGGTCCCAAACGGTCACTGGAGCAGTACACTTTCAAAAAGTACACATTTGCACCTAAAGAGTACATATAGTATCTCAGAGGTACATATTGATTCAAAACATACAGATATCTGTACGTAAATGTGACCTATTTAAAGGGTCTTGGGGACCTTGTAAAATAGACAAGAAATCCTGCAAGATCAGGTTGGGAATCATACCAGTAATAACATCCTAATGTAATGTAATTTAACCATAAAATGATAATAATCTATATATGTAAAAAAGAAAAACAAGACAGGCAAGAAAAACTGCAAACAAACGTTCAGGTCCGACTATTTTTCTTTGCAGAAATACTGTATCACAGTGTGGACGTTTATATATGATGTTAATTTATCATTTATTAATGAATATATTATATTTCACGTTTTATTTTACGTTTCATATTTTTTTCACCTACATTCTTGTATAGCTTGTATTACACTTTATGAACAGTGTTTTGTGTGTTGTTTTATTTTTCCCTTCATTGCTGGTCAGAAAAAACATTATTTTTCACTCACCATAACACTTTCTATCATACTATGACAATAAAGCAGTCTTTTTGTTAGGATTCATTGTGTTTTAAGTCCATTTGTACTATATATGTGCAAATAGGGAACACTGAAATACTAAAGAGACATTTCAAGTGACGTATGAAATCTTTGACCTTTGACCTTACTCGTAAACTATGAACGTAACATCGAACACAATCAAACCCACTTCAATAAGCTCTCATTCTCTCTCTCATGTGTAGGCTGCAGGCTGATGGAGGGTGATTCAGTCTAAACTGAATGACTGCGCTAACAGAACAGCACCGGTGACCTTATGGAAGGATCATCATCTCACCCTGCGGCCATCTGCTAGTGTGATCCTCCCTCACTCAAACACACGCACACCTCTTATTTGAAAGCACACAAGCTTGCGCACTTTTACACAAACACACCCAGTCATAAACGTGCAAATTCTTATATATGTGCAAGGACAAAAACTAAGAAGTTCACTGAAACATGAAAATTATCTTAACTTACTCTCGTGTCATCACAGATGTACAAAACCACCTTTTTTCGGTTGAATACTGAAAAATAATTGTATGTTCATCACGAGACGTGCGTCTGGTTCTACATCAACATATGCAATGTGAAGTCTCAGATTGAGCATCAAGCTGTCTTCCGTTTCAAACAAAGCTCACGATTTGCTCAGCATCTAAAGAGCGGATTTAAAAAAGCATTTTAGGCCAGTTACTGTGTAAGTTAAAACCCCCTTTTCTTCACAATTCACATGATCATATATTAACAATGTACACATGTGCTATTCAAATTTAGACCCTGCATGTACAGAGAGTCTCTGAATTAATTTGTAGTTCATGTTTCATTTTCTACAGCCACCTATGAGCTCGACTTGCGCTCTGCCAGCCGAGCGTGTCATCATGACGAGGTTAAAAAATGTCCTCGGGGTAAAGCGTGGCGTGGTGTGGCTGGCAAGCGTCCCCAGCAAGTGCAAATGATTCGGATGCCAGGATAGCATGCCCCGACCTGCACCGGACACACACACACATACCCAAACCGCCGTTCGCCCCTTGTATTCCTTCTGACGCTACAAACAAACATACCTGCGCAGACCATCCGTCGATCGAGACAGACAAACAAACACATGCTCTGGCAGAACAGGTGTGTGAGAGTCTGTGGGTGGAGGTGAGAGAGCGAATATGTGTCTAAGTCTCTGGTATTCGCTCTCATTGGCTTGGAAGCTGTGTCATGCAGTCAGACAGCAGCTGAGCAGGGAGGTTACAGACTGTGTATGCGTGTTTTAAAATGAACCGTTGTAAGTTCGACCAGCACACAAAATTCCAAGTGTTCCCACTGCGACCCGGTTATAGCATAGCTCTTAAATCAAAATCCTGGCATGTTATTTAGGATATGTGACTGAATCAACTACAACCAGCCGGATCAACTCCAAAGTGCTGCAATCTGATTGGTCGCTTTGTGTTTTGATTTAGGACCAACAAGGATGCTGATGTAGGAAATCGTATCAAGCGCAGTTGGTGAATTGAATCACATCATTGTAAGATTTCTTGTGGTTACGACAGCACCTTCAGCAACTTTCTTCATAACTTTCTCTTTTTTTTATTATGTTTTGGCCTTCACAGCTTTATTTGATAAGAAAGGAGGGGACAAGAAGCATTATGAGATGAGAGAGGACCTTGAGTCACCTAAAAGCACTAATGCACAGTACGTTGGCATGCAACACACCAGGTTGCCACCGACACCTTTTTTTTCATTGAGCTCCGCAGCTTAGCTTGTAAATGGATTTACAGCATACAAACTTATTTTTGTGCACAAAATTAAAGAAAGTGAAGGATTAATCTTACTTTTATCTAAACGGAAAAGTAACTAGAACACATCTAACTCCACAGATGAGAGTATAAATATGCTAAAAGATATTTTTTTTGATCTTCACTTTTTTTCTATGTTTCTAGATGTTGTGCCCCGTTCGCTGTTGTCCATCTTGATACCTGTGTCTTTCAGATTCAGAGGACTCACTAAATAACATTTTCAAAACACACACGCCAGAAAACTAGACAGGTCACAGGTCATACAGGACCTGCTTCTGGACCTGAATTAATTGAAAAATTTTCACTTCGTTCTTGAACTTTGCATTAGCGTGTAAAAATAAAAATGATGCGCATTTGAGTCATATTTCAGGGTGTAGTATTCAGTGGACTCACACACCCTTGTGAATTCCCCTCTGTGACGATTTTCTTGTTTGGTTCGAAGCAGTCCAGAGCGCCTGGATACAGTGGGGGATCTGGGAGAGGAGGCAGAGGGGTATGTAATCGAAGAGGGCAGCAACTCTTTAAAAATAGTCTTGGGTGCTATCATTATGAAGTTTGGAGGAATCTGATCCTGGATCAGATGGTTTGCCCAGACTTTCATAAAAATGGGCACACCCAGGGTAAATTCAGAGAGGTGCAGACAACCATTTTGCTGGATGGTAAGGGGGAGACAGTCAGGATGACTGATGGGTATGAGGATATAGATAGACAATCTGTGGGTGAGGTACAGTACAGCCCCATTTCTTTGAAATGTTCGGTGACAGGTGTGCCATACTTTAAGAGGGGGGAGGTGCAATAAATTATAGACTAGATCATCAATTTCAGCCCTGCACTTTAATGACAATAGTTTGGACTTTAGAGGTTCCTCTGCTAGAAGAATAGATTGGTCATTTCAACTTTGGACCAACGACCCACAAGTGTGTTTCCACACGATGCCAAATGCCCAAACCTGACGTTTGAATTATTTTTCTTGGTTTAAAATCGTTTCGTTTATCGCATAACACGCAAATGTCGTGCATTGGACCCAATTGTATTCATTTACGGTAACTTTTCATTTCAGATCTGGTAATTCGATGTGATGATCTTTCGAGCATAAAAACGCACAAGGCTGGTCCTAAACGACAAAAGTTATTTAGTGAATCAAATATTAAATGCAATTTCAAGCTTGGCTTAAAAATAAAAACCAAAATCATCATATTTATAACGAATATAACGCAAAACTTCACAAATCATCACACTTACAACGCAAAATGTAAGTACAATACAACTAATCTCCTATATGAAGCCTATCTTCTTTTATAAATTACTGTTATCGACTGTAAAAAAGTCGCTGAAGGAAAGGCGTCCCGTGTAAACGATTATAAAATATGGTTTAGATTTCGCTCAGATCAAACGCCCAAAACTTGACGTTCCGTTTAATGTCTGTCGTATGTACAAACGTAAATTGTTTTATTAACCCACGCAATGGCGCAGATAGATTCCCATATAAATTCCCATATGTAATTTGAAGAGTTTGCTTGCAAAATGAGTTCAATCAAAAATCTTGTTTTTTATTATGTTATCCTGTTTTTATTGTGTTTTATTGTGTTAGTTTTTGTTTGTTTGTATAAATAAAATATCTTAAATAAAAGAACTCAAGTTTGATTTCTAATTGGAATGGAAATAAAAAAACATGATTTTTTGAAAATATTTTAAAACGGAACTATCTCATTTTGGAACCAAACTCTTCATATCTTGTACCTGCAATAATACAATTATTTTATCGGACGCATCTCAATCCTTATTAATCGTTGAAGGACGATAACAGCTAATGTATGAATTATCATATTAATTTTAAATTGTTAAAAAGTGTTTTATTTTTTGTAAAAGTTAGAATCTGAAGAAGAACTGAAAACAAATCAAAACACACACACAACCCATTTTAACGTTGTTATGGCATTGCGTAAAAACGAATTCATATCAGGGGTTCTATTGTGACGAGAAAAAATATTTTATTAGCAGATGGCATTTTTTCGCAAAGATCTGCTATCAAAACAGCCGGAAACATGCTGTTTTCCTCAAGTTTTTATTAATCGTTTTAATCTCTTGCACATTAATTGAATGCTTGTCTTAAATTTCCCATTTTAAAAGATGTAATCCTTTATGTTAATACGCTTTTCTGTGGTGGGCTGCGTGTCTCAGTTTTCATCAGGTTACCCCCACCCATTCACTTATTTAAAATAAGAGAAACAATTGCCTTATTTTGAAAGGTGGAGAAAAATAATTCAGATTTACAAATATACTGTGAGTGTAAAACTAGTAAACTTTTAAATATACATCTTCCTACAAATATAAATGTATTCTTATAGTGTTCTTAAACAGTTTTTTAGATATTAATATTTTTTTGTCTTATATTGTTTAAATTTAAATTACAATCTATTCTATTTTTATAGGCTTGCGTGTTGTAAGGCAGATAGATGAGTGCATTCTGTGAACTGCTTTGTTTTAGTCAATTACCTTTCCTAATAGGCAAGTCGAGATCAATTCGATCCAGTGTGCGCATGTCTTCACTCCATTCTCAAAATCATGCAAATATGCACTTAAGAACTTTTTTTGTTCCTCGGACTAACTTTTGCTAATGGGCCTATTTAATAGGAACAGACTGCGTTCAGGTCATCCATAAAATGCTTATATTTTTAAATATTTTACAGATTGCATAGTTCGAGGATTCACACGTTATATTTAATTGACTTGGTACTTGTGCAATTTAAAT
This sequence comes from Triplophysa tibetana, assembly GCA_008369825.1. Classification (NCBI taxonomy): domain Eukaryota; kingdom Metazoa; phylum Chordata; class Actinopteri; order Cypriniformes; family Nemacheilidae; genus Triplophysa; species Triplophysa tibetana. The sequence continues at coordinate 7,494,538 of CM017896.1, read as the reverse complement.
GAATAAGCAATACAAAGCTACAAATTACCCAATATGTAGTTCTTTCGAAGTATTCGCACTTTGTGACGCTCCTTTGAATTACGCATTCTTATTATGAAAATGAATTATATTTTAAATGTCACACTTTGGCATTGTGATCGTAAATGTTACACTAACTTTCAAATTGTAACATGTCATGATGGTCGTGTAAAACGTTGACCTTTGGGTTACAAAACAGCGCATTTGAAAGTGCATAATCTGATGTGTGTGGGAACCATTGTAAACAAATATTTACATGCTTGGCTCTTTAATTGTAACAATTAGTTTTATTACTCTAAAAAAGACATTACATTAGTTCATTACAGTAACTTTAGTGGCGAGGTCAACTCAACAGGCCTGTATACGCAGTCACGACCCCTCTGTATTTTGTTAAAATAGAAAAAAAATACTCACGACTGAAGAGTTCAGAATTTATTTTTCATATCTAAATTAGTTTTGTTGCAGCATTTTTAAATGGTTTTATAAAGGCACTGTCTATGCGCAAAGGACCAACAACATTTTAAATACGCATTTCAAACAATCTAGTTCATTCGCGAACAGGCCTTTATCAAGTTAAATCATATACAACACCTGGTCATCTAGTGTGCACATCAGACTCTTTATTGCCCTCGGAGTGAAGCAAAGAAACGACAAGCTGTGATGCAACTCTGCTGTAACTTGGGCAATGGTCCGGTTCATTCAATACGAGACGCATGCATCATTCTATAAAGTAATTCAAGTCACTGTGAGCTTCTGTATTAATGTTATCTATAGCGTTAATCTGATAATACAAGTCAAAACTACGTTTCAATGATTTTGTAAACAGACCGTTACGAGATGAGACCGTTCCACCTGAACTTTAGAGACCTGGATCCTCATTTTCGTTCAATAAGATTGACGTCGCCAAAGCACGAATAACGTTGGTCAAAAATGCTTCACGTTACCAAAACGTTATTAAACATTATATATAAATACACATATACACACACATGATGAAGGTAGCCGGATTTGCTGTCACTCTATACTCCGCTCTGAGGATCTCGACGTAGCGCTTTGACGAAGACTTGCCCGGCACTTCGCAGTTCGCACCCCAGCGAGCGCGAATCTCGCCCCGGACGAGTAGGGCAGTACAGTGAGGGGAGCACGTGATCTCATCTGATCCCGTCGATTTTGTTGTAGGGTGGGTTTTGTGTACATGAGGTCGAGTAATGCTCGGCTATCTCTCTCATTCTCTCTCTCTCTCTCTCTCTCTCTCTCTCTCTCTCTCTCTTACTCCAAGTGCCACCGCTCCGCCTCCTCTTTTCGCAACATTGACGCAATGTATAAATGCAGGAACAAAAGGACAACTTCCTTGAAGCTTGGCGTAATTGCAATAATAGAGAGAGAGAGAAGGTCTTCGGTGACACGCGCTGATGGATGTCCGGCATTTTACCGGAATATCTTTCCCGCGGCTTCTATGGCTCGAGTTACACGTTCAAACGGATTTGCACTTTCCCCGGTTATTCCAGCACCGAAGTGAGTATCAATAACCCCCGTAGTATTTATGCATTTTCTTTTGCCTATTCAATCTCTCCGGCTCCGCTCGCGCTCTCCTGATTCAAAGGAGGAAATACGACGGACCGAGTGCTTTGTTGTTGAGTTGCCGAATGCTGTGTTTCTCTCTCTCTCTCGTATCGGCTGTACGATTTAAACATTTGAGGGCGAAAGTTGCCGTGTTGTTTACGATTCATTATCAAGCTTATCTAAAATTCCTGTATGCGTGCGAGCGGCGGCGGTAAACAAGAAGCGCGCATTTATTATGTCCGAAAAGAAGGACGCTAGTTTTTTGAATGAACGTTTGTGCGTGTTTCGTGATGTCTTTCAACAAAAGGCGATGTAAACTGAAATAGTAGTCAGCTATTGTCAATTATACTTTTCCTAGATTGATTTATTTTCATTTTAAATGCGGGACAGCGTTTAAAAGGGCGGTTCATTCGCTTATATTCATCGTTGACCACACAACAAAAAAGCGTTAATGCAAGACATGCCGGTTTTTTGCGAAATTCAACTACACCGAAGCAAAGATACGTTCCGCTTCCTTTCCCCCGCTCCGAAATTTTACGCGTCTCAAATTCAATACATTCTCACATGTTGCTCGTCCTCGCGACTGAGTATTAACGGGCGCGTTTGATTTCGGCGAGCTAACGATGCCCGTGTCATTGCTTTTAATGCCGATCCGTTTACTTTGCGAACAAAGGACCGGGGGAGAATTTCGTGAGGTGGAGGACGACAGTAAAAAGAACGGGTAGACTGTTTACAATAATAACAGGATGGTCGTGACGTCGAGTGACGGACAGCCCTCTCAGCCAGAGGAGAAACTTCTGAGGCATCAACAACATTCTAAATTTGGACAGGGGTTACATCATCGAAGTTAATGCTGCTGGGGGGCGGGACTTCCGGTTGGATTTGAGTTCGTGCCGCCGCTCGTTCTGCTGTGTCTTTGTATCAAACAACCGCTGCAAGATCGTTACCGCGCTATCGCAAGCGGTGTAATGTTTCCAGTTCGTTTGCTGACGGATGTATACAGTGAAACTTTCGTGAAACGCGTGGATCAAACTGTTCAAATGTCTGAAAACGTCCTTCTTATAATGATGCAATGAACACATGGGTGACTATTTCATTCAAGGGAGGGTGTAAGTGTGTAGTTTTGTGTCGTTTCATTGAAGCTCGTTGTGATAAATTGTTGTGTGCCACGTATGGGACGTGGTTGACGAGAACCATGTCAAGGCATGTAAAGATTATGACATTCGTTTTTACTAAACTGTTAATAAGTGACTTCTTAAAATCAATCTTATTTTCCTTTGCATGAACAACAGGCATATGTAAAAAGCGTGTTCTCTATGCCTGTATTTACGAAAAATAATGACACAAAGAAAATGTAAGTGTATAGTTTGTGTTGGCAGTGTAACCAAATGCACATTTTCAAAGTCCCTTAAGACATTTGTGATGGGTACTAATAAGGAATAGTGTATTATCTGTTTTAATGGTTTTTTTATTTACAAATCCTTTAAAATGAAATGCAATCAGAGACCATTCACTTCATGAACATTATGCCTTCTGTGGGACGAATAAATGAAGTTAAACCAAACAAACCAGCATGAGATAGTGGCTGGGTCTTGTTAGGCCGGCCCACTTAACAGGGGTCGAAGGTTGCTGTCGTGTTCTCAGACTTGACTTGCAGGCATCTATTGGCTTTTGATGGATGTTGTTACTTAAGTGTGTAGGCTCTGGCCTCTGTAAAAGGGGGGGGCTGTCCCCTCACATGCTAAGGACCCCTCCCTCACACTAAAGAGATCACAGGGGTGCAGCTGCTTCAGACGGCTTTGGGGGGGTCCGAGACCCTTGAATGAGAGAACAAAACCCTTTCATAAACACACACACACACTCAAGTTCACCCCTTACAACTGCCCCTATTTTCACACTCTCACAAAAAACATGTTTGACAAGAGGAGGGTGCACAAGTGTGTCGGGTGCACAGCAGACGCTCTTGGCCTTTCTTGAATGCAGCTAATAACTCTGATTTTAGGATTAGCAACCCGACTACAAATGAAAGTGTGATACTTTATTTGAGTATTCTGCATGATCATCTGATTTTTTCTTTAAGGTTCACATATAGGCCTAGTATGTGGTAGGGTTAAATTCGCTGACTCGACACATTTTTAACAAGGGCACTTTTTCATTTTTAATTAAAAAAGACGCTGATGACTTATTGCATACTCATTGTGTATGTGTGTTTAAGGTTGTTTGGAGAGAAGTGTGTCTCATGTTATGAATGAATGAAGAGTGTGCGTGGACATATTTCTTTAAGTTATAACCTTTTACTGTCAAACTCTATTTGCATCATGAGAGAGGCGTGACAGGACCCATGACATCTTACAGAGTCTTTCATTTAAAACTTAAGTGAGGGTTATTCAGCCATCTGAGATGGTCCTGAACCATGGACTCATATTTGTTGTTGGTATGATTCTCATGTGAACAGGAGTGCATTGTAAAAGCCAACCCTACTGTGAATATAGTTGCACTGGTAATATCAGTTGACCCTTTACATTTTTAAATAGGACTCGGAAAGTGAGCATTTGTTGACACATTTAGATATGCGTCCAAGTGCTCTGTGCTTCTTTGTTGGACATAGATGCATATAAATGCAGTTCATGCTGTATTAACGAAATAGCTATGATAAATAATATAATTCACAGCTCTATAATACGTAAACCACTATCACATTGTACTGTAATTCACAGTTCTGTAGTTTTAATGCCTTACATTGCTTGGTCCATGGAGTTGTTTTGCCATCTGTTGTGGCAAAACAACACGTGCATAATTAAAAAACATAAAAAATAGCTAATGCTCCAAAAGTAGGTGACAAATCTGTTGGGGTCAAAATGCCATGTAGATTATTTATATTCAATCTATCACTCAATGAATCGCTCAAGCTTTAACATGGGATGGTCTTTGTGTTGATGTCGTAACTTATACACACAAATTATGTGTGTGTGGTATCTGTGGAAAGCGTCAAGATTTGGGCATTCAAATATGTCACAAAGCAGATGCTGAGGTAAAAACAGGGTCATATCTCTCTCGTTCTATGAAAGAATGGAATATTTTATAGCGCCGATGAGACTGAACTATCAGTTTGCATAGGGCGTATACAGAGAAGAACACCTTGCATAAGTTTCTCTATAGGGAGCGGACAGCGAGGAAGTAGATGAAATAGACTAAATGGCCGGCATGAGAAAGCCAAGGGCTACTTTTAAAATGTTCGAGGTTGAAGCTTGTGTTGCTTATCTCTGTCCCGTTCTGAGTGCTTTCCTGCACTTGGCAGGCGCGCGCGGGTTTCTTCTCCGCTAAATACCTTGACGCGCGCTGACAGAATATCAGATCGTTTCGTGTTGTTTTGACAGCGGTGGAAAAAGGTTTCCTTTAGTAAAATGTCTGTCTTCCACATTCAAAGCCGTACTTCAAGTCTATGTTCCCGGCATGCACATGCGAGCTGGGGGCGGCTCTTACCGATTTGAATGAGAGGAGTCAGTTTCGGCGCCATTTTCGACTGAGAGGCGCGATAACATCAACACTGAGCGCGCGCACGGAGAGACAGCGCGCGACGCTCCGGCTCTGAAATAAAGACTTTTATCTAAACCTGGAAAAACCACACGAACAGACGCATCTGAGGACTATATCGCCCGAGATCTGGTACCGACGACCAGTGAAGTGACCAATCTGAAGCGATTACGGAGCTGGAGGAGAAAAGGAGGCTATCGTTTTCAGCTGCGTATATGGAAAACGGCTGATTTTTAAAAAATAATACGTAAAAATATCGCTCGATGCGCAGAAAAATATGGGAAAATTCTGAAAAATGCCACAGGGTCTTGGGATGGGGTTTCAGCTCGGTGGTGGAGAAGAATGTGTCGTTTTGGTGTTTTTCGTGCATCTTTTTGAGCGGGAGTAACGGACAGGCTGCTGGCGCAGATACATTCTGAGAATCGGATGCCTCTTACCTCAGACTATCAAGTAAACCATAGGAACCGGTAAGATATCTGGAACTCCATTTTATTCACATAAAGATGACTTTAAAGGCAATTGTGTGTATGTTTTCCAAAGAAAACCACATTGTTGTGTCACTGTCTTGAGGCAGCTTGTTTATGAGGAAAAGACTTTGCGCCATTTTATACGTACATCCACGAAAGACTGACATTGTAAATAAAAAGTTATTCGCCCAAATCGTTACATTGTGACCCGTCGGTTTGACACAATATAACACGCTCGGCTGAGACGTCACAATGTAACGTTTATTCCTTTACACGCGGAGTGAATGTGCATCTTTTTTATCTAACTTACGAAAACGAATAACGTTGCACGACTGATATGTTAATCTATCAGGGGGACACGTCTGCTTACTATATAATATGCTACGTGTATATCATAAAACTTTCAGTGTCGTTGTTTTCGAAATGGGTTTTAGTGAAAATGAGGTTATTGTGTGTTTACTTGCATAAGTTGGGGAGTTTAGAGCGGTTTGTCTGCGAGAGAAAGAGAGATTCCTGCTTTTCTTGAAAATGTTAGTACGAGTTCAGTGGTTATGGTTGCGAGGCTGTTTGTCCTCGTGGTGTATATTGGTTGGACTACCCAAGCGCAAAATAAGCAACTCGTTTAATCCTACAATATCTCTATTTTTTTACTTTACACATTCGACCGTTTTCAGCAGGATTTCGACATCTAAGATGCGACGTGTCCGTTTTTGAAACAAGAAGCAACTTTTAATGTAATTTCAAATGTGAATGGTAAACCAAACCACCTTAGGGTAAATGTGGGCCTGTTGGAATAAAGCTCACGTCAGTTGCAGAATTGCTGAGGTGTGTGTTCGTGTACTCACGTTTAGTCTCTGTTTTGGATGCCAAGTCGAGGGTGTGTCTCACCTTGAGATTCAAATGAACCTGAATTATGCTTCAGCTTTTGCGGCGTGGTTTATAGAATGGGTGATTCTGTATAACTTATATACAACGCCATATGTTTACACGCAAATAGGCTTCAAATATAGCCTAGGGTAGAAAAGGAAATACAAAATAATTTACTCTAACACGGACATGTTGTTATTCTGCTTGTGTAGTAAAAGTTGCTACGCAATTTTCCATTGAGTTCTTTTTATATCTGTTTTAAACCACTCTATATTCACCAAACAGCTAAAACGTTTATGGAAAGTGTGATATTGTCAGCCCCCCCAAGTTGTTCAAAACCTGTATAAATTTCTTTGTTCTGCAAAACACAAAGAAAGATATTTGGAAAAATGTTAGCAACTGACATTGCTGGGACATCATTGACAACTTTATAGGAAAAATCAAAAGGTTAGTCAAAGGTGCCCCAGAACGGTTTGCTTTCCTTAATTTTTCAATATATCAAATTTATGTTCAACAGAAAAAAAAATTGAAACAGTGATTTTTCATACTATGGAGTCAATGATGTCCCAGATTTTTCAAATATCTTTGTGTTCAACAGAACAGAGAAATGTATAAAGGTGTGGAACAATTTGAGGGTGAGTAAATGACTACAGATTTTAATTTCAGCATATGTCAGTCGTATATATTGTTTTATTTTAGGACTGGCCAGGTCACACAAGTGTAAGAGCTAAGTCACCAATGACCATTGTGAAGGATGTTTAAAAAAAATGTGTCCAGAGACTTCGAGTCTTGCTGTCATTTTATTGGAATTCTTATATGTGTCAGTATCTACACTCAATTATATAATTACTTGCATGAGTTATTAAATGTTAAAATTATTTATTGGAAAATTGATAATAGCTACATATAAAAGTTGTCATCACACACATTCTTTCAACATTAATTCAGAAAAAATACAGGCATGAAATCTAATGGTCTCATGGTTAAATATAATTAAAATACCATAATCCTGTGATAAAGTGACATGGCCTAGAATAATAATATTTTAGGAATAAAACAGAAACTCCCTCAGTTACAAGTGTCCTTTCACTACAACAAGAACTACAACTATTCTTTCACAACTGAATGCTGGGCCTGTGTGAATTCACTCAGCCACTTCATTCACATTCCAAACAAACAAATAAATGAACGAAACTAAATTAGTCTTTTAATTAATAAAAACAAACCAAAGATTTGTCTGGTTCTCACAGATATTTCAAGGTCACACTGGTAATTGTAGTTAGTGTGAGCAAAGTGTTTGTGTGTCTGTGTCTGAAACAACGTGTCAATGTGCAATTGTGTTCATTACGTGATCCCTAAGTAGTCTTTGTTATAAATGAGCATTGGCCATTTTATATGCGTTTGTCCTCGGGGTGGTCTAAAGGTTAGAGGGCATTGTTTGATATCATCCAGCCTGCTGTTGCACCGAAGACGTTTACTGGTGGATGTAAAAGCAGGAAACATCTATGACAAAGACATTAAAACAAGGCATGTGCATTCTGAGAAATTTGTGTTTTTATAATAAGAAACAATATAACAAAATTTGTCATATACGTTAAGATACAGCGGGTATACATAATAGAATATGTCAAAATTAGAAGTAAGTGCTCAGAAAAAGATACTCCACAATATTTCAATAGTCCCTTTTCATCTTTTATTTTTCATCTTCATTTTTTTGACCACTGCACTCTGTTCTCATTTCCTCAAGGCCAAAGATAATATTTGATATTATCACTCAGGCCTGAAAATAATTTTGATGAGGAGGAAGGTTGTTATGTATTATTAACAGTGTATTTTTTTTACACACACACAAAAATCATCTGCCGTCTCAAGGTCCACGTTTTAACCCAGTTGCAACCAATTTGTTACAAACAACAAATTCGCCCAATCTTGCCCTGATAACCTTTGATCCTTGCCAGTGTTAGCTTGTTCTTTCTCGTCGTGTCTCCGTGACCATGACATATTACTCACAATAATGATAGTTCATTATGACTCGTAATGGTTCGTTATGATGGTTATGAATCAAAAATAAACTGCACATTCTCTTTATTATACCGCACTTGGAAATACATAACCTCTTGGCTATGGACCAAATGGAAACCCTGATGAATTTGATGGCAGCAGTGCATGTCACACACAGTAAAGTCCACTGATCCTTTTGGTCCCTGTGATATGTCCAAAGCTTTTAATGGCTGTTTCTGCCTCATGTTAATGGTTATGTAATATTGCATTTGACTCAGACCCATCCCACACTTTATGAAAAACTCTGTAGGTGCAGATCCTGTCTCTTAATTTGGCTGTCCCTAATACGTGAGAAGGCAAGGAAGGATGTTTATTTTGTTGTCAATAGCTAAATGTTGTATGAATTGAGTTTAGCCATAATATGATAATAAGCAAAACAAAACAATCTGTGTTTTTTGCGTGGCACATAAATTCATCTCATTTCAACGTGCCTCTTCACAGGGGCCTCCAAGATTCACACGAGTTGACTGAGGTTTATAGAAGCTTGAAGGAAAATTAAAAAGATCTACTTGCCCATTTTATTATCACGATACTTGAAGGTCAGTGACATTTCAGAGGCGTGCGCTTGAGATTTCACAACTTGTTAGTAAGCCAATCAATGTGAAACATGGTGTTTCGGGCCTAACTCGGGCCTCTGTTTGCTGCGCCTGTTTGTTTGCCCAGCTAGATGTGACGGAGGCTCGATTCTTTGCGGGTGTTTGTCCGCGTGTGTCTTTTGTAAATTACAATTTAGATGCGAAACGCAGAAATGAAAGTCTGGATCTGAGTGTCAGCTACAAAGCTTTCTGTTAAGAGGAACACAGCACCGGCCAAGCTCTCAGATGGCAAACAGCAGAGCTCTTCATTGTGAGCTCCTCTTAGTACTACGTGTGCTGCCAGGGGCTGCCCCTATCTGACGTTACCAAGGCAAAAGCACTTGTTATTGGGACGGACGCTGTTGTCGAGGTATTAGGCCAATTAATCTTTTTTCTACATTTTGAAGTACCTAGTGTGTGTGTGTTTGCGGCATGCACAAATCTAACGTGTAGGCCTACTTAGTGTGGGCTATGAACTTAGTTGTGTAAACATTCACAAATACATAATATATATACACCCGCACACACACATGTATATGTACCAAGTTGCCATTTGAAAAAATAATTTGGTAGAATTTTATTTGATATGAATATATTTATGGATATAAATTGTAATATATATAATTAAGTCCATAAAAGTGACATTCCTCATTTTTATATTTTAATGTTATAGTTTTTTATTGTTATGGTTACATCTTCAAGGTTCGGGTTCCATACATTAAAAATATTGGCAAAAAAATGTATTCATCTATTTATATTCAAGTTTGACTTTCTTGTAATAACTCTTGCAATATTTTACACTGGAGTAAGCAAAAAATATTTTCTGAAGTACACTGCTTGTCTAAAATGAGGTAAACCTTTCATTGGTGTAAGGATTTACATTACAAACACCAAATTTGTTGTTCTTAGATAAATTATTGTTTTATTTTGTCAAATTTGGTAGATTCACATACATCTGTGTGCTGCTGTGTTCCCTTTATTTGCAACTCTTGTTAAACTAGTGAAATTATGGGAGCAGCTTCCCCTTTCTGTGGTAGGAAGTGAATGTTTCTCTGTTTACTTCTGGCAGAAAATGTAAAAGGGAACAACACATCTCGCTGCAGTCTCGTAAAAAGCCATCGATCAGAGTCACCCATCAGGGTGTGTCATTTTAGTCAACTATTTTGTTTATGGTTCAAGTATGTGGTGTTCGGGTTTAGCTAGGTATTAATTATATTGCACCTATTTCTTTTGAAATGTTGAGTGTTGTAAGTTAGTACATAAAGTATTTATTAAAATTAGTTTTAAACGGTGTATATATGAAAGCCTATAACTATTATTACCACATATTGCGCAACCCTGTTAAAACAGACAATAGTTTTATTGGGTCAAATTTTTTGTCAATATAAAAATTATTTCAATGGTTTGATGATGCTCTGTAGTTGAGCCAAAATAGTAACTTATCCGCTTTACATGTCTTTAACTTTTGTGTACTTTCAGCTTACTTTATTGAATAGGCTTATTAAATGTGGACTCTTAAAAGTTTTTATTCATGTCTGCAGTATTTTAAGTTATGCTACTTGTATGCTTTGGTCAAATGTGTTTTTTAAGAATATATTTATTTAATTGCCACAAAATTAAAAAAACTGAATTATCCCCTCAATACTTACACACAGTTCAGATGTAACTTGATGTCTGGATGTATCCTTTTTTACACACTCGCAAACACCCATTTAGCCACAAACTTTGCAAGAAGACGAAGAATTTACCTTCACACCATAATATACATTTACTTAAAAAAAAATAAAACCACAATATAATCACACCTGTCTATTAAAAAATACACTGAATGTTATATAGAGAGTAGACTTCTGTAAGTATACCTGTTATCATACATTGAACAACCTAAGAGCTAAATGTTCCTTTATAAATGTTTCTTTTATCTCAGGAGACGGACCTTGTTGTGCCCATGACTTTAGAGACAAAGTCAAGCTACTGTGAGTACATCAATTCAATTCAACTTGCTTTTCTGAAATCCATAAAAGAAAATATTAATGTTTAAAAAACGAACACAACATTCTCTATATCCTCGTAAAAAGTCCAATAAAGAGAAAAAACCCAAAAATTGAAAGAGACAGACAGGAAATGGCATAAGTAAATATTATAATATGGGTGGTTTCCAGCCTTTGTCAGAGAACACTTTTCCCCCCAGAAGTCCATGGGGCTCTTTTCATAACCTGTAATTTAACCCTTTTAGACAGGAGATGCTCCCCTGTCCTCTTGCTTGTGTTACATCAAAAGTTTATTGGCTCACCTGTAACAAAAGCATAGGAGTGTATGGGGAATATAACAGAAACCTGTGTTTGTGTGTGTGTGTGTGTGTGTGTGTGTGTGTGTGTTGTGGAGAGGGTAGTACATGATAAATATTGCGAGTTAGTCATGCCTCGAATTATAGAGTTGTTATTGTTATCTTACTTGTTTCGCACTTGGGGTAATGCAAATTATTGCTTACACACTCTGCACAAGACATTTTGAAAAATTTTGAACACAAAATGAAACTCTTGTTGAACTTACTCGAGACTTTTTTCGAAAATGGATGTCATGACTAATTGTAATTAACAAACTGAACTTCCAGGTCAAATATTGAAAAGCATTAAAAACAACAAAGTAGTTTGACAACTGAAATAATTTGCATCTATATAACAACTGTTTGAATTCACACAGTTTTATAACAGTCAAGCGTTTTCTAAAGTTGTCATCAAATCATGTTCTAAAATGCTACCAAATTACTTTTTAATGAAAATGTGCACTTACCTAGCAAGAAGGAATTAATCACAGCGATGTAGGCGGGTTTTGCAAAAATGGTGTAAATATCATTTGTTTCTCACCTAACTCAGAACAGTTAACTTGTTATCACTATGGCTTAGAACTATGCACTTAGACATTATAAAAGCCTCCCATCACTGTAGAATAGGGAAGTGCTGTTAAAAAAAAAGATTAAATCGTTTAAACATACGATTGGATAATAAGTGTGTGAAACAGAAATATAACGTTTTGTATTTTTAAAAAAGGGATATCTTTAAAGGCTAGATAATTTGAAGATTACAAACAAGACACATCACAACACATCAAACATTGTGGAAAATTATACATTTTAGAGAGGGTCAGCTTTTCAGGTCTTAAAAAGCAAACGTTTCTATAAATCTATTAACATTTGTGCCAAATTATCTATTTCATACAAACTAGTAATGCCAAATTCCACTTGCAATATGCAGAAGAAACAACATAAAAAGATAATGTTTCATGTTTAAAATCAAAATAACACCATGATATTTTCTTTACAATGTATATCTACCAAGCAAGCACTGATACGTTTTTTTTCCTCAGTGTCATTGTGGCATCGTTGAACTAAACCATCAAAGCATACTGACGTTCTTTCTTTATCTTGTGTGTTGTCAGGTTTATGTGCGGCTGTGTGTGCGCGCGTTCTGCGCGGGGCCTGCCGGTACTGTAGCAGCACAGAATGGTTTGTGAGTAATAACGTGGGTGCAGGCCGTACTGTGCTGCGGCAAGAACGACAGGACGGACGCGCACTTGAGATCAAACGGGTGAGAGAGACTTGGAGGAAGGGGAAAGTAGACAAAAACAACAGCAACGAGACTATGTGTGACTGCAAGTCTCCTGAACTTGGCCGTGTGGTTGCCTGGCTGTAGCAGCACGTAAATATTGGAGTCAAAGCACTAGCCAATCCTCCAGTATTGACCGTGCTGCTGGAGTTAGGCGGGCCGTTTACCGTCCACGGGGCCCCCTATCTCTCCATGAAAGCGTAAGACTAACGAAAATGTGTGTGTATATATATATATACATATATATGTGTGTGTTTGTTCATGCTCTGTTAAAACCAATTATAAATAATTTGATACAAAACAATCAAATTAGTTTAACCATTGTGATCTGCTTTAATCCTGGTCCCTCTGTAAAATATTTGTTAGAATTTTTGAGGTAGGCTTACTTGTGAAATTTTTGATAATTTAATGGACCTGAAAAATGTTATAGGAAAAAATAAATAAAAACATTACAACCAGAGAACCTGCATCGAGTGTGATTTATTGTACAGATGCGCGTTACGCGCGCATTCTGTTATTCATATTAAACACAATTTTAAACTTACGTTTATCAAGAATTACAAAAATAGACAATCTCTAGCAAACAATTATATTTTATTAAGAGCAGTTAACACTGACTGCCATCCATGAAGCATGTTAAAATTACCAAATATTTTATTATCCAATGTTGGTTGGTATCAACACTTTGACACCGATTACATTACAATAATAGCTTCGTTCACACATTAGATGTTGAATAACGCAGCATCGCCATCTTCTGGGAAAGCTTACATGGTTCGAGGTTTTCACTTCTCCCTTTTCAAGTTCAGGTGTAGGCAAAGGTCCTGTTGACAGAAGCACTTCGAAAAGTATCAAGTTATAAAGGTTTGTTTATTTTTTGTCTCTCTACTCAATGGTAAGAGTCGTTAACATTAAGTAGTCTATATTTACACGCCGTTTTCGTTAAAACAGCCACACTTAATTTTCTCCACAGGCTAACCCGCAAGCATCATTCACAACCGTGCTCACCATCAGCCCAACAAAAATTACAGACGTTTTTTCGTTCATCTGACGATTGTACAAAGATCTGTAGATGCACAAAAATGTGTTGAGTTTTTGACCGCATAGCACTTCGATTTGTGACACGAAACTGACCGTATTGCCTCGCTGCATATGCACAGCATAAAATTGCACTAATAAATAAATATTTGGTCCAAAATAAAAACTTTTTGAATGCACCTGAAAAACGTCATGACAATTAAAACTCTCATATGGCGAGTGTCGCCACACTTGGCGTTATTTATTATTTTGGGTCGTTCAGAAAAAAAAAGCATTCGTATCCCCAATTCTTCTTTAGTTGACAAGGTGTGTGATAATATAATAAAGAAATCCTGATTAATCCGGGACCTCATGCTGCCGATTGTTGTGGTTCCTGCTTAAAATGAACATGTCCGTGGCTGAAATCCGCCTTACACAAAGTCTCTGCATCTGCAATAATATAATTTGACTCTTTTTCATATATCCATCAATTAAAATACGTCACTGCCAATGAGTTGCTGGGCGTTAACCTTTCAAAAGTCATGTTGCTTTTGATTTGTTTATCTTTATTTTGACAATTTGGTAGTAAATGTTACCCGCCAACATAGTTTAAATATAGACCAAATTGTATAATTTTATTTGTTCATTCTGTAAACATCATTTGATACGCAGATATATGTTTATGTTAATATTAATTGCACATAAAAACGGCGTTATTACAATTGCAAAAATTGTGTTGCTATATTTGCGGGCACGAACGTCATTTTAAGTGCTCCTCAACGGTAGGAACCAAACAGCTCATTTTGTTTGTTAAGGTAAACACGGGTGTAATTTTAATTGAGTCAAAGAAAATCTGTACAAGGTGGTAAAAAAGTTATTGGGGTTGAGCTGTGCACGGTAATCTACTTATGTATATATTTAGCATCCTTTTATTTCGTGTCATTTGGTTCTGTTTATGTACGCGGTTTGGTTTTTATAAACTTCTTCAAAAACGTTTGGGGTTATTGAATATGTTTTTTTGATTTATGTTTAATTAAAATATATCGATTGAAGCTCAAAACTAGATAAACTGTTTTAACAGTTAAGTCCGTTGACAACTATACCAGAAAACTATACATGGCAGAAACATTATATCTGTTGTTGTCAAACTACGGCGCAATCAAAATGAGAGAAAATATGGCAGAAACTACGTCACTTTCATATAATCCTGCGTCACTACCCTCTCGTGTCACCGTTTCTCAGCAGCATGCTACTTTTTCCTGAAGCTAAACTGTACTGTACAGTGGGGTACGACGAGGGCTTCCTTGAGCGAACATTCACAGTGAACACAACGGGATGAATAACTTCTTTTCTTGTGAATGAGCTATTCTTGGCAGGTAAAGCGACATCCTTCCCGGAGTTTGACAGCTGAGCCACGCGCAGGTTTATAGAGACATGTGATTGGACAGTTCTAAAAAAATAACGGTTTTGTTATCTTTCAAAAAACCAAACGCACGCACAGCAGCGTGCTGTGCTCAGGATCAGCGCTCATACATTTGTCAAACCTCCTTTGAACAGACATAAAACGACCACCTTATCTATGCCATCACCTGCACCTTAAAATAACTTTGAGGGAAATCCGTTATTCGAAGTTATTGACAGTCAACTCACAGCATTGCAACGTTTCTGATTATTACAAGTTTTCAAACTAGCGTAAATCTAAAGCATAAAGATATTGACAGGGTGATAATGATGAAAGTCTGCCCACTTTACCTTCTTTTGCTCCCTTTAGCTTGACATCGGTTTACTAGTCAATCCACATGGACACGGACGTGATGCTAGTCAACATAAATATGTTTAACAATAATGCAATAATCCCGTAAAAATAGGGATGTTTGGTGAAGCAGTTCCACCGCATAACCGCGAACGCATCACGCGCTCTTTTATTGGACAGAAACCGCGCGCGCCAGTTACTAGGGCGCTCCGCAAAGGCAATCATGGCGATTGTTGCTGTGCAGATTTCATTACCGCCGAACTTCAGAAAAACAACAAACATAAGTTAATAAAGACGTCAAGTATAACTGAGAGTGACACATTCGAACTGTTCAAATGTTTACATTATTCTGGTGTTACTGCGAAGGAATTGAAAACAAGATAAAAATATTTTCGGTTTTGTCAGCAGATGGTCCGTTGCAGAGGCTCCCTTACTTTCTAGCGCTGATGTTGTTGCTATGCAAAACTTTATAGTGACACGGGGCAGGTTAAAGCTTTTAAGGTCACGTCAATTTTAATCTAATCTCAAATTTGCCTCCTCACTTGCACACACTGCATCAGAGACATCGACCATTTTACATCATAAAGTCTAACCCCTACCGGACCTTATTCTACTTACCTTTATGATCGGTCCGTTGACAAAAAGATTGCAAACACGCCGTCTTACACCAACAACAAAGCCAACATTACATGATTATTAACTGGTATTATTGTAATTATTGTGGTTTCTTGATCCAGTGCTGTAAGGGTGTCCTGACAGTTGCACACTAGAGGTCACTGTTGGGCTTTCCTGAAAATTGTAGGAGAAACGCACCCACGTAATTCTGCTATTTACGTCATATCCGCTTCCCTGACGTCTTAGAGGAATAAACATGACCTCCGTTTATTTTCAGTCTAAATAACCTCTTTTAACTAAATTAAAGATAGAATTAAAGTTTAAGATCATCGTTCTCCGTGGAAGACCATTATGTCGTCTTTGATTTCGTGGTGTTTTGGCTGTTGCGGTGACGGCAACAGTGGCCACGTAACACTAAAGGAAATGCCCACGGTTCAGCTGGACACTCATTGCATGGGTAAGCTTTGATATTTGACATATCTAATTATTGTCACTTTGTCAAAGTAATTCTTTACTTAATACTCCAGTATACCTAACACTGCATAGACGAATAATGTTTGCGTACGCCCGTGGGATAATAAGTATACAGATTTGAGACTAGAATTCATTCCTTTATTTTTGCCTAATATATTTCAGGTACTGATGTTGTGATTGTAAAGAGTGGAAAACGCATATGTGGTACTGGTGGCTGCATTGCAAATGCTCCTCTTCATCAAAACAAGAGCTATTTTGAGTTTAAGATCCAGTCCACAGGTAAGAGGCGGATGTATGCAAGCTCTTACAGTACTTTATCCTTTATTACTCAGTATGATTAGGTGTGACTTGTGAACTTTGCCCTTCGCAGGTGTCTGGGGCCTTGGAGTGGCTACTCAGAAAGCCAATCTGAACCAGGTCCCCATGGGGAGAGACGCACACAGCATTGTGCTAAGGCAAGATGGCACTGTGTACTACAACAATGAAGAAAAGAACCGATTACCTGCCAACAGTTTACCACAGGAAGGAGACATTGTGGTAAGTCGTAAGGCAACATTTAAATCAATCAAGACCAATTAACATTGTCTATTTATTATTTTTATGATTATTAACATACTGTAAGCATTACTCTTTAGGGTTCTTAATAATGGCAAGATTTATTTTTTCTAAGAATCAATTTCTGTGTGTAATCTCAATTTCTGCTATGTTTGTGTATGCAAAGGGTGTTACCTATGACCACGTGGAGATGAATTTGTACCTAAATGGGAAGAATATGAACTGTCCAGCATCTGGGATAAGAGGAACTGTTTATCCTGTTGTTTGTGGTAAGTGGTAACAACATTTACACAGTGGAACAATAATATCACCAGCTTTGTTGCCATGGAAACAAAGAATGAGAAATGACAAAGTTTACATTCACATTTACGCTTTAATCCAAAGCGATTTACATGGCATGATACTATACATTTGTTTCTGAGTATGTGCAATCCCTGACATCGAACCCATGACCTTGGCATTGCTAGTGCCATGCTCTTACCACTAGGCTACAGGAAAGCTAAAATCATTTAGGCAGAGTTTATTTTATATGCAATAGGGTGCAATTTTTTTTACAGAATTTGTTAAATTGGACATTTTAAGTTATGGCTGATTGTCTTCTCTCTTACAGTGGATGATAGTGCGATATTGGACTGTCAGTTCAGTGACTTCTACCATACTCCTCCACAAGGCTTTCAGAAGATTCTTTTCGAGAAACAGATTTTCTAAATTTCGTGCTGTATGAACACTCAAGATATGTCCGGGACTTGAAGTGCTATGTTTTTCACTGACATCTAACGGTTGTTTAGTTCAGAATACTGAAAAATGCAGCACGTTGAAGTAGGACTGTTACGCAACAGATGCTGACCACTGCTCTGTTAATAAATAAGTCATCTTTTGTTTTCTTGGAGAACTCAATGCGTGATATCGGCAGTGCACTTCAAATTTAAAATGTCAGTTCAGAACATATTTATCAGTTATTTGCACTACATCTTACACTGTACATTTACCAATGTATTTGCATCCTGTTGTTGTGGGCAAGGGTGGATATAGGTTTGTGGCTGGTTTGAATTGAATCAAGAATTGGTTATATTAGAGTAATGAATCACAGCTGACAATCAGGGCTGTGTACTTAATGCATTTCGAAAGAACAAAATGAATTGTCAAAGCTCTTCATTTTATTAGTCTGTTGGATGATGTTGATACCTTCAGGGGAACCACCCTCATGTTCATCATAGTGATTGTCTAATGTAAACTACAAAACATCTACATTGGTGTTTTTTTATGTATTCACTTTTGATATACGTTTTATTTTTAGTCGAGACAACAGTGTGCTCAGCATTTAGTGTGACTTATATATTTAATGAATATCAGTCCTACAGCAGGATAAGAACTGTAAACGTTATTTGATATTTTAAAATTTTATGTTATGAAGAATTATGATTGTATTACAAAGTAGTTTACCAAAATTATGGAACGAAACGGTTCTGTTAACATTCATTTACATTTTGTGTCCCAAATCGACAGGTATTTTGTATTTTTTCTTCAGGTAATAAATCATTTGCTTTTTCGTGTGTATAAATGTGTCCGTGTTTTATCTATTGAATTTGCCTTAATTTAAAAAATGTGAATATTTATGCTGCATGTGTGTTGTTTTTAACTGCAACATGTCTGCTCGGTAAATTCCAATGTGTTTGTCCGTGGAATACAGCGTGGTGACGTATTTTCCCTACGTTCTTGGTGTACGCATGCGCCCAAGCAGATCAAACTTGCGCAATTCTTACGGACATCTTTTACTGAAAATGTACTGCACAGATCCAATGAAAAACACTCAGACAACTTTAAAATATTACAGAGTGGATGCACCTTTAATAAAAATACGCCGCCGTAATATCGTAAAAAGTAACGAGTGTTGATTAACTTAAACATATGCTCAGTTATCAAAAAATAAGTTTCATTAAAAATGTTTTATTACACAAACCATACAGCATTCGAATTGTGTGGCTCCTCCCTTCCTTATCCCGTCTCGTCTGCCCCGTTCCGCCCCGGTTCTATGGTACACAGACCGTCTAGTCCCCCCACACCCTCCTCCTCCCTGAGCGGAGCTCCGTACGTCGGTCGGGACTACAGACGCACACACATACACAGCCATGGCCGAAAACGCCGGCTTGGAAAACCATCGCATTAAGAGCTTCAAAAACAAGGGGCGAGATGTGGAGGTGAGTCCGTTAAAGACTTTGGACTTTCTGTTTTTACACAGATGGTTTCGCTCCCGTGTCTGTGCGGTTTTAATGGGTTTATCGGGTCTGACTGTAGCGGGTGCTTGTGAACCTAGCCGCGGCTGCATCATGCGGAGCGGGCGCGGCCTACACAGGCCTCTTCAACACCATTTCCCTTCAATTTTCATCAGCTCGTCGAGGCGTTTACACGGCCATGTGCTAGTCTTACACGTTGTTCAATCACTTAATGTTAATACTGGGTTGTGTGTAAAATCGGTGGGGTTGATAATCGATTTCATTTCGGTTTAATTTACACCAGGAACATGTATATGTATCGTGCTAGCATGTATGCTAACAGTTCAGCAGGCGACAAATACATCTCCTTTGGTTTAACAAGCTCGTTTTTATGCATTTATTTCCTTATACAGTTGTAAATAGGATGCATGGAAGATGAACTAGCTGTAAATCAGTAAGTAGTATAAAAAAATAACGTTTTAAGTTAAAAATATGCGACAGAGACAGGTTTATTAACACAGGCGTTAGCAAGCTGCCTTAAACTGAACTGGTGACCAGTCATAGATACCAAAACATCTGACCTGTTTATTGGTTGACTAGTTACTCCACTACAACACAGCCTAGTATATCTGATTTCAGTGAACCTGTTTAGAGATTGTAGTGTTGTTATAAAGTTGATAAGGTGACGTTTTAAAACCTCGGCTGCTTTAACACGTCCCCCCACCGCTTGGTTTGTTAGTTAATATCTAAAATACATACCACAGTTTACAATGCCCCCTTCTTGGACTATCAATTCTGTTAAACCTGAATGATAACCTCTTAATGTTAATACAAGTCCCGCTATAGGCTGCGTCAAGGCGACCTATAAATACTAATCCAGGTTGTGGAGTGAGAAGATGGATTATATAATCATACCACTAGGTTGAACATCTGTAACCACATACAAGCAGACATCAGCCTGAAACATGGTAGCTGTCTGTATATCCAACACACCGGACAGCCATAATGAGCTTCATGCCTTCAAAGTGACTTTCAATCCTTAGTGATGTTTATAGAGTAGTACACTACACACGCAAGGTGCTGAAATCACATTTCTAATGAACCCCGCTGCTACCAGACATCATTATCATCATCTGCCGTTGGCTCGTCGGTGTAACCCCTAAGGCCTACTCCAAGATTAATGATGTGAAGTGAGTGAGACTGCAGGGTGCTGGTGTGACTCAGCCTTCATACACACATGGCTCTGGATGCAGCCAGCGAAGCCGTCGCCATTCTGCAGCTATTCTGAGAATCTGCAAAGCAGATTCGGATTTCCCATTTTCAAGGGCTGGTGCAGCTCAGCTGACCCGTGTGCACTGTGGAGCTCTGGGATACTTCTGCTCGTATCTGTTGGAATTTGATCATATTTTATCATTTTAGCTTCCATAGAGGTAGTGACAGATGTTTTAGTATGTGGATTAGTTTAGTGGCTTCAAACAACATGGCATATTTTTGATTCTTTCACACTGTCATCACCAATTGGGTCAAAAGAGTTCAAGTTATTCAAATATTTATATGTGGAATTCAAAAGTTGTTTGCGATCGGATTGCATCAAGTTCCCTCTGTTGACATCCTGCTGTGGCGCATACCAGATGTTTTCATCCAAGGAACTTCTTAGTCTTTGGTTGCCATATTTTGCAGATGCTGGGATTTTCTTTCTTATTACGTACATTTCATCTGATTAAAACCTTTGACCTTACGATGCTAACACAATGCTCTTCTAGTTTAACAACAGGAACTCTGGGCATATTAGTTTGTCTTTTAAATAAAGCTGATGCTTGATATAGAGATTGGTCTCAAAATGAGCCATCAAGCCTGGTGCTATTTGATGTCTTTAGCTTTGTGCTCGGCCTATTTATTAGCACGTTGAAGACCTGACAGAAGTAAGACCATGCTGGCAACAAGACAAGCACATGCACACACACTGTGTCATTATGCTGGTCTTAAGAGTGCCAAGCTGTCATGTCACTGGTGCGCTGACTCCTGAAATCCTTCCTCTCAGCTTCGTCCTCCTGTCAGTCTCATTGTGGTGACTCATACGTTATTTTAAGTATTCAGTTCACATGTCTTGCTAATAAGCACAGATAATTTGTTTGTGAAATACAGGAATTCATACAGATTTTGTTCACGTTTTCTTACCATTGATATAACATGAGAAATGCATGTGCTTCATAGCATCAAGTTGAAAGAATTTTGGCTAAATGAACACAAGACATCTGTGTAGTGCAGTCAGATGTCTATAGTCACTTGTTCAGAAAAAAATGTTTGTCTAATTTTGTTTGTTTGCTTTACTTGATCATCCTCTCTTTTGCCCCCCTCCATGGCCTCTGCATTGCATAAGGCACAGTGTGGGTTAGCTGTAACATGAACTGGGATGCCCAGTCACAAGATCAAATCTGATCTGTCCAACCTTCCCCACCACATCGCTGGCTGCTGATGTTTTTTATGGGCCTTCTTTCCCCTTTTGCTCTTGAGTACCATTGAAGTCTTAATTTTCTTTAAATTCCCACCTTTAAATTAAATAGCAGATAGTTGGACCATGTCATGTATTTTGTTGAATAAGTTGTATTGTGTTTTGTGTTGTGGGAGACGTCTGCTAGAATAACTGGAAAATGTGGTTGTCTGAATGAAATCCTCTCAGGAATGAGTGGCAGCTGGGATGTAATGTCACCATGGTTACCATGCTTGGTTGCTTCTTTGTTCTGTTGGAGTGACCAGGCCTTATTTGCCATCAGTGTCACATTTTTGGTTGCACTGTTACAGCCTGTTTGTTATCAAGTGTCGTCATTGGCGTAAGCCATTAAACTTGAACACCCAACTCATCCTGCACAAATGGGCATCAGTGATACCACAGTATTAATAAATACCACATTGCAATCACTTTAAAATGTTTTTATTGTCTTCGTACTGACATCTTACTGATGTAAGGAAGTATATTAAGTATTTCTGATGCCCATCCATTTCCTAAATAGGTTTAAATTTGATGTATTTTCCATTAATTCAACCATTTTTGCAATATTACAATCATTTTTACAGTTATTATTACTGAAAGCCCATCCCCATGAAGAATATGGAAAAAATGAAATTCTGTCATTGTACATTGCATTAAAGAATATGTACATGTATTCTAATCTAATTTTTTATATTTTTATATAACTTTTTTATATTTCTGTATTTATCAGCTAATAATCGGTATTGGTCAAAAAAAGCAATTTCAAAAACAGCCTATGAACATGGCTGATATATCCTGTCCATCAAAAGAGGAAAGGAAAATGCAATGAATTTGTGCGCTGTATATAAAAAATGTTTAGAAACATGTTGGATGTTCAATATTTTTAGTCATTATATAAATTAATAACATACAGAAAGTTAAGAAATATTAATTTAATCTTTATCATCTCTATCTATAGATATTATTCTGAATAATATGTGCGTCTCTATTTTTCACATTTTTGCAAGTTACTTCTGTTTGTCACATTGTGTTCCACATTGTAAAATTGTTAGTATTGTTAAGAAATACATGAAGAATATTTGTTCCCTGTCTTGGCTTGTACTCTCAGTTCTAATATACTATTCAGGAAAAGGCTAACAAAATAATTTCTCTTTCTTTTTTAGACGATGCGAAGACATCGTAATGAAGTGACTGTAGAACTGAGAAAGGTAAGTGTCAGTGAATTCCCTTCATGTGTTGTCTTTTTTTGTTGAGTTAGTTTTTGTTTTTTAGCTAAAGTGAACTTAAGGCAATTCCATTGTGATGCAATGCTTATGAGGCAAACGGAAATAGAGCACGCTTGAGGATTCACTTTTTCACATTTCATGTTTCAAACTCTTAAAAGACCACGTGCTGTCTTTAGTAACAACATAGCATATCTGAAGTCAAACATTCCATGGGTGTTGCAAGCTATTGATTGGATAGATATGATTGTATTTACTACTGCTCTACAGAGCAAGGAAACAGTAATAACCTGGTACCTAATTTTCAATCAAGATTTACGTTCTTTCAACTTCACATACGCTTCCATAGTTTCTCCTCACATGCAAAACCAGGCAATCAGAGCATGCTTTTTTAAATACACGTTATAAAGAACTCAATCTCATAGTGATTTAAGATCGAGCAGTACTTCCTACTGATCAAAGAGCTGTAGTTCACGGAAGAGCTGTGCATAAATCACAGAATCAATTTCAGAATAAATGTATAATATGTATAATATATATGGCCCAGCCCTAGTCTGATGTAGATGCCGTGTTGCAAATCAGATTAATGCATTATTCTTGAGACTTAGATCAGCGTATGTTTGCACAGGCAGTCTTTTGTTGTCACACTTAATTGTCTTATGGAGACAAAATCGAACAGAATCCATTTTGGCAGCTTGGTTTCAATAAAAGTACATTTTTGACTTATAATAATGTTTTGAGTTCTCAAACTCTTAATAGTTCTCCTCAAGGAAGGTCAAGGAAGGTTTCATTTCTCAATTCATGACATCTTCAAAAATACATGTTACGGGTATTGTAGTAAGTGGTATTTGTAAAAGTCTGTATGAGTTTCTTCTATGGAACACACAAAAAAGATATTTTGTGGAATTTTGGTAACCAAACATTGGCGGTTCCCAATCACATCTATTGTATATACAAAACCAGCACAAGTCAATGGGTACTGCTGTTGTTCGATTACCAACGTTCTTGAAAATATCTTCTTTTGTGTTTTTGAAATGACAAGAGGGTGGGTTAATTTTGGGGTAAACTATCCCTTTAAATGCATCAAATTATTATTGCATTTATCCCATCTCTGGTTGGTATCTTTACTGCAAAATTTCCAGTCCTTCAAATGTACTGAATCAATTAAAATTTCCAAGTTAATACTTTTCTCATCTCCATTCGGATCCACCTTTTGTTAAGACTTTTAATGTCTATAGAAGCATGTGCTCTGAAATGTTGTGTGAGAGCGAGAGAGGATGAGATTGTGTGGGCACATCGCTGCAGGAAATAGAGGAGCATCTGTAGCTTAAATATGGCCTAAGCGCAGAGCTCTCTGGAGTCTCTCCCAGCATTACTGTGTACTTAAGCAGGTGGTGAAAGATGGCACGCAAGCTTGTGCGGATGCATTTTCGCCTAAGGATTTTCTTTTCAGGATTTTATATTATGAGATGTGTATATATGGCTGGACCTGTGCATTGTAAAACGGATTGTGAGCCGTTTCTGTTGGAGATCTGGTTTGTGCTTGCAGAATTTGGGTCACGGCATCAGCAGTCAATGGGCCCCTGGCTGACTGTACCCCAACAGAAGGTTTGTCTTGAGCGACTTCCCTCACCACAAATCTTAAAATATTTGCCTCTTGTGGCTCTCAGTATCTGTTAGAAAGCCTGTAACAAATAGCTGCTTGATGAAACAGCACGTCCCCATCAGAAGCAAAGCTGCCTGCAGCTACTACAGAATTCCAGACAATCAGGACAAATAGAAAGCAGCGTGCTTTGTTTCGCAGCCTGAGTGGGATGAAATTCATTATTGCATTCTCCTTCTGTTGTTTAATCTGCCGGGCCAGATTTGATGTGGAGCAGGGGCCCGGATGTTGTTTCGTTTGTCCTGTGCTGGATTGGGTGACACAGCATGTCCTGTCCATATTAGGCGGTTATGCTGTCAGGCCGGAGCAATCGGACACAGTGTTTCGAGTGTGTGTGGGTGTGTGAGACACTTTGCATTCCTGATCGTACTAACATTTGGGTCACATACTGCTCATCCCCACTTCATTCTTACGCTTGAACAGGAAATGGGTTTTCTTTGGTTAAGTAACTGAACATGTTATGTATGCTATTAAGTTTTTATGAAATATTAAGTTCAAGACTGCTATGTGAGCAGTTCAACCCCCCAAAAAAGGTCATAATTTACTCACCTATGTGTCATTTCAAGCCTGTATGATTATCATTCTTCTGCAGAACACAAAAGAAGAAATTTTGAAGGATAAATGTTAAAGATATTTTGGTAAAAACTACTAAACCTGCAAGTAAACAATAAATAAGAATAATGGATGATACAGTACAAAACTAAATGACTAAATGTAAATGTAAAACTATTCAGATTCAGAGGACATTTACACGAGACCGTTTTCAACTAAAAACGGAAGACTTTTTAATCATTTTTGCTATTCATTTACACGAAAATGGCATTTGGGAGACTGAAAATGCATACTTTTGAAAACGGATCTCAAAGAGCAAGTTTTCGAAAACGCCACCGTTTTCGTTTCTATGTAAACTGCAAGCCGGGACTTTCTGGAAACGATGACGTCACGCGCATGCTTATTACGTGCTTAGTCTCGCAAGTATAGCCAAAACAAGATGGCGTCTTCCCGTACTGTCAGAACACAAATGCTTGTCTCACATTTGCTAAAAAACATCTTGATGATTCCCAAAACTTTTAGGCAAATATTCTGTGGACTGATGTGACAAATGTTCTTTGATCCCCAAACTTTTTGGAAGGTGTGCGTGCCATTACATCTGGCGTAAAACTAACAGTGTACATAAAAAGACCATCATACCAACAGTCAAGCGATGGTCTGGGGTTGCTTTGCAGCTTCAGGACCCGGACGACTGGCCATAATTGATGGAACCATGAATTCTTTGCTCTACCAGAAAATCCTAAAAGAGAATGTCCGGCCATCGGTTTGTGACCAAGCTTAGACGCACTTGGGTTGTGCAGCAGGACAATGATCCAAAACACACCTACTATTCCACCTCTGAATGGCTTAAACAATCTAAATAAAGGTTTTAACGTGGCCTAGTCAAAGTCCGGATTTAAAAAGGCTGTTCATGCTCGAAGACCCTCCAATGTGACTGAATTAAAACAATTCTGCAAAGAAGAGCGGGGCAAAAATCATCTACAGCGATGTGAAAGACTTTCGCAAACGCTTCATTGCAGTTGTTGCCGCCAAGGGTGTTACCACCAGTAATTAGGTTTAGGGGGCAATTACTTTTTCACATAGCGTCAGAAATGTTTGGATTGTTATTTCCCTTATAGCGGGCCTAACACACGGGGTATCGGCCAATCTCATATTAATCTTCAGTACCTATAGAGTAGTATTGCATACTTCCTATCTCCAAAGAGCATTTATTTTGATCACATTTATAAAAGATGTTTCCGAAAACATATGGTGCGTGTGGGGGGGGGAGGGGTAGGCTGAACCAAAGTACGTGCGCACCCATTGTTAACAAAAAACAGACATCAGTTTCACTCACCGCATGCTGTTCATGTCCGGCATCTTTTAGCGCTGGGACGGCTCCATATATCAGTTTCAAATGATTTCCAAATCCAGCCTTACTTCCACAGTTTATATAACATTCATGAACCACATGCCGTGAACAAACAAACACCTGAACTTCACGAACCTATGCTCTTTCTCTCCTGCTTAGAAGTGAAAGTGACGTCTGTGCATGCTCCTTCCCCTGCTCTCCTTGCTGCCGTCTGGCCGTGCCGCGAGCTTTTCCGGGAGAATTGTCCAATAAGGGACTAAGAAAAGTTGTTGCGAAATGGTTTTATATTCTAAAAAAACTTTCCGAAACCTGTAGGATAGCTGGGGGAGTGAATCGCACAAAAGAAATACGACATAATACGCCTAACTCGTTTTTTGACAAGTTGACCATGTTAAGCATGAGGAGACAGCACGTTTAACATTGTACAGAAGTCAGAATGCATGACACATTGTTGAAGGGCCGCTTTAATTAATAAAACGATAATTTTAAAACTAAAATTTTGTATTTACTCCGGTTTTCTTTGTGTAATATTACTTGTTTGATGATCTGGATCATTTTAGCATGACAAATATGCAAAGAAAAAATTTGCAAATACTTTTTAACACCACTGTATATATATATATACACACACACAGACATACACACACATAGCCTATTTATTTATATAATCTCATGATTATTATAATGGAACCTAAGTGTCAAATTTTTTACAGAACAAAAGAGACGAACATCTCCTGAAGAAACGAAACGTTCCACAGGAAGAAAGTCTGGAAGACTCGGATGTTGATTCAGACTTCAAAGGAGTAAGTGGCTTTCATCTGATTAATTTCTATTTCCATATGCTTACATGTTTCCTTTGATTGTTTTCTAAACCTTTCTTGTCTCTCCAATTCTCTTCAGCAAAATATAACGCTAGATGCCATCCTTCAGGTAAGGTATTCTTCTGCATGCATTTATGTTAGATGGTTGTGTTTAGAAATGTTAACTCGCAGCGCACTTTTTCACAATGTGCACGCGAGTGTGATCGGTCTCTTCCTCCCATCATTCTCACTCTTCTCTACAGAATGCCACCAGTGACAACGCAGTGGTGCAGCTCAGTGCTGTGCAGGCAGCCAGGTAATATGGAAAGATTTTTATCTTTGAGATGAGAAGATGGTTGGTTCTCCGCTAACAAATTCCTGGAATGATGTATCTTTTTGCTTTTCTTGCAGAAAATTGCTCTCGAGTGATAGAAATCCCCCTATAGATGACTTGATAAAATGTGGAATCCTTCCGATCTTAGTCAAATGCCTGGAGAGGGATGACAAGTGAGTCCTTACATACTACACTGACATAAGTGAAGTGTTTGTGGCTTGATTAAATGGAGCTCACTTAATTATCTTTAACAGTGAGTTTGCGTGTATGCGCTGATAACGCCCATAATGAAGTCATCCTAAATTAAAGTGAATTAGGAGATGGAGGCAGAAAGGGTGGGTGGAGGAAGTATAACCTTCAGTCTCTTACTCTCAACGTAAATGTACTGTATATATCTCCAGCTGTTTGGAGCTGACAGGATCGCATGCGCCTGGCGGATGCCCCCGAAGCAATCGATCCGTCCTGTCAGCTGGGAACTGTTTAGACTGGAGGAAGCACAGTAATTATTGTGGGCGGGTACGGCTGTGATACTTCAGGACCACCCAAGTATTGTTCGCGACAGTTTATTCTAAATTGGATATTGCTCGCTTGGATTTTAAAATGTTTCCATGCCGTAATTAGCAAATTAACATTTTCCTACTTTACCTTTATTCTGAAGGGTCAGTTCACGCAAAAATAGAAATTGTCACACTTTATTATGTCATTCAAAACCTGTATATGACTCTTTCTTCTGTGGAATCTCATTTTGAGAAATGTCTTATTTTAAGTCAGTGAGGGTCAGTGTTGTTTGCTAATCAATATGTTGTTTGTGACATCGCTTAACCCCTCCCCTCCATCTGTCAATCTTTTCAAGATCCAATAATCTTGCAGTGGATGACAAGCCACACCCTGTTTTCTCATTCCGTTTTCCATTGTACTTGTTAATACATAAAAATTCTAAGGCAAAGTCTATCAGAACTTCAGGAGAGCAGAGACGTTCATTGGGCTGGGTTAGGAGAGAGAGTGTAGGAAAATGGTGAAAGCAAGAAAAACTGCTAAAATCGCTAATCACATCAAAGAAGTTTATTAGGTACCTAATAAACAAATTAAATCTGCCCAAGCAATATCTTCATCTGGTAAAATCTCAATAGACTGAATTAGTCATAAAATTCAATGCTTTAAAGGTGTAGGCCCCTGTGTGTAAAATATGAGTCACTTACTCAACCACAAGTCACTATTTTGGTCACGTTTGACTTGAAATGAGTCGAGACTTGTTATCGCAAACAAAATGTTAAAATTGCACATTTGTTTTGTCTACAGGAATACTGTAAGGTGGTGCACTTAGGGCTGTTTAGAGTTCAGAAGTTCATTTTGTATCTACAAATGCTCTGAACAGACAGTTGTTTACATTGCTCGCATATAGTTTGATCTCACTTTTGTCTCTTTTTGTCGCTGTCAGTCCTTCATTGCAGTTCGAAGCTGCCTGGGCTCTGACCAACATTGCATCAGGGACGTCCGCGCAGACACAAGCAGTGGTCAAATCTAGTAAGTCTTCTATTTTAGATGTCAGCTAGGTCTGTCGGTTGTAAATTTGGCAGTACTTTGCGTATTAAAATTGTTTCGTTTTCCTTTTAACGGCGTAGATGCTGTCCCGTTGTTTTTGAGACTCCTTCACTCTCCCCATCAGAATGTGTGCGAGCAGGCCGTGTGGGCGCTGGGCAACATCATCGGTAATGTTTTCTTTTATTACTTCAAAAAGTGACAACACCGAATTTCTTAACTAAATGTGAACATTTTCTATGAGACAGTTACTGTTTTTCAGACCTAAACACATATTTTTGTTTTTCATGGGTCACGTGCAGGTGATGGGCCTCAGTGTCGAGATTACGTCATATCTCTTGGCGTGGTCAAACCCCTTTTGTCGTTTATTAATCCCTCCATCCCCATAACCTTCTTGAGAAACGTTACCTGGGTCATCGTCAACCTGTGCCGAAACAAAGACCCGCCTCCACCTATGGAAACCGTACAAGAGGTGAGAGGCAGTGTGCGAGTTTGTAGGTGCAGTTAATGCCTAATGTGTACGTATTTAGTCACGTATCATCGCCTTAACTGAATCGGTGCCTTAAATAGATTTATGAAAAACTTATTAAATATTTTGTTGAAATGTTGATGTTAAGCTGATGTTGAGCCTGTTTAAATTTTGAATGTTAAAAATTCTCCAATTTTTTTTGCATACTAAAGTTTCAGACATATGATTCATACTCACTTTAACCTTGATATAATGCACTACTTGACGGGACATCCATTTTTAGTGGTGTCCGAATTCATTGTGGACATTATTGAGTCAATCCCATGATGCATCATAATAACGAGTGTACAACTGATGTACACTCACGGCTAGCTGCTAGCCATCTATCGTGATGCTCACGCTGAATGAATTCCCGTGTCTTGCCTGCAGCATTTCCAGTGCACCGAGTGTCCGAATATACTCACTCGTTTTCATCCGCTCCTTAAAGTGGACTATATTAGTGAACTAATGTAGGGAATAGTGAATGTATAGTAGGCGATTTCTTCTGTGTCCTATATTTGGAGTTTCTGCGGGAGAGCGCCCTCTGGCATTCAGATGTGGTGTCAATTAACCTTAATTCATTATGAAACTGAGCATAAAAACTACACAATAAAATGTCCCAGCCCAAGAGTGGGATCTATTTAGTTACTGACATTCTTCCAAATATCTTTTCAACAGAATAACAGGATTTTATAGGTTTGGAACCATCCGAGGAGGAGGAAATGATGACAGAATTGTTCGTTTTGGTTGAACTATCCCTTTAAATATCTTTATTTGGCATCTGCCTTGTCAGGTTCTGATATGATGCTGTGGAATACGAATGCCAATATTTTCTGTTTTGCTTGTTTTTGTCTCTGTTCCTGTCTGTGATCTGGTGTAGATTTAAGCTGAAAGGAACATATTGTACCACCTGCTGAAAAGAAATTATTACATGGTGTGTGTGTCACGCGTGCTTGGAACGTTTAAACAACTGTTTAATGGCGGATCTAATGAATATTTTGTTGTTTTAGAGCAAATTTGATATATATGTTGTTAATGTTTCTTGTTCAACCTAATCAATGTTTTGGTAAAGTATGTGTGTATGTCTCTTTCTCTCATAGATTCTTCCTGCCCTTTGTGTACTCATATATCATACAGATATAAATGTAAGTACAGTGCATAGTACATCCAAATAATTGAACCAGCAGTTTAGTGCTAGATAAAGGCAACTTGAACTATAACTACACATTTTGCAATCCGTGACTTTTAGTTTGAAAAATTAAGAAAAAATTGCCTCTGTAAAAGCATTTACTTCTCAAACACACACATGATAAAATGTGCTTCTTAAAAGAAGAAACAGGCATTCCCTTCTCCGTCTTTAATTTGTGTTGTCTTTCTAGATTCTGGTAGACACAGTGTGGGCTCTGTCATATCTGACGGACGGAGGAAACGAGCAGATTCAGATGGTTATAGACTCAGGTGTTGTCCCCTTCCTCGTCCCGCTGCTCAGCCACCAGGAGGTCAAAGTTCAGGTAAATAGCATGCAAAAAAATCACTCTGGTGGTTTGAGATGCATACAGGACGTAATTATATGAATGGGTTTTGAAATCAGTTTTTTCATGACGTGCTGTGATGACAATTTGCGTGTAATCTGTTCAGACTGCAGCGCTGAGAGCGGTGGGCAACATCGTCACAGGGACGGATGAGCAGACTCAGGTGGTGCTCAACTGTGACGTCCTCTCTCACTTTCCCAACCTGCTCACGCACCCCAAAGAGAAGATCAACAAGGTGAGACAAAGATAAGCATCCCTGTAAATACATTGTATGGAAATGAATGTTAACAAGCCCCTCGGCCCCAAATTAAGCCTGACGGATCATGTGTATGGTACATCCGTGATGTGTCTGTTCGTCCTTGTAGGAGGCCGTGTGGTTCCTGTCCAATATAACCGCGGGAAACCAGCAGCAGGTGCAGGCAGTAATAGACGCCGGTCTCATACCCATGATCATTCACCAGCTTGCCAAGGTAAATGGGATACACATGCTCATCTTTTCGAAGCTTTAGTGCACCATAGTTGAGGTATATTTAAAGCTTGGGGATAGGTTAACTGATAATTTTTTCGATCTCTGAATAAGTCTGATGTGCTTTGACTTTTCCAACAGGGTGATTTTGGAACACAGAAGGAGGCTGCATGGGCCATCAGTAACTTGACAATAAGTGGAAGGAAGGATCAGGTATGCACCGTAAGAAATAAACGTCCTGTTTTGGGTCTTTTCCTTCTCCCTCATTGGTTACCATGCTGCGATTAAAAGGTGGAGTACTTGGTGCAACAAAACGTGATCCCACCCTTCTGCAACCTGCTGTCGGTGAAAGACTCTCAGGTGGTCCAGGTGGTCCTCGATGGACTGAAGAACATCCTCATCATGGCTGGGGAGGAAGCCAGCACGATTGCAGAGATCATTGAAGAGTGTGGAGGCACGTTAGTAGTCCAGTTCAAACTTCAGAGAATCTCTTAAGTTGTGTTACTACAATGATGTTGCTTCTGTTTTGTTTTATAGGATTGGAAAAAATCGAGAACCTACAGCAGCATGAAAATGAGGACATCTATAAACTCGCATTTGAAATAATCGATCAGTACTTTTCAGGAGATGATGTGAGTTTGAATCCTTTGAAATTGCTTTTTAACATGGGCAAGGATATTGGTTTGTCAACGTAATTTTGTCTGCCTCTAGATCGATGAGGACCCCAGCCTGATACCGGAACCCAACCAGGGAGGCACGTTTAACTTCGATCCAGCCTCTAACCTGCAAACCAAGGAGTTCAAGTTCTAGTCCTCCAGAACGTTACGCTCAAGAACATGGTGGGTTTCCCAGCTGCTCCTCAACCCCCGTCACTTACTGACCCATCATCAACCAACCACTCACTAACCAGAAAAAACAACCAATCACCACGCTCCGAAATACATTTACACAGAAGATAAAAAGCACTGAAGGATCCGAGTTCCCGTCTGAAAGCCACTCTACAATGAATGGATCTCAGCAACCTCGAAACGAAGAACAAGACTTGTTCATTGAACTGCAGTTGCCAAAAAAATGAATACAAATATTTTGCTCTTTCTTTCACTCACTCGCACGCATAGGTGAGCATGAAAAGTAATAGGAACTTCTGTCGTCGTACCAGCCATCATATCAGCCAAGGAAGATGAAAGAAAGCGATCATCTTGAAATTTAAAGGCAGGGATTTTTCTTTTGTTTTCCAGGAAATTCCTTCCTCTCGACACGTTGTGTTCTGGTGTTCGTAGTTTCAGACAGACATCCAGCTCGATATGTCCATCCTCTACTGTGTTAAGCCATTCGGTCCCCCCTCCCCTATTTATCCGAGGTCTATGAACTAGCCCATAGTGGGTTATTCCATGGAAAATTATTGAAATGGGGTAAGGGGATGTCTCTCCAAGTATGTGGTGTGCATAAAGGATTTCAATTACAGCCACCGATTCTTGCTTTTCCTCACAAAATCCTGAAGTTGTGGATGACTATTTACGAAACACTCAAGATAACAAAGACGTCGCATCACAAACTTTGAATCTCATCCGAGACAGTCGAGCACCTTTATTTACAGAGTTCTGCAGCAAAAGTGTAGTGGACATTCGTTGCGCTGATCTTTTCGGTTTGCGATTTGGAATATCAGACATTTCGGGATGAACATGTATGTTCGCCATTCAGTTGAAGAATTTTTCAATTTGGCCAGGACTTTTGAAGGGCCTCCCCAACCTTTGGAAGTTCTTAGAGATAATCTAACATTTCTTCTCATGAAGGGTGCTCTGGCAGCGCTCCATATTCTTGATTCATCTTCTCGACTTCCTGTCTGTAACTGTAGTAATAAGTTGATCGGGATAACCCACAATTGTAACCGGTCGGAAGATATTTTCACTAAGTCAGTACATTTCAGCACTCGGTAGTTCAAACAGTTGGAAACTCTACAACAATGATTGGATTGTGAATTCTTTTTTTTTTTATTTTGATCGTTGGAGCTTCCGCTTTTGCAGTTTTTTCAGTCTTACTCGCACATTTTTGGGTGTCCCGTTTTATTGCTTAATGTATGTGGAGAGCGACATTCGCTTCATTTTGACTATACAAGCAATGGGAAAAGGAGAACCACGACATTGAGGTTCCTTTTTTGTTGGATTTTAATCTTATTTCATTTGCTACAAAACTTAATTGTACCGACTAAAAATAAAAGTATATTTCTTGTGTAGGTATATAATGAAAAGCTACCACACTTAGGTCCGCTGGACATTGTTGGGACGCTACAGAACAATAATACCATTGTGATTTACAGCCAATAGGGGTAATTTTTTGTTGTTTTTTTGTTTTAACCTTAGTTTTGTGATGGCATATGATTGCCATTATTTGGAAAATGGGCTTTCTTACTGTTGTGACTGGACAATTATTATTTTTGGGTTCTTTTTTCCTGTGCATTAACTTGTAAAGGGATGTATGGGAAAAAAATCGCATTTGGACTAAAGTAGTTGTGCTAGGGCCGCAGACTGCTGAAAAGACAGTAAGGAAGCTAAAGGCAGCCCTTATAAATTAGCCGTTTATTGTTGAACAAAATGAGAAAAAAAACAGGTTTGAACTTATCTAGACAACTAGAAAACGAGCCACTTTAAAGATGTTTTGTCTTGTATCGTAAATTGATACAAGCTTATCGCTTGTTGCAAGATTTTTACTTGCCGAAGAAAAACAATTTATCTAAAAAAAAAGACCGCGACAGATCGCATTTTGGCCTCCAATTGTTTGTATGTTTTTATAAATTTTAGAACTGAATTTCTCTTTAAGGTGGCTCATCAGTATTTTTTTCAACTCTTGTGCATATTAAAGATAAAGAATGAGTTGAAAGTCATTGTGCCTTTTGTTTTTCATTTCAAAGCAACTTAAAAAAGGCTCATAATACCTGCCACGTTGCATTGGAGCTGCTTACAATACGGGGTCTCTTGGGTGTTAAGTCTCCCTATCTCTGGACATTACGATGAGACGCACTTAAATTCTCCTCTAGTCTGCTGGCTGACTTGTAATTGATCCCTTACATTCTGCTCCCTTCACATTCTTTTCATATGGATCGCAATTACCCATGATTCTCAACCTATACAACCCTCCCTCCTCCTCCTCACCTTTCTATGGCAACACATCTCTCACAAATCACTCCCTCAGGACGTGCTTTATGTATTGATGAACCTAACCAAAATAAACTTGCTGTTAGCCATCCTTTTATTGCTCTCTTATGATTGACCTTCTGATACGTTTGGGTGTCTGTTCTCTTTTATCTGTTACCCTTTCCTCATCCTCCTTCGTCTGGCCCTCTAACTTATCTCAGATCCTTCTGTGTCTCAAAGTTATTTTTTAGTGGTGCCTTGAAATGCGTAACGATTTAGAGACCTGTGTTCAAATAAATGTAATGCTAGTCCCATCAGGGCATCCAAACGAGTGTTCATGGGGATGTAATGTCAGTGTTTACAAATGCGACCCTGGACGACAAAACCAGCATTAAGGGACAATTTTTTAAATTGAGATATTTCAATCATCTGAAAGCTGAAGAAATAGGCTTTATATTGATATATGGTTTGTTAGGAAAGGATAATATCCGGAGGAACAACAACTGTTTACAAAGCTGGAATCTGACAATGTGAAAAAAGCAAAAAAAAAAAGAGAAAATCAGTAGGAAATTTATAAAATATCTTCATGGAACATGTTCTTTTCTGAATATCCCAATGTTTTTTAAAAAATGTTCCTGTGCTACTTAAGACTGGTTTTGTTGTCCAGGGTCACATGTTCTAGTGTCAAGTTTTTAACCTTTTGATTACATCTGGAATATTCGGCATACTTTAGTACATTTAAGTAGGTCACCACTAACCAGGTGTTGTGGTGATACAAAAATATTACATTCATAAATGCCTTAAGTTACTAAAAGGAAAGTTCTAACTTTGAAACGGTTTTTATGGGCCATTTCATCGGAAACATGCATCTAGTCCGAAGTTAACTGCCGGTCTGTCCATAGTTATAATATAGCATCATATTTTGTTTAATTTATCATCATATTTATTACCAAAGTTTTACTACAAATATCATGGCTAAACTATGGAATAGTGTGAATACTGTAAATTTGTAGTTTTGTGTCGCAAGGGTTGGTGGCTTGGCGCCAAAATGTTCACACAGTTCTATGACGTTGACTGTCGAAAGTGGAGAGAGTGCAGCGCAAGCCTATGGGCGCAAAGCTCTACCGTTAGGACGATGGGCGGAGCCTGCAGCTGTCATTCATTCACTCACCACAGTTACACACATCTCATTGCATTGCACGTTATAAAAGTATATAATGGCAAAATCCGACGAACCCGCACTTTTCAATAAAGTCACTGTTTATTCTCTCCTCGCGTGTGTGGGGCAGTTTGCCGTCGGATACGTTTTTGCGCAAAAGTGGGGGAACAAATGTTCGACTGCTGATAGATGGGTCCTCGTGTGGCTGTTTTACGACGCAATAGTTCATTTTACTCTGGTAAGTTCAAATATCCTTAAAGAGATATTCTGGTGACATGTTCGTGTCGTATTATTTCGCTAACAACAGCATGCTCGCTTTATACCGTGTAACTTTAGGAGGGACCCTTTGTGTACATGTCACTGGTTGGAAATGTTGCAACTTCTGACAATCTGTTTGCAGAGCTGTGTGAGTAAGAAGTTTGGTTTATGTTTTGCTTTGTGCGTACAGTAACGTATACAACTCTAGGGATGCATATAAGGAATAATAGATCATTGTAATAATCTCTTTTACAGCGAATTTTGTCCTGCTAGAAGATGATAGAACGTTGACAGCCAATCAAAATCCTTCTGAAATTTACAAATGTAACAATAAAAATGTCAAACTTCAGCGCGCGAGCTTTGAATAAACATACCATTATCGTATCTTGGTGTAATTACTAATATATTTAACGTTATGGTTGGCGTTATATTTATATTTTTTTGTATGAACGTGCCACTATTATACTGCATCAGGACGACACCATGTGGCGTTTGTTGGTATGGTGTCCCAGACTACACTATCAATATTTTTAAAAAGGATCAAAACAAAGTTTTATTTTTTATATTGTTATCGTTCTTTTACATCTTTTCACACTAAATATCTTGAAAAACAAATGATTAAACTATTGTGAAGTGTCACTGCTTTTAATCCCTACAAGCGTCACATTTTTAAAAGTATGTTATTACGTTATTTGTCATAGTAGTTTTACAAAGTAACACTAAAAGCTTATTCGTGGGTATGCTTATTCATTCTTAGAGCATGAGGGAACATCACACCAGGTTTGTTAGTGTTGTAGGCATATCCCGGGCCATACCATTAGCAGTTTTATGGTGGAGATGTTTCGAGCGAATATACCTGGACACATTGAGCCTAAAATGTCTTTTATGCATGTAATGTTGGGGTTTAAATACTTTACAGGGAAAGAATATGGCAAGGCAGATGAACGCTGGTTGTACTCTGACCCAACGATAGTATCTCTAGAGCTTCTGACGGTGGTTTTAGATGGCTCTTTGGCCCTGCTTCTGATCTACGCCATCATCAAGAACAAACACTACAGGTAATACTGAAGAAAGCTAAAAAAGTATTATTTTTCAATCAAATCCATTGACCACAAATTAAAACCATTAGGACAGTTTCACAACCTCAAACTCTGACTTGTGTCAACTTGCTTCACTTCGTTTCTGAACCAGGCACTTCATTCAGATCACTCTGTGTGTGTGCGAGTTGTATGGGGGCTGGATGACCTTCTGTCCAGACTGGCTCATCGGAAGCCCCAACCTGAACACCAACAACTGGCTGTACATGTGGGTCTACCTGGTGTTCTTCAACGGGATCTGGGTGGTGGTGCCTGCACTCCTTCTCTGGCAATCATGGAGGGCTTTAGCGGATTTAAAAAGGACTCCATCAGTTTCCAAACAAGACTAGATAGACTCTAATATTTAATACACCAAATTATTATTGCAGTTATATAAGCTATTCAGAGGGACACGGATTAGACTGCAGTTAATATATTACGCATTTATTGCGTGTGCAGGAGGCGGTTAGGCGTGGGTTTGCATAACGGGTGGTAAAGATAAATTGGAAACAATAGAAGCACACACTGACCCTGTAATTCATAGCCTCTTCGTTTTTTGTACAATGCACATTTCTGCCATAATCGCAATAAACAGGTGCATGCTGTCTCTAAGAGGAGCTTTTTAAACGGCTCTAGAATCAGTTTCCCTATCGGTTGAATATGATGGTAAAACATTGACAATAGTTGTATTTGTGTTATACTTCTTTTTAATGTAAGATTTGTCATTTTAATACCACTACTGTATCATATATAGACAAGAATAAAGGGTCCAACAAAGAAGCGCCTTTTTTCATTTTCCAAGAGTAACAATTTGTTTATCACATTTCATTCCAAATATCACATCACATTTGCTTGCATTGCTACATTGAAGTCTGCTCTGTTTGGAAACAAAAAAGCAACAAATGTATTCAACTCATAGAAGAGATGGTCACGGTACATGTTTACAATCAAGAACATCAAGGGCTATAAATAGATACAATATGTAAAACATAAACAAAACTGCTATTCCAGTAGTTCAAACTTCTCACAAGCTTCCAGTCAAACATATTGCCTTTATTTATTTTCTTCCAAGTTTTAATATGACTAGGATCAAGCCTCTTGCCCTTAGTTTACGATTACATGGAAACAGATTGTCCAAATAAAAAGTTTCTTTCACCTGACAGACTTTTTAATTAGTTTAGATACAGAAATAAAGGCTTGATGAAGTCCCATTCCCTTCAGGGCGCTACAAGCTTGGATCTCCCACACCAGATCAACGTAGCTGTCCAGCTCCAATAATGTGGACACTTCTCTGATAGTCATGGTGTATGACAGGTCCTTTTTGTTGGCCAGCACCATCAGGGGAACTCCTTTCATGTTCTCATCGTTCAGGATCTTCTTTAGGGCTTTCTGAGCCTCCCCCATCCTGTCACGGTCACTGCTGTCCACCACGAAAACGAGAACCTTACATTCCTCCAGAAAGTACTTCCAATTGGACCTCATGGTCTTTTGTCCACCCACGTCCCAAACGGTGAGGGACGTTTTCTTGTCCAGTTCTACTGTTGCGACATTGAAGCCCACAGTAGGCGACGTCTCCATCACGACACCTTGTTGCTGTCGGAAGAGCAAAGTGGATTTTCCGGCCGAATCCAAACCCATGAGGAGAACCTGAGGAAGTTTATGGTCCTCTTTGGATTTAATGATACCCATCCTGGTTTGATAAACGTGACTTCAACGCTGTTGGTTTGTATATCGTCTTCGGTTTTCTTGAGGAATCGTACGCGGTACCCCGGTTACCAGGCAGGGTGAACCAGAAACTATTAGCTTGATACTGACCGTGAACGAGTTTGTCCGCATTCTTGAACGGGTGTATCGACTTCTTGATTTTTAAATGACTAACTCCACCTTTAATTAGTATGGCAATATCATTGGCGTCAATAGGTGTCGCTGTTTGTGAGCATTTATAGAACCATCGTTTATTTATTTATTAATTATTTTATGTGTCACTAATGTTTCTAAACGTGGACGTCTCTATGGTTTGGCAATTTACCTAAAGAAAATAAAATGTTAAAATAAGTAAAAAAATACAACCAAAAGTTACTTTAATTTAACAGTTGATTTATTGAATTCGCATCAAGTTTGCGCAGAGCGTTTATGACGTTGAACGTTTCCTTAGCCCCGCCCCTATCCCTTTGCGCCTCCGTCTACTGGCCAATCTGGGACGCGCAACGTTCTGTGATTGGACCCATGGCAAGTCGCTCAAGTACCCGTAGCAACCGCAGGGATCAGGAAACAAGTGTCTCCGTTTCCTCACACAGACGTCAACGCGCTTCCGTGAGAAAACTGGTCAGCAAATATTAATGCGTCATATTCAACTCCAGTAGTCATCAGGTAGGTGTTGTCTTGATGAAAACCCCTTTAGGTATTTTGTTGCGTGACTTCTTCATATTGTGTCCTAATGCAGTGATGCTGGAGCTGTTAAGCTTACCGAGTTTGCCTGAATACATTCAGTGGTGTGCTACCGCGGTCTAGCCAGCCGCCGTCTAGATTTATTGTGCGTGCATACTTAGTAAGTTACGGTAATTTCTAAAAACACCGCTTTAAAGCTTTATTTAGATGCGGATCGTCTGTGTGTTTCCTCAATATTATATATTGTCTTTTACGTTTAGAATATGTCGTTTTTGTAGGCTGAAAGTAGGCCTACTTTATTGTAAAAACAATGTATCTGTCTAAAACTAGCCTATTATTATAGACCTTTGTCCTGCAAATAAAACAGTTTATCCAATTCAATTATTTGTCTAATATATATACTCCTACGACAATGAACCATGGTTTTTATTTGTTCAAAACAAGTTTAGTGGTTTAAATACACGATTTCTAATAAGTTTCACAAACGGATGTACTCTTCCTGTAGGGGGCATCCCACACTATATACACACCATATATTGCTTCATTTTACTGCAGCATTTGGGAGAAATTGTCATTTTTCCACTTTAAATGCCTATAGAAACACGATTTCTAATAAGTTTCACAAACGGATGGTCACTTCCTGTAGGGGGCATCCAACACTATATACACACAATATATAGACTTATTTTACTGTAGCATTTGGTAGAAATGGTCATTTTTCCACTTTAAATGCCTATAGAAACACGATTTCTAATAAGTTTCTCAAACGGATGGTCACTTCCTGTAGGGGGCATCCAACACTATATGTACACCATATATAGACTTATTTTACTGTAGCATTTGGGAGAAATGGTCATTTTTCCGCTTTAAATGCCTATAGAAACATGATTTCTAATAAGTTTCACAAATGGATGTACTCTTCATGTAGGGGGCATCCCACACTATATACACACCATATATGGACTTATTTTACTGTAGCATTTGGGAGAAATGGTCATTTTTCCACTTTAAATGCCTATAGAAATACGATTTCTAATAAGTTTCACGAACGGATGTACTCTTCCTGTAGGGGGCATCCCACACTATATACACACCATATATGGCTTATATGGATTTTTTTAAACTAGACATCAAACACCTGCAGACTTTTTCATATAGAAACACACTTACTGATCAAATCTGAAGACTGGCACAGACTTTCTGAACATTCTG
This sequence comes from Triplophysa tibetana, assembly GCA_008369825.1. Classification (NCBI taxonomy): domain Eukaryota; kingdom Metazoa; phylum Chordata; class Actinopteri; order Cypriniformes; family Nemacheilidae; genus Triplophysa; species Triplophysa tibetana. The sequence goes on along the minus strand of CM017896.1, from coordinate 7,453,538 downwards.
TCATCTTTTACTGAACCTGACATGACTTCCTTTCCTCTGCTGTACAGGAAGTTATTTAAACAAAATGATCTGCCTTCAATGCTTTCCTTGTCATATTTTTAAAGCTCTAAAATAAGTCACCAGACTGCCAGATGGACTCTGTGCCAGCTATGTCTTTAAGATAAAAGACTCTTATTTAAAGTGTTTAATATCATGCCATAGACAAACATTTCTCACATCTTTGTGCTTCATAGGCACAAACAAACGTACTGGAACCGCAAATTTGGTCCCTGGCTTTAACCCCGCCCAACGCTTCACAACAAGGAGTGTTGCCATGGTGGATGTTAGTAAGTGGCCTCTCTTCACCCTGTTAAACGCGCAGGAGATCGCCTCCATACGTAAGGCATGCATCTTTGGAACATCTGCAAACGAAGCCATTTTCATCACCCATGATGATGAAGTAAGCTGCCAATAACATTTTGTTTTTTGTGAGTAGTTTACATGCATATTTTTGTACTAAGCGTCTTCTTCCCGCACAGGTGTATATTTTGGGTATGAACTGCAGTAATTGTCTTGGCACTGGAGACAGTCAAAGCACTATTGTCCCTAAAAAGCTAGACAATCTGAGCGGGAAAAAGGTGGTCAGTCTGAGCTATGGCAGCGGACCCCACGTTCTTCTAGTGACTGAAGGTGAGCTCATGCTTAAAGCCACAGTTAACCACCCCAAAAAGAACTGTTAGCATCATTTATTCACCCTCTTGTCGTTCAAAACCTGTATATGACTCTTTCCTTTTTAAACACAAAAGAAGACATTTTGCGAAATGTCTCATTGGTTGTCCATACAATAGACGTTCTTCAAAATATCTTCTTTTGTGTTCTACAGAACCCGGAACTGAGAAGTCTGACCCAGTGAAGGAATGTCTGGAGATTGTAATGTTTTTTAATTCCCTGTCTTTCCAGAGGGCGAGCTGTATGCATGGGGGCATAATGGATACAGTCAGCTGGGCAATGGAACGACCAATCAGGGTGTTTCCCCTGCCCTGGTGTCTACTAACATGCAGAACAAGAGGGTGACTGAGATTGCCTGTGGATCTCATCACTCTTTAGCTCTGACCCATGAGGGTGAGGTGAGACATGAAACCTATTTTGGATCTACAATGTAGATAAACCTTTGCATTTTTGCATTAAGCAGATAGCAAACAAGCCATTCCTAGAACTCAAACCCAATCCGTGGCCGTTGCTAGCGCGATGCTGAACAATTTGTTCTTCTGGAATCTGCAATATACATACATTAAGCTGTTTCTGAATACAGGCATTTTCTTCAGAATTACTTGTAGTTAAACCGATGGCAGCTCATAGCGATTCAGTTTCAGGATAGAATGTTTTCACGTGCTGATCCTTTAATCCAACCCAAATCCTTCCTTCTTCTTTGTATATAACAAGTTCGCCATTATTAATGTACTAAAAAAGTTGGTTAAATACGTAGGTTAGATATTACAGTACTTAAAGGTGGATTTAAGTTTGAACACCCCTTGTTCTCTTTAGCAAGTTTTGTTACCCGCTTAGCCTTGCTGTGTTAGCTGTGGCGAGGGACATGTGACCTTGTTTGCTAAGCTGTGAGGGCTTTTGTTCTCACTGCGGCCAAGCCCGTGCTCGGGCCTAACACTGCATGTCACTCTATGTGCAAGCTAATAATGCAAATTCAGCCTCGTTAATGTTTATTGTACAACAATATTTAAATGTTACCAGTTCCTTATTGTGAGTCCTTCTAGGTGTTTGCATGGGGCTACAACAATTGCGGTCAGGTGGGTTCAGGGTCCACCGCCAACCAGCCAACGCCCCGCAAGGTGACCAACTGTCTACAGAACAAAGCGATGGTCGGTATAGCCTGTGGACAGACCTCCTCTATGGCTGTGGCGGACAATGGTGAGGTAAGAGATTGAAACAACCATCAATACCTTCCTGATTAAGAAATTTCAAATCTGCTACTCAATTCTTGTGTAATTGTTGATTCTAATGGTTCTAATGATCTAACGTGTGTTTTTTTTGGGGATCGTTCAGTATTTCTCACTGTTGATTGGTTGCATGTTGGTGAAATGTGTTACAGGTTTATGGGTGGGGTTACAATGGAAACGGCCAGCTAGGGTTGGGCAATAATGGGAACCAGCTGACACCCTGTCGATTAGCTGCACTGCAAGGCCACTGTGTACTGCAGGTAAGACCAGGATAAAAAAACGATGAAAAAGGATATTTTGAGAAATGTCTCTGTGGTTTTGTGTCCACTCAGTGAAAGTCAATGGGGGCCAATGTTTGGTTGCCAACGTTCTTAAAAATATATATTTTTGTTTTTTAAAGGGGTCATATGACACTGCCAATATTATTTGTTTAGATGTAATGCAATGTGATACACGATTAAAGGTAAAAATAAATGCTGTATTTTCCACATACCGTGCATGTTTGTATCTACTTCACCTCTCTGAAACATGCTGATTTTTTACAAAGCTCATCTCTCTGAAAAGCAAGGTGTGCTATGATTGACCAATTAACCAGTGCGTAGTAATTGGTCGAATACTCCAAGCGTGTGACTGAATGGTACAGCTTCTTACCATATTTGGAACATCAGGTTCCAAAGCAATTGTGCTAAGGTACTTCCACCTTACTTGCGTTTACATTTGGGGGGTCTAAGTCAAATCATACCAGGAACTGATGTAGATTTGTGGGGGTATGGTTACATGAGGCGTATCAGGAAGGTCTTGGTGAGCATTCGCTTTTAGATATAATGCATCGTTTGTTCCGACACTTTAATTTTTCAATTTTACGTGTCTAATACAAGCATGGGCAACGTATAACACATAAAAACAAGTGTTCGCACCAAATGACCCCTTTAAAGAAAGTCCTACAGATTGGAATGACATAAGGGTGAATAAATGATGAATTATTTATCTCTTCAATATAATGACACAAACATTGTGGATCTGAGAAATCCAGACTGTCTCACGTTGTGCCCTTCACGTTATGTGTGTAATGTTGTCTCTGTTTTAGATTGCCTCAGGTTACGCTCATTCTTTAGCACTGACAGATGAAGGCCTTTTGTTCGCATGGGGGGCCAACACGTACGGTCAATTGGGCACTGGCAACAAGAGCAATCAGCTCAGCCCCGTCCAAGTCATGACTGAGAAAGAAAGGTGAGGGAATGAGATAGTAAAGTATTTTTCTATGGCATTTCAATGTGAATTTCAATTTTTTTGAAGGCTCCCAATTCACAATTTCTACGCAATAAAATATTGCAGATCTTGGCATAGCTAGAAAGGTTTATTTTAGCAAAAGATGCACAACATTGTAGATTTTGTCAGTGGCATTTTTGCATCCTAGAGAGATTTCCTGTTGGTGTAGTGGGAGTTTCCTGTAAGTTATCCTGTTTTGAGTTTCTAAGCAAGCAGTAGCTTGATCGCTCTTTCTGTGTAGGAACAGTCCAGTTGTTTTGCCTTTTTTTAGTTTGGGTTTATAGTTGGATATGCGAACAGCCAATTATAATATCTTGGTTTCTGTTATGTTGACTTGTACCCCACCCCATCCTTTGGACATTTACTCCCCTTATTCCCATTTAGTGCTGCCTGCTTATATCCTTCCTCATGTCCTCCCTTCTTTCCCATATTTCTTGCTTTCTAATGTTACCGCTCCACCTCTGTCTTGCTTTATCAGGATCGTAGAGATAGCCGCCTGCCATTCAACACACACCTCTGCGGCGAAGACCCAGAGCGGTCAGGTGTACATGTGGGGCCAGTGCCGCGGACAGCCAATCGTACTGCCACACCTTACGCACTTTATCTGCACGGATGACGTGTTCGCCTGCTTCGCCACGCCCTCTGTGATGTGGCGGCTGCTCACCATGGGTGAGTTTGTGTTGTCATCATTGTCATTGTTAGATGATTGAGTTTAAATTGACAGATCATTTACAAGTGTGCATGTGAACAAAGAACTAATTCTGCAGATAATTATTGTGTTCTAACCGGTGTTATGTAACTGTACCGTGTTTGTTTCTATAAGAGCATGATGACTTCCTTACTGTGGCCCAGTCCCTTAAAAAAGAATTTGACAATCCAGAGACGGCTGACCTCAAATTCAGCATCGACGGGAAGTACATCCACGTCCATAAATCTGTCCTGAAAATCAGGTAATGTCCCACAAAGTTTAGCTCTGTCTGGTTTTAAGACTTCCTGTACATGAATTGACGTCTCAAGGCTCTCTTCTTCTTGCTAAGTTTAAGTTTTTATGTTTATTTAACACTTTAGTCTCTCATCTCAGGTGTGAGCACTTCAGATCAATGTTCCAGTCTCATTGGAATGAAGATATGAAAGAAGTGATTGAAATCGACCAGTTCTCTTACCCGGTGTACCGTTCTTTTCTGGAGTTCCTTTACACAGACAGTGTGGATCTTCCTCCGGAGGATGCCATCGGTGGGTTCAGCACTTTTGCTGTGACATTGGATGTTTGAGTTAAAAATAATTGGATCTGTCTGTCGTTCACAGGATTGCTGGACCTGGCAACCTCGTATTGTGAAAACCGTTTGAAAAAGTTATGTCAGCATATCATCAAGAGAGGCATCACGGTGGAGAACGCTTTCTCCTTGCTGTCTGCCGCCATCAGATATGATGCTGAGGTAACGCGACTCCACCCTGGGGGCGTGGCTTACTAGAACCTATAGCAAAGACCTGTTTTACTAGCTCTTCACCAATCCTTCTAAAAAATGTTTGATTCTTTGCTTGGATCACATATTCATGGATGATATTGATTATTGTATATATCGCTTTTCCTTTCTTGCTCATTCACGTTCCTGCTCTCTGTCATCTGAAGGATCTAGAGGAGTTCTGTTTTAAATTTTGTGTCAACCACTTGACTGAGGTCACGCAGACAGCTGCCTTCTGGCAAGTCGACGGCAACATGCTTAAGGAGTTTATCTGCCGAGCCAGCCGCTGCGGAGCCTTCAAAAACTGACACCCACCATGAATCCTTCTGTTACCCATCTTGACAGACAGAAGGCGGTGTTATAAAGGATTTCATGTTAAGTTCTGTCACCATAGGGTTTGAAGACGGGTCAATGTTTGTGTTTATCTCACTACAGTGAAGGAAAGTCCACAGCTTTGTGACTCAAAGACCGATTGGTTACAAGGTTTAGTAGAGTTCGGGTTAAGACCATGTCTTTCTGTCAGGCACATAACAGAGCATCTCCCTGCAATGGACTTTCATTCTAATATGCTACCATTTTCTGACAAAGATTTTCTCTTCGTAGAGAAAGAAACTGAATGTTCTTGTTAAAGGTCAAATGTTTCGCTAAAGGCGACGTCGCCTGAAAACGTTCAAGTGCTATTGATGGTTGTATTGTTTGTGTAATACACTTCAAGGATGGAGGGAGATTATAACTTGTATGACTAAAACATGCACCAGTGAAACCCATACCAATGTTTTTTTGTCATTTATATTAATTCAGGGGTGTTGTCATTAAATGTATATTTTGCTTAATATGATGCAGTGCATCAAATATAGTGTTTTTTTATATTTCATTTGAAGATGTTATGTTAATGAATAAAACATAAATAAGTTTACTTGCTTAACAATGGTCTGGACATTTTAGGTTTTAACCTTTGGACTGTTTGCTTTTGCTTGGTTTAGGAACACAGTTGACTTAGCTTCGGAGTATTAAAACAGCGTGTATTTACAAATAATTGCACACGAGCAGTCTAATGTTTAAAGTTTTCTAATAGAAAAGAGTATTATTTGTAGTTGAACTAATAAAGCTGTAATTGTTTTTAAGGGGTTGTTCATATAAGATCACTATGCTTACATGGCAACATTTTAAATAGGTGTTAAATGTCAGATCCCATCATATAAATGCCTGTAGTTTGCTTTTCTGTTACATTTCAACCAGCTATATTTTTTTGTTATGTACATATTGTACAGATTTTGCATTAGTTTTTTAAAACAACCCGCACACAGCGTGTGCCACAGTTTCTCTTGTGTGTTACAATAAGCATGTTTGCTTTAAGGTAAATAAAACTTTTCTCATATGTTGCTTCAGTACTTTTTTCGTATTTGGTTTCGATCGATGCTAGCGAACAATTGATCAATTTGTGATATTATAATCTTTGAATTGTACATTTAGTGTATTTTTCAAAATGAGGCAATAAATGAAACAGTTTCTAAAATACATTTTATAGGATATTTTAGAGATTTATAACAACTGAATTAAAACTCAATGCTTAACAAACTAAGCCAATACTGTACAAAGAAACAAAAATGAAGAGACCCTTCCACATTTTAATTTAAAAGTAATAGCACAGATCACATAAAAATGTTATTCAGTAAAATATTAATTCTTTTAAATGAACAAACAGTTTCAACAGACCACTCCGCCCGGCCTGTTTTCCAAAAGATGTCAATGCTTACTGATGGATGGAATGCCTGTACTTCACCCTAAGGGGGAAAGTAGGGAGGCTATATAGCGTGCTGGAATCACCTGAAAAGGGGAGAAGGTGCTTTAGTAGGTGTACACCCAGTAGCCCATTACATATGTCTGCCAGAGAGGTGCCTCGAGCCAGTGCCCACGAGGAGGCCATACTCCAAGTGGAGTGGGCTCTCACTGCCAGTGGGCACGGGCGATCATGGGACTGGTATGCAGTCCCACAATCCATAGTGCCAACCTCTGTTTGGAGACAGTCCTTCCCAGCTGCTGTCCTACAAAACAGACAAAGATCTCCCCAGAGCTTCTAAGGCACTGTTTGCGGTCCAAGTAGATAGGAAGTGCTGACATACGGACAGAGTCTAATTCCATATTGAGATACGAGGAGATCTGCGCTGGGGAGAGCTTACTCCTTTCCCAGTTGACCCATAGGCCCAGACGGTCTAGGTGCCGAAGCACGAGGTCCCTGTCCAAACACAATACATCTCGTGAGTGTGCGACGATAAGCCAGTCGTCGAGATAGTTGAGTGTCCACACGCCTTGCTCCCTCAGGGGCGTAAAGGTAGCCTCGACGAGTTTGGTAAGACCCATGGAAACAGGGCCAGACCGAAGGGTAGGACCTTGTACTGATACGCTCTTCCCTCGAACGCGAACCGCAGGAACGGTTGGTGTCGAGAGAGGATGGTGACGTAAGAGTCTGCGTCCTACGGGTCGATTGCCATGAACCAATCTTGGTGACGAACTGAGCCCAAGATGCGCTTCTGCATCAGAATCCTGAACGGCAGCTTGTGTAGGTGCTTGTTCAGGAGGTGCACGTCCAAAATGGAACGTAGCCCCCCCCCCCCCCCCTTTTTAAGGCACTTTGAAATCCAGGCTGTAAAACCCGGAAGTGATCTTGGTTAGAGGGACTGGTTCGATCGCACCTTTCGCCAGAAGGGTGGCAACCTAGGCATGAAGCATTGGAGCGTTCTCCCCTCAGCACCGAGGTGTGGAGAATGCCCCAAACCTTGGGCGGGCGCCTGGCGAAACTGGATCGCATAACCGGGACGGATTGTCCTCTCTAGCTAGCGTAACGGGCAGGTGCACTCTCAAGAACCCAAGAACTGTGATTGCGGAACCAGAGGGACGATCTGCTTCACTGTAGCTAGGAGGCTAGTTTGGTGGCTAACAGAGTGGTCACCTCACACAGGGCGGGACCCCGGGGAGGTTGACTGCTCTGCCTACATACTTGCTTGGTGTTACTACCATCTTATCGACAGTGCTGCGGGGAAGCCCGGAGAGGGAAGCTCTTTAACAGAAAGTTCGTCCCATCACGTTGTCGAGTCCCGCATGGGACGGTACACTACCGACCATGGGGGACGAGCCAGGTGAGCTTGCCGGAGTGACATCCATGGGAATCCCCGATCATACCCCACCACTCGCTGAAGTGGTCCAGGGAACGAGAAAGTCCGCCACCGAGAGAGGAAAGTTCGCCACCAAGAGGGGAATGTCCACCATGGAGCGCTTGACATGTACGTCATGCAGGTTCCGAAGAACAAAGGATGAATGAATAAACGCAGCCATCTTCCTTTTATACCTGTATGTACAGGGTGGAGACTGACGTGCGTGTGCTATTCGCCAAACCCATTGGCATTTAAAATTCCTCTTGGAGATGATAGGTTCTCAAGATATAACCCCAGTCTGTCTCTCAACACAACGTCGAGAGATCGACTGAAGGGGAACAAAAGATTTGAGTTGGTCCTCACTGGCAGAACACAAGATCCATGGGGCCAGGTTGGATCCAGATCCAACTCCTCCCACTTTATATACTTTGCCGGTCGACAAAGTTTGTTCATATCAATGTCATCATTTAGTGTACGCCTGTAAGGGATGATAACAATTAAATATTGGTTAACCCTAACCCAACCCCTAAACCTAATAAAATACGTTATTGAAAATGCCCTAATAATCTTATGTTGGTGTGTGCTAATATGTTGTTAATGCAATACCCTCAGGCATTATAATGTTGAGATATTCCCTTTCCTACTCTAAAATTACTCCAATTCTTCGCTTATTATATATTGAGGGTTTTGAAGTAGACAACAAGCTATGCAATAACAGATATACAAGATAAATGATCACCCAGTCATATAAGCCGTTTCAAATATTAGGAAATAAATTTGATCATATGTTTGATATAAAAACTAGTGGTGGGCCGTTAACGGCGTTAACGCAGTGAGACTCTTATCGCGCGATAAAAAAAATGTCGCCGTTAATCTATTCTCAAAGTCGGGTTGGGAGCTGGGTCTATACTACACAAGCTATGATGACTTTCACTTTGATATTTTAGCGCAGATGTATACATAGATTAATGTCACTGTAGGGGAAGAGAACGAGATTTTTCAACTCGCGTGATTCGCGTCATTCGCGTCATTCTCGCCGCCTCATCATCTCATAACCAGGGCTTCATTCGCGCGATTCGCGCAGCAAGTAGGTCTATCGCCTCTTTGCATTGACTTAACATGTAAATCACTCGTGTTTGGTCTGAACACAACATAATGTACTGTGAAATGACCAGATCAAACGTGACGTGCTAACATGGATGCAGCTATGAAGCCGCCGGGTTTGCTTCAGGGAACATTTATTTTTAAGACGCTTCCCAATGGAAACCTCGACAAGACTAAGCTTGTTTGCACCTTGTGCAATGTGGAATTGGTTTACTGTACGAAATTGGTTTACATACAGTTAGTTTAAAAAAAGAAAAACTTTCTCTCAACAGGTAGTGGTCTAGCTTTAGTTGAAACCAATAACTTTGTATTGGCACCTAATGTATTATGGCTCCTGTATGACATATCGATTGTTGCTCCCTAACTCTTTGTAAGTCGCTTTGGATAAAAGCGTCTGCTAAATGACTGAATTTAAATGTAAATGTACTGTAGGAGCTCTTCCAGTCTCAAGTACCACCTAAACACAAAGCATCCCTTAGCTAATGCGGAAGTAAACACAAGTACATCTTATTGAACATAATTTAATTTTCATCACAAATTATCATAGTAGAACAGCTTTCTCAAGTAGTTTGTGATGCATTTTGGAAACAGGAGATGAGCCCCTTCTCTAATGCGCCACCTGGCTTGAGAAACCCGTTCTCAAAGACTTACTTTTAGTCATTATTTGGGTAATACACATATTCTGAATGCCTTCGGCAGAATTCAAATGAGCCATTTTAATCTAGATTAATCTAGATTAATTCCAAGATTAATCTAGATTAATCTAGATTAAAAAAATTAATCTATGCCCACCACTAATAAAAACGTTGAAATATTTCATAACAGTTCACCTAAAATGTCCTATTCTCCCCAAATAAACACAATTTAAAATATTAAATGATGTGTATCCTTCCGATACATTTTCACATTTGAAATGTAATGTTGAAAGTGTCTCTTGTCATTCATGCAATGATTTATTTGAAGATACAGAACATATATTTTGTACTTGTTATTTGTCTCAGTTTTTCTGGAAAGCTTTGAAGGACTGGATGGTAGAGAGAAGTATATGCTGATGATTTCACTCTCACTTCACAAGTTGAATGGTATGGTAATACCAAAGAATGCTCTGATTTAAACGATTTGATTAACATTATTTTATTATTAGCAAAACACTGTAAACATAAATGTGGTATGTTTAATCTCTTCCTTTGTTTATTGTATTTAGAAATAATTCTAAATACTTTTAGATGCCCTTAGTAAAATTAAAACTCAAAAGGCATTAAATTTTTTTGGTATAATCTGTTGTAATTATGTTCTTTTTATATTATTTACTTTCTTATTATTATTTATGTTTCGCTTTATGGTTAGTTGGAATTATACGTTTTGTCTGGAAATAATATGGTTCCAATGTGTTGAGCCTTCCATCCCATATGTGTAATTATTGATGTCATTTTATCTTTTGTTCTCAATGAAATAAAATAAAAAATGCTGCGACCCTTTTTTTTATTTATTTTTTTATTATTATTATTATTGAACAAGTATAAGATCAAAAACTTAGTCACAATTAAGAGCAGAAATAAACAATAATAATTCGGAAGACAAAAGCCAGTAAAAGGAAGTAAAATAAAAGCAAGTACAAATAAAAATAAAAATAGACAAATAAAAATAAATACAAATAAACTTGAGCCAGGGGTAAAAACAACTTAAAAAATTCAAAAGAGAGAGAAAAGCCTTGAGACCCTTTTGGTTTTCATTATAAAAAAGCTGAAGCTGCGACCCTTTTAAAAGACCTTTCCCGCCCAGAGGTGACGTCAGCGCAAGTAGGAAGCGGATGGCGTAGAGACGGAAGCTCTGTTGTTTTGGACCGTTGTGCAAATGACAGCTCAGCCTTAATGAATGGCAGCATCGGGCAGTCGTCGGTCTTTCGATGGACACGGATCTGTCTCAAACAGCGAAGAATGGCGCGATGTGACGGATGTTGGCGTCCAGACGGACGCCAGAGTACAAGGTTAGAGTCTGATCCGGGGTCAGTCTGATCTGGAGACTTTCAATGTCTTCTTATGGTCCATTAGACGCCCGGTGGTCTGAACTTTTAACTATGTGTTGTCAAGGCTATCGTCTGTTGGGATGTTGAACTTTTGTGTTATTGAGACATTGACCATTTGTCCTTGATCAGACCTGATGATAAAATCATTTATCTCTCTCTCTCTCTCTCTGATATAAACATTATGAACAAATACAGATTAAAGTAAAGGTATATAAATATCTATCAATATACACTTATCAATATAACCAGTAAAAGAGCTTAGGATTGATGACAGTTCTCAGTGAGGATATCAGGATCCTGTCATATAGTGTCAGTTTGTGGGTGTTGTGTCAGTGTTTTGTTCTGTTGTGCTGGTCGTTTTTTTGTCGTGGCAGGACTTGACATATCTTGCAGCCAGGTTTGAGCTTATTGAGTTTTCTCCCAGTATGTATGAAATCTTGTCATTTTGTTTTCTACTCTTTTCAGACGTTTGTAAACTGGGGGAAGAATGTTTCTCTGAAGTGTGTATAGTTTGGACACGAGATTAAAAAGTCCAGCTCTGTTTTCACTTTCAATTCTGTGTGCAGTGTGGACACTAGGGATGGGTACCGAAACTCGGTACTTGTTCGGTCCCGGGGCTAAATTATGAAAGACCGAAGTATCGATAAGCTCTGACGTTAACGGTTCTGGTTTCGGTACTGGAGAAATTAAGAAAACATTTCCTATTTATTATTGCTAAATAAACGTTAACTATTATATTTTAACTCACCATCCATTTCCAATTTGCGATACTATTAAATACATTCACCTGCATTTTCGTTATTCGCAATCTTGAACGCGAAATGTCTGACTGTCCCCACTACACAGAGCTCGCGCGCACACAACACGAGAGCTCGCGCTTAATAGAGTGACGATGGCGGAGAGAATCAAACGGTCTAAAGTATGTTTACATTTGACTCGAGTGGATGCAGATAATGCTCGTTGCAACAAGTGCAACACGATTTTTGCTTGTATGAGCGGAAACACAAGCAATCTGGTTAAACATCTTTCAAAAGTGCATTATGTGTAGACAGAGAAATGCAAAGTTTTCGACTGCCTAGCTATTAGTTCATCATCCACGTCCTCAGGTGCGTATGCTAGCCTAGCATTCTTCCTAAATAACACCCACATAAACATTGCATAAGGTTTCTTTAAATTAGTTTGTAATAATTGAATAAACACACATCACATTAAAAAATAGCCTACATATGAATCTTTAGAGTATTTTTTTCTGTAGTAGCCTAAATAAATATTTAATATTAAAAAGTATTTCACTGTACTGCATTTTAATGGATGAATAATAATAAATTATGCTTAAGAAATTATGAAGCAGAGTTTACCTAAAAATTGATTTGTAGCGATGAAATATATAAACTTTTTGTGTGTGTACATTGAAAGAGGTTCCAAACCTCTACAACTTTAAAGCCCGAACAGAGTTAACCGCATCTGATTGAAAGGATTTGAATGTATGAAAAGTCAAAGGCATAAACCTGACCGGGCCTGTTGCTGATGCATGTGCTACACACACATCATCACAAAAGAGAAGATCTACAGCCAATGCACAAAATTGGAATACCATTTCTTTATTATTATTAAACAACAACAACAAAAAACACAAACAAACTTAGGCCCACATGCATTTTATTTTAATTGTCTATGAATAATAGGCAGATATCGGTCATCTTTTACCTGCATTAAGATATGTTAGGTCAGTAAAGAATGTTTTAAATAGTGTAACAACTGCAGCTTTAGTTTTGTCTTTCATAAAAAAAACACAACCGAAAGTAATGATCAGAGTACCGTTAAAGTAGCAGAACGAAAAGTGGTATCGCAAAAGTAGTAATACCGTTAAAACCTTAACAATACCCATCCCTACCGGACACAGTCGCTCTTCTCTTGTTCTCCGTGTCTGTCTGTGTCTACCCATCTCTACCGTGAAGTTGTGATCACTGAGCCTGTACATGCTTAAGACTTTTCTAAGTTTAGGGTCTGATACGCTTCTTTTAGTTAGGCCTGCCCTGAGCAAGTTATTTCACTAAAGACATGTAAACATAAAGTTCAGAATAAAAGAATAATTCTTAATACTGTATGATGTTACCTAAACAATCAATGACAGTTTTTATGATTAGTCATGGATGTTTAAGGGTTTCTTTTTTGTTAATAGACTGTCCACTGATCTTCAAAACAATCACCCAGGTCCTTAACAATCTTTGCTTTTTCAGCATTTCTGAATATTTACTCATGTCCAGCAGTAACTGTACGATATTGAGTCTTTGTACATTGAGGACCATCAAGAGACTCATACACAGCTATTACAATAGATAGAAACACAGCTATTACAATAGATAGAAACACAGCTATTACAATAGATAGAAACATTCAGTGCTCCCCACAAAGTCAACACGATTCATTTAAAGTCGTTGGTTTTGGTGTAAAGAAATATATATTTAATTTCCTGAAAAAGCTTGAACTTTATGTCAACATTTCTTAAGTGAAATAACTTGCTCAGGGCAGGACAAAAAAAAAAGTTTCTTTTCCAGATTCTGCAAGGAGTATGTAGTCGTTGAGCACAACTTTATATTCTCTTAAAACTGAATTCTTTACCATGTTAAACGTCTTCTCATGCTTAACATAAGCTTTCCTGTAGCTCAGTGGTGAGAGCATTGCGTTAACAATTTGCGTTAACAAGTTGTGGGTTAGATCCCAGGGGATTGCAAATACCTAAGTATAAATGTATAGGATAATGCAATGTAAATTGCTTTGGATAAAAGCATCTGCCAAATGCATAAATGTAAATGTAACATGGTCAACTTGTCAAGAAACTAGTTGGGCGTATTAGATAGTATTTCTGTGCTCAATACACTCCCCCAGCAATCGTACAGGTTTCGGGAAGTTTTTTTAGGACATATAAAACTGTTTCGCAACAACTTTTCATAGTCCCTTATTGGACAATTCACCAGGAAAAGCACCCGGCACGGCCCCAGGAGAGCTTGGGAAGGAGCATGCGCAGACGTCACTTTCACTTGTAAGGAAAGCAGAAGAGAGAGCATAAATTTGCATCTAACCAATTTGTATCTGTCTTTTATAAATGTGATCAAACTAAATACTCTTGGAAGATACGAAGTATGCAATTCTGCTCTTTAGGTACTCAAGTTTAATATGAGATCGGGAGAAAACCTAAGTGTTTCGCCAGCTTTAAATGACAGTTAGCATTCCAATTCACTTTGTGGAGCTGTTGCTTCTGTCCAGTGTTTGAGATATTGCTCTTTTTGTTTGTTTTTTTGGTTTTCCTGCCTGGGGTTTGGGGTTCGGTTAGGCATGTTTTGAGTTGTATAGTTAGTCATGAGATCAGTTGGATGAAGGGGCTTCTCTCTGGGTTTAGCTCTTGATGGCTTATGGCTTTGTGATGGAGTGTCTCTGTATCGCTGTTCTTAAGGTGAGTGTAGAATTTTATAGCTCTTTTTTTGTATTTGATTTATTAGAGGATATAGTCCTAATTCGGCTATGCAGGTGTTGTTAGTAGTGTTTCGCTGCCTCCACCCATATCATTTTTTACAAATTTCTGTTTGCAGAGTCTCTATTGGGTGTTTGTCCCAGTTGTTGAACTTAACCTCACATCCATAAAGCACGATGTTCTATAATTGATTGGATTATTTTCAGTCAGATTACAGTTTGGATGTCAATTTTGATATTCTACTTGATTGCGTAAAAGGCTTTTCGTGCCTTGCTCTCAGGTATGTGTTGTTCTGGGTGTGTTCTGTGGGGATGTTGTTTACTTTGAAATTGTGATTCTCTCTCACACAATCTCGTAAATAGAGTAATTGAGAGCGGCTTTATCGTTAATGGAAACCTGGTACAAGTTACTCCACTCTTTGCAGCTTCTCCAACGTGCCGCTGTTCATATCGACTGAGGTGTTGGAGCGCGAGTTAATTCGTTTTGGGAAGATTGTCAGTCAGTTTAAAGTGAAATCGCTAGGATGTAAAAATCCGGTCCTAAGGCATGTAATGTCTTTTAGGAGACAGGTTATCATGATCAGCTGAATGTGTCTTTTTGTGTAAAGTATGAAGGGAAAGCATATATGGTTTATGCAACAATCGGCAATTCAAAATGTTTTGAATGTGGAGACATCGGACACAAACGGAATGCTTACCCACACAAAAATCAAGCCGTTGATGGCACGTTGTTAAGACCAGATCTGAACGAGTGTCTGCTGGAGGGGTTGAGCAGGAGAAAGATTCTTCTGAGGTTAGGTCTTCAGAAATTAATGTTTCTACTTCTGTAAATGCTCCACTTGATCATGAAGCGGGAAAAAAAGTTAATGTTTCTGATCGTGGTAGCATTGTGGTCGAGAGTGTGGGTGGAAATATTGTTGATATGTTGGAGGTTGAAAAGGAAAGTGTAATGCAGCTGTCATTTGGAAATTTGAAAGGTCAGTTTAGGTTTATCAAAAGAAGGTGAGTTTTGAGGTGTAAAGTGAGAAGAAAAGGTTTTGGTTAAGGAAACATATAACGACGATTAGAAAGTGTAAAAGAAAGAAAATATGAAAGGTTATGAAATAACCGTCTCATTTATCACAGGGTGTTTCTTTCTGCTTTACTGGTGCTATTTTCTTTCTCTCCTTTTAATGTGGAATTTTTAAGAGTAGGTTCCCTTAATATTGAGAGATATGTATAAGCGTGCTTTAGTGTCTGAGACAATAGATGAAATGCATAGTGATGTTAGCAATGAAATAGTGTGGGGAAAATGGTGGAGTGGAGTATAGATGAGAAAGTGTGCACTCGATTGTCTAGGTGGAAATGGTTGCTACCCCATTTGTCAATAGGCTAAGAGTCCTGGTTGATGTTTGGTGGACATCAAGGCAAGAATAATGACTTTACGTCTAAAAGCAGCGCAGAGAATGCTATATAACAACTATCTGGCCTGAATGAACACAGCATAGCTATCCTTCAGAGTTTATCAATATCCTGTTGATAAACTGACATCCAGTGGAGGATTGTACATGGAGCGTAGCTACGAACAGACATGTGGTGCACCTTGATCCTAGTGTTGGGGTTGGCCAAACCTTTTTGTCTGGAGGCAGGATCATTGTCTCATATATTTGTACATTGCTATCGTTTGGGTTCTCTATTCTTAATATTTTTTTTTGTCTTTTTGTCTGGATTTTTCTTTGCAATTGTTTAAATATGGTCCCAAGTACTATGTTCAACAGAAAAGAGGTGTGGTAACGATTCATTTTTTATCAGGTTCTGCCAAACTAGCAATATGGGTGACAAGGATAAATAAGATGTTAGGGCAGAGTAATACAAGTGTGGTTCCAATGTTTTTGGGTGGCAGCTAGAATGAAAGTGGAATTTGCTTTTTATAAGTTGGTGGACTGTTGTTATTAGACATTTGGGGTGTAAATAAAGTGATGTGTACGGTGTATGAAAATGATGTGGTGTTGTCTTTTTAATCTGTATATGAAGAAAAATGCTTTGTATTATGTGTATGCTATGTTGGTGATAACGATGGAGAAATAATATTTAAAAATTAAAGTCGTTTTAAATCTCTCTCTCTCTCCTAAATTGTCAAGCATTGTCCATCTGTTTACAATCGCTTTTATTTATGTTTTAGGTCTGGCTCCTAGACTATCCAAAGTCAACCTCTTCACATTGTTAAGTTTATGGATGGAACTTTTCCCTAAAAAAGAACAAGAGCACAGAAGAAAAGATGCTGTACGTATATCATCACACTCAGCGGTCATGTTTTCAACACCTCCGGGCAGTTATTTAAGTCCCATCTAGCTTAAATAGACAAATTTCTTAAAGCACTGGCTAAACTAACTATAAAACAACATATTTCCCACCCACAATTACACCTGACATCTACATTTGCCAGGGTGTGGTTACACGAGGCGTTTCAGGCAGGTCTGGATGAGCATTTGCTTTTAGATAGAATGCATGTTTCGTTAAGACACTTTAATTTTTGCAATTTGAAGTGTCTAATACATGCATGGGTAACTTATAACACACCAAAGACATAGAAAAACACGTAATAGCGCCATATGACCCCTTTAAAGTCTGTATAGCTTATTATCAGGACCCGGGTTAAAATCCACCTCTTGCTGAAAATGCTCTTTAACCTTTTTCTATTACCTTACAGATCACAACGGCATTTGTTTTCAATTACATTTATTAAAGACTTAAAATTCATTTTTATTCATAAAGTTTAGCTTTAGGGTAAGTGAAATTTTATAAATATAATGATTTACACTCTGTTATTATTGCATAATGTTTAATGCACAACAATATTGAGGTGCAAATAGTAATGTTATTTGCCACTATTTATAAGTAAATAGCATCTAACTACTTTTTATATTTAATCCAAAGAAAATACAGATTCTTTCTGTTAGCATATCACTAAGAAATGCTAGTATTTTCAGTTAGTGTAAACAGAGCCTCTTAGTATTTAAACTAGGGGTAAACATAGCATCTACTTAGTCCAAATAGCCGTTGCCTTAAATATTTAACATAACTGATGTTCACGTTATGGTCCACGATACAGACTGAAAAATGCATTTACAATAATTAAACGAAAACAAAGTGCGAAAGCTATTTCCCTTTGATATTTTTAAATGCCTTTATATCTCTATTGCCCGGTTTCACAGACAAGGCTTAAGACTAGTCCTAGAGTCAAGCGAAAGTTTGAGCTGTCTTAGCCGAAAATAAATTGCCCTGTCATATCTTTAGATCTGTAATTGCCATTTTGTGTCTCAGGATGCACACCAGTAATGTTTTTATCGAAGGCATTTTAATAAAAGCGGCTCAAATATGCTAATTAGACTAAGTCATAGTCCTGGCTTAAGGTAAACCTTGTCTATAAAACCGGGCTTTAATCTCTAGTGTACTTGTGTATATATATATATATATATATATACATATACATACATTTTATATATTTTTGCATCCAGACTGCAGACAGTGGTCTTGTGGTGGTCCAGGAGTGCAAGGTTCTGGGTCTACATTGCTCCAGTGTGCAGTTACATGCAGGGCAGGTGGCTGTGGTCAAACATGGCCCAAGACTGAAAGGATGTGATCTTTACTTCTCCAGAAAACCGTGTTCAACCTGCCTCAAGATGCTCATCAATGGTAAGATTATAGGCGACTATTCACCGACGTTCTAAAAAGGTCTCGAAAAACAATGCGCACTGTTACTCAAAGAGTGTTTATGGTTGACTTCATGTTTTCACAACTGTATGTATTACTCTAAATATTTGTTTTCTTTTTGTATTATCATTGTTTCTACTCTATCAATAAGTTATTTTGTTTCCAAGAAAACTGCAAAAGGTTGACATTACTATAAAGGTCCCATTCCTTGCCATCCCATTTTTCAACCTTTAGTTAGTTTGTAATGTTGCTGTATAACAATATAATAGCATATAAACAATACCTGGGAAATTATGAAACTCAAAGTTCAGTGCCAATCGAGTCTATAGCCCACTACTTCCCGGATACATGATGTCACTATTACGAGTGCTTTTAATAACCTCCGCTCAAAGGTACATACCAAAAAAGAGGCGAGGGCTTCCTCAGAGAAGAGGAAGAACCGCTGGAGTAGTGTTTGGTTATCAGAGATCGTAAACATTTGACTGAGCTACGCGCTAAACTACTTTCACTTACATCACAGTACAGCTGGTAATAAGAATTCAGCTACACACATTCTCAGATAACCAACGGTCAAATAACAGCTTCCATGACTTTAATATTAGCTGTGAAAGCTGTTCTGTGTAAAACACTGATATTGTGTGTGTGTCTGCGCAAACCTCTTAAACACTTCTATGAAACATCCTCTGAAGTCCTGCTTGCTAATGTTTCCTGATCAATCTGTTTGTTTTATTATCCAACTGGGGTCCAAAATAAAAAGGCAAAACTAAAGCTTCTGTTATTAGTGTTAATTAATATAACAGTTCTGACGCCATTCGGTCCATTGTCATTTCCCTCGCCTTAGTATTAAATTTTTTTATGATCTCTTACAAAGATTGACGTGCACTAGCAGACATCCGTTACACTTCGATCGATCCGCATGTTTTTAACAGATAAAGTGAAGTTGAAGCATTGTTTTTTGCCCCAAGACAAAGTTAATGAATACACGTGCACTGAGAGGGGCACAGACCAATTACAACAGCATGAGAAGCAGAAGCTCTCTGATATGGTTTGGATGGGACATCTTCACACACACTCTAAGCGGGGAACCAATCAAGACAGACCTGGTCAGCTTTACCAATCAGAGCGTTTCGGAAGGAGGGACTTTATATAGACCGGAAGAAATCCAGTCGTTTTGTTAGAAGAGGGACAGCGGTGAACAATAGACTTGAAATATGTGAAATATAAACAGTTTTTTTAAATTAGAAACATGAACATCCATCGTTTTACAATCAAAAAACATAATCAAAGCCTCAAAAACAGCAAAAGACTGGCTCCTTTAACATAGATTGATGGCGAATGTTTTGTGTTTTTCTCTGAAAATCCATTTTTATCATTTGTGGATTCAGCTGGTGTGAACAGGATATCCTACTGGCCCAGTGATGCTGAGATCAGCTTGCTATCGACTGACAATGCGGATTCAAGGCACCAAGATGCCATCTTGGACGCCACAGCTGCAGAGAGACTGAAGTCCAACAGCAGGATTCACATCTGCGTCCTCCTACAATCTCTGGGCAGCAACATGCTGCAGTTCGTAGACGAAACATCTCAGAACTGTGAGTTCCTTGAAAAGATCGCTGCTGATAATCTAGATGTCGCTGATGTCTTCAAGCAGGAACGGTTGAACAATTTGAGCGATTTTTCGGGAAGGTTCTTGGTGGAGGATGAGGAACAGCACAGGTATGTTCTGAACAAGATGGGACTTGAGAACTTTTGTGTAGAACCTAATTTTGGTAACCTGCGGCAACACATGAAGGATCTGATCAAGATTTTAGCCTCAGTGGCTGCCGGCGTTCCGGTGCTACAAAGGGGATATGGGTTCTTCACGAGAGATCTCCAAGTGTTGGGTTCTTCAGCTCTGCCCCAAGATGTCGTACGACACTGTATCATACAAGCCCGCTTATTGGCCTGCAGAACAGGTGAGTCATGTTTATTTTGACACTTAGTAAGTAAGCGTATGCATGTGACAGATAATCCCAATATGAATCTTACATTTTTGATCCGTTCCTTTAAAATAAGACAAAGATCTTATGGGACAAAGTAGTATTCGCCAGTACTAGGAAGTATTTGATTACTTTCTTTTTTTTGTGCTGTTTTAGAGGATCCTAAAGTAGGAGTCGGTGCTGTGATTTGGGCCGAGGGGAAACAGGTAAGCAAAAAGTTTGGAATGAAACATTCAAATTCTGATTTATTTTCAAATTATTTACTTTTTTAATTTTACACTTTTCCAGTCTCAATGTGATGGCACGGGTCGTCTCTATCTAGTGGGCTGTGGCTACAACGCCTATCCAGTCGGTGCAGGATACGCGGAGTACCCTCAGTTGGATCACAGACAGGAGGAGCGACAGAACAGAAAGTACAGATACATCCTTCACGCCGAACAGAATGCACTTACATTTAGGTGAGAAGCCTGTGACCAAAGCACAAGCATGTCACTAAGGACACCTGACCCAGACTCATTTCTTTAAAGGTGACATCATATGAAAACCCCACTTTTTCTGTGTTTAAGTGCTTTAATCGGGTCCCTGGTGCATAAGCAACCAATCAAACGTGATAAAAAAGAACCCAGTAAATTTGTCTTGGTGTGCCTTTCCCTGCAAGCATGTGAAAGGTTCTACACAAAAATCACTTCAAGCCGGAGTGTTTTTCAAGCTGAGAGAGCACAAGCAGGATTCACCGCAAGTTATAGTCGTGTTAAGGACCTACGCCGCAACCAATGGCGTAGCTTACGCAGAGCCACGTACCCTATGCGTACCCTACGCCATAGCCTGGCGTGGACCTCTCCAAAAATGTAACAACGTGTCAACTCAACGCGTAGGTCCTATACAGAACTAAAAAGCAGCCTTTACCTTCAAAGTTGATCGAGACCGAATGAAAAAGACAAAACTGCTGATGTGAGTAATATTTATCAACAGTCTGAATGGACGTAAATTTACCGTATATATAGAAGGATCACGTTAGCATATGATAGTGAAGGGAGCTAAAACATCCTGCAATGTTACATTTCAAACAGAGATGGCGATATAGAGGAAAAAGTTATGGATTACAACAATAAAATTGTAGGTCTGCATCTAGCGCCTCCAAATAGATTTGCAAAATTTGATTCAGTGTGAAAATAATCATTCTTTTAATCATTCTTTTAATCATTCTCAGCATATGAAACTTTGATGTCAACAATTACATTTTTACTTTTGAAAATTATAATTCTTGATATCAACAATCACGCAATCACTTGCAGAAATCTGTATTCTTGATATCAAATTTTTATTTCAACTAGTAAAAAACGTAATTCTTGATATATGTTATTGCATTTTTACTAGTTAAATATCACAATAGTCTGACATTCAAATTCAATTTCAGAAATCAATAGTTAATTTCTTACATGTTAAAAGTTTTATTTCAGAAATCAGAAATGCAATTCTTTCTAGTAAAAAACATATTTTTTTTATATCAACAATGAACTTGTTACTAGTAAAACAAATCCTGATTTCAAGAATTACATTTTCACTAGTTGAAATGCTAATTATTGATATCTGTAAATACATTTTAACATGTTGCATTTAGTATTTCTGATATGAGGAAATATATTTCAGATATATTTGTATATATATCAGAGAGTAATTGTATATATCTAAAATGGCTTTCTTACTAGAAACAATTCCATTATTGATATCAAGAATTCAAATTGTCACTAGTGAAAATGTAATTTAAAGAAATTGTCATTTTACATGTAGCAATTAAATTGTTGATATCAAGAATGGACATTATCATTAGTAACCACCTGGGATGTGATTTTTCCGTATAAATACGTTTTTCCATATTTCTTGTCCTCGCTGGGATCACCCGTGTAAATTGCATAAATTCAATTTATTTTAATTTGTGGCGGGTTTGGGGATGTGCGCGTGAAAATAATACAGCTGGCCAGCAGGATCCTTTCTACGCTCTCTACGCCATGCACATGCTTGTTATAAATGCGGAGCAACCGCTTAATTCAGAAGAACATCATTTTGGGAGTTATCGTTATGTTTCTAGAGAGTCCAAACAGACTAATAGAAGCCAAACACGGCTGTTTTGGTACTCAAAAATGTGTGTGGTGTCATACCATTTTTAATTAAGTGGGGAACTGAACTGCGTTTTGTAACGTATACAGAAAATTCTGAGTCTGGAAGTTGAGACGTCTAAATTATGGACTAAAATAGGCCATTCCGTGATTTCATGGCTTGAAACTATACAAATATAATATAATATAAATATGAAAACTAAAACCGCAACATGGATCGTTTGCAAAACCTGCAGATTAATTCAGAAAAAACGCTGTATGAATGACATAGATGCACCATCCAGTGGAAGTCTCTTGAGGCCACAATATTCTTTACTCTTAGTGTACAATTATATTTAAGGAATTATTACTGATCAAAAACATTTAAAGTAGGCCTAGTGTAAACTACTCAAGGTCCATTTGTGAATGCCATTTTATTTGACATTAGCATAAGATATTTGCACAAACCATCAACCTATTTGATTAAATATTGTTTTGGTGACTGTTGAATTGATATTTCCAAAATTGTCAGACAGAATTGGGAAGTTATGATAGTTTGTTTTTGTGTTGCTAGTTGAATAATATATATTTATGGCATACAGTTTCCTGTTTTGAATAATGTAACATATAATAAGTAACATTAAAGACTATTTTGGGGGAGACTGGGGTTGGGCGAGGGTGCGTGTGGTCTTCCTTCTTTTTTTGTCCTTGGCTGATCACATGCCTGAACCACACAATTATTGAAATCCAAAAAAAAATTTTTACTAGTAAGGATTACATTTCTGATACCAGAAATAAGATTTTTAACATGTAAGAAATGAATTATTGATATCTGAAATTGAATGGCAGCCTATTATGATATTTAACTAATAAAATTGCAATTACAGATATCAAGAATTACGTTTTTTACCAGATGAAACCCAATTTCTGATATCAAGAATACACATTTCTGGCAGCGATGATTTCATCGTATCAAGAATTCATATTTTAACTGGTGAAAATATAATTACTGAAATAAAAAATAGTAATTGTTACTAGTAAAAATTATATTCTTGATATCAATAATTATAATTTTTACTACTAAAATTTGAATTGTTCATATCAAAAATTCATATCCTAAGAATGATTAAAAGCTAATTAGCCATAATTAATACCATTACAAACTTGCAAGTTTTGCCCACAAATTAAATATATGACAGTGATTATGTTATTTATTTTTGATTGTTTCTGTTTCCCGCAGGAGCACAGAGATCAAAGATGAAGAGAACACGATGATGTTCGTGACCAAATGTCCATGCGACGAGTGCATTCCTCTGATCAGCTGTGCTGGAATAAAGCAGATCTACACCACAGATCTGAACAGCGGAAAAGTGAGGCACGATATCTCTTACCTCAGGTTCAACAAACTCTCTGGAGTCCAGAAGTTTATTGTAAGTGCTGTGTTAACACATGAACAGTGATGATGTATAACAATGTATAACTGCAGTTTACTAGATGAGGAGAAATAGAGCAGTAATGTTTTTCTTCCACAGTGGCAACAGAAATGTTCTGATTTTGAAGAACAGGCTGCTCCGCAAATCTCAAGTAAGATACTTTCCAGTTATTACATCACAGATTATGTCATTCATTCTAAACAACATACTTACCAGTATAGATTGTATGAACGTTACCAGATCCAAATTTACTTCCGGTAGACCTCCGCAAACAATCAATAACTGTTGAGTACTTTTAATTCAATTTGATACAATTAATATACAGTAGAATATTATTATAAATTAATGTTAAGATAAATTAAATGTTAAATAAATGGCTAAAACAGACCGTCTATACAATATCCTCGCCAGACTTGTTTTTTTTTTACAGATTTTTCTCAATGTAGTCGTGTGTTGGCAGTGCTGGTGCTTGGTCCCCATAGCACACATTAATTTAACGAATTTTACTAACAAGTAATAGTTGTCTAATATCCACAGCATCACTGTACAAAATTCTTGTACTCTGTACTTATTAATTTCTAACTTAAGTTCCAACCGCATTTTACCCCACTTAATGTGAATGCATGCCTTTATTTTTCCACTTAGGTGTGTTTGTTCCTTATTGTTGTTTATTGATTTAGATGGCCAGTTGTGTGTGATAAGTTGTAATAAGCATTAAACTGTAAAAAAGTCATTATTTGCTTTGGAGCAAGATGTAGTTTAACCGTCCATAAAAAGCCATAAAAGCATAAAATCGTGAGTCACTTACTGAGGTTTGCTTCAGCCATATCTGGTAACACCAATTTCTTACAATTATCAAAGCATCTCACTAACCTGTGGTTGAGCTAAATATGGCAACTATATTTTACAAAACTCATGTTAGTCTGTGCAGTTTGTTTAGACACGTACGTAAGAAACGGATCATTTGAGTGATGCATTGGGTTTGAGTTGTGTCTGCCCGACCTCATGATGTGAAATGAATGTCTTAATTTACAGATGGCTGCTTGAAACGGAGAGATGAAGAAACAGCATTTCAGTGCAATAAACGACTGCGATCGTAGTGTTTATTTACGAAGCTGCATTCCTACTACGAAAATCTACAAACGTGAGATGGCTTTTAAAGAAAACCACACACTTAGCTGATTCCTTTATGTTATTTGTGCGCATAGGTTTGAACTCATGACCTTCGCTTTCCTAAGATCATGCTTTGCAATATAGATTAGTGAATACATCATGTGCTCCAATAAATAATGCTGAATGGTGCAGATGTTTTATTAGGGTTTATACAAATTGTAAAATAATTTTAACACGTACGATTTTATTTGTCAATATTAAAGGGATTTTGTGAAATATTTAAGGCTTATAAGCCATGGACGCACTTTTATGTTTGTGTTTATTTAATTGTTGGTGTGTAAGAACTTGTTAGTGAAAGTACAGAAATACAGTGTATGCAATTCTGCATGCAAACTGACAAACATTTTTTTTTTCATAAAGAGACGATAACACTAATGCTTCAGTTTTTCTTTATTGATGACGTGGTACTATTAGCATTTCAGAAGAAAACAGCAACTGTACGTGTAGTATGAAAAATTAAAAATCCAATGCTGAAATTAATAAACGTGTTGTTTTTTTTGTACCTGCTAACAAATTTCCATAAGTTTGGCTCGGATGTATGTATCTCAAATCGTTGCATTAAATTAAACACTTTGCCTCACTGCAATTCCAAGCAATCTATAAAAGATCTGACTTTTTTTCTGGCAACTAACGCCAACCATGAGATTTCAGGTCACAGGAATACCATATGGAATGAAATAAAGTTAAATGGCCAATGAGTATGCAAAGAAACAGAAGTGATGAGTCCAGACCACCAAAGTGTATTTCATTCCATAAAATTAAGACAAACTAAATCAATCAATCAATCGAACAGGCGAAACAATGAGATTTAATGAATTTTCTTCGACAGCATAACTCAAATATAGCGAGCTTAAGAGGTTCTTTGCTTAACAGAGCTGAATATGCCCCCTCAGAACATATTAGAAATAACACAAGGAAATTAAGCTCCCCCTTCCAACATTTCTTCCGAAATAAAAAGTAAAATAACTCCAAAACAAAAGGCACCTGTTTTGTACATTTGTGTCCTTATTTCATTTTGCGTTTCAGCTAAATGCAACAATCTACTTCTGTCAAAATCATCATTATGGGTTATTTGGAAAAAACACACTACAGTAACATGACTACTATAGTATAGAAAGGAGGATAGTACTACGGGTTCTACTGCAGTATTAAAATACTTTAGCATTACTGAGGTACTAAAGTAAAACATACTATAGTACGATACGATATTTCTACATGGAGTTGGAATATACACCGGTTATAAACAGTGACAATGTTTCTAGCTCCTTTAGAAAATGTCAACCACCTTAACAGAGGATAATCAGTGTTCCTTCTTGTTTTCAACACAAGTAAACAAATAATATAGATAAAAACTAAATAGTGATGCTAGCTGATTAAACAATGGCCTGGCGACTCAAAATGTACATAAAGACTTTTTTTAAAGCACAAACCCGTTCCTCCACACAAACCTGTTTGAGCTCTGAAAAACAATAATTAAAATACTGATAAATGAAATCTTCCTTCTAAATAATAACACAAAACCAAACAGCATAGAAACGATCAGGTGTGTAGTGTTTCCAAACAAATGCGATCGCTATTGATGCCCGAGGAAAGCGATGAAAGATGACGAAAGGAATGAAAGTGTGAAGGTTAGTGCAGTTAAAAGTCCTCGGGGAGAAAAATCGACAGCTCATAAATAATTTGGGAATATTTTGGAAAAATCCCTCTCTTCCAGCAACCTTGCATCAGCGTAGCGACAATGTGGAGGTGTTGAGCGTCCGGGGTCGACAAAATCATCCAGAATGAGATGAACGTTTCTCTGTACTTCCTAATCCTCAGCGGGTCTTGCCGTTACTAGGCGGTTCTTCCTGTAATAGAAACTGGCTGATTCCTACTTTAAAACATCCTATTCTGGCACAAAAGATTGCGTTTAAAAAAAAGGAGAGTAAATAGGAACAGACAACATCAGTGATGATCGGGAACCATCTTTTGTAAGCCTTGAAACTAAGAAGTGACAATTTTTCAAGATTTTAAATAGCGTTATTATTGTTAATATCTTTTTTGTGTTTTTGTCATTTTTTTCCTAATACTGCAATCGCTAAAGTTTAGGAGGCTGGCTTCTTTAGGTCTCGTATCTGTTTGACGAGATACGTCTTCTCGTCGTTGAACTGCTCGTCGTCTGTGCGATCCTTCTGAAAGTTGCTAAGGAAGTCGATGAGTTTCGTCTGGTTCTTCAAAAGAATGTCTACAATGGGCTGCGTTTTGTTGGGGTTGGCCACAAACACCTGAGAAAACGACAAACCAAACAACTTTTCTTATGCAAATGTTTCAAAACGAACACGATTTTTATTAACTTTTGGTGAAAAAAATGCATATTTCGTAAATGTAACGTCATTCTTGTTATCTTGTAATGTTATTTCACAAAGTATTTCTTGGTCTTTCCCTTGTAAGTTTCTGGTAATGTTGGGTTACCTTAAAGACATGGAAAGCCTCAAACTGAATGTTTGGACTCTTATCTCTCAGAAGGTTCATCATGAGCTTCAGGTTCTCTGGTTTACTGATGTACCGGGTCATGACTGTGAAGTTGTGTCTGTCCAGAAGCAGTTCACCCAGCAGCTGTCACAACAACAAACACGATTATAATGTGAACGACAGGACTGGGCCAAAATCGTTTGTTTCTTCACATGCCCATCATGAAAACACACCTTCAATGACTGTCTCTTGGTCACATAGTTCTCCGAGTGAAGCAGTTTCTCGTAGTTATCGAAAACCTGTAAGATTGGGAAAATTGAACAGTATCAGCTTTTGCAGCATTTTAAAATCAAAACCGTTAAAATCAGTTTATGAAATTCCACAAAAATAATGCATTTACCGCATCGTAGTTCTGTTCTAAAAACTCTGCCACCAGAACTTTGTGTCTTGTGAGCAGGTCCTGAGAAAGAAATCGAGTGCAAATTGATGTTGTTTAGTTGTCAAATAGCTTACAAAATGTGCTTTCTTCCAAAAAACGTGTAGGTAAAACTCACTTTAAAAGTGGCAAACGCGTCAGAAGCGATGTCAAACGTGGACATCTCCACATAGCCGAAGAAATCTTTGAAGTGCTCGGAGTGGAGGACGATTTTAGCGAGAGGCTCGTGCCGGATGCACTCGCGCAGCATGATCCCACAATTCAATGCCACCTGAGGCGTCTCATACCTGCCGTGGCACCAAAAGAGAAACGTCACTTGACCGTGCACATACTGAATCTTCACAGTTAGATTTTTAAGTAAATGCTTGATACTTCGAGATAGTTTCCAAAATAGTCAAGCGAGAAAACATAAAAAATATTAATATGCGAATTATGTTAAATGGTAAAGTAAAGAGAAATGTTCAAAAGTTGGGGCGGTCTCTCACCCTTTCAGCAAGATGAAGAGGACTTGCTGATGAGAACAGAAATATTCCACCGTTGGACTGCGGGTCCCGATCTGCCGGCGAAGGATGTTGTTGAAGATCTGACACACGTCCTTCTTACCCTGAAAGCACACGCATAGAGCAAGAGTTATACTCAAAGACTTTGCAAATCGTGAGGGCCGTAGTACAGTTTTTACATTTTTTCTAAACAAGTCTGTTTGGATTCACCTCAAAGTCGATGACCTGCAGGTTTTCCACCAGCGAGATGAGCAGACCGCTGTTGTAGAGCTCCTGGGCCAACTGGGCCACAGTTTCTGTGTGCGGCTCCTTATCGTTCGTGCCATACAGGATCTCTTTCATCGCCACCAGACATTTGGACACCTCTTCTGAAGCCTGACAAACAAGACCCACAAGAACAGCATGTTAATAATCAGCCTGAAAATACGATGCTGATTAATACACCCCGGCATTTCTAACCTTCTATATAGGAAAAAAAATCTATAAGTGCGTGTGTGTATGCAGCATATGGCAGGTTCTGGTACCTTCCCACATACGCTCAATATAAAATCAACATTATGAGCTATTTATCAGCTGCGGAAACAGTTTGGTTAGACCGTGCGAAAGAATCATGAAGCGCATAGATTGTCCTCCAGCTCTCAAAATAACATACCGGCAGGTTCCCAGCACTTCAAACGCTTCTGACTATAGCACCGACCTGCTGAAAAGAGCCCTAGCAGGCTGGTGAAAATGAGACCGAGATAAGGCAGAAGAGTGATATTCCCACCTCTCTGAGAGATCTTTCTGCTCTCAGTACAAATGTGAATACGTTTCAGAATGCGACTCTTCAATTCTAATTACGTACTTAAAAAAGAAGAGCCATTCAACAAGCAAATCTCTAAAAAATTGAAAGGATTTTGGATCACTTATACAAAGGTTTCATCATTCCCCGGTTGAGTTCTGATGAAATAAAATGGCTTTGGCAATCATAAACTTTTAGATCGCGCTAGATAATGTCCGGCTCAAAATTTATGTTCGAGTAAATGCTGAGAGCGTAAGAGCGAGATCATCATCTGGGCATTGGGTGTCACGCAAACACTCTGCTTAAGGAAAAACTCAAATGCGGATGATTCCTTTCGAATGCTTGCTGATTTGCCTGGACTGGCCCATGACGCTCAGAGGAAGCAAATGCAGGATGCAAAAACAAAACAAAAAAGACGCATAATGGAAAGAAAAGGAGTGGAAACACCTCTGATTCAGAAGACATCAAGATACCTTAAGTAGCAACACTAGACATTTATTTTATAAAGAAATAACTATTATTAAAAAAGGCTTAATTTAATCAAATAAAATACAGTTGTTCTGGTGTCTTCATACAAAAATAATTGACATGAACATGGAATTGTAAAAAAAATTTTGGCCTGCTGTGATGATGTATTGTATTGTAATTGAAGTTTGTCGTTTTTGTCGTTCTCTTGACAAAAAGTCTACAGAATTTTTACATTTTCCCCCCAAAAACTAGCTGTGTGACTAACAAAGGTTTATGATATTCGTGTTTTGTCCATCAGTATAATCTTGGGAAATAAACACATAGGGCCTCATTCATGTAACATTCGTAAATATATGAGCAGTTTCTGAGTAATTTGCGCGTAATACAGACCCTCCCGAAAACTTTACTCCCGATTCAAAAATACTTCGTAAACGTCAGATTTGTAGTAAAATGTGTGTATGTTAATGAATTCCAATCATTCTTAAACAGGGCGGGCACGCACGCTCATTCACAATTAGCATTCTCCCGCCTATGAATTACTACTATGCGAATTTCGTATCTAGGAATGCTGGAATCCTCTGGACTTCATTGTCTGATTTGGCTACATTGTATTGGATGAATGCATAAGATACTTATAGGCTATGAGCGCTATGTATCAATTAAACTGAGTCCAACAAAGCGTTTTAGCCAGCTAAAATAATAATACTTGCTGCTCATCTAAAAACGACCAGCTGGTGGCGCTTGAGAACGTTTTGGAGGCTCTAAGCGTTATTCCGGAGAATATCTGCAACAGTTAGCCTACTTGTCACTAGTATCTCATTTCGAATGATATTACTGAATATGAAAAGGCAGTAACCATTAATATTAACTTATCCATTGTTGTGTATGGTGGTTGGTCAATGTGGTGTTTGCAAATTTACGTTCAGAACGACTTTACGAGCGATTTACACAAACAATCGTTCTGCTCGTGTTTCATGAATGTTTATGGATTTTGGAATTACCAGAAAAGGAATTTTGCGGTCAATTTTTTTATGAGTCTGTAGTCCATGAAGTAAGCGCCTTTATTAAAGAGAAGAATAAGGTATTCTATGTTTTAAAATAAACGGTGAAACTATTATGATGATTGTTTCAGGCATTTACGCAAACCAAAATCCCATTGAAAAACACTGAAAGGATCTTGGTGGACCTTGAAAGTTTTGTTAATCAAAAGCCGAACAAGAAATCCCTTTAAACAGACTGCATGTACTGTACTATATCTTTTTTTATTTATAAACGAGTCGTTTGCAAAACTAACAAGAAGCGTTGAAAAAGTGTATACTGTAAAACAGTGAAATAAATAAATAAAATAAAGGCATTGTTTCTGACCTTTTCTGTCTTCTTGTCTTGCTTGACCAAAATAGACAGATTGTCCTTCAGGGTTTTGACAATTTCTGTAGGGTTCTTGTGAGATTTACCAAAGAGTGGCATGATGGAGGCTGTAGATTCACACCTCACAACCTGAAGAGAGAAGAGCACAAAGACACGAGTCAACGGTGTTGATTCAACCATGGTATAATCCTGCCCTGTCAGACAACCACGGCTAATGGCATTTCACACGGTTGTCATGACAACACAAGCCTTACACAGAAAACAAAGTTTAACTTTCGAGAACAAAAGTCTACTTTATCTAAAACACGCATACCACTTTCAAACTCCCGTTTATAACATTTATGATATAACTATGTACAATTTTGTTTCCTCTGGATGTTTTGGCATTCAAAAGGGAACTTAATGTTACCCTGATCAGCTATGCTGCAGGAGACATGAAATTGGATAAAATGCTTCAGGACATGTTAAAAGTTGAATTCAGTAAAACAACTGAATTGATGTCTCTCAAGATCCTAAAAACCTTTTGATCTTAAATAACGGATAGTTTTATGGCCTTAATTATTTTGTAAACTGTGGATTAAAGACATGCTCCAAAAGATACACAACCAACACACAAGTCATTACGGGGTCACGGATCCCAATTTACGTTCTTGTAACGTTTAACTTAAAACATCTCAGGATTTAGTGTTCCACACAATTACTCTAGATTCAATTGTTCAACGATTAATCGCATCCTGAATTAAAGTTTGTGTTTGCATAATATACATGTGACCCTGGACCACAAAACCAGTCCTACATTTTTCAAAACTGAGATGTCTTCATCTGAAATAAGCTTTCCATTAATATATGGTTTATTACCATAGGACAATATTTGGCCGAGATACAACTATTAAAAATCTGACGGTGCAAAAAATCTAAATATTGAGAAAAGATTAATAAAATAATTTTAGTTAAAGGAGTCAAATTAATGTTTTGCATAAACTGAACAAAATTCGCCAACACATGTTTCTAAAAAAAATTATTTTGTTAACTGGAACTGCACTAAGTTTGGTGAACTCCATTCTATGTTTGTCGAGTTAACTGAAAACTGTGCTAGTGATGTTTCCTTATAATTTTAGATCGACTCAGCTCTTTTTTTACAGTGTTGGCTTACTGCTCTAATGATGTTGTGGAGAGAAGATGAACCCGAATGCAAAAGTTCCGAGCTTTACATAGATACCAAACTTGAGTGGGTTTGTTGTAGGCGTGTTTCCATCCATTTTTGTTCGCAGTTTTGCTGCATCCATCAAAGTCTCGATATATTTAAAGTAGGAAATTTACTAAAAATCTTCATGGAACAAGATCTTTTCTTAATATCCTTACGATTTTTGTCAAAAAAGAATAATTCATCATTTTGACCCATTCAATGTGTTGTTTGTTATTGCTACAAATATACTTGTGCGTGTACTACTTATGCCTGGTTTTGTGGTCCAGGGTCACATAGGTCTGAGTGCAGGTATACATGTATATGTTCATTAAACAAAATGAATATGTACAGTGCACAGATATATATTATAAACACAAACTTTTGTTCTGGGTGCGATTCATTCCGATTTATCATTGAACAGCGCTGTATAAACAAAAAGAATTCACAGCAAAATGGGATGTCAGAAACACATTTTAACAGCAACCAAAACCAAGCCAAACTGTAATGAGGAAAAATTCTCTACTTCTCTGAGAGGACCTAGTGTAGCTTGTGACTTATAATCCTGTAAACTAAAAACCCTATGAATGAGTACGTGTGTGTGTGTACTGTTGCTTTAGGAAATTTCCTTCCACCTGACAGCAGCTGGTCTCTTTCATCATGTTGCATTTGTGTCAGCAGTGAGGACGTAACTATTACCGCCTCAAAGCAATGATGATGACTGTTACCATGCTATCTTCTTCAAATGTTTACATTGCAATATTTAACATAAAAATCACTTCTGATATTTCTGGATTAAGTATGAATATAAAAACCATAACGGTATACAACAACTAGCCTATTTGTATGCCATTTGTAACATGGTTTCTCCCAAAAGCACACAAAGTGTGGCAGTATCAACACATTCCTCCATATATTTAAGCATTCCAACACATTTACATCCTCTCAACCAATGGCATGAGTTTTGCGCAGTACTATAGCTCAGGCTGACCAGCGGTAGATAAGACAGTGTTGTGGAAACCTTTAAAAAAAACTTCCTTATTTTGCACATCCATCCGGTGACACCAGTTGTACTAGAATTACAAAGTTCGGCTTAAACTATCAGATCAGATCATCCAAAGTTTAGGAATGTCACATGACTACATTTATTTACCAGCATTAGAACACGTCTGCATCACTATATTCCTAGGGTCAGGCTTTCATACAGTGTGCCAAAAAATAGAAACTCCACTTGTTTCTGAAATACTATATTTAAAATACAGTGCAGTGAAACTAGATGATAAAATAATAGCAATGAAATGGACTTTTTCAACAGCAGTGGACACACATTAATCATTTCTACTACAGTGAAACTAGCTCCAACACAAAAGGGTGAGTTACAAAGAGAGACAGATAGGTAAAAACTAGAGAAACAGGTACACCAGAGTACACCAAAGAACACTATTAATTCAAACATGCCTCTCTCATGATGAATACTACACAACACAAATCCATTCACAAATTTCAACCTGCTAACTAAAATGAGTGTTACAGAGTCATTATAAAACTTTCAAGACAAAAGCTATGTTATAACATAAGGCTCCATTATATTAGGCAGTAGGCTTTCGATTCAAGATTATCCAATTAGTATTGTGCAATAAATCAAGTTATTTCGTATAAAATTTGAAATATTTTTCAACGCTCTTATTCAATCCAGTGAATGTTGTTTTCCAAACGTACTAAATTATATTAAATGAACCTGATCAACTAAGTCACATATTTTAAAAATAAACTGATTGAAACATGAAAATGTAACAAACATGAGTTGCAGATTTCGCTTAAATTAATCCACAGTATCACGTTTGCTGGTTTGGAAAAAACTTTTGCTGGTTTTTGGTTATTGATTAACACTCATTTCCACAAGTTAAAGAGTTATAAATCATTAGTAATAACCCTATAATAACGGTGGTAGCGGGGTTGAACAGATTGGCCTTTGAGTCACTATACACTGTTTTAGATTACATTCAATATTTTTGTGATAGTGTAAAATTAGCATGTGGTAACACGGTTGAACATTAAATGTGATACACAGCTTAGCATTATTTAAACCAAAAATATGTTTTATGAGTACTGGCTTTGATAAACAGT
Source organism: Triplophysa tibetana (assembly GCA_008369825.1). NCBI lineage: Eukaryota > Metazoa > Chordata > Actinopteri > Cypriniformes > Nemacheilidae > Triplophysa > Triplophysa tibetana. The sequence goes on along the minus strand of CM017896.1, from coordinate 7,419,431 downwards.
CACTTTTGTTATATGCACATTCTTGAATTAATTGCAGGCAGAGAAGCTCAAGAACATCATTTGTTAATGGCATTTATCTAAAAGTCTATGCTTTTCACGTATTAATTCTCACTGCAAAAATAAATGAAGCAATTGAGGGTCTAATGCAAACAGCACGTATTTTCCTATATCTGTGGCATGATCTATAAGCTTGACATTTTAGGAAGACCACCTTTACATAAAAACGAAACATGTCAAGTCAACTTCAGACATGGCAACAGTGTGACAGAATCGTTAGAAACACATCGACTTCATTTTGGTGTAATGCAGTCCCGTAAATGTTGAATTGAGCGCACAGGCCTTGTAGTAGTGTGATCTGTGAGGCCTGTTCACTCAATTCAACATAAACATCAGCGGGACAACAGCGTGACACTGATCGCCGATCAGCGCGTGCGGCTACAATGTAACGAGCGAACACAACGATCGATGTAACAAAGACACAATCTAGACATTTAACTAAAGTCTGTTACCAAACGAGCCCGACATGCGGAAATCTGGGCGTACGTACAGCTTATTCTCTTGCGACATCAAAATAAAAGACACAGCACTGGTCTGTGAGCGTCACGGAGGGTTTACGCCAGTTCGATGTTTTATTTCAATCAAAAACACAAAACGTTTCTTTGTCAGTTCTCTTTGTGCCGTAAATGTTAAGCGAAGGTTAAATACTTACTGTGCTGCAATGTAAATCTGTCTTCTGCTGCTGCTGCTGCTTTGGTCGTGTGTTAGCGAGCAGCCTTTCTGCTCACGGCAGCAGTGTGTGCGGTAAACGTCAGCAGAACGTGCGTATGAGCGAATTAAACAGTGGTCGATTTAAACGCGTATATCTGCAAAAGACATGATGGGTTTGAGTAACGAACTCCCTTTCTGCGGTGTGAAAACGATCCGGGATCGCCGCTCCGCACGTACGTTGCGCGTTTGTTTGAGACGGGGAAAATTGTTAGACTGATCTGGGGTCAGATGCCCCGCGTCGATTGTCGCTTCCTCCGTCGTCGAGGCGAGGCTTCGCGGCACCCGGATGTCGATGCGTCTGATCTACCGCTGCACTGCGCAAGCTGATTGGCTCATGACATCAAAATATCGCGAGAGAGATAGGGTAGCATATATTTCGACTCGCTCTCGCGGGACTTTGATGTCATAGGCTGATCGTTCTTCGCTGCGTTGCGTAAAGTCGACCCTGCCCTTTTTTAATAAAGAAACGAGGTCTAAAAAGGGCCCATGACTCACGTTTCTGAATCACGATGCTTCATTGTCGCGTCATATACTTTTCTGAACTATAAGATCGTCACAGCAGAAGTCTGCGTGCGCGCGGTGACATTGAATCACAGCTCGGTACTATCCAATATTATGCTTAATGATTATTATGAAGATTATTTAATTTTTTTGCAGGCTCGTTTTAAAAATACATTGGATTTTATGTCTTTAAAACAGAAGTAAATTGACAAATCTACAAAAGAGCATTAGAGATGTAGCGAATGTTTCAGTGAAGTTTATTCAAGCCTTAGCATTTTTAATTTATTCATATCATACAACCTCTTAAATACATATTTACACATATACAGGTACACAAGTCTAATACAATTTTAATGCCAAAATGAAAACGTGGAGGAATAAAACTGACAAGCAGCAATGTGCCACATAAAATGTAAAAGTTGATAGTGACTTTGTATTGCAGAACGTATAAAAGACACATTTGCAGTTGTGACCTTGAATTAAAATACAGAAATGTTTGCTTGAAAATCAAAAAAAGTAAACTGGTTCTTTGCCTAAATCGAGTGTTTCATTTGAACATTAATAAATACTTCAATCTTAAAAAAAGTGAAGTCTTTACAAGTGACATCCTGATTTAAACACAAATAGTTTTTTTAACCACTTAAATGACAAAGTATGACGACACACGGACAAAATGTGAATACAAATTGGTTTGCCGTTACAGAAACAATGTAATACCATGTGTACATGAAGGGTGAAGTGACGCATTCAACTAAATACAATAAAATACAATTCATTGACACACGATAAAAGTGGTCATCATATACAATATGTATATTTATATATACTGTTTTAATGAAAAACATGAGATAAAAGTTAATATCTGTACAAATATTATTTTACAGGAAATAATTTAAACTATACAGATTTTGATTAATACATACAGTGAATGACAGGACTTTTCACAGTCATTTCAACCAGGCATAACCCTCGGGAATCTTTATCGTAAAAAACGCAATATATCATCGTCTTGCTGCTACAGCAAATCACACAGGACCTTATGACAGTATGAAATTTAGACGTTTCAAAAATACACGGATACGATCGAACTGATGGGGGCTTTGAGAGACCCTATTACGTTTCAATGGAAAAACTGCAGGCTACTCTGATGTAAGTGATGACTCGCCCAATCACTCTTTTGGAAGAATCCTTTTTTATAATCAAGCAAACGGGAGAGAAGGTAACAGCATCATTCTGAAAGAAAAAAAGGATAGCAAAACTGTATATCTCCCCTTATAAAGAGGTAAATGCTGAGAAGGATTGACGCTTAAACATCCTGAATGTCTGTTTTCCCCTCAGCTAAGGAGGTTAATACAGTACAAAGACTTGAGTAGCTTCAGTAGAAAGTGCACTGTGAGGAGCTGCCACAAAGGGGCGACGGTGAGACGCCTGCTTCAGGCCTTGATGTCCGAGAAGCTCGTGTAGGTCTCACTGCAGCTGGAGGACGTGCTGAGGTTTCCAGATCCACTGCCTTCTGCGGAAAATCACGTGCACATTAAATTAGCGAAAACCCTTCTGAGAGGTTGTCAAGTGGAGGTACAGATTCATGGTGCATGGTGTTTATTTGGGTGGTGAACGAGGCGACGTGTTACCTGAGCTGGAGAGAGATTGAGACGATCTGGATTCTCCGATAAGCGTGAGCAGGTTTGCAGCGGAAACCCAGCCGTCTTTATTAGTCCTCATATTACGAACAAACCTGAAAGACAAGCGGAGAATCAGCTGACAGATTTGCACATTTTTATTTGAACATTACAATCGTACACATTATACATAACATCAAGTCTTACCAGCGTCCATCATCTCCCTCCCTCACCAGCTGCACTGTGTCTCCACTCTTTACCGTCAGCTCCTGCGCTCCGCTTTTCTCATAGTCAGCAACTACCACATAACTGCCTGGAGACTACACAAGTACATCGTAATTGGAACAAGATCTGGACAAAGAATTCTGTGCAACTGCAGTCGTTCGGCCTCAATGACTCACCAGTTTCTTCCCTCCCTCCTCCTCGGGATCAGAGTTCATGGGTTCCTCTGTGCTCGAGTAGCCGTCGTTCTCCTCAGACGCGTCCATAGACAACGAAGCCTTGGTGAACCCTTGAGGAGAAAAGAACGGGTGAACAAACGTGACGTTTTTTGTAAGGTGAAGATGTCTACAAGGAAATGATGAGAAAGGTGGTGGAAGAAGGGTGAAGACGCAACACTGGCTTTGTTTAAAACCTAGTAAGCTGCCTTGCAGTAGATGCAACATAGAAAACATAAACATCATGCACCATAAGCACAACTGATACTAAAGATGCAGCAACTCCATGCTGCATGAACTCTGCGGTGCTTTTCCTCAAATGAGACACACAGCGAGCACAATTTGGTTGCAACCGAGCTTAGCGTGTTGCTACACTAACATTTTTCACTGTAAAAAAATCTTCTTAAAAACTTAAAATTCAAATGACTTGTGAATCCAATTTGATTTATCAAACCAGCTTAAAAATTGGGTTGTGTTTTGTGTAAATTATAAAAATGCAATACAACCAGATTTTTAAGTCACTGTTGTTATATATTTTCAGCTTTCTCATACGTATTTAACAAATAAGTTTTGCATCAACATTCTTGGATAGATTTTTTGCAATGCATTAGCGACGCCTTTTTAAAGTGAATAACACTGCATCCCAATTTACGTAAAATCTGTCCTAAAAAGTATTTAGAATTAGAAGTACGTCCCAAATCGTATGTTGAAACAAGTATTTTTAAATACCCGAATGGTCTCCTGTTTCCAGTGGAGGTATTTCGCAACCCACCAAAGCTATAAGGTCTGATATTACCCACAATTCACTGCGAGAGAAAGAAGTTAAGTGATGATTAACTAAATGAATCAATTTAATTCAATTTGATGTGTTAACATTCCAATGGCATCTATCTTTCAAAAACAAAATCAGTACACACTTTTTTTGGACTTTAGAATAAATAGATAATAAAATTAGGTATTTTAGCCTTCGGAAATGCACATTGTGAAAAGCGCTATGTAAATAAAATTGAATCGAATTTTAGAAGGCAGCATAGTCATTGTCTATAAAGGCAGATTACTAGTTTTTGGAATCTAGTCTCTCTTTTTAAGTTCCTTTGGAATGAGAAATGAACAATAGCTCCAGGAATTGCGCTTGAAGAGCGAGCTGTTCGTGTTTACATTAAGAAGACCATGATTTGAAGATGATTGTGAAGAAGGTACAAAAAAACCCCACACACAAAACATGTTTATGAGAGACACATAAACATCCCTAGATCTGAATCAGTGCATTCAGGTAAATCGTTTCAAATCAACGCAACCAAGTTCTCGTGAGAAGTCAATCTGTGGTTAAAGGACAGTAAAAGTGAATTAAGCACCGCAAACCAGCTGACAGAACCCAAACCAGATATTCATGCACCATTAAAGTATTTCCACCCAAAGGGTTGTCTTTTCCCCAGTGGACTTTCTTGCACAGACTGACATGTTTGGATTGATTGTAATATAATTAGTGTAAATCATAGTAAATTTATAGCTCTTAAATGAGGAGAGAGTTGATGTCATCCATCACTCTTATAAACAATGATATAATTCCTCGGGATCGGTTTAACATACACCCATACTAAAAAGATGTAATTGTACTAAATTGAGCATTTATCCTGTAAACTACCACTGACGATGAAATGACGCAACGTTAGCGCGGGCCAGTCTGTGTTTGGAAGTTTGGTGTGATTGAGCGATAAAGACGTCTTAGTAGTTGAAAGTTAAAGTTCATTCCCACACCAGTCATCCAGTTACCTCTCCGTTTGGCCTGTAACAGACTAGATGTGCTCAGCCACCTCACTCGGGTAAGAGAAACGTGAGGACCTGCGTCTGCGAGAGAGGCAGCCAATAAGATTTCAAACCTTCCACTGACTTTGCAACCACCCCCATAGATCACTTTTAGCACGATAGACTAAATGTAGATGGCATTCCTTGTGAGCCCATACAGTAGGGATTTTATTTTAAAGTACTGATGTAAAATATGGATAAAATGCAGGACGGGTGAAACAACATATCGAGGTCAAATAAAATGGAAGTCCATGTTATGTGGTAAAATGTTTTGGGGTTGACTTTGTGAAAGGGGGTACCGAGGGACAGTGTACCTCTGAAGCCAAATGGCGTGGGGTCGCTCTTAATCTCGTGTCTTTTAGTTTTGTGGTCGGGACTAGGGGGGCATCCTGGCAGCAGAAGCGAGGAGGGAGAAAGAAAGCAGGAAGAAAAGTAGAAGAAAAGACAAAATCAGGAAAGTAGAAGAAAAAGCAGACTGTAACAGGGTTGACAGGGACACGTCCCCAAGTGTTACATGGACATTTTTGGTTCTTCTAAAAGGATCTACAATAGCACATCTGTTAAGTCGTATAATTTTTCCGATAATCGGAAGATGTTTTCAACAACATCTGAAGTATCGGTAACAGAACAAAACAAAGATTTTGTCCTTACCAGTTGCGACTATGTCAAGCATCAATACTGTTACTTGGTTTCAATCACTCTTAAGTCATGCAGCGTAACTACGTTCAAATCTTATTGTATAAAAATATCATCTTATTGTATTAAAATATAATTTTTACACCAAATATGCTTTGATCGTCTCTGAACGCACGGCATTTTCGCATTTAACGGTAATGGACAAATATACATTTCTACGATTACATTAAGACTGTGCTACACTAATGCTAATCTACAAACTTGTCTAGTCTAGTGTAGTATACCTGGAGGGCAGAGAGTGACCATCGGTAGTGTTAGACTTTTACCACCAAAGTGCGATACGAGATCTGCAGTGAATTTAAACCAAACTCAAACTCAAATTATCACGTTTATGCATTTGATAGATCTAGGATTCACTGGTAACTGAACCCATGTATACTGAACTCATGTATACTGAACCCATGTTAAACTGTTAATGCAATGCACTACCTATAGAAATATCCTTAATCTAACTGTAAATGTTTCATCTTTAAAAGAGTCGTCGAAACATTTATTTCACGTAACAGTGTATGATCCGGCTAACAGTTCATTTCTAGTCTTTCCCACTGCGGTACCTTTTTGGCTCTTGAGGTTACTGAAGCCCTGCAGTGTAAAACGCTTTTTAGCCACTGCAGCTCTCTCAGTGTTGGGACTGGTGACAGTCTCTTCTATTGTCCACAAAAAAAGAAAGAAAGGTTACAGGATTAGCCAGAACAGGGAAAACAGTGACAGAAAAAAAATAACAGAGGGTTGCAAAGAACATCACAGAAATTCACGGTCTTAAGTGGTGAAAAAGCAAAGACAGCAGCTGAATTCGGAATCTTCGGATAGGTTTAGCGAAACATTAGTGTGGGATTGCTTTTATTAATAGGTTTGTAAGATCAGACGTAATGTCTAAACTGATTCAAAACAGCGATTTGACTAACTTTAGAAAGACAACGTCTGATTGGTTACAAATCTGATCATGTGAGTTCCCTACTCCTTTTTTGTGAAATTTCCATTTAAGAGTAATAAGTCCCGTAAGTTAAGGAGAGTTGACAGACCTTTGACTTTGTCACAGTTTTTGGGTAACGGCGTTGGGCTGGGATCCGCTACTGTTGGTTCAGTTTTCTTCTCGTCTCCCTTCTTGAGGGTCTTTTGGGTGGTCTTAAAAGGGCTCATGATGAGCGTGGTGCTGGTGGGAGTTAATGGTTCTGAACTCTTCTGTTGGCTTGCTTCTGCCAAACACCAAAAATTATTAGAGATCATCTTGAATTTCAACAAGATCTAAAGCAATCTTGATCATGCTGACAAATAATTTAAACCAGCATTGTTTTATAGAAGTATTCAGGTTCAGATTTCCCGTAAACAACTTAAACACTAATCTTTAAGTGCGGAAAGAGCCATTAAAATGTCTTAAAAAATGTAGTTTCTATTTGGTTCAGCTGTTAATATTTATATGAAATAAACATATCCTTATATGCTCACCCCGGCACGCTTTCAGCTGGCCAGTCAAAACCTTCCGGATCTCATTCACCCATGCTGTTTTGATCTCTGTTGTAGGTGCCTGTAAATAAATATCAAAATATGACTCGACAGATTTATAGGATATTATGTATATTTGATCTTATATACAGAGGAGAAGGCTATTTTTCAAAGGCCCGTTTTACCTGTACAATATACACCTCCTCTCGTGAGTTACACCAGATCTCAAACTTTTTGTTGTCTCCTTTTGCATTTTCCGTGATACCAACGGCACTCATCTATCAGAGAACAATAACAAACATAATCAGACTGTTTATATCCTGAGCGGTTGCACCATTAATTCATCCATATAGTTTTAAGTTTTCATAACACCAAATGTGATTTGAGATTGTGAAGACAATAGATGAATCATAGATTACGTTAGAATTGGTCATTCTCTTCTAATTTATCATTTACACATTTTTATATAAAGAGATCGCTAAGAATATTAAGAACATCAGGTTATAGCATGTGAATCAGCCTCAGGATCATTTTTAGCTAAAACTATTAAAACATTTCTGTAAATTAAAATGAAGTAAAATAAAGACGCAAATATTGTTTGAATTACTTGAACTAAACAAAAATTAGTAATTTTGCCTTTGTAAAAGTTTGAGGCGCATAAGTATCTGAAAATAAATAAATAAAAATGAATTTCACCTAAATTACAATATTGAAAATAATAACAATAAAATTAGCTTTTTTCTAATAAAATGATAAAAATCTAAGCCAATTCAAAATATTAATGAACTTTCACTGAAACGCAAGTAAAATTCCATAATTAAATTTGGCAAACATAATAATAAAAAAATATATATATTTAAAGAACAAATCTGTAGACGTACATCAAAATATACCATAACAGGTTGCGTTGTTATGTAGTCACATCATCGGCAAACTAAAGCTAGTGCACAAATATTAAACACGTGTCTTGAACAATGCAATGACTTATATGTAAGTGACATGGAACAATTGATGAAAATGAAAAAAATGTAATATTCTTACGTTGAGTGAGTGTTTGAAGCTGTACGAAGGGGCTTTCTCATAACCCTCTCCATTCTCATCTCTCTTCTTACAGAACAGCAGAGCTTTCTGGTGGAGGAACAGGTGTCTCTGCATGGGCTTGAACCTTGCCAGGTCTTTGACCTTTGCGTGACCCTTCTTATGCTCCGTCCACATGCTGAAGGACCCCTGCATCATCAAACGACCCAGATCGCTCAGGTTACCCTGGAAACACAGGTCGGAGGTTAAAACCAGATTCCTTGATACAAACTTTACAAAACATTTTTTTCATAAATAATCTGCTACAAATCACCAGAGTTCGCTTACTTCAAATCCAGTGATGGCGATAAGATGCATGGAGTCATTGACAGCCTTTAGGATTCCTAATATAGAGGAGAGCGCCTCCTGCAGGTCGTCTACACCCTCGCAGCCTTTACTGTACTTCAGTAGTTCCTGAAGTCAAAGCAGAGGTTACAGCAACTCTACCAGCAAATATTACTTTTAAATTTGCATGTGGACTCTAGGAAGAGTTTACCTTCAGTAAAAGCTGATATTTGGTTATTCTCTGAACGGGTTTGAGCAGGTACGAGTCCAAACCAAGCTTATGTTCCAGTTTCTTTTGACACTCCTGCAAACATTACCACACATTCTTTTTGCAGATCATAGCAACATGATGATTTAACGTATTATAATCATTTTTATACAATGAAACTGTTGTAATAAATTGTAAATTTAGGAAGAAGACAAATTACACATTTTTTCAGTCATATACATTTTCATTTTATGTTAAAATGTGAACGACAATACAAGTTAAAGAGTGTATTTTAGGTTTTATAATTTCCATAGCCTTTATGTTTAACCATTTATGTTTCTTGTGGTGTTATGAATTCATTTTTAAAAGAAGAAATATTAATACATGTTAAAAACAAGTATTTTCAAACCGAAGAGGTTTAAAATAAATATATATACCCCTAGTGCTTAGTTTCTAATTTAAGTTATTTTTTATCCTTTACGCATTTCCCTTATCAAACAATATAAACGTCATACAAAATATCAGTTTATGATGCCGAATGTTAAAGTACAAAAAGACCCATGAGGTTATCCGTGTCCTTAATCTTTTAACAATGTATAATAGCATCTTATAAGTAAGAGGACCTGAAAGAAAGCGCAGTCCGAGCACTGTCTCCATAGAGACTCGGAGCGAGGCTTGTTCTGGCAGTACTTCTCATAGATCTGCAGATCCGTCATCTGAGAAACATAGAAAACAACGTGAGTACCCAATCGTCTCCATAATCTATTGAACCAGATCAGCACAGGAAGTGACATCACACTCACCCTCTCCAGAAAACACTGTCCCACCAGCTCAGGGTAGTCCGTGTATGCCTCCAGCTCACGAAGAAACGTTCTGCAACATGAGAAAGACAGTTTGAGCCATCTGACAAAGGTTGTGGACTTTGGATAAAAGCATCTTCTGCATGCATGTCACTGTAGCCTACTACACAAGTCAAAGCTAAGCAGACCGTGCAAAGAGCTTTACTTACTTTTTGTGAAACTGGTATATCTCGGGCATATTGCCGAAGAGGACGTCCTTCTTGTGAAGTAATGTGTTGGGGATGAGATGAGCCATGGATGGGTTATCCATCTCTGCTGCATAGCCCTGAAACACAATTTATTTATCAAGTTAAAGGGACAGTTTACCCAAAAATCTAAATCTGATGTATTTTGCATTTGTCGAAGATGAAAGTGTTTTTTTATTGAGTAGAACAGTAAAGAAGAGTTTTTGTTGATTCCTAACATCCACATCCACAGGCATGTCTTTGTGAGTCAAACGCAAATGATCTCTTAACTGTTCTTAGATGACTCAAGTAAATTAACCACAAATACAATTTTTGGAAGTATTACTGTAATTATAAAATTAGTGCCATCAATCGATTAATCATGATTAATTAAAAGTTTGTGTTTACATAATATATATCTGTGTGTACTGTGCATATTAATTTTGTATGTTTAAAAACATGCATATATTTAAGTAAAATATACAAATGAATAAACACTTATGTATAATTTTAATCATTGGTAAACATAAAAAATAGGCTAAATACATTTTAATAGTTCTACGTATTTATACGTGTATGTGTGTTTCTGTGATTATAAATACGAAATAAAAATGCACAATCCACATAGACATGTATTATGTATATTCACTTGGTATGTATAAACACATTTACATACATGCATATATTTAAGAAAAATATAAAAATGAATAAACACTTATATATCATTTCAATTATTGGTAAGCATGAAAATTAGCCTAAATACATATACATGCATACATATTTGGGAATATTCACGTGTGTGATTATAAATATGAAATGAATATATACAGTACACACAGACATATATGATGTATATTATTTTTGTATATATATAAAAACATGTATATATTGAAGAGAAAAATATAAAAATGAATAAACATTTATTTATAATTTCAATTATTGGTAAACATAAATCCATAAATAGCCTAAATAAATGTAAATATTGCTAAATATGTATACAAGTAAATAAACACAAATAAATATGCACAGTACGCAAACATATATTATATAAACTAAAACTTTTTCTCTGCATGCGATTAATTGCTCGACAGCCTTAATAAAAATACTTTAATGTTATTATAAAACCGAAAGCAAATCTCCTCTCTGGTGGTGGAGAGATGTTATTGCAGCTCACCTCCAGAACACACAGTAGTTCCTCTACATAAGCTCTCTCTGTCTCCAACAGCTCATTCATCACGTGCCTGCAGATATCCCACAGTCATATTAATAGCATAAAATGATTCATTAAGATTGAAATGATACTGGTTAATGAAGAGCTTTGAAACAATGTAAAAAAGCACAACATAAATCAAATTGACTTGACTATTTGTATTAATCCCCTCACTGACCGTCTGAGCACAGCAAAGTTCTCCTCCGCATCGGAGACAGACGGGTGTCTACTGCCGTCTTTCTGCAAGTTTGTGTCTCCCTGTAAATGCGACACAATACATCAATCCCTGCACTGTAACGCATGCGTGTGTGTTTACATTATTAAAGAAACATGCAGTGAAGCATTTTCCACAGAAGACATGCCTACCTTCCTGCAGTTTCCATTGATGATGTCACCCTCAATTGCCTTCTCCCTATGAACTGGATAAAAAAATAAACGTGTGTTTGTGTGGTTCTCTACATTAGGAACACTAGATGGCAGCAGAACCATAAAACAACATGCGTCTGGCGTGACTATTGCGCATGTGTGTCCATTAGCAGCCAACCATGACTCTGTATGTGTGTGTCTGTTTGGAGGGGGGGACCTTGGGAGGACACAGAGACAACCGCACTGCAGAAAAGAATTGCTCTGTAATGTACTACTAATATATTGATGTACTGCTATGTAATACTTGGTTCTCAAATTGACACTGAAAAAAAGTAAATCAGTGGTATAACAAGATAACAAATATTGTCCATAATCTTTATGTAACAATACGATTATTCAGTAACCGTGATACTAAATACTAAGTTAATAGTTTACCTGGAGAGGACAGGGGCGATTTGATGATGGCCTCTGGACGCGGGGCGACCGGCTGCACGGGACGCGTTTGTTTGGCCGCTAACTTTTTCAAGCTGACTCTCCTCTTCTCAAACATCTCCTGCATGGAAGTCTGCTTCTGAAACACTTGGTCCACCTGATCCTGTTTGAATCACAGAGAAAACATTCAATCGACTCTATCTTCCCTATGAAACTAATGTCTTAATGGAACGGTTCACCCAAAAATGAAAATTCTTTCATCTTTCACTCACTCTCATTTCGGACATGTATTACTTTTTTCTGCAGAACACAAAAGAAGATATTTTGAAGAACGTTGGTATCCAAACCACAATGACCCCCTTCCATTATATGAACACAAAAACATTTCTTAAATTATTTTTCTTTTGTGTTTCACAGAAGTATGAGTCACATACAGGTTTTGAATGGAATGAGGTTGGATTCATGATGGCTGAATTTTAACTTTTGGGTGAACTGTCCCTTTAAATTGTACTTGTTCGATCTGATTTTTCAATCTCTCTTTTATTTTTAACAAAGAAGCCTTATTAAAAATTTACCTTGAAATCTTGTGTGAGCACTGATTCATATTCCCTCCAAATTCCACTCAAATCGGTCAGCTTGTTCTGATTGGCCGTATCCAAGTAACGCTCAATCTCCTGCAGAGCTGACTCCGCCCCATCCTGTGATTGACACTTATCCACAGGCTGGGATGCCAGCAGGTAGATGCCCTCTTCACACCATTTAGAGGCCTGTCATGACAGAGAGAGAGAGTTTATAAGCTATGAAACAATTTTCCCGCCCCCAACTTCCGGTTTCAAAGGAGAATAGTAAGACCCATCTGTAAAGTAAACTTTGCATGAGTCTACCTTATCCAGACACTGATGTAGCTCAACGGCTTTGAGCAGATGTGCTTTCTTGGCCTTCAGGACAACACTGATCTCCTCACACAGAGCTCGCAGGTCATAACTTTTGGGCAGGATGGAGTCCACAGCGTAATGAGATGCTTCAATGAGCCGGTCCGCATCACACGCCAGGGACAGGGCACGGTCCAGCACCGCCTACACACAAACATTTTAATATATATATTTGATTATTGTGCTGTGCATATCCTGTACATGCTTAGCAATCTTTGTTTTATCAGGTGATTTAACACCAACCCCCCCCCTTCAAAGTAAAGATGTGGCTCATTTCATAAAATGCTGCACTCAGCAACTTAAAAATGCGCAGTGTGACTGTACATGTTAAAGGAATGTGTGCCCGTATGTGAAAGCATAAAACTGCTAAGAGCCACACACATATAAAAATAATTCTTAATGTTATAAAAAAGCACACCATTACTATAACAAAAACAGAGGGAAAATATTGTTGGGTATGTATGTACTTATATTTATACCTTTTATATAATGTTTTATTCGATTCGAAACAAGACTTTAAATTACAACAAAAAGTAAAAGTATCAATATCCTTTAGATTGCAATAACAAATAATTTAAATGAGAAACGTAAGCAATACTAAGAAGTACAATAAAAATATTATTTCTTATTACTATAAAACAATTTAGAACATAAGAGAACCGTATTCAATAGAAAGAATTGTTACAAACAGTTCCACTATATGCAGTAGTGCAAGTATACTGCAAACTAAAGTGACATAATATTATGTAAAATATGCATTATGTTTAACTTTATATCATATCATATCATATCATATCATATCATATTATATAATATTGCTGTCAAACAATTAATCGTGATTAATCGCAGAATAAAAAAATGTGTTCATGTAATACATGTGGTCTGTGCATGTTAATTTTGTATTTATGAACACACACATTTAAATGCATATATTTAAGAAAAATATTAATTATAACAATTGATGAACGTTGATATAAAATTTTAGCTATTACTTAATATAAATAAACATATTTAAATATTTCCTAAAAATTACTTTTTTGTGTTTATAAATACAAATTTAATATGCACAGTAAACTTTTATTCGGGATGCGATTAATCGCGATTAATCGTTTTACATCCCTTTATATTATTAGTTTTAGATTACTAATATCTATATCTAAATATATCTATAAAACTCATTAAAACTTAAGTCATCTTGAAGCATTAAAATTGCATATGTTATAGTTTTTTCCAGTGATAATCATTTCTTCATGCCTTAAAATGACTTGAATGTAACTCTATATCCTTGCTTCATGAATATGCAGATTGCAAATGAGTCCCCGCCTCCACTCATAGGCATCAGCTCAGACCATTGAATATAGGTACACATAGATGCCTCATTTGACATGTGAGCGGCACATGCTCATGTTGCAGAAGCAGAGCTGAAACAGCAGCAATCGTTCAGTCCAGAGTCTATGCGCCATTCTTAGATATCTATTGCTCAAATCTGTTAACGTGATTGGTGACAGGGTTATGATGTCATAAACAGAGGCAGTTTCAAAATGCATTTTTATAACAGTCTTTGGTAAACTGCATGCAGTCTTATGGAAAAAAATCCTCCGCAATGGATAAAAGTTATGAATTTGTATATAGTTGATCTTAAAGCATATTAAAAACACCATATTCGCCACAGAGGGACTTCAAATGTATAATAGTAAATATCAAAATACAATATATTATCAAATAAAGAATGCTGTATGCCTTTCACATGACTACAGTTTAATACTCACACATGTTCTCTCTTCATGATTGGTCAGCTCTTTCAAGATATGTTCAGCGTGGGCGGGGCTTATTCCCACTTCTGAGAAACCTGTTAGTCTGTCAAACACCAGATCTAATTGAGCTCTGACCTACAACACAAAAACACTTGCGTTACAATGACTGTTCACACAGTCCTTGATCTGAGATACAACTAGCCAAACACACAGACAAACCTCTCTAAAGTTCTGCTCAAAGTGCCGCAATTGCAAACATTGCTCCAGCTTGGTTTGATGTTTGTCCCAAAAATCATCAAACGCCATTTCCGTCTCATCCAACTGACCGAGCAGCCTACAGAAAGAGACATTCATTCAACTTCAGTTTGTTCCAAACACATAAAACTTTCTTCAAAAAAAACACTGCCGAAAATTCACATTGATATATTCATATTGAAGGTCTTGAACTTGGTGCCGCCTTCTTTGGCCAAGGCCCGCCCAAAAGGCCATATGACTGACTGGTAAAGCAACCAATCACGTTTTGTTTTGTGCCGCTACATTGTTAAGAGGATTGGAAATGTCGACTGCAAGCGGCTAAACTCACCGATCGGTCTGCGCAGCGGCACAAGAGTCTGAACACACCTAATAATGGAGGCTTCAACTTTGCATGTTTGTGCTCCGTAACATATTTATGATCATTTCTCCAGCAAAAAGTAGATATACTCGACCACTACAACCAGCGGAGACAAAGTATTTATATACACAAACTATTAACACACAAAGCATATTAAAAGCACTTTCAGCTTAAAACAGGGTAGAGCGAAGGCCCGTAGTAATTCTTAAAACCGCAACATCGCCATCTATTGGTCAAAAGGCATAATATAGCATTTTTATTCGTTTTCCGGATCCATGAAAATGCAGAAAGTTTTGAAAAAGCTGTCCTTTGTACATGAAACTTTTCAAAAATGCAAAGGAATAACTTTTCGGTGACTCATCATGTAAAAGTCCTCAAATACAGGCGGCTACTTTTTTTTACATTATTTGCTTATGGGAACGAACTACTCCTTTTTGATTTATTGTAAAAACCCTACGCGTCAAGAGTGTAAAGCACATATAGCATTTATTTGAGGCGATAAAATATTCACGGTCAGATAAAACACTCCTTCGTCCTTAAATACATACCGTAAAATATCCACGTAATAATGAAAGCTGACAGGAAAAGCATGTGAATAGTAAACACACCCCAGAATGCTCCATTACTCAGAGGTCACGACCTCAGTATATTACTGTCACCTCACACCGCTTCGCACATATGCCTGTCGTTTTGCTGTGTAATACACTCCAGCTGGTTGCGCCTGTAAAAACACACCTGACCAGATCTTTATCGGGGGACAGAAATCCACCTCAGTTAAACAAGAACGCCCAGAGGTTCACCTCTACATCATAACCATCTGGTTTCTCATTTTTGGCATTCTACCGCAGTAACTGATGTCACAACCGTCCACACACACCTCTGAACAGTAGACAAGTTCTCCTGTTCATCCTGGTTCATTGTGTAGTCTGGATCTTTCACCACCGGCTCATTGATGCTCTCCAACAAGCGTCCGCCTTGACAGAGAGCAATCCTCAAGTCCTCCTGCGAACACAAACACGGGCATGAAATAAACATGCTACTCACGCCGACATCACTGAATGAGGAGCATGAATTATTTATCCAAGCCTATTTAACGCTTCTTTATATCTTACGGCCATGTGATTCATCAACGTTCAATTATTTATTATCACAGTTAATTCTGTAGTATCTTATCTAAGATTGTAATAGTACGGCTCTCTGGAATACTTGAAATAACGACAAGACCATGGAAAAATCAACCATTTCATGGAAAAGTTGTAAGAAAAAGGACAAAAATCCCTTTAAACGGTTGATCAAGCCGTGTATTTTACGTCAGGGATAATGTACAGGCAGCTGGTTGTTAACACAGAAATAAGCCCCGGCAGCAGCATAATGTTTGTACATTATCCCACTTAATACATGGCTACTTCCCACATGAAATGTGAATTTGAAAAATGTATTTACTCATTTTTACAGAATGCAGACCTTCCGCGAAGAAAAGCAGTTTACTTTCGGTTTTAAGCTTAGAAACAGGCAATTTGGTTTAATCATTTGTGAATATCATCTCACACGTATTATTAAAACATTTTTATAATTATTTATGTATAACACTAATCTGTACCTGTCAAAAGGATTTGCAGCAACTGTGTGTTATTAGTTTTGAGAGGAATTTTTCTGGGATCAACAAACCTTCAAATGACGTGACCAACCAATCAGAATCAAGCATTCCAATGAGCCGTGTTATAATGTTTTCTAATGCATTGTGTTATCCCTTACAAAAAGTAACCAAAAGTAGGCCATTTTTAGTTTTTGTCATTTTTATAGCTTTTTTTTTTAAAGAATTTTTACACATTTCTGAAATGTGGTTAAAATGCTAAATATCAGAAATAAACCCCAAATTAAAAGTGGGGTTTTAAATAACTTGGGCTGTCAAACGATTAATCACGATTAATCGCATCCAGAATAAAAGTTTTTGTTTACATAGTATATGTCGGTGTACTGTGCATATTCATTTTGGTTTTATAAACACATACATGTACATGTATACACATTTAGAAAATATTTATGTATTCATTTATTTGTATTTAACAATAATTCAAATTGTACATGAATGTTTATATTTTATAGTTTTCTTAAAGTCATGCTGAAACCCCCACAGTGCTACAGAGATAAAGCATTTTTCTTTTGGTCAGTGTTCTTATCTGACCTTCATCTTGTCTTTCTTCTCGGTGTGGATGGTCAGAAGGTTGGAGGTGGCCTCTACATCATTGGGCAGTTCTGTCTCGGCCAGCTCTGTCCCGAATGACTGCAAAATCTGTGCCGTTTTCTTCACCATCAGAGCAAAACCTTCGATGGCCTGTGGGTACAATTTTTTTTTTTTAAAAATTCACACATTAGATTAAGTCAAACCTACAGAACTCAATCACACTAATGGGTTCACTTAACAAGTGCCTACTGTACATCTACTGCAAACAAGCGCATGGTACTTAAAAAACACTGTGACCACGGATCGATATTGACATGTAGAAAATCAATTGGTGATTACTTAAAAGCAAGTGCACAAATTAAAGAGCAAGGGAAGCGATTTAACAGATATTCTCCCGCTTGTTTTGAAGATGGAGGAGTGATGTATTATCGCAGATTTATTGTTTAAGGATCAGGTCTTCAGTTTATATAAAAAGCATACTGCCATTTTAACACAAGAATGAAGTTTAAACTGTCTTTTGCATGATTCCCTAATGTGTACAACACTATCCCACAAGGCAATCTGCTTGATTTTACTTTAAACGGGACGAATAAACCAGGAGTAAATCATTTTACTTTAAAAATCCACTTAAAGAAGCAATGTGGACATTTTGGCTGCCTCTAGTGGTGATGTTGCAAATCGCAACCAACCCTCCCTTTCGAAGCCCTACGGTTGCTGAAATGGGACTAATATGTCGTCACGTTTTTGCTTCTTACCCGAAGGAGATATCTTTTTTACGAAACACGCTCTGTAGAGCAGTTTGTCCGTTTAGGGCTACTGTAGAAACAACATGGAGAATTCCATGTGAGGGGACCCGCGAGTTACGTAGATAGATAAGGTCAGGATGTAAGGCCTTTATACACCTCTGAAGACCTAGTTATATATATGATTTGTATTTCTGTCAATAGATCCTCCAAAAAATTCATACAGCACCGTTAAAAGCAAATGTTGTATAAATACTGTGTGTATGCATAGACAACCCTTTTGGCCACTAATGTGTATAAAAAAATAGTTTATAGGTTATATTATCTCGTGTGCAGTATGAGATACTGCAATTTGTGGGACATACTGTTGTGTTGCTGTTGACTGTCCTTTAAATACAAAGGCATTTGTTTACATTCCACATTAATAATATTCATATGTCATTTAGACATCAAACCAATACTGTGTCCGTTTCATTTTTCAGAAATCTGTCCGTCTGTGTCATAAAGTGTCGGTACTCACAGTGCGATGTGAAATCCATTTCTCGTGGCAGTACTCCTGCGTGCCGCCCAGTTCCTGAGTGAGCTGCGTGCGGTCGATGTAGCTGTGGAGCTCAGTCACAGAGCTGAGCATAATCACCTACACACACACGCTTTATTATGAACTCCATTCATTTCATTATACTCTTCATTAACCACACGAGTGCTCACACTTACCGGCACCTTCATTTTAAACTCATCCTTGTTTAATCTAAAAAAAATGTCTGATATCGTCCGCTGGAAAAGTGCCGTGGGTCTCAGTACCAGCACCAGCTGCAGGTTGCCTGGGAAAGAGCCCTGCGGACACAAAAAAACACACACACACATGATGAGATAAAGCAAGAATGAAAATAAATAATATTCATGTTAGCGGGCCATCGCATGGTACCACCCCTCTCCCTTCTCGTCTCCAGCCACACACATCTACATCCTGTTGCCATGACGACTCCTTGAGAGACTAGAAAGGGTAACAATGGTCTCGCATATGTCTCTCTCCCCCAGGTCTCCCTCTCTCTCTCTGTATGAATGTATGTATGAACACACACGTGCCCCTCGTCGAGTGTTTATAGCCTCTTCATTAAAATCCCTCCCACTGGGCAGAGTGTCATATCAAAAATATTTGACATCGGATCGATCTGGTTGAGTGATGTCGGCGTGGATTCTCTTGTAGTGACTGATTGTGTGTCGGCCGGTGAGCAGTGAAGAACAGCGAAAAGGGGTTTTGGTTTTGACACTTAAACAAACATACAAAATGAAGCAATTTTTTTGCATATGAACTGTATTATTTTTTAACTGATCCAAATGCCCGGTCAATTTGACCACAGGCCAGATTTAAACGTGGCACATTATCACAATGTGAATTTGTTACAAACACGTGTGCCGTCCCAAGATTCCCAGTCGCGTGCTCCGAGTCTGCCAACATAAGATAATCCCACAGTCTGTCATGTTGAAATGTCTCCAGCTCTGCGTTTCGAGGGTAATTTATTTACCCCGCCCCCCTTTTATCTTTGGACAGTATCGTTGTTTGTTTTCTCTTTTTTGACAAATAGAAAGATGTGTGATTCAAGGGTCGACCAGACAAATTGGCTTCGCAATTGGATGGATTGGTTTCATAGTGGCAGAAATGTAATATAATATACATAACTCTGTCTTCAGAGGTGCATAAAGGCATTACATAATGAAGCGTTATGTTTTTATTACCTTAGAATGAGCTATTTACATGTAGTCATTTACATTTAGTCATTTGGCAGACGCTTTTATCCAAAGCGACTTACAGTCCACTTATTACAGGGCCAATCCCCCTGGAGCAACATGGAGTAAAGTGTGTTGCTCAAGGACACACTGGTGGTGGCTGCTGGGATCGAACCAGCAACCTTTTGTTTTACCAGTTGAGTGGTTTAACCCACTAGACCACCATCTCCTATTTCTATCTACATACGCCGGTCCGCTTGCACGGAATTCGGCATGTTGTTTCTACAGTAGCCCTAAACGGACAAACATTTCATAAATACGTTATCTCCTTCGGCACAGAAGCGAAAACGTGACGACATCAAACACCGTGTCTACACCCGACGCGAAAAGGAAAGACGTGACATGACAACCTGCTTGTTCTTAATAGGTTTGTTGAGCCGCACTGCATCCAGTGTGGACAAAATGTAAAATTGTAATGGATTCGAATGCAGTTCTTATGTCTTTTGTTGTGTTGCGTCGTAGACACGGTGTAAGTCCTGTGTCAGCCACCGTAGTGCTTCGAAAGGGAGGGGTTGATTGAGCCATTGGTTGCGATTCGCAACCTCACCACTAGATGCTGCTACAATCTTCAAACAGAACCCTTAACCTTGCACAATGTTTTCGAAATTATGATTTTTTATAAGTTTGAAAGAAATCTACATTTAAATGTATTAAATTTGATAGATTTTAAATGACAGAACCAATGATGAAAGGTATTTTGATTTAGCGCGGAATGTGCTTGTTTTAGTTTGACTTTTGTTTAATTAAGCTTGAAATAAAATCTGTTTTCTCTCACAATTAATAACATGATTGCATTTTAATATAAAAATGCTTTGCTTTTGTTCAACTGAAGACATGAAGTCATATAGCCTACACCTGAATGACATTAGGATGAAGGAAATATAATTTACCTTTTTGAGAGAATTAAAGCTTCTACATTGAGGATAACCCATTTTTAATATTTTATATTTCTGAATCTTATGTACATTTAATAAAATTGTACAGCTTGTCGTAAGAGGTTTGCCATTACCTTCTCAAGCTTTAAAACTTATGTAAATTTTTACCTGGAGGACAATAAAATAGGCGACAGAATCCCTCATATAGAGGGGGAGAGAGAGACCAGACTATAATAGCGACTTATATTTGTGATCTTTTGACTTGGCCCAGTAAAGCAACCACCCAGAACACGACGGAATCCACCCACAACACGCCCGGTGGTGTGTTTTGCATGGACAAGAACCACCCACATTTTCTTTATAAACGTAAAAAAAAGATCTTCCTTTAAGAACAATTGAATTGTGAATGAGAATTTGAACATTAATAACGGTCATAGAGACACTCATGTTTGATTACTGACAAAGGAGGCGCCACAAATTGAACCCCGCCTTTATATTACCATGACAATATCTTCTATTCCTCTGTGCGGATTGGCCATGTTGTCCTCAACAAGCCAGCAATAAGCTTAGAGTCACAGGGGTCGGCTGTGAGCGCAGTAGGAATCCAGAGAAACCCGCCCCAATATTAACTCCTCTATTAAAGCTTATTCAAGCAAATCTGAACAACACAACTCCTGTTTTAGAAAGCTTTAGTAAAAGAGGCCTCGGGCCTCTCCCAGAGACCGAAATTGAACCATCAAATACCGGCAGTGTTGTTTCATTCAATAAATAACAGAAACAACACGTTTCATTGTGATGTAGATGGTTGACACGCATTTCAAAACACACAGACACAAACACAGTCTGTCTATTATTGACTAATATGATAAAGGTTTCTCCATGTTGGGGTAAAAAAGGTCTCAAAAATCTTCTCATTTACCCTTCCCCCCTCTCTCTCTCTCTCTCTCTCCGTGTCTTTCTCTCGCTCGCTCACTCATTATGAATATATATATTTAATAAGAAATGCTATTCTCTTACACCACATCATTTTATAGAATGGCCAAAAATGAACACAGTGTATCAAATTGTTGTTGTGTCTGCACTTTATATAGTTCCTTTACAATTGATATTTATTTTTATGTAGCATTAATGTTTTAGCTCATATATAGCTAGGGTAATTTTTGAGCTAATATCATTAACACAGTGTTACAAATGTTTGTTTCGCCCGACATTTTTATAGTTCTTGTTCTATTAATATACTATTAATATTTTCATTTAGCATCAATGTTTTAGCGTATATTTAGCTCAAGCTCAGAGATAAATCACTAAATTTACATGAGAGAGCAAGGAAAAGGTGTGAGATGTAGTTACTGTGAGTATTTATGGGGGTTATATCTGGGAAACCATACATGTGTGCGTGGCATCTCGTGGGATTACCTGCCACCACACGGATAAACAACACACTAATCACACATACACACACACCACATGGATTTCAATTAATACACATAAATGGCCACAATTTCCTTATTCAATAAACACAGTTTAAATGGAATACCTTAATTTTTTTGTTAAATTGGATGATACATTTAATCAGTCATCAAGACCAGACCTATTGCCATAAACGTCTCTAAGAGTAAGCGAAAGGTCATATGTGCGACCTCTCACCTCAGACAGCCCCCGAGGCCTTCACAAGCATCACAGTAATGTGCAGCTCGGCATCACGGGTGAAATTATTCTATTTCTATTCAAATTTATTATTTAATAACACCAAAAGAAAAAAATGACATTGAAGTTGAAATGAATTGAACAGATCCAAATATTTCTGTTTAAATGCCTGGAATTGGTTTTGTAGACATAAATTAACCTACATTTCTTTACAAAACAAAGTACAACAGGTAGTTTATCTTGTCTGAAGATATTTAACAGATTTAACAATGCGCAACAGACATTTTATTGCACATATTTCATGCATTTGACCATTTTTCTGTTTTGTATGCATTCATTCCTTCCTGTCTCTACTGTTTTTGTATTCTGTAAAGCTTTGCAACAGTGCTTATTATTTGAAATGCACCGATATATCGGCCAATAATCGGTATCGGTTGATAGACGCATTTTTCTCTCGTCTATCAGCCAATACATTTTTGCTCTCTATAATGAAAATATCAAGAAACATCACCAGTTTGATGTTCAATATTAATAGTCATTACATGAATTAATAACAAGTTAAGAAATGTGAATTTAATCAGTAGAATCGGTATCGGCAGATATCACGCAGATATCATCGTACGATCGTATTGGTGAAGAAAACCGAACAACTGAAATAAATTAAATTGAACGCCTGAAGTGTGCAGTAGTCAAAGATAGATTCATTTGAGATAATATAATAAGTTACATAATACGAAGCATTTTTAAAGCCGAAAACCCTAATCCACTCTTATTTCAGAACGTGGTTAATAGCATTGCAAGTCCAAACATTGGACACTAAAACGCAACCACACCTGTGTCAGGTGTGATGCCAGAGCATCACAACATACACTAAAACACAGCCTGATTCAAAAAACCTTTCTTATATAAAGCATATGAATAATCCACATCCCTGGCTTTAACCACAGTCTTAAAATGTATGTTAATGCGGATGTCATTGAGCGGACACTCTCCTGCCTTTCAACACACAAGTCTCTTAACAACCTCCCCTGAGACACAGAAGAGCCCTGACGAAAGACGGCAGTCCCCTCTTTCAAATGACAAAGAAATGAAATGTTTAGTGCCAGTTAAAGCGGACAGAAGCCTCAACCACAGCTGGCAGGCCTACAGACAGTCTCTTCTGAATTTATTTATGTGGCATCGAGGAACAATTTCCCAATGTATATTGCACTTCCAGCACTTAACTAGACCCTCTAATGCAATATTCATGCTCGATAAAAATGTGGCAAACAATCATGTGATATTAATATGCATAAAAATAAACAGAAACGATGTTTGTTTGTGTGGCATGAGAGAGATCATTGGTCACCCATTACATATATTACAGTGACAGTGCAATTCAGCAACACCGGAGATGTTTAGCCGTGTCTACTTAGCATATATTTGCATACATTACAATTTCCTAAATTGAATTAGATTGGGCCGTTCAGGGACCGGTTCCACCAGACTTTTTCTAAGGGTTTCTTTGTTCATTGGCGAAAGCACAAAGTCTGTACGATCCACCTGCAATTAAAGGGATAGTTCATCCAAAAATGAAAAATCTGTCATCATTTACTCACCCTGTTTTAAAACCGTGTACATTTCTTTGTTCAAAGGAACACAGAGAAAGATATTTGGAAGAATGTTAGCTATTTTCAGTTCTGGGACATCATCCACTACCATAGTAGAAAGAAAATACTGGATTTTTTTATTATATTGAACACATAATGAAATATTTTGAAGAATTTAGGAAAACAAGGAGTTCTCGGGCACCTTTGACTACCATTTCATTCTTCTATGCTGTTCAACGGTGTCTCTGAACTGAAAACGGCTAACATTCACCCAAATATCTTTCTCTGTGTTCACTGGAACAAAGTAATTTATACAGGTATGAAATTACATAAGGGTGAGTAAATGATGACATAACTTTTTGGATGAACTATCCCTTTAATACCGTCATATTTAATAACAAAAACAATAATGAGAGGGGACACGTTGGACTGTGTGGCATGTTAAAGCAAATTAAGATTAAATTTAACAGAGTGCCATTGGGACAAATGAAACTCTTTAAGAACATCATTAACCATCCTAATAATGTGCATGAAACAAAAAACCTAAAATATTCTGCTTATAAAAAACATACTAAAATACCTTTGTTCAAAAAGCAGGAAACTATGGTTGGTGTGGAAAATGTAATTAATTCATAAGTATGTCCATTGTATTTGTATTTGTTTTGTTTTTTATTTCAGGCACGTGTTGGAAAATCTCCTCAGGCCGTCACACACCAGCTGCATCGCTGATAAGCATTACCAATCAGCCATATGTACTGTGACGGAGAGGGGGGGGGAGAGAATGATTTACACGCTTGTGTGTGTGTGTAAGACTGTATCACTGTGAACCTCTTTTCTTTTTTTCAAGCTAAAGTAGGTTTGTGGGATATGATGAAAAAACACTCGCTCATCAAAACACAAATAGAGAATGTAAAGAAAATAACTGTACAGATAATAGTTCTAAAGAGCTGAAATACGTTTTTGATGGACTGTGTTAAAATTAATATGTTTCAACAAAGAGTCTACACTAAAGACTTTTCAAGAACATTTTTAAATATGAAATGCATGTTGAAATGTATAATAACTCATACTGCAAACACACTGTTAACAAAGAGACTAATGTGAAGTGTAACCTTTTATTTATAAATGTAAATGCCTTAGATATAAGATTATCATTTGAGATCAAAGCAGCTCCCAATCACTGTACAGATCATATTAGCAATTTTATTACAGATGGGATAGCAAAGATAAAATAAAAAATAAATTGAAATAAATCAAAATAAATCGAAATAATAAAACAAAATAAATTAAAAATACAATATTAATAAATAAAGTAATGCTATTGGTTGCATTGATGCAATTTCGGGCCGGTTGGGGTGATTTGGCAAAAAGAAAAGTTCACAAACATTGGACATCATCACGCTGATCATCTACATAATAGGCTATCACAAAGGCTACTAAAACTAATAAAATAGCACAAACAAAACCCTTTCCCAGTTAAAAGTTCAAGTTTCTCAACTAAGAAATTTCTGCAGATGAAACCAAAGTTGACATAGTGCAGTTAAAATAATCTTTTATCATTAAATGACACTGCAATTGCCACCAATCATCATCATCATCTGATGAAAAGACTAAAAGCACCTAAAAATATGACTGACAAGCTCTGATTCTTCAACTCCCACACTGAACAATCTCAGAATTCTATATGTTTCCCTGCTATAAGACATCGGCACTAGATACAGTTACAGCTCTAAAAAACAATATATAAGAAAAATAAAAATTATTCCTGCCATCTACTAGGACAATGAAATTATCTCTCTGTCTGCCATAGTGCTTGTGAGAGCTGAACCCAATTACAGATTGTTAATCCGATTAGCCTAGTAACCTCTCCCCTACTGACCATCATACACAACACACGCACAGCCTCGACATACCACCTGTGCTCATCACACCTGCTGACATTAGGCTTTATCATTGCTACATTACAGAAGCACTGATGACATCATCATAAACACTCATGGCATCATAATAGAAAAGGGGAATAAGATCTTTTTGGTTACTGACATTCTTCCAAATATCTTCTGTTCTCATCAGCAGAACAAAGACATTTATAAAGGTTTGGAACAACCTAAGGGTGAATAAATGATTGCAGAATTTTCCTTTTTGGGTGAACTATCCCTTTAAATATTTAGAGTTTCTATGAAAAGATGCAATTTTGTCTTTACATAATCTTAAAAACATTTTAAAAATGAATGAAACAAAAAATGTTAAGACAAATTTCTGCAGTGCATAATTGTGCGATATAGATTTAAGCTTATATTGAAATAAAGCTAATTTTCCAACCATAACAGTTAAACAAACTATTGAAGGTACATTCAGTAAAAAAATTATATAATATGCAGCTTTGCTGGTCAAGTGCTTTACTGTATGATGTTGTATAATGCCTTTATCCCAAGACAAAAATACTGACCAAGAAAATGTTTTTTTTGCATTGTAGCCTAAGGCACGTGCCTGTCAGCTCCTGTTCTCATAACACACATGGGTAAACACACCCCATAGAAACACACACACACACACACACAAACACACACACACACACACACACACACACACACACACAGACACACAGTCAGTGAATATTGGCAGAAACATTAAAATTTAACGTTGCATTGCTTTGTTGTAATTAATACAATGTTATGCATCAGAATCCACACACATTTCCAGCGCATCCACAACCAGCATGTTTTTTTCTTCCCTCCAACACACACACACAGACTCACCGCAATCCGCAGCAGCGTCCCCTTCACTGACGCCCATTTGTCTTGCCGGCGGTCAATGACCAGGATGAAGCCGACCCCCGTCGAGCTGAGACTGAAAATCAGAGAAACATCACGGTATCACACGCATATCTCCAAAAATGATAAACACAGAGATGGAATCATTGCGATCTCTCAAAAGCTCCCCCGCATCATCAGCTCTCCATCAACCATCTGCATCATTCAGAGATGTCGCCGAAAAAATAACATGCAATCCTTAGAAAGGCATCTGCATTCCAACAGCTCAAAATGCATCTTCACACGGAAACACCTACGTTGGAGAGTATAAGCCCAGGACGCGACCGTGGCAACGTAGCGCAGAGATGCTGAGCTGGTTGCTACGTCCATCACCGTGGAGAAGGACTGCTTTCCACAGCACCAGTATCCGAAGGCTGCTTTCAGGTTATCACGGCAGCTGGAAATCCACTGGATAGAAACCCAGATGCACCTTATACACCCCTACTCCTTTTTCTCGGCTCACCCACAGATGGTTTCCCCGGTTTTATATCCCCATCAGCATACCTCCGCTTCCAATCCCTCTGTTTTTGGTTCCATTTGAATGAGTGCCACACCGTGAGCACAGACCGTGAAAGCAGCTTCAATCCACCTCCCCTCTAAAAGCCTCCAATCAAGTACCATCAGATGCCCCCCCTCAGCCAATCAGAGCAAAGAACCCTCACAGATTGTGGAATGTGGGCGGGAGATAGGTGCTGATTGATCGTGAAAGCTCCGCCTGCTACAAACTGGCACTGCAGATAGCGGCAAAGCAAATGTGGCGCCATTACAGTGACACACAGATTGTGCGTTTCTTTCTCTTCTTTTCACCCACCCTTGCTGGTACTCTCCACTAAAATATTCACAAATCTCTCTCACACCCCCCCCGTGTACCCTCTCTGCCTCAAGCTGTTTTTTTCTGGAGCGTTTTTTATTTTCTCACAATAAAAAGGTGGTGAAAAGGAAGGGGAGAGATGTCGGGGGTCTTGTCTGCCGGTGGAGCCCCGATGTAGTTCTGTACCGACACAATGACTGATGACCTTGAGCGTGTGCCAGAAATAAAGATTATAAACCCGATTAAAATCATGGCTTTAATTATAACCCTCCATTCAAAGACTGGTGCGGTCTGACGTCTTGTTGGCTCAATGATTTATTTCCACATTGGCTGTTTTTAATAAATGTTCTGTGTTGTCTGGTTTTGTGACAACAGTGTCGTGGACCATTTTTTTTAGATAGCTGAGTGGTATTTGGCTTTGTGGGAAATATGACATGTATTATTCTTACAGAGCATTTGAACTTTCATAATAAAACTGACCCCAGGATACTTTGATTTATATGGAGACATTTTCTCAAATAAAAATCGACCTTGCAGTTTTTTTCTGAACCTTTAAAAAAAAGTAAGAACATGTATTCTACTTTAATACAAACCGTCCTGCTTTACAAGCGCTTAACATTATGTAAAACAAAATGATATGTTCCAAATATTTTTTATTTATTTATAGTAGGTAAGAAATTGAAAGGTTACATAACATTCAGCACTTTACACCAGAAGATTGACCTCTAAACCAGTCGTTTACACTCGAGGACTCATTTACCAAACCAGAACCAAATTAAAACCCCATCATCTATTTCAGCATACACACATCCGTCCAATTACTCAATCTCCATCTCTCGCTTTGTCTCTCATGGGAATAATGGAAAAGAGGGGGAGAGAGAATCAGAATATCCCTCTTTCGTTAAAATATTAACACTGCGGCTTAAATTACATGAGATTTCACTGGATAAGGAAATGGGAAAACGCACCAGTGCATTCTTGGGGTTTTATTATTCCAGAAGTGATACAGGCCTATATGCAAATGTTTTCGACATGTGTGTTAAATGCTGATATGAGGTCAACACTATTTTCCACAGAATGTTGTGAACTCGAATGAACCACAAACTTGCATATGTACAGCAGGGGGCATTAATATCATCAGATCACCTTGTTAACCGTGTACAAGTAATAATTAGGCATTTAAATTTAATTTGCATAATGAATATTAATAAGGTAGCACTGTACAGTCATCTCATTGAATTGCAAAACGCATGCTGCATTACAACAGGATTATGTTAGAGCGGCCTCTACTGCTCAGTTCAAGAATTACACTTTACAATTATAAATGTAAACAGGATCATTTTCTATTAGATTTGTTATAATTGAATGTAATTCAAAAAATATATGTCACTTTTGTCTATATATTCATGGTATGATACACGGAACGAAACATTTTTTTTATATTGAAAAATATAATAAAATGCTAAGTAGGTTTTTCAGAGTGCTCCAAAAAATGTTACTCTAAGAATGTATTCTGCCATTTCCAAAATATGTGAGAACACTCAGTTCATACACCCAATTTCCTCACCTGGGAACGCTGGTAATGTACGTCAGCACGTTGTGGAACTCTTCCTCCTCCAGCTCGCTAAACGCCGGGTACTCTGGGAAGGTGATGATGGGACTGCCATTCTCTCCACGACCACCTGGACACATGCAGGGTTTTTAACAAGCAGCTGTTAGCAATCCTGATACGCATACAGTGCTTTATTCCGACAGATCTTTTACTATCATGCTAAATTATTTACAATGCAATAAATAACATATAATATGAGATGCATGTATATGTTTTAAAACCCCTCAGAAATAAGAGGGCACATTTTCTAAAACCAGTGAAATAAGCAGAATCCACCGATAAACAGCCAAAGTGATGTCAACTTTTTAAATATTTATACATCACAAAAATATGAATTTATTTCTGCATTTAAAAAGTGTCTGTTAACCACAAGAGGGCACCTCAACGTGTTCATGGCACAAAGAGAATGTTTGATTTGCTGAATTACACAAGGACAGGTCAAACATAGAAGATGAAATGTGAATTCAACCAGGAAACCTCCAAACTTCTTTTCTCATCACCAACCTTTATCAAACAAATAGACATTATACCATTGCATTAGAATGACAAATGAAAGGTTCATTGGTAGTGTAAGTGTGTTTGGTGCAGTGTGTGTTTTGGCAAGAGGTCATGTGATCACCGGTGTGCTTTCAGCCGTTACGCTTTGTGTTTAATAGAGCAGAATGGATCAACTGAGGAGGACAATTATATTAACACCTACATTATAACCGACACACACATACATGTGCACACAAATACACACACAAGGGGAAAAGGACACAGATGTTGCATTTTTTTTATTTATAAGTAGAGCAAAATCGATTGCTTATTTGACCATGAATATGTGAGCTGGCAAATATTAAGATATACAAACTAAATATCACAACAATTAAACGAACAGAATAAAACAGAACAGAGCAAGCTGTGCAAATGTTTTATTTTTTATGTTTGTGTATTATTGTGGTGACTACAGTACATATCCTTCAACTAAACAGGTTTTCTAAAAATGTGGAGATGGTGGAGATGGTGGTCTAGTGGGTTAAACCACTTAACTGGTAAATCAAAGGTTGCTGGTTCGATCCCAGCAGCCACCACCAGTGTGTCCTTGAGCAACAGACTTTACTCCATGTTGCTCCAGGGGGATAGTCCCTGTAATAAGTGCACTGTAAGTCGCTTTGGATAAAAGCGTCTGCCAAATGACTAAATGTAAAAACACTCTTATCATCTGCCATTGGTCGACCAAACAGATAGTCCCGCCTCAAACTCACGCCATTGGTCGAGCCAACGTCATTGTGCAGGGATGCTTTATCAAACAGAGGAACGTTTTTAATGCGGCACAAATCCTAAAGTGTGCAAACTTTTCAGGAGAAATCAACCAACTTAGAATAAAGCTTCCTTTTCCAAGTTAATTCAATCTTTTTAACACGCATGACACTTGGTTAAAGTGATATTTCATCCAAAAATGAGAATTCTGTCATCATTAACCCTTATAGATTGTCCCAAAGCTGTTTAATTTGTTTGTTTTGCTGAACACATAGAAAGAAATTTGGCAGATGTCAGATATCACCCACCATTCACTGCCATAGTAGGAAAAATAAATACTATGTGACTCATTGGGGGGTGAGATTTGACAATGTTCCAGATATCTTCATTGTGTGTTCAGCAGAACAATGATGACAGTAAATGCTGACAGAATTTTCTTTATACGGTGAACTATCCCTTTAAATATCCGTTGTTATCAAATGCAATGTTATTCATACGATTTTAAGAGTAACTTAAGTGTACCAAAACAACTAAATATAAAAACAGAAACTAATAAAATACAGAAACAGACATGACCTGAAACTGAGTTTCCAAAGAACTTTGCGCACTTACGACTTCGGTTTTGTGCGATTACATCAGATACACAAACACACCCTACAGTATATGATGATGATAATATCAGACGCAGCCTTCTGCAGCCATCTGGAAAAGGAACAAAGATAACAGAGAAAAATAAAGAAGAAACAAACAGACGGACTCGTCTAGTTCTCGAGGTCTGTCATTAAACTGAAGCAGGACACCAGAGAAATATTTTTACCATGGGAATTGTGCATAGAGATTTTCAGAACGGCACCAGTTAAAAGTGAAATCCATGGAATATATACGGGTAACTATAGTAACCGCGGTGACCATAGTAACCACAGCCTTTATATGCAGTACTGTTATTAACAGCACATTAAAAATGAAAAGGCACAACCAAACCCTCGAACACAGAGACCAAAAACAGACGAAACCTCTCACACACTCTCTCTCTCTCTCTCTCTCTCTCTCTCTCTCTCTCTCTCTCTCTCTCGGAGATGACTATTTACAGTAAAACAGTACACAGAACTGTGTTTAGCATTATTTAAAAAATCACTTATACGTTTATTTTAATATATAAAAAAAATATATAAAAATCCAAAATGCGCAAACAAAAAGTTGCAATTGCGTGCTCTTCCTCCAATGATGTTGTGAACGTTTCGTCGCATGAATAATGCACGAGTATCTGCATATAATGCTCTGAATATCCAGAGATTCTCTCTCTCGTAGCCTTGAAACAAGAAAGCGTGAGAGCCTCATGGAAAATCTGAGCCTCCATCTAAGCCTCTTAACCTCTATTAAACCCCCATTCGGCCTGTCAAACAAACATCCACCTAAAGCACATCATCCGGCGACTGCTGTCAAGCGCAGCGTCATGGCAACACTGAATTATTAACAGGCTTCCTCCAGTCAGGCATCATCCCGGGCAACCTGAGCCGGGTCCTAACTGGGTTATTTACGGGGACCGGAGAGAGTTTGTGTAGTAGGCGTCTATGCAAGCGTGCGTATCTGTGGATGTGAATGACTTTTGTTCCATCGGTCATTGACGTAGTGAAAGCAGACATTTATAAATAATAATCGCTGCTTGGTGTTTGACCGTCGACTCACAAGTCACACAGCACCCCAAACACGTTAAGCTCATTATATTGTTATACACTATCCTAAATGTGGGCTATAATTTTTTCCATACACTAGACCTTGTGCTTGCTTGAATAAATGAGTAAATGTGAAACCGTAACAGACATCTCGACGGTAGACTGTTTGAGGAGTGCCAATATGTATGAAGTGGGTTCATGAGGGTCTTTAGTGACAAAGGATTGTGGGATTAACAGTAAAGCAGACTCACCTGACAGGAAGGCGAACTGTTTCCTGAGATCAGGGCTGATGTCTGCAGCGCACAGAGGACTACTCTCCTGCATCATAATCTCATCTGAACACACACACAAAAAAGAGAGACCAAGTTAGTATTTAGCACAATATATTTCCAATGAACATGGAAGAAAAATTTGTACTGATATACATCTCCACAATCACACAGTCAGATGGCAAAATCCCACATCACGCTCTTAATCCGGTTTGGTTTCTGGATTACAGTCCAGATGGTTTTGTCCAGTGTTGCTACAGTAGGTGCTGCGAGAGCATGCTACCCCCTTAGCTGTGACTATTAGTGATATAGTCCAACCCAAATTACTTCAAGAAATAAGCACTTAATAAATTTAAGTCATGTTTTCTTTCAAAAAATCTGTTTGTGTCATTAAAAATGTATTCTGTATTTTTTGTCTGTTGGTGGTGAACAGTGATATTGATATTGCTATGCTTATAAATATATCTTTTTTATCTTTTGTTTTTTGAGAATTGTATATTTTTATACAGATTGTATTTACTTTCGTTTTCTACCTTACTGTCTCTGTCTTCTGTGCTCTGGAAGATAAAACAACACAACAACGGTTGTGTTAAAAACAACACATTCGGTTCCCAGTAACACATTTCTGTCTCTAGTTAAGGACGTGTCATTTTGTGTCACTTTTAACCTTGTTTTGTGCCTTTTATTTATCTAACACACAATAAAACAAGATCACACTGAGTTAAAATCACAAATAATGTGTTACTTAAATTCCACATATTTTCAATACAAATTCTATAAAATTAAAAAAAGCTTTAGAGAGCAGTAAACAGTATGATTTTCCCTGTGCATCAGGGATGATGGATTAATATAAACTGCTTTAGAGGCTCTACATCACCAGAGGTGAGGTGAGATCCATCTTTCTCAGAATCGGACTATGGATCTGTAAATGTTACATTTTTATCAGAAAATTGTCATGGAGTGGGTCAGAATCTAAACACGTTGCTAGTATGAACAATGTCAAAAATAGGCACCTGGCTGCACAAATCCGTTAACGTATTCATCCTGACTTCCAACTGGCAAGGTGCCTATCAGTAAAGACTGAACTCACGGGACAGAAGTTAAAAACACACCCACACTTTATCCAGACGCTTTCCTGCTGTTACTGAAACCGTTGGAAATCTCTTAAAGGGACAGTTCCCCCCAAAATGAAAATTTGAAAATGAAAGGTTTCCTTCGGAGAACACAAAACTGAAGAACCCTAATTGACTTCAATTACGTGGATGCGAAACCACCGAGACATTTCTCTAAATATCTTCATTTTTTGATCCACAGAAGAAAGTGTCAACGCTTATGAAACGTTTGATATAATATCCATTCCGTGTAAATTTTAAGAGAGATGTTTTTCCTTAGGGTCTGTATTTGTCTGATTTGATTTACTCATGAACGAGGGTGAGACTGACGTCAATATGCAATATTGCAGCTCTTGATGTCAAAACTAACATTTCCATCAAAAACTGGGATGGCTTTTACATCATCTGCTAAAACTGGCATGTTAATTTAATCTCCTCACCCAGGAAACATCACACAGGAGGCTCTTGTTTGAAAAGCAAAAGATAAGGTCTTTTTGATGCCCGCCGTAGGGTGACGCAATACTCACGACAGCGCTACAGAGAAAAAACACTGTAGCCTATCACCCTGTTATTAAGTTTCATTTATGTGGAGTTCAATGACATTGTTTGTGCTCTATAAAGCTCCAACATTCCTCAAAATCTTTAGATTTAGACAAATACAGTTCAACAAGAGGAACAAAAACAAGAGAGACTTGCGATGTGAAATCACAACATTCTCACTGGCGTATACCCTGACATCAGCGATCAGAAGACGGCATCCGTTTTAACACGGTTTCCAACACCTCAGCGCAGGTGTAGAGAAATCGGTTAATCCTAAATCTACCCTAGTACACAGACAGCTGTTGTGCGTTCGGGTGGTCAAGGTCTTGCTGGACTGATTCCAGAGCAAACCTACTGTCAACTTTATCAGGTTTAAGATTAAGGTTAGGTCAGGATCATTTGTCCCAGATCAGCGGCTAACACGTGACCTCAGAGAAAGATGCCAGGACGCTTGTTAACACTGAGCCTGTGAGGTTAAGCCAACAAATAGACACATTGTGTTGTTCTTAGAAATTCCCATTTCTGACTTTTATCATTTGTTTAATTGATCTGACAGTTGTGAAATTTTGGTATTGTGATTTTTGTTGGCCGTTAAAGTGATACTAGACCCAAAATTGAAAATTCTGTCAAAATTTACTCAACTCCGAGTTGCTCCAAATGTGTATAAATTTCTATGTTCTGATGAACACAGAGAAAGATATTTGGAAGATTTTTTTATTGTGAACATTGCCATGAATGGATTTTAAATTAGCCGAAGTTCCTCTTAATATATTTAATATTCACAGCCTGCTACAGCCTACTCAACTTTCGAATAAGAAAGGCGTTGTATGCACTACGTTAGTCTCATTAATAGATCATAATTTATACATGTTTAACGACAATAATATTATAGCCTAACAAACAATAATTGTAAGATGTTCCATGTGGATTTTGAATAAATTAAACGTTCATTCACACGGGGAAGTTTTTAAAAATAGCAATGTGCATGGAGCAGATATAATGCCAATTGCCAAATAAAATTATATATTACATTAACTGCGTACAATTTTGTATCATCTATCCTTAAACGTTATAACTTCTTTTTACATAGGCCTTTAAATTGACAAAAAATGCATTTACTTATGGACATATACATCTGTCAATGAAATAATGAAACAACACAACGATTCAAACATTTAATAAAAGCATGTGTTGCGAGTGTTCGAAGTCTGTGCTTGTATTTTAGTCTCCTGATATCCTTCTGTGATTTGTGTTAGGTGGTTAAATGTCTCCAACGGACCTTTCAGATCCTTTGTGCTGCATTTAAGCTTCTTTTTTAAGACGATTAACCTAGTGGCATTTAAAATATATGTTTCTTATATTGTATGTACATAAAATCTTTCATTGGCAGCAACAGCTCATTGTTAATGCATAACCGTACGTCACGAGGCCACGTGCAAGTTGTCCAATAGTTTTGACACAAAATTAATTTTGTCTAGTAAGTGGCATATCACTGGAAGTTACGTGATTTTAAACTGCATGAAGTCCACCAATTTGATTATATGGTAAAGGGGCCCCGCCTCCAATTTTGCGGGATGGCCAACGCAGTTTGAGCTACGCCACTGTGACTACCATCGTAGGAAAAATTCAAATGGTAGTCAAAGGTGCCCTTGAAATGTTTGCCTTCCTTAATATTTAGACAAAACAAAAAAAACATACAATTATTTCTTCTAAGCTGGTCAATGATGTCCCAGAAATATCAGCTGCTAACATTCTCCAAATATCTTTCTTTGTGTTCATTAGAACAAAGACATTCATACAGGTTTGGACAACTTGATGGTGAGTAATTGAAGACTTTTTTGCTTACTATTCCTTTAAGTGCATGTCACTGAAATATCAACAAAAGTTATTTACAATAACAGAATGTTATTCTGCGGTTGCTTTGCAATTATATACACAGATATGGTGTGAATCATCTATTTACACCTTGTTTCTTTAATGTGTATAGCACAGCCTGACCACATTAACCAATCAGAATCCATTACTTTGAAACCCTGTATAGTAGTGATATAACATGCATACACAAAGCATTTAGTTCATCAATCTACTAAGGCAAAACAATCCTAATAAAGGAGTGATTTTATTGTATCCCATCACATCTCTGAATGTGGTTCCTCATTTATTTACGATAATGCATTATGCCACATAATAACAGAGCGTTGACGGGAGACACGTTGAGTCCTGTCACTGTCACCTCAGCTGGGCTTGTGATGAACAAAACCCCCCAGTTTTCCACTGTTTCATTCACCGCCGCATCTCTTGATGTTTAAACAACAAAGCTACAGCACAGAGCCTCCGTTCAACACAAAACACTCTCGCACACATCCGCAAAACCAAAGCACCAATAGCAAAGCTATAGAAACCGCCCCGGGCCCCACGCCGTCGCCAAGAACGCCAACCGTGCGTTCACAAAGCGGCCCAGCGTCGGAGAAACAGGGTGCTGATATTCAGAAAGAACGGGGGAGGGACGAACGCTCTCATTTTAAAGCCGCTCAACGGATAGACGAGTATTCTTTACAGGGCTTTCCATTTTTAATGGCGCTCAGATGGGTTGAGCCGTGACCGGTTCCCTCAATGTGATTCAAGCTCTCGCGGTTTGGATTGTGGCCTAAAAGATGCCAGCAAAGCAAGATTCATCTTCCTTTCGGGAAACTTCTTTGTCAAATGCTCTCTTGCAGAAGATAAACTGCAAAAGAAACGTCTCACTAACGACACTATTTATGTTTAGATGCTACAATGTAATTTGTCATCACTTTTTAAAAAACATTTAAAAAAAGCAAGTTGATTCGATGCTTCTTGGTTGTAACAAAAACACATTCGAGACTTTCTGCAAACAAAAGATCGCATTACATTTTCGTAAAAGTAACACAATAAAGTATGTTATTGACAATCTCAACATATACACTTTTTTGGGGGGAAAAAATGGATAAAACATATTTCATGAAATATGAGTTTGTCAATAACGTCACTAGAAAGACAGAGTTGGCCTATAGATGAAATTTGAATAAATTTACAAGTCACAAAATCCGACAAATACATTTATTCGTCTTTATTGCAAAGCATTTTTTCCCCATTCCTTTTTGATACTTATTCCAAACTAATAAACAAACAAATAAACTTAAAAATATCCGACATGTCGGTGCCAATAGGCATGTGGTTAGTGCACCGACATGTACTTGCGGCCCGATCTGAGTTCTTTGCCGGTCCCACTCCCCTGTATCTATCCAAAGTTTTCCCGTCTCTTCCTAGCCCCTAAAATGCATATTTAAAAAATCTGACATAAATCAGTTTTAGACTGCAATCCATACAGTATGTCTAAACAATTGTGAGCCTACATGAGATCTCACCTCTCCTGGATGTCTGTTTCCTGGTGCAGGAGAACAAGGAAAGCATGTTTTCTCTGTGTGTGGGAGCGTGTGTCCAATGTTTGCATTATTTACAGGAGAATGTTGGCTACAGTGCTTAAAAACATCAGTATTACACAGCAACAAGAACACGCACACAATATTAACATGCAAGGAAACATGCTCTGACATGTCTGTGCAGGCAGCTCATGTTAAACACACGGTGGAGTTTTTCTAAAAGACCTCTTTGGTTGTATCTTGTCCAGGCCTGTTTGAACTACAAAGAGACCAGCCCGGGTTAAACACACGCCAGCGTGGTACAGGCCATTACAGCAACATGCTAAATTGTGTGAGTCACTAAAACACACACGCAACTGGCATGACATCTTGGTCATGAGAATCAAAGGCACACCTCATTGTGATTGTCATGATGACTAAATGCTTTACTGTTCATAGAATGCAGTGTAGAGGTTTTATTAACATTCTATGAATGTCGAAGTACAATAGTCTAACATGTTATTCAGATTACATGAATTAAGCCTGAGTTTGTCACGATTTGCATTTCGTAGTAATTCGTGAACTATGTGAGGGGTTGGAATGCAAGATTTGAGCATTTCGTCCCATATTGTTTGTCATACTATTGACAAACAACACTGTCTGAGATGCTTTAAAGGAAGAATGACATGTTATGAACTTTAGCGGAATCTAGCGGAGAGGTTGCGAATTGCAACCAATGGCTCACTCCACCCCTCCCTTTCGAAGCTCTACGGTTGCGGAAACAGAACTAAGATGTCGAAATGTTTCCGTTTCATTGCTTAATGACATAACGTATTTAAGAAACTCGAAAAGTTTGTCCGTTTAGGGACACTGTAGAAACAACATGGTGAACGCCATGTAAGGGGACCTGCTGTATATGTAGATAGAAATAGCTCATTCTAAGAAAATAGAAACATTACGCTTCAGTATGTTAGGTCTTTATACAACTCTGAAGACCCTGCATTTTGGAATTTGTTTTAGGATTTATGGAAATGTCTGTAAAACAAAAGATATTTTTTTGTGTGTGTGCTTTCATTATATAGACTAAACAATGTGAACATTCTGCTAAAAATCTTCTTTTGAGATAGAATAAAGTCATACCGGTTTAAAACAACACAACAATGAGTAAATAGTATCCTTCTAATGACTTTTGAGTCAGAACATTTAAGTCGGCATGAAATAAAAAATGATGATTCTAATTGTTTTACACAGTGGTGAAGTATTTATCATAAATGATTTGTCCGTGCGCATCATTATATTTTAAGAATTCCTTTGCACTTATAATCTTTAATCAAAAACGTTAACCTCCTCCCCTTCTTGATATGACCACTCATCACTTCTGGTCACGAAAAAAGACGCAAGGACGGGGCTGCAATGACTGACAGATTGCAAAGTGGTGTTCAAATCTTTCACCGTTTAACAATCCAATCAGTCGCCGGTGGATGAAACCAAGTCCCGCCCTACATTTTTTCTCATTTCAGAAGTTTCAGTTCACTTGGGTATATGTCACGATGTGGAAGAAAGACAATCGGGACTTCCGTTTCATGCTGACTTTAACTACAGGGCACGATTGCTCTGGATAACAAGGTAGCAATAGTTGTAAAGAAGCATTAAGATCAAACAGCAGCACTAGACTTCAATTATTGGGCAAATACAGTACCATTACACACACTCATGCGGACGCACGGACACGCATTACACAAAGCAGCAAACCGCTCATTATTTCCACATTCATAATGCACAAACAACTTAACAGGTTTTGTCCCAAATGGTTCATTACCAGTGCACATGGTTTAGTGTCATGAGGACGCTCTCTTTCTGTGTGTGTGCGTGTGACTATATGTGTGTGTGTACCCAGCACCATATAAATTATACAATCACACCAACTGCTGACAAAATGGGCAGCTGTGTGTGCCTTGCCAGATAATAACATTTGCTTTAATATCTGTACTTAACAGAATCGCCATCAGCTAAACTGTAAAAATACCCCAAAAACATACAGGACTGTACCCTCACAGCCCCCCATACCAGTAACAAACAGGTCAGATTCTTAACATTCCAGTGTCCGTCCCTTTAACAATGTCATTGTTGTATATCAGATCACTGTGTGCTTCAAAGTGAACTCACAGAAACGCTGGAGACCACAGAGGTCTTTAAATACTCTCAGAACATTCAGTTGTGAATGACAGTCTTCAATGCAGCGGGTTACAGATGGAGTATGATCTCCGGGTATAATTTTACGGTTTCTATTTTCTCTCTCCCTGGTGATATTTGTGTTTAAAAGGTTTCTGGACATGATGCCCAGTTGAACCACAGCTGTGGGCCACATAGAACGATGACCACACTACACAACTACTCGATCAAAAGTGAGGCGAAATCACAGGAAAGTGCTTTTAGACATCGAATCACTCACAGCAAGTGAATTGTGAAGTCAAACAGAAACCATTTACTTTATATCGTATAATAAAGATGGGCATGGAACTCATCTTGCAACATTTGTGCCAAAACATCAACGATTGTATAAATTATTCAGGTTAGAGAAGAAATTCGTGCAATTACTGAACAAAATTGATGAGCACATCACTTTACCGTTGTATAGTGTTTATGTTTTTGTTATTCAGTGCTTGGATGTCTATAGAATTACTTTTTTGTCAAATTAGTACAAGGATAAAATTTGAGATGCACAGGTACTAAATTTCTTTACCGATACTTTACCGATAGCTGATTATTGAGAGTGATATCTGTAATTCGTATGTTATTTGTAACTTTCACAATGTTATTCATTCATATAATGACTATAAATATTGAACATCAAACTCTGGTAATGTTTCTAAATATTTTCTATGTACGGAGGACAAATTCATTCCATTTTCCTGTCCACTTTAGATTGACTGATGTCTTTTAGAAAACTGATGTTTTCTTTATTTACTATGACCAAGTGATTGTTGTTGAGTTTGATGCACGTTTTGTTTTCTTCTCAAAAGAATAAAAAAGTAAAATAAAATACCTCAAAAAAATACAATTAACTAATTCATTTTCCAGTTTTAACATGGAAAGTGGACTAGATTACCACACTAAAGATAAGCAATCAATTTTTTGACATTCCGTAAAAATGTTTTTACACTGGATGGGTGTCCCAAATCATATCTAGGGAGTCAAAAAATCATCATAGAGAATGAGCGGTAAGCATTTCTGACTGAAGGCACGAAACCACCTCAAAACCATTTAGAACAGCAAACATTAAAACCCCCAAAATCCTCCAAAACACACTAAGCACATAGCAACACCCTAACAACCACCTACAACACCCCCTGCATCACAACAGCAAGTTTTGGACACACAGTTTCACATTTTGTTCCAAAACATTTACACTTTTGCATCTTGCAGACGCTTTTATCAGAAAAAGCATACAGCTACTGTCCATTTAAAGCATACTTTTTTCATCGTGTGTGAGCGTTGCTTCGGAATCGATCCCACAACTTTGCGTTGCTAACACAATGCTCTGCCAACTGAGCTATCCTATTACTAAGGGAAAGCTCAAAGTATGGCTACATCATAAGAACTTTCTATAAACTTGCTTGCAAATAGAAAACATAAACCAAAAACACAATCGCAGACTCACAATTTTCATTCAGTCACAACTCACATACACATGTCGAAGAACAGACAGCGTGTTCCTGGACGCCACCCTACAAACGGTGAAAAGTACACCCTACGGAGATCAGGTATCTGTCTGTGCCAGTTTGACATTGCCTTCAATAGCACTGATCTCAGTGCGCTCAGCCAAAAGTGTTCTAAAACAAACATCAAACCTGGCGCACATCTCTACCCAACATAACTACATGTCAAAACATCTCCATTTACACTAGTCTAAACTGAAAAGTTCAG
Source organism: Triplophysa tibetana (assembly GCA_008369825.1). Lineage (NCBI taxonomy): Eukaryota > Metazoa > Chordata > Actinopteri > Cypriniformes > Nemacheilidae > Triplophysa > Triplophysa tibetana. The sequence goes on along the minus strand of CM017896.1, from coordinate 7,378,054 downwards.
TGTTTATAATACAGCCTGAGGTCAGCCTCGCGCTCAGAATGCCACAATCGAAACTCAATAAGCAAATCATTTCTGATGTGCGGCTGCATGCAAGAACATTGGAGTCAACTTTCGGATATGGACTTTAGACCGAATTTAACCCCATTGTGTTGACTTTCAAGTTTTCTGAAGCAAAGCTTTGAATGGAAAACTACACATTTGGGGCCAGTCCAAGCGGGTTTTGGAATTTGGCTTGGACCCAAACCGAGGCAACCAATGAACACGGACGACAGAGTTACCAGCCGTTGACCCAGCAACTGATATGCCTCTCACGATCTAACAGAAACAAAATGAGCGTGTTTTCATTCAAACTTAGCCTGGACTTTGCTTTAAGCTGGGTAAGGAATTGTGGGCAAAAGTTTGACCCAAGTAACCCAATATCATCATACAGTTCAATACAGAAAGAGATGTTGCGCACCGTATCATAAACATCAATCCCATCAGGAATGATAAAGACACTACCAATGGTTCGTCACAAACGCCGGCATTTACAAGCTTCCTGTACACAGACTTGTTAAATAAATTATAGCTGGACAAAACTATTTCGACCAAGTGCATACAAACAAAAGAGCACTTTAAACATGATGCTTTTAAACCAATTCAACAGATGTACCTCTCTACACCCAGACGTGTCCCCTACCTGTCATCAGTTTAAGCTGTAGCCACAGTCCGGTGATCTTGTGGCAGAGCAGCGACATTCTGTTGAGCTCCATTCCGCTCATCATTGGCACTCTCCTATCTCAGGTGCCCTTATCTCGGAGGTCTCTTCATCCTCCGGCAGGACTCGCGCATGCCGCCGTACATTACACATCCGAAACCGTCCGTCAGTGTGTTTCACATATCCACATCTCGCGACACATGGGCAGGCGGACACACAAAGTCTCCCGGTATCAGGTTACACACCTCGCTGCACTAACACACACATACTCGTGTGCAGGTAACAGACAGAAGAGTTGGAGAGAGGTAAAGCCCTGAGGCGGCTGCTCACACCAGAATGCAATTTTGTTGCTGTGGGCGGGAGGGGGGTGTGGGGTTAGAGGATAAGCTCTTGCATACGCACACACACTTCCTAATCGTCCTGCCTCTAACAGGTTTGAGGAGAGAGAGAGTTTGTGACATGGGACCAATTCTCTCTTCCAGGATTAATAATAGACAGCCAATGAAAATAAAAGGCTGGACTGAGAGGCGGGGCATTGAAAACGCAGTTGTCCACAACATTCCATGAACATCTAGGATGAAAATGTATTGCTTTAGCAAAAACCTCTTAGTATTTTTTTCGTATATATCATATATCAGTCTCACATTTGTATTTTTTGCCTGTATTTGCATTGTATTAAAGCAGCTATAGTAAAGCAATATTGTGAAAAGTGCATTTAGGACATAAGGTGCATTTACTTGAAGCAAATACATTACATCTCGTTTTCTGAAGTCAAAAATTAAATAAAACCTAGAAATAAATTAGGGCTGCACGATTATGACAAAAATCATAATTGTCAATTATTCACCTCGATATTGCAATTGTGATCATTTTTTCGATTAATAGATTTCATATTGAAGCTTTGAAATGTTTTATAACTTTCTGTGAAGGAGCTGCATGCCATATTCTTTTTATAAACATCCAAAACTAAATAATATAATGTAAAAACAAATAATGACGGGAGTTTTTGGTAAAGGAATCAAAAACGAATGACTCTTTATTTTTAGGTCCGTTTCGCTTGGCGATAATGTAATTATTTTACAGGTAATTCTAATTAGTTTTTCGATTAATTGTGCAGCCCAATTAAAATTAAGTCGGTTTAGGAAAGTTTTAAAGATTAAAGTCAGTTTTAAACATGAGAAAACAATCCAACGTGTAAAGAAATGTGAACCTAAATTAAGCATGATATCTTTATTTAAGATTTCAAGATTATATCTGGCTTCAAGAATAAACTCACTTCACTTTGCTCTCTTTTTTCAGAATATAACACTTAATATATTTTGATTTAAGAATATTTTGATATTTGAACTGGAAAACAAGACAATAATACCAAGAAAGAGTTTTTTATGGTGAACAAAACATAACTTAGTATTTTCATCCTGGTATTTTTCTACTTTCAGTATGAAATGTTCTGTCAGAACTGGAAGCTGAAGGAATGCCACACACGTCAATACACACATATAGTCAATTTTTTCTAGCGTCAGGGAGATCTGCAGGCATTCCATAGGAACACGTTGAATGGAGCTATACGCCTGTATTCTGCGTTCACAAAGAGTCTGGGAAAAGAACACACACACACGCACGCATGCACACAGGACCACCTGTTTTTGGCTGGAGTTTGTGCAGCTCTTTAAAGCCTTTGATAGAACTTAAAAGCGAGATAGAGGGAGAGAGGGGGAGAGGGAGGGAGGGAGAGGGAGATAGAGGGAGATAGAGGGAGAGAGAGAGAGAGAGAAGGAGGGAGGGAGGGAGGGAGGGAGGGAGAGGGGGAGAGACAGAGAGGGAGGGAGGGGGAGAGAGAGAGAGGGAGAGGGAGAGAAGGAGGGAGGGAGGGAGGGAGGGAGAGACAGAGAGAGAGAGAGAGAGAGAGAGAGAGAATGATATCAAAAAAGAAATCACAAAGACTAACTTTAAAGTGAAAAGCATTCCTAAAAATATCTTTACTATTTTAAAGACTTTATTCACTTTCTGATGTGACACATCGCATGTCATCTGAAGTGCTTTATGTGAGATTATTTTAAATCGCAGATAGGTATACAGTCTGTCTGGGAAGCTATACTTTCACTGTGACGTGTGTGTGATATGCAATCGTCACCTCGAGGCTCTCTCACAGCCTGAAGGTCACTACACAACGGGAGGACTTTAAAATGCAGGTCAAGTTCTAGAGACACGCATTGCTGGAAATTCCCTGGCCCTCTCATCTAAGATCTTGTGTCTGTCTATATATACCCTCTCCGAGACATTCACACACTAGAGATTATTTAAGAGAGGCTGGGCTTCACTTTTAGGAAAGACACGCACAATGAACCCTTTCTGTGGCCATTAGTAACATTAAGCCATTGAGAATGTTCCTCTGGGCTAGACAGAGAGAGTACAGATAGATGAACTAGAATAATATTATATAGGAAAAATTGAAATTTGAGAGCGAGAATGAAATAATATGATTAATTCTAATCGGAGATATTATAGTTTTGATTTTATTTTGAATTAGCTTTTATTTGTATTTGTATTTTTTGTAATCCTAATTTTACTTGAACTTTTAGCAATTTGGTTATATGCTTCTATCATCGATATGTGATAGAAACATACATCATACTTTTTTTATGTTGCTAGGTAAGATTAATTCATATTTATTATTTACATTATTTTTAGTCTTATTTTAATGTCAGTAATAGTAGTAAATAGTGATAGTTTTTGTTTATTATTTTAATTTTAGTGCTCAAAACTTTCAGATTATTTCTATGGCAACATTAAAACATTTTCTTTTTTCAATAATTTTAAGGTCAACATTTTATTTAACCACAACAAACAGAAACTATTCAAAGGTTACTTTTAGTAAACTAAAATAACCTTGTTTCTGATTATCTGTATGAAACAATAAACCTCTCAACTGTTTCAAAGTCTAGGGACAAATTGTTTTTATTTAGGTTTATATTCACGTTATAATGCTATATGCAATAATAATGCAATTATAATTTGTGGCGGAACAAAGTAGTTTCCCAGTTCCTTTAAAAACAGGAGGGCTTTAAAGACACACCGTTGTTGTTTTTGATTTGTCTACAAATGTTTGCCATTGAACTGTTATTTAAATCCAATAATCTCTCTAATTGCCATGTCACAAATATCACACTCCTGCTCAAGCGATATTGCATTTACACATCAACAGGTGAGCAGTCTCTTAAGAAATAATAAACAACTGGTCCATACAACGACACTAAATGAAATCATCACACATCAGTACTGTCTGCTCAGCTGCAAGAGAGTAAAAATAGACTCATGGTCTGTTCATTCGGATATATCTGGTGTCCTGTTGGACAGGATGCATAAGGCTATCTCGCATAAAGCAACTTAACAGCAATCCATTTTTGTAACTTGGGTCAAACTTCCTCTTTCAGCAGAACATGAAACCCATGATTCACGCACTAAGCCAACAGGACTGAGTATAAGTGATGTAACATACAAGGAGATCTGATGATCAACACAGGATGCAGTTATAAACTCTGTTTGTCCTTGTAATGATGACAAACCCATTGAACAAACATAAATCCTATATTATTAGAAAACAGAAACAACCCAGCTCTATTAAATGGAGCATCCAAGACTCACTGGCTCAACCAATAACTTGAACAATGAATCGAAGCCAGATGGCGACAAACTGACATTTCCTCCAAATTGTACATGACAACTTAAATGATCAATTATCTTTATAAGCTTAACATTGTTGAAATGAAATGGGCCTAAATATTACATAACAAAACGCGAACTTAACAAAAATGAGAAATCTTGCCTCAGCAATAAATTGAAAAAGTTAAAGGGGTACTGCAACGATGTGTCTGCATTCTTACTTCTTTACAATGTTAAACGTACTGTCTTCTCATGCTCAACATGGTCAACTTGTCAAAAAAAAGAGTTTGGCGTATTACGTAGTATTCCTGTGCTTGATACACTGATATATGGAGCCGTCCCAGCGCTAAAAGATAATGGACATGAACCGCATGCAGTGAGTGAAACTGATGTCTGTGTTTTGATGACAATGTCCTTTAGTTCAGCCTAGCCCTCGCCCCACACATGCCCTATGATTTCGTAAGTAAACGTACAGCTGTATCTATTTTTCATAAATGTGATCAAACTAAATACTCTTCGAAGATACATCGTATGCAAAACTATTCTATAGGTAATCAAGATTAATATGAGATTGGCAGAAAACCTGTGTGTAACGCCTGCTTTAAGCTAAGAGCTGTAACATTATTATCAGAAAATAAAATTAGACAAAAATTGAAAAATACTTATTTAGTAATATAATAAACAAATAAATAATAAAGTGACACAACAAAATTGCTAGAAATTACACAAAAATTAACATGAACAGTGAAAACAAAAATAATAGAATTCCTCAATTAATACAATTACCTTAAAACTAAACTATAATAACTCTGGTACTTGCGCAGTAATTTATTTGTTTATTTTTAACCATGCTTGTCTTGATTTTAAAATGTATTTTACATTAAATAGTATCCGAGTCACAATTCCTTTTAGCACATCACATGATTCTTTGTATCTTATGAGGAAATTCTCTTTGATAGTCATTTTCCTGTAACTCTTTAAATGCCGTAAACAAGGTTTTCACTGTTCTTAGGTCAGTTTCCACAACTCATTCGGAACCAAAAGCAATACAAGCTGAAGGGCTGGTCTGGCCTGAGATCAGTATGCAAAATAGGTTTCTGCCTTTCCTCATGCACACAAGTGATATACAGTAAAACAGACGTATTGAGGAATACAGAAGAATGAAACAGCTGATGCGATTGCACAAGAATGAAATATCAATCACTTGAGAGTTCATGTGTGATTTTCGAAACATTTATCATTCTATTGGTCATCTGACCCATCAGCATGTTCAGTTGGGTGATTCTGGTAGAGAATATCACATTCTGTACCATACAAACACACACACACAGCGCTAGTCATGTGATCAGCATCATTAACTCTGTGGTGGGTATTTGCATGGGTTTGGTCAGAGCAGCATATCTAAAAATATTCACCGACCAATCAAACCCTCAATCCAGCGAGAATACAACAATGATCTGTTTCAGAAGATAAACGCCACAGCGCCCTCAAATCACAAACAACCTTTTGACATGTAGCATGTCTTTTTGAAACATAAAGGGGTTATCCATAAAAGATGGAAAACAAAAGATAATAGTCATAGACACCGTGTTTTTTCATGCACAAACAGCATGTTGTGGTGTTTATCATATTATGTGTGTACAGGATACAGGGTTGAATAAGGACTGAAAGACAAAAGGTAGTTTCCGACACGCATCTAAATAAAAACAACAGTGGCTGAAGTCCCAGGAACACAGATAGACATGAAAGCACCCCGTCTACAGCCCCACAGGATATTATCATGACAACGTGTCTGGTTTATTACAACAACAACGGAACATAGACATCCCCTGCGGTCTATGTAGAAAACGAGGGGTGAAGTTTGTATTTAAGATGATAAAAAATCCCGAAGATGAGAAGAGAAGTAATAAAACGGTCAGTCACAAGATGAGGGATTTCCTTTGAATAACACACTAAACTGTTTGGTAGTTAACCCTTGCTCTTTCGCTTTCTCTCTCCTGACATTCTGTCATGCCAGTCGGACAATCTTCCATCTTTAACCTACATTAGGTCCAAAGTGTCACGTCTCTGATCTGTGTGTTTGTGGGGGGATGTCTGGATGGCAGTTAGCCGAAGCGGTCAGCTGTGCTCAGGGGACATTTTACCCACCACACCCCCTTTATCAGCCAGATTTAATCAACACAGCCAAACACTAAACTACAGCGTCTGGGCAGCAAGTTTTATCCTCCTGTTCTACCACTCGCTCATGCTGACAGCTTAAAAATAACAATAATATTGCAATGTTAGAGTGACATAAACGGGTTTCATTCACGCACTAACAGCCAATCTAACGTTGTTTCTAAACGCATCATTTGTTTATTCATGTCACACACTAGATGGTAGTACAAACCATTATAGTCTATCTGTTCTTTCGGTTTTCTTCCCACCTCTGCCTCGTTTTCGATTTCAACATGGCAGCAGAGTGAAAATCCGACTATTGGCATTTCCTTGAACTCTCGCTGTGTCCGAAATCGCCTATTTTCGATATTACATAGTAGGATAAAATGAGTATGTCCGTAACTTCAGTATGCAAAAACTTTAGGCGAAAAATACCCGGATGGTCCACTTCGGCCGAGATTTGTGAGTGTGGATCGAATGGACACTACTCTATATCATGATGCCACTGGAGCTGTGCAATGGTCAAATTTCAAAAGTAAATCAAATAAATATAGCGGAAAACTATAAGGCGGACGTCTGTTTTTAATGTAAGTGTCAATAAATGAATTTCTCGTAACTAAATTATGTGTTACAATGTTCACAGTAAGGAAGAAGGAGATGGGAACCGGCGAACATTCGTCCTTCGTAAGACAAGCAAAAACTTTATTTCATCGTGCATCGTGACATGCACCGTAGTACGAAACATTGGCAAAAACATCATTCGGATGCATGGTCTAATACTGTTATATTTTCCTCTTTGGTTGAGCTGAGCTCCCGTCTCCCTTCCTGTACTATAGCCTGACTGTGAGACGCTTGTTTCCCACACTCCAGGGCGCCGGTCCTGGAGTTGCCAGGTATTCATCCGAGTGTGAATACACATTAAGAATCTCATCAATTAACATTTATGATTAGAATTTAATAAACATTTTCGCGGCCACACTACATTAGGAAAGTATCCCAAAAACCTGCAACCCCATAATTTGTCCCGCAACTTCATTTTCAAAACAGCCCAATAGTGCGGAAAAACCGCGACCCTGGCATCACTGGCGAAAGGACTTACAAAGTTCCTCCAGCCAGAGCGAGATGAATGACTTCACACGCGTCTATTCACGAACAGGAAATATAACTTACTGACACGGATTTGTTAATGTCTTTCGGAGCGAAAAGTTTGTTGTAACTGAAGAGTTACTGAACATGTACAGAGTAAAATATTACTAAACATTGACTAGTTATGCCTTACATTACTTTATTATGAAAGTAAAACGTTACTGTAATGCATTACTTTTGTAACGCATTACTCCAAACACTATCCGATATGTACTACTCCCACTCATTATATATAGAACGTACTGTTTTAAAGGTAATGGTTTATTGGTACTTATTCAAATTCAGTATGTACTGTCACAGTATGCGATTTCGGATGCAGCTCAAGTGTGTGTAAATCGTTCTTCTTCCGTGTTAAATTTCTGAATTTCTGCGCAAGAGTGCCATCTGGCTTTCGGATGTGGCGGCATTTAACCGTAATTTGTTTAAAACCCGAGCATCGGAATCACAAGATATATCGCCCCAGCCTAATTTATATATTATTTTAATTGTATATTAACATTTATTGATTTTTTTTATTTATTTTTATACATGTATGTATTTATAAATACAAAATTAATATACACACACAATATACAGATATATATGTATATAACGTAAACACAAACTTTTATTCTGAATGCAATTAATCGCATGCCTCGTGTTGATGCCAACTATAAAAACTCAAAAGTTGACTGCAAGCTATCTGCAATATCGTATTCAGAACTTTAATTTAATAGTGCCAATAAGCAAAGATGCATATCAAATGTCAAATATTAAAGTAGTTATCACAAAAAAATTAATTTCGTCATCGTTTGCTCACCCTCAAGTTGTTCCAAACTTTTTGTTCTGCTGAACACAAAGGAAGATATGTGGAGCAATGTCAGTAACCAGACAGATGTCATCCCCCATTTACTGCCACACTCGAGAAAATACATACAATGGGGAATGAGATCTGTTTGTTTCCTGACATTCTTCCGAATATCTTCCTTTGTTTTTAGCAAAATATAGATATTTATAAAAATTTGGGACAATCTGGGGGTGAGTTAATGATAACAGAATTTTCATTTTTTGGTGAACTATCCCTTTAATACAACTGTTGCAGGTTCAATATTGCTTTGACAATATTGGGCACAAACACAAATTGCCACGGAGCATAGCAAAACAGTTCATTATTCTTCCAAATCAAACACTTCCCATGGTAAAAGAAGCTGTAAAACAGGAAGGTCTTTGTCAACATCTCACACACACACACAACACAAGAGGAAGAGACACAAATGCAGAAGTGAACATTGTGACAAAGTGATGACCAATCAAACACACATAATGGGACACTCCAAATCCCAAGACAACCGTTTTAGTTAAATCCTCTAAAAATATCCATCTATTTAAGTCTGTATGCAAAATTAAAAATTCAAGTCAGCCATAGTCTATGAATACAAATGTGAACCAACAGTTCCATAGCAAGAGATTCGCTAGAGTACTATTACTGTACACTACAGCATGGACTGTTTCTACAGACCTAAGTATGCTGTGTGTTTGAAGGGCAGATGTTTACTCATGGCAAAACACCTTGATAAGAAACTACAAGTTGATGGCTTAAGTACATACAGACAGTGAATACAACAGAAAACAGTGGAAGTTTATATTAGGAGAGAGCGGGTTCAGACTGGGATGAGCTGGGACTCTTATGCTGACAGGGAAAGTATTCAATACTAACAGTAGTATCCAGTATGAGAAGGCTTAATAAACAATATCAAGTTCACAAAAAATGTCTGTATTTTCGAGTCTCTTTAGGTTGCAAAAATAGATTCAATCATTAGGAATTAAGGATAAACTTTCAAGAGACATTATCTTGTGGAATGTCAGCGCTGTCATCCAAGTAGAATTCTGCCATCATGATAGATTTCAACTCTAGAGTCAGCATACAAGAAGCATTGCTGAGTAATGTCAACTCAGCAAGAGCACTTCTTTACTAAGAGCAAATAAATGTAATAGCTGCTTAACGCTCGATCACAGACAGATGTAAAAACAAGATTATTCACATGTCCAAAGCTATTTGTAGTCCTGCTGTATGTTGCAGCTAAAAAAAATTGACATTGAAAATTGTCATGTTATGTCATGATGCAACAGTGTTTCATGCATTCTGACCTATTTACAATGTTAAACACGCTGGCTTCATATTTGTCTAAAAACTAGTTGGACGCATGACGTAGTATTACTGTGCTCGATACACTCCCCCAGCGTTCGTATAGGTTTCGGAAAGTGTTTTTCGAACATGAAAATCCGCTTCGTAACAACTTTTCTCAGTCCCTTATTGGAGAACGCTCCCGGAAAAGCATTCGGATGGCACGCCCACGCTTCAGCTGAGGAGAGCGGTAGAAGGAGCATGCGCACATGTCACTTTCACTTGTGTGCAGGAGAGAGAGAGAGAGAGAGAGAGAGCACTCTTGAAGTTACATTTACATTTAGTCATTTGGCCGACGCTTTTATCCAAGTGACTTACAGTGCACTTATTACAGGGACAATCCCCCTGGAGCAACATGGAGTAAAGTGTCTTGCTCAAGGACACACTGGTGGTGGCTGCTGGGATCGAACCAGCAACCTTTGATTTACCAGTTCCGTGGTTTAACCCACTAGACCACCATCTCCGACTTCAAGTTCAGCTGTGTTTGTTTGTTCACTGCATTTGGGTGATGAATGTTATATAAATGGTGGATAAAACGCTGGATTTGGAGATCGTTTGAAACTGATAGAAGGAGCGGTACCACACGCGAGAAGTGAAACTTATGTCTGTGTTTTGTTGGCAATGGGTGCGCACATGCTTTAGAACCGGCTCTCCCATCCCAACAACACAATGGCACCCCTGTTTGTTTTCTGAAATAATCGTACAGCTGTATCTGTCTTATATAAATGTGATCAAACTAAAGACTATTGATATCTGAAGGGTACGATACTATTCTGCAAGTGCTCAAGATTAACATGAGATATGCAGAAACTGTCTAAGTTACGGCGACTTTAAACTCATTCTGCATCTTTTTCTTTCCTTTAAACTGATTTGTTCTGGTCGCTCTTTCGCATGCAATTACAAAATTGTGAAAACCTGTAAGGAAATTTTCTACATGAAGTCATCCTACATAGTATTAAGAACGTTCTGTGAAAACTCAATCTTGATATATTTCGACAGAGTAAAGCCAAAGGTATCATAAAATGCATCCATATCATTATATTCTGACATATATTTATCTTTTTATTGAAGTCATTTACAAAATATGTGCAAAAGAGTTGTTAGTACCTGATTTGTGACCGAATTCACAATACTTGTGAATCCTAGTATTGACAATAACCAAGATATTAGAAACCAAGATTATAGATATTGTGTTAATTGTACACATGTGTTAATATCGTAAACCAATTAGCATCCTTTCAAAATGTTGCTTTAAATGTTACAGCGGTTACAAACTCTCTCTGTCTCCATACACTTTTATTATGTGATTTGATGATCAAATAACAGAAGAGATACGGAGATGAATTTCAATATTGGCATCATTTATAAAAAAAGAAATCCAATATATCATGATATTATCAGCCCCGAAACGTTGTTTGGCAACAAAAACCATGCTGCGAAAATCTATATCGTGACAGCCCTGGACCGAATTGTTTTTTACGTATTTGAATGGATGACTACAGATTCATGCTTTAAAAGTTTAACTGCGTTGAAAAGAGTTAAATGTATAAAAAATGAGCAGAACTATAGTCAAAATCAGCTTTTACTCGCCACAAAACAAATCAATAGTCCTTTGCATTCTTCCAAATATCTTTCTCCTGTGTTCATCAGAAAATGATACAAATTTGGAACAACTCGAAGGTGAGTAAATGATGACAGAATTTTCGTGTTTTGTATCCCTTTAATATTTTTGCCTGGAAATAACCTCACCAGCACAATATTTGAAATCTTACATTTCTGCTTTTGTTCACCACAGACAGTCATGTGGATTCACGTAAACAATGATTACAGGACTTTCATTTTTGGATAAACGAATCTACCAATGTTGCAGATAAATAAAATGTCTGCCTGTAAACTGAAGTCTAGCATTAAGCTCCTATACGGTAAAAGAATAGAATGCACAAAGTATTTTTTTTTATACCAAGGATGTTTATTGGCAGTCAGTTTGCATCTTTTCGCCCCCATGAGGGATGAAACCATAGGTTCATTCTCTTAACACCACTGGTGTGAATAAACACAAGTGCATCCAGCACATCAATCCCCATGTGCCAGCAAGCATAGCACTCCACAGGCACACACTGTAGGACCCCAGAGCCAAAATGGCTGATTCTGTTTAAACATGCATTTACAGACCGAAGGTCAGTCTTCATTAAACCAGAAGAGATGATCTTAAATAAATAAATCATAAACTAAGAATGCAGTTCAGATCAGTTTAAGATCAACCTTCCCTTGTGCACTGCATCCTCCTAACCTCCAAACAAACCTAACCAACTCCATAGGCAAATAAAGACATGTTCTCGTATCCTCCTACCGTTTCACTGACACATGGGTGGTACGGAAGAGTCGTTCCTTGTTAGATTTCGGGTGCGTTGTGACACTGCAAAACGTATGCAAAACACTCCAGCAACACAGAGACGGTGAGGAGCACATGCTGGGACGACCACACCCACAGAGGAACAGGGAGACAGGTGTGTCTAATTAGTTTGGGAACGTTGGGCTGATGCCTAACTTGAAAGTGGGCACTCTGAAGGGTGCATGACAGCTTACAAATAAAAAAATCCTCCATTTTAGCTGCAACATTACTTTGATAGCGTGGTTACAAAATTCAGGTTAAAATAAGGTCTGGTATGTCTCTAAACAGAAATTGCTTTTAAAGGGTAAACCATCTTACCACGTGAAAAAATAAACAAAAGAATACAAAAATATCTTACAACCTATTTGCAGAGAAACATCTTAAAGTGACAGTTCAACCAAAAACGAAACTTCTTTAATCATTTGCTCATCCACATGTCAAACCTGTATGACTTTATGTCTTGTTCAGAACACAGAAGAAGATATTTTGATGAACGTTGGTAAAACAACACTGACACCCATCGACTTCCATTGATGGACACAAAACCATTTCTCTAAATAGCTTCTTTTGTGTTCCTACAGATGAGAATCATATACAGGTTTTAAACCACACAAGGGCGAATAAACAATGTCAGAATTTTGTTTCTGGGTGAACTATCCCTTTAGGAAAATTATTTTACTGGCAAACCAAACAATACACCGACTTGTTTGCATTGAGAAGCTTACAGAACTTACAGTTCAGCTCATCGCAGGACACAGTGAACCTGTAGAAACTCTTCACTTCTTCTAAAGGGATCTTCACTAATCTCCCGAGGTCCTCCAGGGGCCAAAAGTTCTCCCTCCGTTCCTCCATCAGCATCTTCCCTAACTCACAGCTTCCCCTGCACCAGTGTGTCTCAAATTGCCCAGATGTGTTCACCTTCTCTGGTTTACGGTTACATCCTCGCCTTGTTCACTCCCTCGTCCTTTTTACACTCTGACTTTATCACTAACAATCTCTTCCTCTCTCTCTCAGGTGTGAGTGTTGCTGTCATGACGTTGTTTTCAATCACGCCCATTTCTAACGCAGGCGACGCCTCACAACAAAGCCTTTTGGCACACACACATTCGCAGTTCACTCAGAGAAGCTCATCCATCTTATGTCATACCTTTGATCTGTCGGCATAAGGCAATATCAGGACCGCCGGATTTATCAGAAGATTTAAAGATGTGTTTAGATTCATATCCACCGGCATCTATTCAAGAAGAAAAGGTGTAGCTCACAGGTTGCTCTTTCAAAACTCAGTTAGCTAAATTGTGTTTTATACATTTCGAGAAGAAAAGAAAACATTCAGATGGTCCACACTGAGAATAAATCTCAGGAATTGTTTGAAATCAACCGTGAGATTACTGTGTTCATGCTAAAGGAATCTCTATTTTGCTCCTTTTAGTCTTGTTGTTTAGGAAAAACAAATACAACGGAGAATAAATAATCTGGTTCAATTTCATATCATTATTAGTATTGACAACCAAAGTGATTCAATCCGATTGCAGAAGGTCATGATATTTCAAGGTCATTTCGAGGTCTCATAGGTCATTTACCTGATCGAGGGGTCTGCACGTATCTGGTTTTGTTCCTCCCATCAGGTCTCGAGAGGAAACAGCACATTTCCATTTCTAGCTATCAGGATTTTCTTCACACAGCAAACATACACACAAAAACGGATCCAGCAGAGTTCTACAGGCTCCCAGCCGCGGTCTTTTATACTTTGACCTCAAGTGAACCACTGGACTCTACAGGTGAAGTTAACCATTACCAGACTCCATTATAATAAAGCCAGACAACCGACTGGAGACATCCAGATGCCCATGATTCATAATGCAATGTAAAGCTACATTTATCACAAAATCAATCTACCACACAGAATAATTTGTCTGATAAAGGAAATTCAAACTATCTGATTGAAATTTATAATTTTTGATTGAACCCAAAGTATTAGTAAATTATCATTCAAGCTGCTTTGCAACTATGTAAAAAATGTAAACAGTGCCACAGACATACATTTAGTTGAATTTTACTACATTTGTCAACATTCTAAAATTTATTTCTAAAAATATAGGCATGAATTATATCATAAAATTAGCAAAATTGAAAACATTTTTGTGTTATTCTGTATATTATTTGTTTATTTTACCATCTTTCCAATGGCCTGCACAGGAGGGGGCTTAAATATGTTAACGTTTTTCAATATATTGTGCTATATATTAAAATAATTGAAATTCAGCGTAAAATTGACCATAAATGTCCTCACAAATAATGATTACAATAAAAATTGGAGAGAGACCTTTAAATATTTTAATATCACAAATCTGAATATGCCAAATAATCCAAATTAAGTCCAGATAACAAGTCCAATAAACTTGTTTGGCGTAACATTGATGTGAAACCAGAGAGTAACATGACAGTGATGCTGAACTTGACTTCATATTAAACACAGCAAGTCAAACATCAAAGTCCAAATACACACAAACACACTGAGACTTAAGCACTGATCCGTTTACAGTGAGAAAGAGAGACAGAGAGGCTTAACGTCAGAGATTTACTCACATTTTCCTACTTCAGACATCTGCTCTCCACCAGAGATACTGTCGCAAGTTGTGCGTATCCTCTGTGTGTCTATTCTCTTTTCTCTTCACTGTGTGCTAACACTTGTGCGCGGATGCACTTGTTTAGCTTATTACCAGTGTGTGTGTGTGACGTGATTATGCCATGTGTGTTCCGTAAATACACCAGTCGAAGTCTGAAACGCGATGGTTTCGTAAGCTCAAATTTAAGCACAAAGTGTGTGTGTGTGTGTGTGTGTGAGAGAGAGCAGGAGGATGTGTGTCGCTGTGATCTGGGCACTGGGCCATCCACATGCATCTTAATGATGGGAGAGATCCCAAGAGGAAACCACCTCTGAACCTCACAAACACACTCGCAAAAAAACTTTTATAAACTAGTATTTTTGCTTTATCCTGCAAAATATTCAAACATTTTCATCTGTGAATTTGTACATTTACATATTAAAATGTATTTATTTTTGTAAGCATAAACCCTGCTACTGTAAAAATTCTAAAACATGGGTTAAGCTTTCCTGAAGCTCAGTGGTTAAAGCATGGCGTTAGCAACGCCAAGGTCTTGGGTTCGATCCCAGGGGATTGCACATAGTCAGAAAGAAATGTATAGTACAATGCAATGTAAGTCGCTTTGGATAAAAGAAATGTTAATATAAGAAACGTTAAAACAAACCTAAACCCTTCAAATACAGTGGTCTAAAAAAATATCTGGAATCCAAAATTCTTGATCCTTTGGTTACATTACATATTTTAAATATGAAAGTTACTTTTTTGTATTATTTTATTAAACCTAAACAAGTAAAGTCTCCAAAATTATACAGTAGGTGACTTCAAGTAAATTGTTTTTGTTATAAAATGTTCTCTACCTCAATTCACCCCACTATCTGTCTTATTTCCGAACTGTATATCTGTTGTTTTAAATTAAAAAAATTAAAAATGTAATATTAGATTGTAGAATGCAAGACACATTCATACATTTTTATGGCTTTTTGTTGCATTAAAAACAAATGACTTGCACTCCAACACAATAATGACGAACAACATCTTCTTCAGCAAAACTTCACTTAAAAACGAACTAGCCCCTCTTCTCTAACTCTCCGTATCAAATACAAAAGCTGATCTTCATTCTCTCACCGTTCCAGTCCTTCCACGAGCTCTTACGGCTGAAGCTTGTGAAAGGAGAGAATGGGACCCCCTGTAAGACAGTAGCTGATAGGTTGTAGAGAAGCTGGGACAGTCGAGACAGGATCCGCTGCGGGGCGTCCTGGCCCTCCCGAAGAAACTCGTGCACGGACATTTAAGACCGACCCTTTATTCATCCAAACCAGTCCCAACCAGTCGCAGCTCGGGCCGACCTCTCGGAACCGGTCCCGATTGACCGGCATTCGTTCCAAACCAATTCTGAATCAATTCTGACCTGAACTAAGCGAGACCCATAAAATCCAAAGCCAGGATGATCTGATCTAAGCGACCGCTGAGAAGGCTAACAGCAGTCCGGCTCTGGTCTCAGAGGGCTTCCGGTGTCAGAGATACAGCAGACGCAGTGCTACATGCAGAGCCATCTCGTGTCTTCTGTTTGTAGAGGAATAGTCCCGGCGTTCACGCATGCCGATGCAACAAATGCATGCATATTCTTGCAGAGGAGAGGGGAAGAGCGGAGGAGAAGGGAGGGGGAGTTTTAGCACAAATCCCCTTCTGCTCTGCTAATTACACACGCGCACACATACTGAGACACTAATCTTTGGAATACTTGTGCGCCACTTACAGGTCAAACTGACTTAACTTTCTGTAAACAGAAAGAGGTCCTTCAATAATTATGTGCGTGTTTCTTTAATTTCGTCCCGCAAAATGATTTTTGACTTTGGTTCAATTCAGAGTCAATAACCCTGATTTTAAATATCACGATAATCAATATCGTGTTAATTCTACATATATGATAATAACGCAAATAATTCAGAACTCGTTTAAAGATTTGCCTTACGAGTCACAAGGGTAATAAACGAATAATAAGCGTGAAAATATATCATGATAACAATAAAACTACTAATAGGTATGACCACGATAACAGGCAGGTCAAAAAACGGATACCGTGGCAGGCCAGACTAAGCAGGAACATATATCACGATAACATCACTGCGAAGTGTTAAGGCCGCGTAACCTTCAGGCAAATACCCCCGATCCTCCCACGAGAGCCTCGGTTCACCAAGAGTTGAGATACCATGATAATATCGACACAGCGAATAAGATTGGTCGCGGTTACCGTGAAGTGAAACCCGGATTTATTGACAGCCCTAGTCCATCTGTAGTAAAGTTAACTATAAAACGTGTAAAAAATGTAAAAAACAAACATTCAGAAGATCTATGTGGAAAAGGCACACTATAAATCCACCACGATAGCAAATCAAATGAATGTGTGTGTTTGTGATGGATTACTACTCAGAACACCCTGGCAACCACACAATTAGCACCACAATGGTAAGTTTTGCAAGAACAACATCACAGATACAGTACCACACACACATCACACACAGGTGTTTGTGTAAGGGATAATATACAGACAGCCGGTTGTTATCGCAGAAATAACTCACAGGCTTGTAATCACATTGAAGGGGCTTATTTCCCGATAACAGCCGGTGCGTGTACATATAACACGGCTACTTGCCACATGAGAAAAAGTATTTATATTTGAAATACGTATTAGCTAATTTTTAAACAAGCAATTTGGTTTAATCGTTTGTAAATATATTGTCATGTATGTTATTAAAATTGTATTTATATTTAATTTGTCAAAAGTACCTGTAAAAATGATTTTCTGCATCCGGGTTACCATGTGTTATTAGTTTTGAGAGGTTGATATCTGGGAATAACGAACCTGCAAATGTCGCAACTGGCCAATCAGAATCAAGCATTCCAACGAGCCGTGTAATAAAATATATTAAGACAGAGAGAGCGAGAGAGAGAGCACAAAACCATTTTTCTCATTATTTCACTCCTGGCACTCTCTGAAGAAAGAACAAGAAACTGCTCGCCAAAAGCCTCCACACCGTGTTATTTACTCCAGTTCTCCTCTTTTTGCAACGGTGGATGTTACCTCACAGAGGAAAACAGTGAGCTCTCTCAAAACTCTCTTTCTGCCTCCTTATTCGCCTACTTATACTGTGCACTTAATGCATGTACTGTTGTTGTTTTGGAAAAGAATATACATTTTAGTGTATAGCATGACCATATGAATGCACTTGGACATACTAACTCAAAACGGAAGTGGCCGTTGTTGCCTAGACGACAATATGATCATTAATAGTCACAAACATCAAAACCTCACTGCTCACAGCTCACTGTTTTCCACCCTAATTTCTGTGATTACTTCATGGCCCTTACTGTCAACCTGAGTTAAATTGGTTATAGCATTAAGACACAAACAAACCAAGGTTGGACAATTATTGCAGCTGATGTTTAAAGTGTGTGTGTGGGAAAATGAGCAGTCAAGCAAGTTAAACACCAACTTCACCACAGCGTAAACAGTAACGTGTATCTTTATACTCCAGAACGCTGAGGGCCAAAACATCTCCACTAAAAGAGACACATAATAGTTTTGAATACCACAAATCTGAGAGAAGATGGTGTTACGCTGTGCGTGTTTACAGCTTTTATTGTGCTGGTGTCTGTGGGTTTAGTTCAAAGCCACTGGCAAACATCTCACAACCACTGTAAAGAAAAAGAGGATGAAGACATCACAATAACAAGGCTAAGGTTACGTTGCCCAAGACATGAACATGAATGAAATACTGAGGATAAAGAGACAGGTAAAGGAACGGGATATTCGCATAAAATAAAACAAAAATGTCATAATAAATTGTCCATATAACTTTCTAAATAAAACTCAAATTCAATTTAAACCAAAAAACTATTAAATATATTAAGCGTGAGCAATTTTGATGAATAATTCCCAGTGAATATTTACATAAGCAAAGTCAAACAGCAGCATCAAAACAACCCCGAGCTACTGTAACCTTACATTTCTCTCGATTCTCTCACACACATGCACACACGCAGGCGCTCACTGCTCATCCTACCGATTTTCCGTATGATAACATCGAGTCTTCTGGTAAGCTCCTCCAGGGAGTCTTCTCCCATCTTCACCCACAGGATCATGATGAGCAGGACGCAGAGAACCAGCAGCGCCAGAGAACCGCCGCACTGCTGCCCGGGAGAGGACGAATCTGGGGGAGGAGAGGAAGCCGTCTCGCTGCTCAAACCAATGCTGCTGTGCTGGAAGAGAGGTGATGCAGGAGAAAGAGAGAGAGAGAGAGAGAGAGAGAGAGAGAGAGAGAGAGAGAGAGGGAAGGGTAGAGATACGAGAGGTGCCTCAGCAAAGCAGCAGAGATGATACAGCAACCTACTTACACAAATACACACACGCATGCTCTGCAGTCGGTGCATACACACGCAGACAAGCACAAGTGAGGACATGAGCCTGCAGCAGTGCGTCAGTGCAGTTGTATGCGTGTGATATTACAGATCAATTCAGATCTTGTGTCTAAAAATTAACTACATCTGAGGTCAGACAAAAGGTTTCGTTTAATATACACTTTCAAGGTCAGGAAAGGATGTTTGGATTTGATTCTTGAATTTTGTAAGAACTTTAAATAATTCTTTAATTTTCTATAGTATCACAGCAATATTAAAGCAAGTGAAAGGGACAGTGAAAGATTTGTGGATTTGTTAAACAATGCATCATTACCTGTATGTCCCCACCTTGACCAGTCCAGATATCCGCTACCCTTTTGAAACTCGAGGGACACCTTGTGGAGAAGAACCAGAATTACAAGATGTCATGACGTTGACGTTTTGGCGTGGACCACATGAAACTGTTAAAAACAGTGAAACATGAACGAGGTAAATATCATAAAACGACATTTGCTGAAAAAATATAGTTTCACATAAAATTATGTACCACGTGCTGTTTACCAGTAAAACCATTACCAAATTCCTTTATGAAGTTTGTTTTGGGCCTTATACGCCAGATAGGACATTATAGTTTGGATTAAAACCTATAAAGTTCCTATTATAACCATTAAACCCATTAAATAGTCTGTGATGATGTCTATTGTTTTCTTTCAGCAGAGTTTCTATAGTGTGAAAGTAAACAAAAGTATCGCAAAAGTAAATCACAATGTACATTTTGCAAAATTAACAAAGGTTGACAATTAGCTATCGTCAATTATTAAATAAAATATTAGATATTTGTTAAACTTGCACGTTGAGTCTTGTTAAAGTGACAAGTGTCGATAATTCCAGAGCAGCAGCAGCATGTTATGTTCTAAACGTGTACGGTTGTGGCATGCACGCGACGTCGCTGTTTTAACGTCATCACGCATCATGCGCTCCGTTTAACGGGCAACTTTTATGTTGCACAAAACAAAATTATCCCGTTTTTTCGTTTCTTCAGACCCACAATAAGCATTTTAGTTTAACTTAAAATCAATACAAATCATTACTCTCATTGAATCTATTAGAATTGCTAACAGTATTTTTTGGGTTTGCATCCAATTTTATGCGCGCTATTAGGCTAACGTTGAAGTTGTTTTATATGCTGCGTTCCAGACAACTCGGATTTAGGACATTTCCCACATCAAATCCGGAAAAAACTCTCCATTTAGTAACAATAAAATATTCAGTAACCAGTTAAACAATATTGTTATTAAAGATTTAGTAATCGGAAAAGGGTGGCTTGCCCACTTCAGGTAGGTGGAGAGTTCCTGCCTCAAGTGGAGGAGTTCAAGTATCTGGGGGTCTTGTTCACGAGTGACGGAAGGATGGAACGGGTGATTGACAGACGGATCGGTGCAGCTTCTGCAGTAATGCGGTCGCTGTACCGGTCTGTCGTGGTGAAGAAGGAGCTGAGCCGCAAGGCGAACCTCTCGATTTACCGGTCAATCTACCCCGATAGCACAATCCATCTGGCGTACGTCTATTTGACGTCTGCATTTACATCTTACAGACATCTGCAATACGTAGTTTGCTCATCTGCAATACGTGTCGGAGACGTTTGAATGTCTGTAATACGTCTGCTAAAGATCTTGAGATTTCCTGAGCAAAAACATCTGCTAAACATTTTAGAAAGAGCAGATTTACATCCATTCTAAATCATAAACATCTCACAGACTTCTTCAAGATGTCTATATAACGTCTGACAGCAGACATCTCCGAGATGTATTGCAGATGAGCAAACTATGTAATGTAGATGTCTGTAAGATGTAAATGCAGACGTCAAATAGACGTAAGCCAGATGTATGCGTGCTATCAGGGGTGGGTCATGACCGAAAGGACAAGATCCCGGATACAGGCGGCCGAAATGAGCTTTCTCCGCAGGGTGGCTGGGCGATCCCTTAGAGATAGGGTGAGAAGCTCGGTCACTCGGGAGGAGCTCAGAGTAGATCCGCTGCTCCTCCACATCGAGAGGGGCCAGCTGAGGTGGCTTGGGTATCTTTTCCGGATGCCCCCTGGACGCCTTCCCGGGAAGGTGTTCCGGGCATGTCCCACCGGGAGAAGACCCCGGGGAAGACCTAGGACACGCTGGAGGGACTATGTCTCCCGGCTGGCCTGGGAACGCCTCGGTGTCCCCCCCGGAAGAGCTGGAGGAAGTGTCTAGGGAGAGGAAAGTCTGGGCATCCCTGCTTAGATTGCTGCCCCCGCGACCAGGCCCCGGATAAGCGGAAGAAATTGGAAGGATGGAAGATTTAGTAATATTAAAATATTAAATGTATGAACAATAAAACAGCGCTGTCGCAGAAATTATTTCTAGGTTGAGGTGGACGTTCGGTTTCATTTTTTTACATATATATTAATTCAGATATATAATCCGTAAATCTATTTGAGTTAGATATAAATGATGTGTGTGTGGTGTTAAAAAAGTTCTTCTGTACATGTAAACAGAGAAAGACTTTGTTTATATAAATCATTTTGAAACTCTTCTGTACTTTGCTTTTAAAATCAAAAGTGTGTAGACATCATTATCATATATAAAAAGGTTTATTATTCCAGAAAAGAATGACGGGATGTTTGTTCGTTGAATTCTGCATTTGTACATGTTTGCTTTACCGCACAGACTTTTAAACACTTCAATAAATTTAAAGTCATATTCTTTTTCATCCTCTACACATTTGACATGAAAATCCAGTCACAACACCTCATTATCTTTTCATTGAATCAAAGGACAATCAGTTCATTCTTCAGTCAATTTCCCTCTTCGTATCCTAAGCAAGTGTGGAGGAGGCAAGATGAAACTAAGCCACCATTTATCCATACGCTTCATGAATACGTGAGTTGAGGGATAAACACTACTTTTGCAATCTGTAATCTTGTACATAATGTTGCAATATTTCAGCAACTTTATCCTCACAGTATCAACTAGACGCCTGATAAGGTCACAAGGCATTGTGGGGAATTGGTTTTACATAACAAGAGAAATGAGGTGAGTTTATAGGATCTTGCAGAGGTCACGTAGTTCATTTAAGTGCATGTACTGTAATTTATACATTACATCCCATTTATATTAACAAAGAACCGGTTGACTTAAGATTCTCATTTTTTTAAACACACGTAGTACTGTAGTCACTGCCTGTATAAAAACAAAATTGACACTCAGAGCAAAAACTAATATAAAAAAGCAGAGAAGAAAAAGCATATGTAAGCCCTGGAGCTTTTTAAATATGACAAATTCTTATGCAATAGGAAAAAAGATGAAGGTAACAAAAGTGAAAGTAATCAATTAAATATCAACAAACGTAAACACAAACAAAAAAGTATATTCGCACAATAATAACGAAACTGAAAATAACTCCCAAAAGAACTGTGACCTCATCCTACTTACTGTTATTTTCTATAAAACCAGCAGATTGTTGATTGTATGACAGAAATCATTTGGCCATGCCAAGGAAATAAAATATAAGATGAACACATTTTTAATTTCCCTGTTATGCGAGCGGCAGAAGAGTTCGGTTAGCCCTATCAATGAAGTCTCTTGACACAACAACCACACAACATTAACGTTCTCTGCAAATGAGTCAAGAATCAGATGTTGGAGCTTCGTCTGCCTCTGGAGGCTCCAAGCGAGGGTCGCAGACGTGGATCACGGGTTTTGTAATGTTCGTTGAAGTCCAGACGGAAACTGAGAAACTGAAGACTCTCATCAGAGCAGGTCATTAGCAGCCGTAGAAACTCCCGCACGATGCCCTGGAGGAACAGAGAGAGAAACATGAGAAACTTTCATCTCTGCATTTCATCCAGAGCTGTCAACCGAGATGCTTGTGTGCGTAAAATGGCGAGCTTATTACAATTATTCATTTGGCAGACGCTTTTATCCAAAGGGACTTCAAAGTAGGAGAGCATCTAAACATTTTGTCAACACGCTAGACAGTACCGTTAGTTTACAAGGTCATGCTACTAGGAAGTTTAAAGGAAAGAAGAGAATGAACGTTAAGATTTTTTTTAATACACAAGACGGACAATTATTGGTTAGTTTCATAAATGCAGAACAGGTATGTTTTTAGCTGCTTTTGAAAGTTATGATGGAGGCCACATTGTTGTGTTTAGAGACAAAACGTACATTTAGCCTTTAATGGTAACACTTTACCATGAGGTGCTATTAGTTAACATTAGTAAATCCGTTAGCTAAAACAATTTAACAATGAAAAACTCATTTTCCCGGCATTTGTTAATCCTTGTTAATGTTAGTTCATGTCAATACAGTTATTCATGTTAGTTCATGGTACATTAACTAATGTTTACAGTGACAACGTTTTATTTAAATATTGTATTGATAAATGCTGAAATTAACATGAATTAATATGAATAAATGCTGTAGAAGTATTGTTCATTGTTAGTTCATGTTAGCTAATGCATTAATGAATTGTTAAAAAATTGCACCTTATTGTGAAGTGTTAATTTAGCATGCATTCAGGAATTAATTGAAAAATTGTAAAAAAATTCACGTAAAACTATATATATATGGAATTAAAACAATGCTATATAGTTGCAAATACTGTAAAATGAAATAAAAATAAAAAACAAGGTATTAAGAAGAAAATAAAGTTTTCATGTTACACTTGTTTTTCCTTTTGTTGCTTTACAATATTGTTTTATGAATATATAGGACTTTTTTCCCACAATATTGCTTTTCATAATATTTACGGTCCTTTGACTGAAATTATTTATTAAACTAATTTAGGTTCGTGCACTGTGGCAAAATTTCTGAGAAGGTTAGGACACAAAGAAACATTTTATACACAAGGGATAAAAAAAAAAAAAAAAAGATTTAATAGCTATTAAATACTTAAGTCGAAGAGAAGCTTTACTACAAAAGTGAAAAATAAACAGGTAAACAAAATGTTTTTTTCCTGCAAAGGTCATGGGTTCAAGACACAGGGAACATGCGTGATAAAATGCATATCTTGCATAAATGCATAAAATGCATTTAATGTAAAAAACAAATCTAACTGTTACATGCATTTGTCATTAAGCGGCTGACACACACCCGAGAATTAGCATTAAAACCCTCTACTAAACTCGCTACATATAAGATTAGCATGTTTTCACACGTGCATTAAATGATATTGGTTTACTTGATAAAAGCAAATGTTAGAAATTGGTGTGAAGGGTGTGTATGCGGGCGTGTCGTGTACCTGGTAGAAGTGTGTAAGCAATCTGAGCTGGGAGCACATTTTTGGTATGGTGTCCTTATACTCCTGCACACGCTTGTTCTCTGCCGCCTCCTGCTCTGCCGTTACCCCCCACTCTCCCTGAAACACAAACCCACACAGCTATAAACAAACACAGTGAAAGTCTCTTACAGCACTTTACCCGAGAAAAACAAACAAAGGTAACAAACCAACACCACGCTGCTAAAAGCAGAATTCACTCTCATATGCCAAATAAAGGAGTGGATTGTAATTCTTGGAGCATGGAGATATTTAGACAGCTTTATGGGGACAAACATTCACTGTGTGCTTCTCCTGTAGCTGCGTATGCATGAAAATAGGAAACCAAGATTAATTCAAAAGAATCAGGCACATCAATACATCTAATAATTTGAACTTGACGGTTACGTATAATACTCTTACACGTGAAGTGAGCGAAAGGAAGGCACAAATATCAGTTTAAATATAGTGGCATCATCTTATCCCCCGTGTACGTACCATCTCCTCTCTTTGCTTCTTCTTGTCCTCGTACTGGACGCGCAGCTGCAGTTCTTCTAGAGCGGAGCGGTACAGTGCGTCCTGAGCGCTCTGGAACTCAATGATCTGATCGAATACTGCACGCAACTGATTCAACAGAGACTGCAGACACAGACGGGACAAAAGACATGTGTGACGGATTATACTTACATAATAATATACATGTATATTCCTACACATATTGTGTGTATACTGCGCGGAAATTAAAATAAGAGACTTTTTCAAATTTTGAATTCTAGATGTACTGTGGTCAGTCCAGTGTCCGTTGAATTTCAACAAAATCAAACCGCAGGAGTGACAAAGTCATCTTACAGCAATGTGAAAGACTGACAGTATGACATGGAAACTGTGATAAAAATCAAGATTATCATATAAAAAAGGATTATTGAACTGTTCCTAAATACATGTACAAATATTGTACTGTTTGTTTAAAAGTGAATATGAACTTGTTATCTTTGCAGTATTTGAGATAAAAATCCCTGATTTCTCCAGTTTTCATTTTCTGCAATCTTTTATTTGAAATTTTGTAGAAATATTATTAATAATTCACAGAATGAAAAAAAAATTATAATTGTACCTAAACACAAACCTATAAATAGTAAATTCAGAAAATGGACTGTGTGCGTGTGTGTGTGTATGTGTATATATACACTATTATAAGACTCATCATCAAAACTATGGAACAACGCAAATGTTACTATGGGAGTTATGCTGCAAGTAAAACTATTCTTAATAAATACAATTTTTTTTTTTTAATAATTAAATTAAATGACACATTTTTGCATCTTCTGCGTAGTCATCCTTTACCTAAATTTTATGAACCAGATTCTTGAGGTTTCACCCTAAGATGCTGTTTAAACAGCGCTGGACCCTTATTGGCTGCCTTTCTGTATCATTTGATCCAACTCATCAACTTCAGATATTTTTGGCGAGGGGTGCAATAAAAATAAATGAAAATGTTGGTAAAGTTAAATCATACCCTGTTGTTAACGTCCAGCAAGCAGCGAGAGATGATGGTGTCCAGGAAAACATCATGAGCTGCTATGATGTGATCCAGATCCCGAGCCTGATGAACCTTATTCCACAACTCATCCCACGAGCATTCCAACACCTACACGCACCCAAAACATTTGTAGGCACAATATTAGTAAGCTCATTTCAAAGACTTACACTAATTTTATATCAGGCTTATGATTTTCTTAACCTAACCCTCACAGAAACATGTACAGCATTGGACAGAAAAATAGCCCAAGCTGGTTGTCCTGATATTTCATGTTAGTGAGGACATTTGGCTAAACCCATACAAACACAAATTCATAGGCAACACAGCTTATTCCTATATCTGCAGGAGAGATGGAAACGCGCACCTCAAACGTGATGTAATACTGCATTTGATGGATGAAGTGAACCATCTCAGAGGCGAGAACGTGACACTGGTGCAGCACACCGGAGAGCTCTAGATGAACACACATTACATACGATTGTTTACAAAGATTTGTACAAAGAAAGATGAACATTGCATGGATTCAATACCCAGAGAACACACTTTACTCAAAAAAAAATACCTTGAATATCACATTGGATAAAAGCCTCCGATAAATGCATGAATGTATGTAATTTACAATATATATAAAATTAAATATAAGTATACACAACATAAAATTTAGGACTGTGTTCTTCATATTTTGTGGTACAGGTGCATTTTTATTCATGTTGCCGTTTCCCCCTGCTGGTGTTGTATGGTACTAAACTCACCCGGCATGCTCTTCAGCAGCTTGGCGTTGCACATCTGACCCTTCCAGATGTCCGTGAGGATGTACTCCATTCTTTTCGCCCTCCACAGGAAGTTAAACACTCGCAGGTAATGACTCATACACTCACGGGTGAACACCTGACGCAGGCATGAAAAACACAATGTTGGTCATTTACGCCTTTTCACATCAGGCACAAAAAAGAACAGATGGATGCGACAACTGCTGTGTGCGTTTCTCTGTCGGTTCTATAGGATGAAAGATTATGTTCGGTTACCGTGGCAATGGGTCCATCCACATGATAGTCCAGACTGAAGACGTCCCAACCGGTGTCCCCAGGAGACACCTGGAGAAAACAACAACACACATTGAGTAAGACTCAACAACACACTGAATAAAAAACATTCATTGAAAAATGCTCGTTGTTTGTTTTAAAGGCTTCCAAAGTACCTCCAGCAGCCGGACATCGAGTCTTTTCAAGATCTCTGGACTGTCAAACTGGGCATTGGTCGCCCTGACAGCCGTCTCCAGGATACCCGTTAGATTGTGTTGGTAAAGGGTAGTGGCGGCCCTCACCAACTCTGGCCTGAGAAATTGAAGAAAAGAAAAGAGTGATAGTTAGAAAAAACTGAGGATATACAGCATGACGACTCAAAAACACAAGGTCTCTCGTTAAAAATGCACAGACTCACTTGAGGAGGTCCATGAGGTGTCGAATGAAATCTCCCTGACCCAGCAGGAGGTATCTTCTCATGGCCTGAAGATGCTCCAGCAGCTGATAGTTCTTATTCAACACGTCCAACAGATACTTACTGGTCTCAAAATAAGCAGCGTCTATCTTACTCTGAAAAGCCCCTTCAAGATCAGTGAACAACTCTGTCGCTGAGAGAGAGAAAGAAAATGGAAGTCATGAATATTTGGACATCATTTTCTCTTTTGACAGACGTTATCAGACCCTTTTATTTTTCATTTTGTTAGGGAAAACACTATCATTGAGTTTTTCTTTTGCAATTCGAGCAAATGAGAATGCAAAAATTATATTTGTGGTAGTCTCCCTTTCACCGCTATGGAAGTTTAACTAACTATGATGATTTCCGCTGCTGAGAAACCCGGAAAACTTGAAAAAGGTCCATTGTGATGTTATATATTTCGTGTCATTACTTCTATTATGTATAATGCTTTGGAAGCAACAATAGAGAGAAAAGAAGGAAAGAAAGAAAATAAATGAAAAGGAAAGCATTGAAAAAAATTAAATTAAAAAGAGAGGAAACTGAGAGAAAGAGAGAAAGAAAGAAAGAAAGAAAGAAAGAAAGAAGGAAGGAAAGAAAATAAATGAAAGAAAGAAAGCATGGAGAAAAATTTTAATGAGAAAGAGAAAAAAAGGGAATAAAGTAGAATCAAATTGTATATTACAATTATAAAGAAAACACCAAAGAGAGAGAGAGTGAGATTTTGTTTATATTTTGATAAATATTAACATATTTTTACTATTTTTATATTTTATCTTCTTTTTTATTTAGTACCTTATTATAAATTCCACCATATTTTTTTGGTGCTACTGTATGTTTCTTGATTAATGTATAATGTACAACAACAGAACATAAGCACAAACATCAGTTACAGTGGGTGCTTAACCCACATTTTTTTTTAATAAATATATATAATATTTTCTTTAAAAAACTACATATAAAGTCTGCAAAAATATAAATTATTTGAAAATTAAAATGTGTGACTCTGATGTTTGCTGCACATTTACTTCAAATATGAAAAAGAAAACAATAATTGTAAGATGAAGCAAAACGACAGATGGAAAAGCAAAAAGTAAATAATAAACAGTCAAAGTGAAAAGCAAACTAAAGGGCAATCTAGAAAGACACTGAAGGACGTGTATACTAGAGGCTAAGAGCATTGATCAGCCCCGCTTAGAAAGACGCTAAATACAGCCAGCGTCGATACGGACAACTACACCAGAGACGGCTGCTCAAAAACAGCACTTTCCCTCACAATAAATCAATCCCCTCTCTACTTTCAGCAGTTTATTTAACTATTAGCTGCCATTACGGCCGCAAATATTGCATTAGACAGCATAAACGTGCCTATTTTAAGCACCTGCATTAGCGTAAGCTTACCGTCTTTGGGCGAGTCGCTGGATTTAGAAGAGGGCATGATCTTTCCCGGCGGCGTCCTGTCCTGGCACACCTGATGCAGGAAGTTGATGGATTTGCCGATGAGCAGCACCTGAAACATAATGAGGAAACATAAATAAAAAATTAAAGAAAAGCTGACATGTATGCGTATAATTAATATGAATAATTAACCAAAAAGTGTTTCTGGAGATCAGTTGGTCTGTCATTGTGAAATGTTTGATCTGTTGTAGTGACATGAAAGCCGTACCTTCCTGGCCTTATCCATGGTGATGAAGGACGGGATCATACTCTTCCTCAGAGAGTATTTATCATGCCACAGTCTGTCCGCCTTCACTGTTGGATCTGATGCTACAAAGAACTGAAATCACACATTTTGTTATTCAGAGAGAGTTTAATAAATTACTAATTTCTGTACTATTTGGAATAATAACCGATCCTCCTAATGCAACGGCTAGATAAACAGATGGCCCCTCCCCCCAAATTTACGCTATTGGTTTAGCCAAAGCTGCGGCGTCTGGCTGATTGGGTGGCTCAAACAAACACGTTTGTTCAAACTTTTTTAGTTAATAAAGCCATAATGTCTTTGTTGAATCTGCAATTTTAATAGAGAAAAAACAGGTGTCTTCAACTACTTTTCTTTGAGGGCCAGATTACAAAAGTATAAATAGCATGTGGGCCAGATTTGTTATATCGTATTATCATTTCTTCTGTTCAATTCATACATAATGAATGCAATGAATGCAGTAAAAAAAACCTATCCTTTTTTACATTTCTGAGACTACATTTCACGTAATGTGGTACTCTTCCTGCCGTTACTTTCAAAGGCACAAGACATGTTTAGGAACGCAACCTATCGTGTGCGCATACCGACTGCCTGTGGATGTGAATTGCCGATTATAACTTGTCAAATAACATCAAGTTTCTTGGACAGACAGGTCAAACGTTTTATAAGACGTCAATAGTTAGAAGCAGCGGGAATTACTTTCGTATTTAATGTAGCAGCGTTTCGGACTTTCAAAGTTGTTGCGTCTCAGGACAGGCATTGCTAACCATACCGTTCTTAAAGTCTCTCCACTAATTTGAAATATTAAGGCGGGACAGGTAATGATGATTGGCAGGCCGCATTTGGCACGTGGGCCGCCAGTTTACTAGCCCTGTTGTAGAAAATGTCTCCTTCAAAGGATAGTTCACCCAAAAATTCTGTCAACATTTTCTGGTGATTGTTTACTCAGGTTATTTTGAACCTGCACAAATGTATTTGTTGTGCTAAACACAAAGGAAGATGTTTGGAAGAATGTAAGTTATCAAACCGATCTCAAGCCCATTGAATGCCATAGTAGGGAGAATAAAGACTATGGGAGTCAATGGGGGATGAGATTTTTTTGCCCACTGAGATTCTTTCAAATATCTACCTTTGTATTTCGCAGAACAAAGAAATGTGTACAGGTATATTATCAGCTATCAGTTTGTTTTGTGTTTTTTTGGGCTAATAAACTTTGCTTAAAATATAAGTGGTGGGAGATGAGAGAGAGAGAGAGAGAGAGAGGGGGGGGGGGATTTTGGTTCTTAATGGGATAGTTCACACTTAAAAAAAAGGCTTTAATTTGATCATTTAATCAATGTCAAATGTTGTTCAAAACCTGTATATAACTCTATCATCACCACAAAATATATTTTGAGAAATGTCTTACCAGTTAGATCCCTGCGCTCTGCAAGCGAACAACTTCTTTGGGTGCCATCCCAAAAAGAAAAACATAAAACACGCTCACGTACGTTCTCTGGATCTGTTCCACATTTGTGAAATGATCTGCCCGCTGCTACAAGATCAGCAGATTCTATAGCCATCTTTAAGAATTGGCTGAAAACCCATTTCTTCCAGCAGCAACTGACCGTTTATACTGACTTTGTCTTTTCTAGACTTTCTATTAAAAAAAAGAAAAATTGTCCTTATGTTGTCCCAATTGCTTCTATTATTTACCTTATTTGTAAGTCGCTTTGGATAAAAGCGCCGGCTAAATGAAATTGTTTGTGTTCATACAATGAACATCAGTGGAGTGCAATGTGCGTTTAACAACATTCTTCTAAATATCTTCTTTTGTGTTCTGCAGAAGAATACTGAAGATACTGCCGCTGATAATATCATTTGTGCAGCGTTAACACAACATCTATATTCACGGTTTCTAATATCACAGTTATTGACGATACCAGTTAAATCCAGAAAAACAAAAAGATCTTTCGTCTTACTAGTCAACCTTCACTCTGAAACACCAGATGCCCTTTCCTCTGTAATTACACAGATGGAGAAGAAATGATGCGGCGTGGAAAAGCAAATCGGTACATCAGTACCCGGAATATATTAAAACGACAACTGCCGAGAATAACGGCACCAAGCTAAACGAGAAGCTTGTGAACCTCTGGCCCTGAAAATGGTAACATTATATCTCCACCCTCAACTGTGCTTACACTGTGAAAAAGCCCATTACACTTCAACAGGCGAAGATCAAAACCTGCGATTAGAAGTAGTGTTCGTTTGGTGCCCATGCGGTCAGGCGTCGATTGGACGATAACTCTTTCACGCCCAAAGACTTCAGACTAACTAAAGAAAGATTCATTGACTCTATTTGGTAATGCCAGAGAAGGACAAGGAGAAGTGGACGCAGGGGTGGTTGAAGACATAGAAAAAGTGGAAGAAAGTGGAAGGGTCCATTAGCACATCCTCATTTGTCCTCATCTGGGTGTCTGTGTGCAGGAGACTGTGGTTCATTTTGCGTCTGGAAGACTAAATCACACTCAAGTGTGGCTGTATTTCTCAGACACCCAACAGTGCTTAGTCAACACGAGTCGATATGAGAACACTGTCCCTCCATTATATGAAAGTGTGTTGATGCAATATTTGCTAATGCAATTATACCTCGACATTTTTTTAGCCTCTGGATGACATTCAATACATCTCTCGATATTTATGCGTTTGTCCTGAAATGGTTTCAAAGCAATTTTCTCTTTAGATGAACCGATATTTTTTCCAAGCAGCTAGTGTTGATATGCAGATGCAAACTTATTTACTTTTACGTACCATTTTTTTATTTCAAAAGCGATTTACAAATAAGTGTTTAAAAAAATGATTGGGCCAACAACGTATTTATTTTTTAACATGTGGTACTTTCAGACGCAAATTTCGGACTCAATGTGCAATGGCCTTAAGTTTCTAAAACTCCAACCAATTTTTTAATTATATTTTTTCTTAACACTAAAAATTTCTAGACACCAGAATAATTTTAGTTATTTTTTAATATAAATGTGTTTTTATTAATATTTGGAGCGTTTTCATTTCAGTTTAGTTCTTTAGTCGTTTTGTTACTTTTTTTAATTGCAATTTAGTTCAATTTTTAATTGCAATTTAGTAAACTTGCAGTTTTACTTTCATTTATTATTTATTTCCAGTTAATAATTTAATTTCCTAGACTATTACTCTACCTATTTCAGGCACATTAATACAAAGACTGCAGTATGTGGTTCTGAAGTGCAGACTCTTGAGTAGCCGCTTCAGTAGGGACGTTTTAAATCAGTCTTGACAACAAAAGTCCTAACAAGGGCGTCCTAGAATGACTTTGCAAAGACAGCAGCGCTGACCTCATGGTACGTATCCTCCAGCTCTCCGTCGTATATCCAGCGATACAGGAAGTTGAGAATGGGGTGGGACACCAGACCGAGGATGTGCTGGATCAATGCCCTCATGTGGGGGTCACCCGTCTTGCCGTACGCATGTACGGCTGAGGCCAACTCCCCTCCTTTACGACCTGAGAGAGACAGTTAAGTCTTCAAGCCAAATGCAGCATTTTGCCTGTGAATTCTGATCGGGATTTAGGACTAAAATGCACGTCAAATGAACCTTTTAGGAGCTAAATGACTTTTCACATGTGATTTTTTATCATTTGGTTTCAGATTGCATTAGCTCTAACCTTGGCAGTAGTCCACGAGGGCCGCCAGCGTTTTCAGACGAACCTTGGGGTCGTAGGTCCACACCAGCAGCCTCCTCAGAGTCAGACTGCTCTCCATGCTGTCATTTACACCCTGATCATCCTCCACCTGAATCTAAACATACATACAGAGTTCACACCAATGACAGTGAATAACCGCTGTGGATCAAACACGTACATCCTCACCTGAGGCACGCTCACCTGTGCATGAAGAACAGACAGCAGTCTGTAATATTCCTTGAGCTCTTGATGCAAGGCGGCACAAAAACTCTGAAGCACAAAGAAAGGAAGGAGAGAATCAAAACTTATTCTGAAATGCTTCAGATTAAAATATGTGGACTACTGGTTGCATGCAAGGTGTTTATGGTCATTCCTCACCTGTCCCACTAGTCCAAAGGCTCGGTCCAGACTGTGAGAATCTGTGTATTTTCTGATTTTATTATGAAGCCAGCCGAGCTCGGCCAGTCTGCTACTTGTATCTCTCAGAGACTTACACAGGGGAACCTACAAAACAAAACACATATTGCTGTTGATTAGTGGACATTTTTCCAAATATCTTTCTCTGTGTTCACCAGAACAAAGAAATGTATATAGGTATGAAGAAATCTGAGGACTGGTAAACGATGACGGAATTTTCCTTTTTGGGTTAAGTTTCCCTTTAAGAGCCC
The DNA here is from genome assembly GCA_008369825.1 of Triplophysa tibetana. Lineage (NCBI taxonomy): Eukaryota > Metazoa > Chordata > Actinopteri > Cypriniformes > Nemacheilidae > Triplophysa > Triplophysa tibetana. The sequence goes on along the minus strand of CM017896.1, from coordinate 7,344,460 downwards.
ATTCCAAATTTTCATTTAATCAGCGTTTCAAGATGTGATGTGGCCATTCCAGTCCATTGTCTGCTGAATTTCAATCAAACCATAGCGGTGAGAAAGTCATCCAACATCAATGTGAAAGACTAAAAGCATGACAAAACAAATTAAAAATATATAATTTTAAACTTTTCCTGAATACATTTAGAAATATTAAAGTTGTTTTGTTTAAAAGTGAATGTCCTTGTTTTATTTGAAGTAATTGAGGTCTTCATTTTCGGCAAATAAATGTAAAAATAATTTTTTTTTATTTGAAATTTGGTAGAAATGTTGTTAGCAGTTCACAGAATGAAACAAAAACGATAATTTTACCTAAACACATACCTATAAATAGTCAATTCAGAAAAAACGAAAATAAATTTGAAATGGTCTCTTAATTTTTTCTGTGGCTGTATACGATAATCGTGACATTACAGTAACTGTAAAGTGGACATAGCGGTCCATGTAACCCTGTGAAACATCTTGGAGATAACCTTGAAGTGTTACTTATTTTGGCTCTTCTCGGGCTGCATTTGCCACCTTTAACACAAAAACTCTTTTATAATGTTGAACAAATGCCTATTGAAGCGATTTAATGAAGTGCTCAGTGGTAAATGTCACAAGATTCCTTCAAAGCAAACCATTTCATCCTCAAAGAAAGTCAGACGGCTAATGTGAATCCCAGTCTGACTTCAGTTTAGTTCCTTTATTCCTGAAGCAAAATATAAGATTAATAAAACAATTTGTTAGTCATTTAGTGGTCTGGATAAATCTCAATGGAACTATATTTCACCTCAAAGTGTACATTATAGTAACTTGTGGCGAAGCTGGTTCACCACAAAATAATTCTTAATCTTTTATTCATCAATATTTCGCCGTCTCTTGTATGACATCCAGAACTGAAATAGACTGGTCTTAATGGGGTACACAGGAAACTAAATGTTAATGTTACTGTGTCGGTCTATTTACCCAGCACATCTCACTCCACAAGAGGCATGTCGTCCTCTCCCAAACAAATGGATCAAGCACTTGAACAGTGTCACTTTAAAGGACCTGATCGATGATCTCTGATTCACGTTCAACATCTTCCGGGAATACAGAAAAAGGACAAAAGCCTGAGAGCCCTGAAGATCAAATGGATTCACAAGGCTTGGTGAACTCAATGCTTTTACGTTTCCCATAATGCACTTTGTGCAGTGAGAACAGGTGGTCTTTACTTATCATGCCCTTGTTTAATGAGAACTCACACTTACTGACTTATAAACATTACGAGCACTTTAATAATAAACGCTGCCCTAGAATATTCTGTTCTTAATAACTTCCAAGTATCTCTGTGGGACTTCTGAGAGTTTTCATTTCTTTCTTTATTTTTGATGTGTGTGTAACTGATGTGTGAAGTTATATAAAAGCTTCATATGGCAATAACTCTGATTTTATGTGTTGCAAAGAGGCTGCACAAAGCATTATGAAGTCATTATTGATTGAGAGATTTGGCATTCATTATAACAACAAAAAAGAGGCTTTTATTAGAGGAAACATGGTAGAAACTTTACTAAAAAATATCTAAAAAGAAAACTAAAGCATGTTACTATTTTAAGAAAAAAGTAAAATTATGAAACAGAAGAAAAATAAAATTTTACTTTATTTATAATGAATGACATGCAAATATTTCTTAAATTTTGTCTAATGATATTGGTAATATATATTTTTTATTATTCCAAAAAATCAGAAAATGACTCCTTCTTATTCCTATTCTGCCTTATTCAAAGGTTATTTCAGAGTATCTATCTTCTCTTCTCATTTTGCAGATTCATAAAAAATTCCAGTAACAAATTCATGTTAAATTCTTATCACTAGCCCATCTTACCTTTTATAGTACAATAGAGCATTGACCTTGAGATAAGAACATTTAATTACATTTAAACAACATTTAAAGAACGTTTATTCAAGTTTCAAAGACCTGGTCAAAGACCTGGTTCAACCCTAATAATAAGCACTATATTAAAAAGACAAGACAGGAAGAAACAAAAAAAGACCAGATCAAAAATGATGAAAGAAAGAATGACAGACAGAGGAAATAAAACTTCACCTTTGGATCAATTTTGTAGCTGTTTTCTGGGCTGGACATCTTGACAAACTTTCCATCAATCCCCTGGAAAACATAAAGAAGGTCTCGCACCAGAGCGGCTTCTCCGATCTCAGCTGCCCAGGAGACAAAAAAAGTGTGCGGAACACGAGAATTAAAACGATTGTGCCGTAAAGGTCAGACTCGTATATCTGTCGCGAGAGTGAAGGATAAAGTGCAGAGTCCGCCAACTACACTTAAAACCCTTTTCATGCAGTGAAATGTCCGTTAATTCAACACCATTCTCATCAGGACGAGACAATCTTTACAACTACAAAAAAGAACAAAAATCTAAAAAAAACAATGTAGAAAATCCATTGTAAAAACTGAGTGCATAGTTTAAATACAGTTTTAACCTAAACCTTGTTCTGCAATTCAAGGAAATTAAAAACCAGACAGGATTTGGGTTTGTGTACACTATGTGAACACTGACACAACATTAAAATTATTTTGTTTTACTCCACATAACTAATTTCTGTCATCGATACAGCTCAGTATGTCCATCGCTGTTGGCATGGAAACTCACCGCTGCCGTCTCCATCCCGTCTCTGCCTATTTGGGGCTTTGGGAGCCGGGCTGGCGGAGGGTCCGCTGGGGGGCCGAGTGGCGGCAGCTGCCCCAGAGGGAGAACCTGAGACTGGGACAGTCCAGGCTAGACGAGACCCTCTCATGGACTCACCGACTGCCTGTGGACCAGGTCTAAAACACAAACACGTTTGTTAAAATCAAATCAATATGACTGATTTTTAAGCGTATGAGGTATGAAGGTTTGGAAGAGTAGTTTGTTTGCATTTGTTATGCATTTTACTACCTATCTATTTCCAGGTTAAAAGATATGGTCTTGAGACGAAAGCCCATTATCATTACCTGTGGGAGTTCACTAATGACCTTGTGATGGTGAGCTTTGGGCAAATAATGACATTGAGGTTGAGACACTTTAATGACGCTGTTGGCCCAACAGATTTACTGTGAAATGGATCCAGCAATCAATTAATTCAAGGCTTTGAGTACATGGCCGTGTTTAACATATCTTAAGTGCTGCAGGCGCTAGATAACTGCATTAATAATAGATGGGTTTGGAGCAGTCCAATTAAATTGACTACAAATACAGCGTCATGTCATAAAAAATATATACATATTGTGTATAATAAAACAAAATATTTCTCTGTATTATCTTTAAACCACATTTAACTTCCCAGCCACAGTCACTCACCCTGTAAGCAGAGATGTTGTCGGGCCCGGCCCGTTGATGGAGAACACCCCCATACTGCTGATCCCACTGGTAGCCATGCTGGAATTATGGGCCGCCGCAGAGCGCTCTGGGTAACTGAGAGGTAGACTCTGAGGACGGGCGTAGTAGAACGGGGTGGAGTGGACATCGCGTGGCAAAGCCTGAGCAAACAGAGATCCATAAGTGCCCACCTGTAGGGATAAACAACGATTTGACCACTGATCTATTCTATTCCAATCTATTCCTTTAATTCCAAAACTAAACAAAATAATCTGCTGACACCATAAAAATTATTTGCATTATATCATTTGTTCTTTTTTAATCTGGGGGATGGCTGCAGAATATTCCATACAGGCACCCGGCTGGACGGTTTCTTCGGGTCCTCACAGAGGCTGAGCAGGAGATACAAGATGGACCATCTGTGTTTCAACACGCCCTGTTTAACCACAAAAAAAATATGATTTTGAAAATGAATGATTTGTGCTCCAACATGAATTTTATACTATTTTAATTAGTTATGTATAAGTAAACTGGATGATTAGTGACACTGACCTGAGTCTGAAGCTTTCTGTGCAACTCAGAGAAAAGAGCAGCATCTGCCTCTCTCCGTTGTTTCAACACTAGAACGAAAGACAAACAAACACAAATACAGTTTAAAAACACAAAAAATAAATCATGCACTTGTTTCTTAGTAACACTTTAAATACCACTTAAAGGATTAGTTCACTTTAATAATACTTTATACTATTACATTACAATACAAGATTAACATAGATATATGCAATATTAGAATATAAAGTTCCTGGAGCTCAAAGGTCATGAGTTTGATTCCCAGACAACAGACATAATCCTGTAAAGAAAATGTACTCAAATGCGCTAAAATACGCTTTCGAAAAACAGATGGTGTCTTTCGAAATCATAAATGCAAATGTGAAATTAATATTGAACAATAATAAATGCTTTAAAAAGTATTATTTAATTGCATTAATGTTAACAAAAAAATAGCTTCACCCGCTGCTGCTAGGAATCAATACGATACACTATTAGATTACAGTTTTAAAACTGTTACACAGCATGTTCTAGACAGCTCTCTTAATGCATAAAAGCTCTTGAATAACACAAGGGATTCGGATGACTCACACTCTTTTTTAATTTTCTCGGACACTAGAAACTCATCCCGTTCAATGGTGGGTGCATAATTACTCCCAATGACTCGCACGGCGTACTGGAACTGATGGGCCACCTCAGCTGAGAAAAAGAGCAGAAAAATCATAAGCAGAAGGATTTACAAAGAACAGACGCATACAAAAGCATGAACAGAACCATTCAAGAATTGTCATAAAAAAAACACAAATACAAGCAAAGGGATTATGTACGGACCTTGAAAATCATATCAAATAATGTATTTCTAAAAAAAAAAGCTAACTTTTGCTTGTTTATTATATTCTTCCAAGTATGTCATCTCTACAGTAAAGTGAATCAATGCATATTATCGTGCAAGAGAAATGTCTGTTCTCTATTAGTCTAATTTTATAATTCACACATGCATAAACCTGAAAACTCTGAATTGCAGAGAGCCGATAACATCACTAACACCCCAGTCTCTTGTTGACATGAATGGCCCGGCTTAAAACAAGGGCCCCTCTGATATTTCATTCATCAAGTGGAGATTCTCCATTACGCAGCATCACATCAATGAAACATATCACACGACCGGTCCATCACTACACAATACCACCATGTTTCACCAGGTGTCTGTCAGTGATCAGCAATGTAATGCTATAGTATGTGATGTGTCTTATTACCTTCACTCTTGCCCGTGATCTTACAACACAGACTCTGCAGAAGCACGTTTGGTGATTTCTGATCAAGGGCCGCCATTGCGCCCTTATCCCCTCCCGTGTCGGAGATGGCTTTTATCCGCTGTCACTTTTTCTCAGATGGGTTTCAGCTCCTGGCAACCGAAGCGCCATTTTAACGGAACCCGCCGAAAACCGCCCGCAGTCGGACAGAGAACGGAAAACACAGCATTGGCGCGCAGCTGAAAAACGTCCGACTGGAAACGAATCGCCGGAATGTGTTCCTATGTACAGTTATTAGATAATAAGAGGGTGTTGAATATGTAACCGTTTGCATTTGTTTGACCTTATTGATCATTTAAAAATCGTCCATGACTAAGGTGTGAGGCGTAAAATCAATTTTTTTCAATCAATATGTTTACTGTTTCAAATTCTTAAATGTTTTCCCGTTACTTCAAGACTTTTATGCTTCCTATTGAGTGCGTGTTTATTGGCTCAATTTAAAAGTAATTGTTTAGTGTTTTAATTTCATAAATAAACTAATATTTTCATTTTCATTATATGTTCCTAAATATAATTATTACTCATAATATAATTGCTTGATCTTCTGAATAAGTTTATTAGTGATTTATGCTCCTAATATTCCCTTATCTCCACATGAGCCAGTGTCACGTGATGTTTTCTTGTATAAAGTGTGATATTATGTATGAAACCGCTAAAAAAATTATTGATTCGTTTTAAATACGAATGCAAATATGAATACCTCAAATGCATAAATAGTTTATGTCATTAACTGACAACAAATGCTCAACGCAAGAACAACTCAAATTAACTTAAAATAAGGAAGAAAAATAAAATAAAAAGCGATGGAATCTAGTTGTGTATACAAGTTATGCCTGTATTAAGCGTTTATAAACAAAACAGAGGAGTCTGAATATATTTTGTTAGGTAAAAGCCATCACCGGTCACATTTTTTCTAATGGACAATCCTGAAACGTTGTTGAAATAGCATGAATAAAAACAGGCACTTATTAAAATGCTCCCATTTGACTTGATTAATTGGTTGACCATGGCATCCCCCTGTACCAGTTTGAGATTGATTGGCAGTTACTGGACTGAAGAAGGGATGCAGAACCTATACCGTGGGCGGGTGGGTGTGACGCTCCACCGTGCGCATGCGCCCGTGACGTCGCCGGCGCTGGCAGACGTCGGGAGGGCTTTACTACACCGAGCTGGAGAGTGAGTACATCACCACTACACCATAGAACAGCCCGAAGGGACACTTGACAACGAAGAAGTGCCCGGTCCCTTAAATATTAAGAGAACGAGAGCTTGTTTATTCATCGCGACGTGTCTGTAGGTGACACTGAATCGTGACATTATGACAGCGTTTGGACTTTATATTGTAGCCTTTTTAATTCCAGTAGGGGATCATTAAATGCAGTCATCGCAATAGTCGCACAAGACAGTCAGATGTCAAGCTCGTGAGAGACCGACAGTCATGGATCAGAGAGTTGACAGAACGGTCAGCTAGCGTTTTCTGTCACATACTAAGAGATACGAGGAGAAACAAGACAGGATGGATTTCAGCACCATTCGGAGCCTCATCACGAGATACGTGAGTACTAGCGCTAATACAGCGACCGCGGTCGGTCTAACCAACTTGTTGGTCTGGTTTGCTCCACTGGTTGCGGTGTTTTGCGTGAATATGTTGATGGTTTTGCGTCATTTAGTTTAAAGCAGACTCCGTGTATACAAATGACATGTTTTACTTGACCGTTTACAGGACGTGGGCGCATTAATTTTAGCCCTACCGTAGCAAATGCGAGCGAAACACACAACGTAAGCGGCATTTACTGTAATAGATTAAATTCAAAGTTGACATACACTTCGTATTGCCAGAGGGACCTGTGAAGTGATTTTATTATTATGCATATTTAAATGCTTAATGACACCACGGTGTGAGTTTACTTCACCCTCAAGGTTGAGAAGCACGTGTATTTTATGACATATGAAATTGTTTTAAACTGCAATTAGCCTGAATGAATCAAAAGGTCATGTCGCGCATGCGCTTACAGGTGTGGGTCGTTCAAAAACGACGCGAATCGTTTCGTGCGGTGCGGTGGATCACAGGTAATTCAGTCCGTGCATCGATGTATTTTGCTAATGTTACTCGGCAAGGAATGTCCAAAATACATGTAATCCTGTGTGTCGATAGAGTAATTTACGGTACGTAAAAAATGCCACATTCCATCAGAAACAAAGTACCATTGTTTGGAATTGTGACGCTGCGCTGTTTTATTACGTAATCCAGTTCTAGACGCGCTCATTCGATTGGTTACTGTAAGTCATTCCAATATAAAGCTGCTTTCAAACGCTCAGTCAGACAAGAGTACAGAAGTAAACCAAAGTGTTCAAGCTTTTTAGAAAAAAAAAAGATTTGCCTGGTAACCTAATTGAATCCTATGAGGTGGGCAGTTAGGTGCGCTAATATGTTACTCTGACGTGTCTGGACAAAAGAAGATTTGTATTTATTTAATATAATTTACCTGTTATAGGTACGCACACTTCTGCTGATTGTTGTGCACAACCACAGAAAATTATTTAAGACAAATTCGAAGGAATAATTGACCAAACAGGAAAAAGTGTATTATTTTACTCACTGTCATGCCATCCCAGCTATAGCCTACACTACTTTGTTTTTTATAATAAAAATGTCACTTTACTGATCATATGTGTAACCCTTACCCAACTTGTTAAATCTCCAAAAAGCACATAAATCCATCATAAAAGAAATACAAAGGAAAATCCTCAAAAGTGAAACAATATATTTGGGCTTACTTGGCAAAATTGACACCAAATAACGAAGTATTAGAAGTCACAAGACATGTTGCTATACTATCATTTAGTGCTCAGATGTGCTTGTTTTGGTTTTAGTTTTGCTGAATAAGGTCTAACTATGAATTGTTTTCTCACGCGCATCTATCGCTTTGCTTCAGAAAATATATATTGACCCACTAAATAACTGTACTGTTCCCCTTTATGATGGATGTACAGTACAGTATTCCTTTGATGTTGATCTCTTGTATTAAGAACTGTTTCAGTAAGTTTTGCTGATAAAGTTTTCCTGAAAAAGTAACCGGGTTAGTAAGAAAAGCCTGTAGATTCTTTCCCCATCACCGAAGGCCAAATTAATCTGTTATCCTGTTGTCTGTCGCCATAACGGAGCAGACACGCCAACAGATGAGCAAAATCTCTCGCTACGTCTAGACAGTCTGTAGAATAACTGATGAAAAGATGAATATTTGATAAACATGATGAGAGGAATAATGGACGTCTCATGTCCCTCACACCTGTCTGTGCGTGTGCTGCAAATGTGTTTTGTTTATTTGACTGTAATCCATAAAACATGTGAAGGGTAAATAAAAGAGGATTGAACGGCAGCGTAGAGACAGTGTGAGAGATTTTCAGTCCGTTTACTGTGATATTGGTCCGGTTCAGTATCACCACGTCTTAAATTTGTTGTTTGTGTGTTTTACAAAAACATTTGTTTTGCATTGAACCTTGCGTCAAGCTCAACTTTGCATCAGTGAGGTTTAAGGTCAAGACTTAATTTGACATGCAAAGCAATAAGGTTTAAGCGTATCACAAAAGTTAAAGTGGAAGTCAGTTTCGAAATCCAGGACTTTGTTTATCCTTCCCCAACCGATCATTTCTTGAGAGCTGTGTCATGAGATTGGACTCGACGTGTTTGTCACATGAATGAATGTGTGCGTGTGATTGCCTGTGAAAAGCGCAGTCTAACTCCTGCCCCCCCACTGCTCTTTGATCTAATGCGCGGTAATGCACGTTGGCAGATGAGAGGAGAGATGGAGCGAGAGGTGATAAGAAGGGAAAAGCATGGAGAATGAGATGACAAATGGGTCCCTGTGTGGTTTTGACCGGCCCGGACAACAGAGGAAGTGACAGTGTAACATCCTGGCACGGTTTTACAGACATTGCTTCTCTTAAGCCAGGACTATGCCGTAGTTGAATTGAGATATTTATGTTGTTTTTATAAAAATGCCCTCGAAGAATACATTACTGGTGTGCATCTTGAGACAAAATAATGGCACTTACATATTTTAAGATATTTCTGGGCAAGTTATATTCGGGTAAGACGGGTCAAACATTAATTTGAGTCTGGGGCTAGCCTTAAGCCTTGACTGTGAAACCAGGCCTATATGTAGTATGCGCTTTTACACTTGCCGAGACGAGCTATTTAAAATGGAGATAGATGCATGTGAAATGGAAATCAGAAGCCTGTTTTCAAATGTTAAGTTCATTTTTTGTTTTCCATCAGCAGAATAGATTGAAGTCTGGACAGATTAGCATCCAAGTATGTCAGAGCTATCAACTGTACTTCGTATAAGCTTAGCGAAAATATGTGACAAAACATTAGACACAGTTTTAGTGTTAAGAAGGTTTCTTTGAAACAATAGCAGAAAAGAACCAAAAGAAATAACAGTTCTTGGAACTTCAGCTAACGTTCTCTAAATCTTTCGTCAAAATCTTCCTGCAGTAACATTAAAAGAGTGTTTTATAAGCAGCGTGCCATTGTTAAATGTTATAAAAAATGGTGATAAAAAGTTATACTCAAATTGTTAGAAGATTATTTTAAACATTCAACAATAACGTTTCATAGCGTAACTGGAATGTTGGCAAAACGTTCTTGGAGCATATTTTGCTGGGATACTCTTATTTCTTTCTTACCTTTTTATAGGATGTAGAAAAAAATTGTCTGTTTTATATAGGTTTAGTTTAAAAATAGTCTTTCGTGAAATCAAAACGTTTTGGGAATGTTTAAGTCTCTCAACCGTCACTTAAGTCTTTATGAAAGTGTCATTTTTATTAACGCGCTGTCATTTCTGTCTTCTGTATGAAAGACAAATGTTTCCTTTCAGCTTCGTCTTTGTCTCTGTTTGTATTATTTCTGTTCCAGCATTCCCTTTTACTTCCCAGCCTGGTCTCTCATGTTTTCATAATAAATTGAGTTAAAAACGGCTCACGCTGTGTGATAGATCTGAATATCTGGTCCACCAGAACAGTGTAGAATGTAAATTAGAGAGGAAATTATGCCACAAGACAGAAAATGTCTGTGTTCTTCATTATGTGACTGGTGAAGGGGATGTTGTGGGAAACCCTTGCAGTCTTTAGATTCCCAAAGGACACTACCAGAACAAATTAATATTCAATGATGATTCACCTGGGAAACTAGTGAAAACTAAGAGCAGGTCAGAAAGAGGAGAATTTAAGACAGGATGACACATAACAGTATTTCCTGTCCAGGTTACCCACGTACAAGTAGCCATTACATTTACAATACATAAATATTCTTAGACTGTGCTTTTGTTAAATACACATGTATCGCTCAATTGATTTCCAGAACATTTTTCATGGACTGTATTGCCATTCAGTAAGCAAGCTCCAGCCAACACAGGCTTTTGAATAATTCCCATCATTGGACAGGAAGTAAGATGACTGTCTATATCCTGTCCCATGAGACGCTGAGGTAATTTGAGCTTCGTGCGCTGAGGTTATCTCATCGGCCGGGGTTGGCATCGGCAAAGTGTTCATTGGAAATCATACCTGCATGAGCAAGAATACACACACGCTGGTTAAAGAATGAAACAAGTGTATAGTAGTAAGTCATGCCCAGAAATTCTTGCTTTAGTTTGAAAAATTCTCTTTCCTACAGTTTGAGTTTTCAACATAATCGTTTTAGTAATTGTATATTTATACGAGCATACTTCTATTCTGTGATTTGTGGGTGATATGCAAAAATTGCTTAAAAGTATAACATAGGGGGAGACCGGGGGGAATTGTAATGGGGGGCAATTGTAACACATTCAATTCCTCCAATCAGACACAAGCTACAGTGATGACACTTAATCTGCACATGCACAGTAGGATTCTCTCTCTGCCTGTGGAAAAGAAGCGAGAAGTTTATACATTATCAGAAATTTTCACCAAAACACAGATTTTCTTGTATGAAAGTAAATTTTTAAATTCAAAGTATTTTTCTTCTGCTGTCTGAAGTTTAGATGACTGCGAAATGAAAATATTTTATCGCAGATCACGGACGCTGACTCAATGAACCTTGTCATTGAATTATGAGTAATTCAGTTTGTGATCAATATGCTTGATAAAATTATCATCTTTATTTGAGACTCTTGACAAAAAATATTTAGAGAAATGAGCCATGCTCATTTGTAAATGTACTTAAATTAAATAACAAAACAGCAAACCAAAGCATTTGTTAAATTAAGATTAAAATTAAAAAAGTAAAACATTTACATAGGACTTTTATACTGTAAGGTCTAAATGATAAAACAATGAAGTACACCAGAAGCCACCCACTAGTTGATTAAACCTTTCACAAAAAAATAAATATTAAAATATCAGTTCCATCAAAAGGTCTACAAAACATTTAGTTAAATTTTGTCATGCAGTTCTTTAACATGTATTTATTTTTATTGTCTAAATATATTTTGGGTCATGCTATGTTTGGAAAAGACAACAAGTCATTGTCACAAGATCGCTAAATCTGTTCTCTTAAAGGCCACATTCCCCTCGATCACATTTTCAACCTTTAGTTAGTGTGTAATGTTGCTGTTAGAGCATAACCAATACATGCAAAATGATAAAGATCAAAGTTCATTGCCAATCGAGAAATTGTCCTGAACAGAATTCACTTTTCAAGGACTGCAGTGAACGGCTGAAATCGGACTATAGCCTTCTACTTCCTGGGTATGGAGGACGAGAAATGACTTAAGAATAAATATATAAAATACAGAATTAATATATTAATACACGCATAAATGCATAAATAAACAAATATGTGAATAAAATAAATCCATAAATGCAGGAATAAATAATTAAATAAATAAAAGCATGCATAGATAAATAAATACATGCATAAATGTATAAATAATTAAATCAATAAATACCTAAATGCATAAATAAATACATTTGTCAAAAATATCAACTTTGCAAAATTTTTTTGTAATACTACATTTATTTTTGTATTTCTACATTTATTTATGCATTTCAACATTTATTTATGCATTTCAACATTTGTTTATTTGTGTATTTCTGTGTCCGTATGTTAATAAGGTAGGCGGTCCTATTTCTCACTAAAAACATGATTGATCAGCTCTAGTACCGCTGCAGTTACTACTAGTCCTGTTTAAGATGGCGGATGTTAAGAACGATTGCTAATGATTTACGATCATTAGCAAGTATCATTGATCTTCGACCTAGCGACTACCTTCTGTTTCGTTTGGATCGAATCACAGATGCTTTAGTTTCGTTAAGTGATGATAAGGATTATGACCTTGATCCAGCTTTGTTCACCAGAGATCGCGTTAACCGACAATTCTCCATCATTGACAGATTTTTAATACCAGTGAAGGAAAAATGTGAAGGTCGTCAGTCCACTTTTTGTCGAGTTGGTAGAAATAAAGTACATTAAGAGTATTAGAGGCCACATTTACTTGGCATTGACGATGAGCTTGTTTCTTTATGGATTCAGTGGTAGCACATTTGTCTGTTAATTTTCGCTTCTAGTAACAATTATTCCAAATTCCTAAACTGCCTTTCTTGTGTAACTTCATAGTAAAAGGCTTACAGCAGACATATTTTGCCAATTGTTTTTAAGAGATGATTGACGTTTGCACATGCACTAGCAGACCGCCGTTACACTTCGATTGATCCGCATGTTTTTTAACTGATAAAGTGAAGTTGACGCAACAGACGTGGTCAGCTTTACCAATCAGAGCGTCTCGGCAAGAGGGACTTTATATAGACCAGAAGAAATCCAGTCGTTTTGTGAGAAGAGGGACAGCGCTGAACAATAGACTTGAAATATGTGAAATGTAAAGCGTTTTTTTAAATTAGAAACATGAACATCCATCGTTAAACACCCATAAAAACATAAAGACTCTAAAACAGCAAAATACTGGGTCCCTTAAAGTCTTATTTATTCTTTCCGGCTGATCTGCTGCATTCCATTTTGTGCTACTGATAAATGATTGTAAATTGTCAGTCGTGGCGAGGCCCTCTGGGTCTGTTGAACATCACGTGACTCTTTTCTGAGTGGAATGATCTGGTGACAGCAGCTGTGCTGAATGATGATATAATAATGCTGAGGTGTGTTTTACCAGGGTTAGGCTGGATTCAAATTGAAAAAGTACATAAAAGCATAAGGCTAGGTTTTGGGTGTACACACAGTTTCCGAGAGAGAGAGAGAGAGAGAGAGAGAGAGAGAGAGAGAGAGAAAATGTTTCTTAATTTTGATCTTAGAACAGTAAACACAGTGAAAAGTATTGACAGGATGTTGTATAAATGTTGGATGGAAGAAAATTAAGAGAGAATTTGTATTTTTTGAGGAACTATTCCTTTAATAATCATCAAAAGGAGCTGTAATGTTTTGACAGACGTGTCATCTTCCCTTCATGATGAAACATCAAACTCCCATCTCTCGAACAGAATATGTGCAGTCCTGACAAAAGTGATGGAGTTTAAATATGAAAGATCCACCCTTTGATTGTTTACTGAAAGAATGGCATCCTATAGTATAATAGCGATTTTATTAGACGAGAGAAGTTGAATATATTCTATTTAATGATTTTAGTAGTTCTATTTAAAAAAAAAGTCTAAACCAGACTTGTACTTAAATTAGGGATGCTCCGATAAGTAAATTTTGTCCGATAACGATTACCGATAATTCTTAAACATTGGGAGCCGATAACCGATATATTGGCCGATACACAGTTACTAGTATTTTATAAAATTTTCTGAGACTGAACATATTTTTTTCCCTTGAAAATCATGTACAGAGCCCACTTTTCTCTAATTCAGGAGCAACCGAAAAAGGTGTTCTCAATAGCCACAAGTCTAACCGGTCTCAAGACAGAAAGCATTCAAGCAGCAGTCAGCTTCAAACAATATGCTTTTGTTACTACAATTTACACATTCATAAATATCTACATACTACTTGTACTGGATTTTAACTGTGGGCAGCGTGCACCTGTAGTGGTTCAGCTAGAGGAAAATATGAAAAATGTATCAGCTATAATATATTGGCCTAAATTGTTATTATCGGCTGATACCGAAATTTCTGATAATTTATCGTGCATCTTTAACTTAAATATGATGCTATTCTAGAATATGTGTCTCGGAAGCGTTAGACCTTGACTTTATGGGTGTAACCCCATCAGACACACCTCTGCTGTCTTCTGAAAGAATGGCATGCTGGGACAGGCAGGGAACATAAATTAACAAATGCAGGGACTTTTCTTTTCTGAAGGTTTTTAGGTCATTTACAGGTCCGAACAACCATGGTAGTATTATGTCATGTCCAAAATAAAATAAGTCTACTACCTTTTTATAACTAGATATATGGAAGGTAAAAACTATACCTCAGACGGATGAAAACCGTTTTATACAGTCAACACTCCACAAAAACTGTAGATCTTGAGGGCTTTACGGTAATGGAACAGTCAGACGAAAGGATCACTGAAATAATGGCCTATTGATGGCTGTGAAATTGAATTGTGCTGGTTAGAGGAACACATGACTCACATTCACTAGCAATGAAGATGTCAGAAAGCCTTTGAGTGGGCAGCTATTTGCCCTAGAGGAATTTGGTAATGCATTTGCCGTTTTATTTATATTTATTCATGTAGACGCTTTTATAAGAAGCTGCCTACAATGGCATCAACTACACATCAAACACAAATGTGAAGATTTTAAGTGTGCTTGTCTGTTCCAAGAGACCTCTCCGTTTTAATGCTCACCGAGAAGCGTTGAATAAAATCAAGGTTTGGTTCGAGTTGTTTGAGAGACAGTGTTTGCTGAGTCAGGCTGTCTTTACATCAGAGGGGCTTCGAGTGTCTACCAACAGATCGATGGAGAGTCTTTTACAGAGGCTTAACTGCCCAAATCCAGGTGTTCTCGCTTGGTGGCTATGGACATTTACATCCTGCTGGTTCTTCAGCTGACCTGAGACCAGTTTCACACAGGCCTGTTCAACGATTAATTACGATTAATCGCATACAGAATAACGTTTTGTGATTATAATAATAAACACAATGTCTCTGCAGTGTGTATATACATTTTGCATTGATAAACGCGCTCTATAGAGCAGTTTGTCCATTTAGGGCTACTGTAGAAACAAAATGGAGAATTCCATGTAAGGGGACCCATGGTGTATGTAGATAGAAATTCCTAATTCTAAGGTAATAAAACATAACGCTTCATTATGTAAGGTCTTTATACACCTCTGAAGACATGGTTATGTATTTTATATTGCATTTTTGACAATACATCCTACTAAGAATTACACACTGGAACTTTAAAATACTCTTGATGATGACTAAGCACAGATAACAAAGTTTTGGTTTTAAAATACAGAACTGAATGTCTTTGTTTTTCTAAGTTTCCTCAGAAAGCCTCAATCCCAGCGGCCCCAGCCTGCATTTCATTATTTAACATTTTCGCAGAATTGTTTTTTTTAATCTTCAATTTTTCTAATTCAAACTACTGTTATTAAGGGAATACCTATGAAATGTATATACCTTCTCACATTTTCTACCCGTCACCTCTCTGTACTTAATCCAAAAACATCATTTAGCGTCTAGAACACTCTAAACTGGATTAACCCTACAGCAGGGCTCAACGGATAAAGCTGCCGAGGTTCTAGTCATGTGACCTCACCCCGTCTGATCCCATAAGGCACAGGTGGTCAGAATCAGGTCAGGAAGACAGCGAGAGATTTCATGCAAAAAATAGACAAACAAGACAGCAAATTTTGGTTCAAAGTGGTAATTTTGTTTTTAAGTATTTTTTTGTCAGATTAGAAACGTTTGATAGTAAAAACCGTCACTTAAATTCATTGAAAATACTATTTTGTAAAATTATACCACTGTATGTTTTTAAAGTAGCTGAAATATATGGTCTGTGTCCTCTAGCGGAGCTGTTAAGATTAAATGAAGACACCAACTGATAAGACTGCCAATCAGGAACGCTTTTATCATATCACTGTTCTTCAGCCTCTGTGTGTGTTTGTGTGACAGATACAAGCAGTCCTTGTCTTGCTGCCTCAAAAACCGAGCATGTGACACACAGGGCTGGAGATCTACGAAGCACTTGCTCGAACCAAACATAGGGGACGGAATTTGAAAGCACTAAATGGACAACCATTAACAGCCTGGCCCTGTGACACTTGGTTCCCTGCAGACCTTTGCCGTTTCTCCTGATAATGAGAAGGGAAACAAAACGTTGCAGTGTGTAACGCAGAATTCTCAAGAGACCATCCCAAGGCTTTCGCACATGTTCTGGTGATGTAGCGCCTGCTTTGCTCAGGTGCGAGAAAAATTGGAAACTAGATAACAGTTGCACTGCAGCCAAATAGGCAAACCATATTCACTAGCTCAGATATACACACAGTCCTATCACATATCCAAAAATACACACACACACACACACACACACACACAAACAGAGCTTGTCTGTGTGAAGATATAATAGGATGTTCTCTGTTCACGCTAGAGTGACATTTAAAGTGTCGCACACCATTTTAATTCAGTTTAATTCAGTTCAAAAACATGGAAAGCACGGCCAAAAGTGTTTAAAGGGGTCATATGGCGCAAAGATGTGTTTCTGTGTCTTTGGTGTGTTATAAGTTGCCCATGCTTGTATTAGACATGTAAAATTGCAAAAATGAAAGTGTCGGAACAAAGGATCTATTATATCTAAAAGCGAATGCTCACCCAGACCTGCCTGAAACGCCTTGTGTAACCACACCCCTGCAAATCTACGTCAGTTCGTTGTATGATTTGCCAAAGACCGCCCAAATGTATACGCAAGTAAGGTGGGCGTACCTGTCAGTACAATTGCTTTGGAACCTGATACCTAATATGGTAAGAGGCGTTACATTTTAGTCACACGCTTGCAGTAATCGACCAATCACTCCACACCGGTTAAGTGACCAATCATAGCACAGTGCGATGAGCTTTGTAAATAATCTGCAAAGAGGAGATACAAACATGCACGGTATGTGAAAAATACAGTGTTTTTAAACCTTAAATCGTGTAATCACATTGCATTACATCTACAACAAACGATAATATTCATTTTAGCCATGTCATATCACCCCTTTAACAGAATAAAAAAACGGAAGATTCAGCCAATTTAAACCAGTTGTGCTTTTTTAATGATACACGGGAGGTCACTATCCAAATGGATAATATAGCTAAATTTAGAAATAAAAGCATAATTTTAGGCGACAAATTTCCGGGTGAATCATGTGCGTAATAGCCGTGTGTTAAAGCCGCCTATCCACGTGATCGCATTTTTCAAACTTTAGTTAGTGTGTAATATTGTTATATAGCATAAATTATACCTGCAAAGGATAAAGCTCAAAGTTCAATGCCAAGTGAGAATTGTCTTTAAAGAGCACGTTCCCCGCGATCCAATTTTTCAACCTTAAGTTATTGTGTAAGTTGATGTTAAAGCATCAATAATACCTGCAAAATGATAAAGCTCAAAGTTCAGTGCCAAGCGAGATATTTTCTTTAACAGAAATCGCTTTTCAAGGGCCACAGAGAACGGCTGAAATTGACTAAAGCCCTCTACTTCCAGGGTTCATGATGTTACCATTCCGAGTGCTTTTAATAACCTCCGCCCAAAGGAACATGACTAAGAAGGGGTGAGGCGAAGAAAAAAACCCGCTGGAGTAGTTTTTGATTAATAGAAATTGTAAACATTTGACTAAGCTACGCGCTTCATACCTTTCACTTTCATCACATTCCTAGAGCTGGTAATAAGAATTCAGCTACACACATTCTAAGATAACCAATGGTCAAATAACTGCTTCCATGACTTTAACATCGGCTGTGAAAGCTGTTCTACGTAAAACACTGATATTGTGTGTGTGTGCGCAAACCTCTTAAACACTTATATGAAACGTCCTCTGAAGTCCTGCTTTCAAATGTCTCCTAGTCAATCTGCTTGTTTTATAACTCGGGTCCAATATAAAAAGGCAAAACTAACGCTTCTGTTATTAGTGAGAATATAACCGGTCTGACCCAACCGGTCTGGTGTCGTTTCCCTCGCCATAGTAGAAAAAAATTGCTATCTCTAACAAATATTGACGTTTACGTGCACTAGCAGACCTCCGTCTCACTTCGACCCGCATGTTTTTAACTGATGAAGTGAAGTTGAACCCATTGTTACTGTTTATTGCTAAAAGCTTAAGCTTATGAATGCACGTTTACAGAAAGGGGCCCCGACCAATTACATCAGCTTCAGGAGCGGAACTCGCTGATATGGTATGGGTGGGAAATCTTCAGACACACACTCTTAAGCGAGGAACCAATCACGACAGACCATTTCAGGTTTACCAATCAGAGTGTTTCGGATGGCGGGAGTTTAAATAAACTCCCTGGAAAGTTTGCTTTAGACTAACGTTTTTATTTATTTACTTTTGATTTGAAATATATATTACATATATTTCAGTGAACTACCCCTTTCATTATGTATGAGATCAAAGTCCTGCTTGAAGTCGTGCTATTAACATGCCCATGACGATTACAAGATTAGCAGTCCTTAATAGGAGGGTACAGAATGAGCACAGTCGAATTAGCTGGTGCCATGCTGCCTATTAAAGGTCTCTACAGACAGCAAAAGTTGATTTAGTGATCGCACAGCCATATGCACTTTTGTGTGATGCTTCATATTATTTGATCACAAAGTTGGTTGATGAAGGATGAGTTGAAGCATACGATGTTGATGTTAGTGTATTTAGCCATATTAACCTGTATGATTTTCTTTCTTCTGTGGAACACTTCAGGAGATTCTTTTTAAATGCCTGTCCATACAATAGAAGACAATGGGGTCAGTGTTGTTTGCTTACCAAAGTGCTTCAAAATATCTTCTTCTTCTCATACAGATTTGGATGCTTCTCATTTGAGCATGTGCCGTGGGCCCTCGCAGCCCAGGACATCACATGAGCGCAGGAAGCGGCCGCATTGATTTATGAGAAGCTGGCAAATGAAAGCGAACCTCAAGAGAGCACTGGGCTTTTTTCGGCAACTCCATTTGCCAGCGTGGGACATTAATGAATTGAGGGATGATAGTCACGGCCGCCGGTCTCACAGTGACGCCGAGAGTATCTGTGCTTTCAGAATTATTCGTTATTAGCCGGTGCTGTTGAGTTTAATGATAATATTTGTCATCTTCCTCCATAGGATACTTGAAATAGACCTTTTTAGCCATGATGCCGTTGTAGAATTTCTAGTGGCTATTTATTGCTTTGACAATCAAAAGGTATTTGATGACAATATCAGGAGGCTGTCATTACCAAAGATAGCCTTTAGCCAGTTTAAATGAGAAGCGTCTGTCCTGTACTGCATACAAATACTGTTGGTTTTAGAAAAAAATGCGAACTAGTATGCATCCCACACCATCCGGTCAGCTCGTGCCTTAAGAATTTTGTTCTATTGACCCACTTGAACTTCCCTAGAGGAAACTGAGTGTCCAAAGATAGAAAGAGGCGTTAACGTTAGTGGATGTTTGTTTATTCACTACCTTACGCAATTTTAATCGGGACGGAAATCTACTGTCTTACAGAAACGTTCTCGCTCTATCTAAAGATGAGCATAGAGATTAGTTGAAGCTGCGGCCGGATCAAGGGCTGTGTAATATTAAAAGGACGCTGGGAAAAGCCGTAAGTGGGCACAATGCACAGGCGCAGACCTCAAAAGACCTCACAATCCTTAGTGATGAAGTACCAAATTTCTTTGAAGGGCTGAACAACACAAAAAGTTCATACTGGTTTAATCATGAAGGATTAAAACAATTTATAAATGTGAATCCAAAAAGTGCTCATGGTGTATTTTATAAAGGGCACAGTCTTCTTTTATAGCCATTATTCTACTTAGACAGTGAAATAACCCCACAGAGTATCAGGTTGTTGAACACTAGCGGACAGATTTACTAATAGCTTTCGGCAGCGTAAGTAAAAAACTAAAGACACGGAGTGAAAATCAGCGCAGAGAAGGTGTGCGCACAGCTTTTTTTGCGACTGACCTTATTGCATATGCATTTGTAGGAATTTTCTCTTCAGACTCAAACTTTATGTCTTAAATTAACCACACAAAGCAATTTACTAAGGTTTGCGCTCGTCATTGCATTGGTGTTTGCGGCATTATTTAACGCCCAAAAGCATGTCTTAAACCCTGCACTAATTTGGGGTGCTCTTGAAAGATTGCAATTGTCATTATGGGAGTGAGATATTGCGCCTGTGTTTTTTAGTAAATCACCCGCCGAAATTTCCACTCCCATCTGCGCTCTTTTGAATTTTCAAGGCCATGACACCTTGAGTCCGAAATTTGCGCCTGACATTTCCACGTTACAAAAAAAAACCTCCTCATGTTGTTTCAATCATTTTTTCACGCCGCCTTCAATACATTCGTCTATCATAAAAATTATTTGGACTGGGATCGATTTTCTGCGCTATTCGCATCCGAGCACGCATTTTGAGAGGCGTTATGACAGTTAAAATGACACTGACTGTGCAGACTGTATGTGCAAAGACCTTTACACTATTTTGCCCTGTTTAGTAAATCTGGTCCTTCGGCAATTAAGTTGTTGAGCAAATAGCACCATTAGCAAAGATTTATAAATGCAGATTCATTTATAAATTACACTGAGCCAGTTCGTAACATAGGAATTTCCATGAGATCAGAGCGATGTAGGTTTTTGATTATTATTTTTTTGGCCCAAATTACTTAAGGCCTTATGGACATAACTTGAAGTACTATTTGAGAGCTTGATTATTTTGGAATGAAAGCTTAAAGCAACATCAGCAGGTCAACATTTTTGTGACTGTATAATACTGCAACGTACAGTTATTGTCCGCTGGTGTAGGCGCAAATATAGTTATAGCTTAAGTAATACTTTTCATCGTATATGAATGCCCTTTTATTTAGGATTTTGTACGTATAACCTTTCCCTTGCTGTGTTTATAAATTCACACTTTTTGGATTTTTTATCTATTTATTGTGGAGCTGTGACTTTTGGAATCGTATGGCTCGAGGGTGTTTAACTGATAACTGAAAGTCTTCAAGATCTGTATCTCTTTTGTTCTTTTTTCAGTCTTAAACTGAAGATCTCATGTTTTATTCATCATTCTGGTGCAGATGCATGGATGCGTACACTGTAAGTCACGTGTGTGTTATCTCAGCATATATGAAGGTTCTGCGGCAGTCCATGTTAACACTGCCGTACTCGAGGCTTTGCTCAATATCACTCGCAGGTGAACGGACCGAACAAATTATGCAGCACTCATTTTTGATGCAAAACAAGCTGAAGCTATATCACTGATTGAACGCGCGGGAATTAATGGAATGAGGGGATAGAAAATGCAGACTGAATTAAGTATAGAATATGAGTAATGAGCATGAATGAGTTGTACAAGAGTTGTACTGGATTCAACACCACTAGGAATGTGAAGGTGATACATTGTGCAAGCACTTGTAATGGAAGAGATCAAGCATAATTTATTTTTAAAGTGCACTTCATGTAAATAAACAGGAAGATAGGAAAAGAATAGACGTTATATGGACGTTAAATTCGTTTTTTTACTGTAAATATGTGTAATACAGTTACTGTTGAGTACCAAGACATATTTGCACATCACTTCAACATTTCTCAGTATGATTCAAAGCATTATTGTTTTAAATTGAGGTCCACCTTTGAAAAGGCATTACAGTAAAAAAAAGTTAGAGCAAAGTGTTTCGACACTATGTTGTCAAATGTATTTGTATTCTAATCGTGTAAAATATTTTTAGTAACACTCTGACTAATTGAGATTTTTTATGAGGTTAATCTGCAAATCCGGTTTCCTCTCTTGTTCTGTCTTGTTCGTCCTCTGGGTTCACAGTGGGGGCAAGAGTGAATTATTCTACTGCAGTGGGCTGTCAATTACAAACCTATGGCTCCATTTTTCAATTAGCAGGAAGGCAGGAACTCCGTCTGGCTGTGATGGGTGGAGCATTGACCCTTGTCTAGCTGCTGTGTAGCTCTTGAAACATTATCATCGATGTTCTCTGTTTCTGTAGTTACTGAGCATTTGTGCTTCGGCTTACAGAATTCTTATCACTTTTATCATTTCAGCGTGTTAGTGTGATTTTAAAACTGTGTGCTCTTAGGTCCCAGAAGTTAGAACCTGAATAAAAAATCTTTATTTGAGCGACCCCAAAAAAACTTCTTCAACCAATCACATAGCGATTTTGAAAGCTCAGCAGAGCTTGTATTACCAGAGATCAACCTATACAGTAAATGGCCTTTCTCTAGACTGCAGTTTAATAAATTACCTTACATTAAATTATAATAATATTAAAAGATAATCTAAAATATTTGAACATTTCAACAGCTAATTCCTTTTGTTTCATCATTGTGGTTCGTACTAGAAAAATAACTCCCAGCTGTTGCTTTCGAAGGGACAGTTTATCCAAAATAAAAACTAATTTGATTAATGATTAAATCTCATGTCATTACAAACCTGTATGACTTCCTTCCTTCTGCAGAACAGAAAGGAAACATATTTTGAAGAACATTGCTAAGCAAACAATACTGGCCCCCATTCACTTCCATTGTACTGTCTGAGACATTTCTCAAAATATATTTTTTGTTCCACATAATAAAGTCACAGACTGGTTTTGAACAACTTGAAGGTAACTCAATAATAACAGAATTTTTGACGTCATGGCTGTGTAGGTTGCCTACGTGTAAAACCTTAATTTCGCTGCGGAGAAGCTTAGCCGAGCTTCTGTATGTCTCATTTGGTGAATGGGTTAATTTAAGTGACCCGCTAAAAGGGAGCAAACATGTGTTTTGATGTGAGGTTAATGATGAAGTGCTTGCTGCAGGTTTGGACCACAGAGGGCTCGTGGCCATGCTGAAGGATGCATATACTACGGATCTTTTGTGTGTGTCGAATACATTAAATGTCTCCCAAACTGGACTTGGGGATTCATCCGTATCATTGCATTAAGTTCAGTACGGAAAATATGACCAATCCTGGATCAGCACTTTTAGTCTCATGCTTGTGAATGAGTTTTATTTAATCGTACCCAGGGATCTAATCTGGATATTTGAACGGACAACTCAGCGAAAACTAAAAACAGGTGGAAATGGGAAAATCTTTATTTTCATAAGAGGCAAAAAAATACATTTAACAGAAATTTGCTTTGTATTAAAGTGTCTGGCAAATGCTTAATGGAGCAGTTCAACCAAAATGATGTCTTCATTTATTCACCTTCAAGTTGTTCCAAATCTGTATACATTTCTTTGTTTTGATGAACAGAGGGAAAGATATTTGGAAGAGGTTAGTTCTTGGAAACCAAACAGTTCTTGGCCACCATTGACTTCCTCAGCAGGACACTTTTTCACTGTAAATTTCTTTGTTCTGTTTAAGACAAAAGATGATATTTTGAAGAAGGAAAGCAAACTGTTCTGGGACACCTTTGACGACCATTGTCTTTTTTCCTACTTCGGTAGTCCATGGTGGCGAAGAAGTGTTTAGTTTCAAGCATTCTTCCAAATATCTTTCTCTGAGTTCATCAGAAATGTATACAGATTTGGAACAACTCTTAGGAGAGTAAACGATGACAGAATGTTTTTATTTTGGGGTGAGCTGTCCCTTTAAGTGATCTCAATATACATTATAAGATACAATAATTTTAGAAACCACGTTCTCTGTATCGGGATTTACTCTGTCGACATCTTTAGTGCATTTAGTGTGTTTAAAAGCAAGCTTGTGTCTTACAGTAATGTAGCTTAAACAGACTCATAAATTAATATTGATTTTCTTTTCGTTTTGATCTGTGCCAGAAACGGTGACATTTATCAGTCTATTGATCCACCAACACACGTGATGAATGTGTTAGTGTGTGTTTAAGCTCCTCCACTCGTAGTCACATTTTCAAAACGTGATGGATTGCTGTCCGCGGGGCTCAGTTCTCGAGGCTTATCACATGCTAGCACAGATTAAATATTGTGTGGGGTCGAGAGAGAGACGGTTGGAGAGGTTAAGTGATTAGTCTCGTATCGTTCCAGCTTACATCTCTCTAGTATTTTAGATTTCAGGAGACTTGGACATCTGGAGCAAGCAGTTGGCCGTTTTTCAAACGTCTGTTTGTTGTGTACACAGATGGACAAATGGTCTCTGTGCATTCCCACGCTCGGCCACTGAAGGATTATGGATGGTGAATAGTACATGTCACCTGGATAGCCTTAAGGATGTGGTTCAGTACAATTATCTTGAGTGTGGTGTTTTAATGTATTTGTAAATGAAGCAAATAATAATAAAAATTACAGAAAAATAATAGACAATGTGTCTCACTGCTGGAAATCAATGGGGGGCATTTTTTTGTGCTTTTCATTTACAATGCCGCTAGATATGGTAACACAAAACGACGTATATACTCTTTACTAATAGATACTAACTCCAAGCACTTAAATATTTGATGTGCACATGTTGCGCTTTGAGATAGCGTTCCCCTCGGAGTGAGTGCTGGCATGTTAATGACATAGGGTTCCATTAAACACCGTCCTGATAAACCTTTGTAAAAGAGGGAGATGGTGACAATCATGGCTCGTAGCTTCCAAACCTTTCCGGTGCAGAAGCAGCTAACAGATGGAGAGCGTTCGAGAGCGAGCATAGCGTTTACCATGGATGCACCTTTTTAGCAACAGCATGAGTTAAATTAGCATGATCAACACAGATGGTCAGTTCTGTTCTCGGGTTGCCATGTGGAAATAATATATGTGTCTCATTTTTATTAACATCACTAAATTATATAAATAGCTCAATCATTAACAACCACTGAGAGACGTCTATTTGATGTCTGCATTTACATCTGCAAAACATTTTTTGTCTTGTTTGCTCATCCCAAATACATCTCAGATGTCTTAGAGAATTCTGAAAGATGTCTGTGAGGTGTTTATGATTTAGAATGTATGTAAACCTGCCCTTTTTAAGACGTTTATCAGACGTTTTTTAGATGTTTGTTTTCTAGATCTTAATCAGATGTTCCTGTGCATTCTGGGCCTGCAATGCGTCTTTGAGATGATTTTTGTCACAATTAGACATTTAGAATAATCTTTTAGAAGTTGATTATTTCCCTTTCAATTTTCATGGACTTTGATTGGCTGTAAACGTTTCATTGTTCAACAGCTGGAAAAAATGCTGGATGCTGCAAACACAAAATTTATTTAGAATTTTTTAGCTTCAACATTTTTTTACAGCCTCTAAGGTCTGAGAGAAGGTGGACTGTCGGATAAAGATTACGTCAGGGGTAAACAAGACAAATGTAACACATTTTTTTTATTGCTAACCTCTTTGGTTGTAAATCGCAGAAAGCTACTTTCTACAAAAAACGGAAAAACTATAAAACTTCTGTTAGCATTCTTTGCTAGCAATTTACAAGCGCCTTGGAGTTGTTTACCCCAGACTGTCTGCCTGTTTTTTGGCTAAGGCCGATTGTTTGGCCTGTTGACAACCCTATTAATCTCAGTCCTGTACGGGCCTGTCCGCTACGACCAACAAATTATATTTAAAATGCCTTTTGTGATGTAAAATGTTGTTAATTTTATAGACGAGCTGACTGGACAAGCATGATAGCTCCTATCGCCAGCTACTTTTGTGAACAATCTATGAATTATACACAAGTGTGTAAACAAGCGATAACAAAGCTACCGCTGAATCAATGGCCAGGATGTGTGTGGGTTGTGTTAGACGAGATAGATTTCAGTCATCCTCGCTTTGCTTATCGGTGGGTGAGATAAAACGCATGCAGGTCTGTTGGTTTGTGGCCTGAACAGAAGCTGACTCGAGAACAAACCTCCTCCCTGAATCCTTTAGCATCACCCAGGGCGCAACAATGTTAGTTTCTCACACATTGTTTTTCTTTCACACACGCGGAAGCAGGCAAACACTTTATTTCCGTTTCATTTTATTCACATGCTGAAATGCAGCGATGCAAAACGCTTACATTTTTTACCTCCAAATGAGCATTAGTCACGCATCTGCTTAATAGTAAAACAGTGCTGTGAGATACAATGAGTATGTAATAAATGCAGTTTTTGATTTTGATTTTTTGACTTATTTTAATATCTTAATTTAATATATTTTTATTTAATTGTACGTTTTTAAAAAGTATTTTTAGTAGGGACAAACAATATACTATCGACTATATCGGTATCGGCCGATAAATGGTCATTTCTACTGTTAACGGTAAAAGTCTGATTATAAAATCATGCCGATATATTAAAGCTGATAAATTATTTATTTTGGTTGAACCACTTGAGATGCATGCTGCTCACAGTTACAAAACAGAACAGTAC
Organism: Triplophysa tibetana; assembly: GCA_008369825.1. Lineage (NCBI taxonomy): Eukaryota > Metazoa > Chordata > Actinopteri > Cypriniformes > Nemacheilidae > Triplophysa > Triplophysa tibetana. The sequence continues at coordinate 7,317,840 of CM017896.1, read as the reverse complement.
TGTTTTTCTGTTACTATCATTCACTTACTGCCATTAGCAAAACTCTTTGGATGTAGAAAGTATGTGTATTTATGAACATTTAAGTTATAGGAACAAAAGCATACAGTTTGAATTAAATTGTAGTTTTCCACTTGGTTTAGACAAATTTTCATTAATATATTACTTAGATACTGTATTTCCGCCAGTTTGTTGGTTATGGACTTCAACGGTTATACTGTATAATCTTCAGTTATTGTTATCGCCCAAATTGTACTCGGTGCATGCTGATTTTTTTTATTACTATTTATAACATTCTTCCCTATGACTTGCCTAAATGTTTATTTTCGGGTGAACTATCCCTTTAAGATTTTTAACACACATCACGTACTTGCAACATCGGTAATGCCCCAGTGCCGGGTTCGATTCCCACGTTGCAAGTGAAGTGATAATATGCCCACCTCAGACACACTATAAATCTCTTCGGTTGTTTTCTCACTTGTGTTAACAGAAAAAAAATTAATATGATCAAAGGCAGACAGTTGTTAATGTGTCGATCAATTCAGAGATGTTTAAAATTACATAAAGGCGAAACCACATTCAGCGATCTAACTCTTTAGTACTTCTCAGCAGTGATTTAAATAAGGACTATGGTTTTGATTTGTGCTTCAATGCAGAGAGAATAAGCTTTTAGTCCCATCTAATGCTTGCCTCGCTGGTTTTAAATGGTATGGATTGTTTAAAACATCAGACAGATTATTAGCTGCATTGTTGTTTTTGCTGACTCGTTTTCTTCATAGGTTCCGTGTAAGTTCCGTAATGCATCGATTGTATATATATTGCTATATATTGAATTTGCTTGAAAGCGTCTAAGTAACATCCTTTAATGCACGTTATTCAAACATATGTAGACTAGACATCATTTTTTTCCCTCGATGCTTTAGACGTCGATAAAACACAGAAGGTGGATTTCGGTATAATAGAAAAGTTAGTTGAAATGTAATTTTAACAGATTTATAGGTTATTAGGTAACAGTGGCTTGTATATTAAAGAGATTTGTTCATACACACAGTATTATGTTGTTATTAAAAAATCTTGCACTCTGAACACCTGCTGTCTGATGTTACAGTCGTAAAGTATTCTTGCCGTAAAAACTAAAACGGGCAAAAACCGCTCGCTTGAAACTAACTGATAATGCTTTAACAGCTCAATCAGCTCACAGCTCAAAGCTTTTATTACATCGTTTACGATAGGATTATAAAAACGAATAATTTGAAGTATATTGTTATTATGAGGTCAAAAAAGAATACTGTTTTCATCAAATAGTTTGTATCTCTGGCTTGTAATATTGAGTTTATATAAATCTGTTGAGATCTGCATGATCGGCCAATAACAAAACCGATTTAGTGTTTGGAATAAACAGGGAATTTGCTGTCCAATGTTTATGGGCTTCAAATGTATCTGAACTCATAGATGAGGTCAAGGTTTGGTATGATGTGCTGTGGTAGATTAATGTCCTATAATGCAATTTTTTTTAAAAGCCTCATCGGTACACGACACAGAACAGATGCTTGATTGACAGCTCTCTTTGCTTATCTCTGTTTCTGCTTCACTTCCTCATATTTTTCACTTACACCCTCTTGAAGTTGTCGTTGGACAACTACTGTTGTTTCGATAAGTGGCTCACCTCTTAGCATAGGCATGCATTTTAAAGTTAATCCTTTAAAGATAGATGATTCACCAGCTGTCTGCTGCTCCTAAAACATCAACCCGAACCACCCGCTGTCATTAAAAATTCATTTGATAAAGAGATGGTACAGATGTTATGATCTATTTTCGTACTTAACTTATTTTGCGTGGACTTCGGTTAGGGGTGTCCCACGTTTTCTTTCAAGCCTGCTATCTTTGGCCCTTGAGCAAAAAATAAACAGGATCTGCAAGCGAACTGTGTTTTGGTTTGAAAGGTTATTTTTGTGAACGCTAATTCCCCTTTTGTAAGTACACAAATGCTACGCAAAGTTTCTTCTAAGTGTTTTGATGCTGCCTGAATAAAGACTGAATGAGACACAAATAAAAGACATATTGATTTCAGATTTACACAGCATTTAAAGGGACAGTTCACCCAAAAATAACAGTTTCTGCCATAATTTTTTACCCACGTGTCATTTTACACCTGTATGACTCTTTTCCCCCCCCCTGTGAAACACAAAATAGGATATTTGGAGAAATGTCCGTATAGTGGAAGTCAGTGGGGTCCAATGTTGTTTGGTTGCCAACATTCTTCAAAATATCTTTGTTGTTGTTCTGCAGAAAGAAAGTCATTTAGGTTTGAAATGACAAGAGGGTGAATAAATGGTGAAATAATTTTCATATTTGGCTGAAGTATCCCTTTAACGTCATATTTAAAAAGCAGTTTATATGCCCATAAGATGTCGATTGTTAGTGGACAGTTCTCTTGCAATATAAATTGCAATGTGGAGCACGGCTTGGCGAACTTTAAAAGTGTGCCTGTAGCAGTGTTTGTCGTTTCCGCAGAATGAAGGTTGAGATTTATATTTAAAAGGTATTGATTTCATATGTCAACAGAGTATTAAGGGTGTAATTATGTTCATTTAGCACTTAAACCTGTTTTCCTTCTCCTCGCCGGCCAGTTACAAGCATCAAAAGGTCTTTACACTGTTATTTTCCTGAAAGGGCATGTTTCCTCTGAGGAGCGGATATGTGTCATTGTGTGTATGTGTGTGTTTTTTTAGAGAAAGCTGCTGAGTGTGTGTATTTTGTGAATGGAAACGGCTACCAGGCACAATGTGTGTGTGGGTGTTTGGTTTCTGGCATTTGCTGAAGACAATAGGTTGCTCTTTGACTTCTAACAAAATGACCAACGAAGGAAAATTTAGGGGAGGAGAGAGATTAAAGTCCACCCACAGATGAATTAAAATGCAAAACAAATGTTTTCTCACTCCATCCTGAAGTTTGGCGATGTTTGTCGCTTAAAACTCTCAAGGCTCCAATTATCTCCTTAACATAGAAGACGGCCGCAAACACTTTTCTCCCGTTGGTAATCGTGCATTTTATTGTAAATGGATATTGTTTATTTTTCTGCCCAGGAGAGCCAGTCGCTTCTTGTCGTTCCTGCGTTCTCCTGTTTTTTTTTTGAGAGACGCTAAACAACAGGACAATTTTATGGTAAGACGACACCCATCCAAACAATAGCACAGTCAGAGATGCTTGGGCAGGAGGCCAGTGTTTACTGGTTTCACTAGTTACCCAGGTTATGTAAGGGTCAGGTAAATGCTGGTAATGAAAGAGATGGAGAAGAAGAGAAGGAAAATAAGGATAAAGAATGCACATGATCCAAAGCCGAGTGAAATAATCAAGAGACAGCTCCAGTTTTGCCTTTATTCGGTATTTCTGCATGTTGTGTCGCATTTCTATTAAAGTGTGTGTTGAATTTCAAAAGAAGCTCAAGCTTACCTCAGGATTGACATAAAGTCAACCAACAGGAATGTAAAAGACTGAGTAAATTCAAAGATTCTTGAGAGTTGTAAAAAATCAGGCTTATTACATCATATATTCATTTTAAAACTGAAACTAAAATACATGTGAATATTATTTAGGAGAAATGTTGTCACTAGTTTATATAATTAAAACAAAAAAGAAAATTTTCCCATACAGCACAGGTACGTCCGTAAGATGTCTGGCACAGATCTGCAGCTCTGGTAAACTTCCCAGCGTAAAAACATCTTAGAGAGGGTTTACATGCATTATAAATCGTAAACATCTTACAGACATCTTCTAGATCTACATCTGACAGCAGAAGTCTCAGAGATGTGTAGCTGATGAGCTAACAATAAAAAATATGTATTGCAGATGTAAGTGCAGACATCAAATAGACGATAAATTGAGTAATAATATTGATAAAATTGATACTGTACATTTAAATCAACAGTAACACATACCACACCACCATTCCTGATAGCACACATACATATCGGAGACGTCTATTCTATGTCTGCATTTACTTCTGCAAAATGTTTTTCTCAATACGTCTATGAGATGTTTAATGTCAGACGTCATTTTGACATTTAGAAAATGTTTCTAAGATAGTAATCAAATGTTTTTAGACGGCATATGTTTTCCAGATCTTAAGCAGACAAATTACATTCGAGATAAAAAGCATTAAACTTATGGTATGTCATAGTATTATTATTATTTCCCCCCCAGCACGCACACACTCACACACGGTCTTCTCTCAGGCGTGTGACCCAACTGACAGTCTTAACCGGGAGTCATTAAAGGATGACCTACATGTGAGCCAATGACAGCTTGAGTGATTACCATATTCACTATGCAATCTATTCTATTAGAAATGCTAAACCCATTCCCAGACACTTTTGACACTTCATATGTCTGTTCATAAGTGACCACCGTCACTGTTTTAATCTAAAATAAGTTTCCATTAGTTGTTTAATCATTTGTATCACGTTTCAAATACGACAATCTGTTAAGCATTGCCGCGTGAAGTTACAGGAATCATGAGGAGGTATTTTTAGCCCATGCCACATCAGTGATGACCTGAAGCGTTTAGCATATGTGTGTTGACATCAGTGAAATATGTGTGCGTGTTAAAAATAAAAGTTCACAGTAACACTTTACAATAAGGTTGTATTAGTTAACTTTAGCTAACATGAATAATACATGCTGAAAAACAATGTTGCTCATTGTTACTTTATGTTAGCTAACGCATTTTTTTACGTTAACAAATATATGCTGCGGCCCATTTCGCCTACTTATACTAGTATGAACTGTTTCTGTTATAAAAAAGTATATACATTTTAGTGTGTAACAAAAAATATGCACGCACTGGGACAAACAGTAAACGAAAATGGTCGTTGTTGCCTAGACACCGTCGTGGCCATTAACTGTCACGAACATCAAAAAACAGCTCTTCTTTCCATTTCAGTATTTATACATTCATCGTGTCATATGTTATGTTAACTATATAGTTATATTTATTAATTTAGTGATGCATTAGTTATTTAACTTTATTAATGAAGTGGAGCGTTACCAGACTCCACCTACTCGCGGTGAGTTGTGGGTAATATTAGCCGTTCTACAGGAAGTAGTTGACCATCCGAGAATCTTTGGAATACTCTTTTCAACATACTACGATTTAGGACATACATACTAATTATATTTTTGAATACTATTTAGGACGGATAGTATGCGAATTGGTACGCAGCAATAGTCTTATTGTACTACCTGGTTCACTCTGTCATGTTAGTAAGGGGATGACCAAAACAAACTATAACTGTGCCCAGGTTTAGATTCAAGAACAACTTTCTTTATAGGTTTTTTTCACAATTTCGTTTTTTAATACTGTGTACTGTTAACATTTAAATTCAGTAGTTTGGTGTATGTTTTATTTTGACTTCATGTTAAATATTTCTGTATTCATCAAGATTCAGTCACTCTGTGTCGACATTAGCTATTAAAAAACGTCAGTCCCAAATTGCTGAAAATTAAGCCTGATTTTATGATCGTAAAAGTGTATTCGATTTTTGGATGATTAAATACTATTTGTAGGACCACTTTTTTACTACAAATATCATTGTTTAACTAATGTTATTATAGTAAGACCATTTTAAATTTGTGGTTGCTATGGTTTTATTACAAACACCACTGTAGTAAAATCGTGGTCAATTCGGTTTAAAAGTTCAACATAAACCTGGGATTACAGTTTGATGTTGCTTGAGGTATTTAGACGTTCTACTAGTAAAGTTCTCGGCATGTGATGATGACACACTGCACCTGTCATTGCTGTCACACCTGGCATCAAATTACAACAATTGACATCAAGCTGAAATAGATCTCATACGTGATATATTTGCTATTAAAGCAACATTTTATACAACAAGTAACGTCTAGAAAATGTAATCATATGATGTCGAGCGAAATCTGTTAGCGCTAAAGTTAAAGTGATGATATACAGTATGATCAGTTATGTCTGTCTTGTTCTAAAGTTTGTGTTAATTTTAACAAATACAGCTGACACCGGATCAGCAGGATTCACTGGAGGGTAGAAGAATGTACGTTGTTTGCTCAGTCAGTCGACTGCAAACGGTTTATGTGTGTGCGGTTGGGTAACCTGAGTTTTGCCAGAGGAACCGAGGCACGAGACGGCTGTAATATAATCCATTCGACTCGAGACTAGACTGTCGCCGCCCCATTCCTGGGTGCAAATGAGAGTTTGCGTTTCCATGATTTGATGCAATTGGTATCGTTATTGCTTTATAAAGTGTTTGGGACAGATTTATGACTGAATCAGTACGTTACGCTACCGTCGGGTACAGGTTTATGTGGGTCACCGTGGACTCAGGTGATCAGAAGGACACTCATTCAGCCGTGTGGGATACGAGGGTTTGGTTTGTTGTTGAGTGTGATTTTAGGATGGATTAGGTGCGATTATGGTGGATCAGGGTTCATCGAACCACTCACCAGCTGCTTAGCGGCGTTTGCTTAACGACACCTCACAACACAAAAAAACACAAACAGAGAGAATCCAGAAGAGAGAATCTGAAGACATATGTAGTTTAAGTAAAAAGATTACGATCCGAAAGTGTGGTTTAGTAAAGCACCTACGTTGACATTATATTATTTCATTTTATTTTACACACATTACCCTTTTTTTTGCTATTTCTATTATGAACAAAGTGTAATGACTCCTCCTTTTTTTAATTACTTGACTTTATTGCTATAAATAGGCATTCAGTAAAGATTCTGCCCACAAGAATGTATCCTCTATTATTCAATAAATTAAAAAAGTATATTTTTTCGATAGTTATGAAATGTTACAGGACATTGAGAATTATTATATATTATCTCCTCCAAATTCCTTTACTTTCATATTCTTCCCTCAACAATGTCATTAACATGACACAATATGCTTTATTTTTTGCTGACCAAAGTATCATTTCTTGATTCTTTTGTTGTGCTTTGCAATGAGATTTGAGCTAAACGTGTTCCTGTCATGTTTAAGTGAGATTCGAACAAGGCTTTGTCTCTCATTCGACCGAGTTTTGTGTTTAATGGCATCTAAACTCATTCTATAAAGTCAGATTCCCCCCCCTTCCACACACACACACACACACACACAAAGCCAAACTTCAAACTCACTTCCTGCGAGTTTATAGGTTTTTCCAGGATAAACAAGGTGATTAAAATGCAACTTCTGCAATGCTACAAGACGTCACTCTGTGTGATTTAAGATGCTTTTCATGTGGCAACATTTTAACAAGCCCTTAGATTTGGACTTTAGATTTATACCCCAAATGTTGCTTCGGATGAAATGTACATGTGATAAAGCAAAAATGAAGATCTATATAAACCTCTTGAATGATATATGTAACAGATACATTTTTTCTAATGCATACTGTACATTACAGTAGATCTTCAAAGTGGCAATAGCTCACATTTCTCTCTTACGTAAGAGTTTAAGAAGCTCGACCAGATTTAATCCCACACTTATGAAAAGAAGAGGGTGGAGCCACGTGACGTCCAAAATCGTCAAGGTTTGTCAGGTTGCGCATACTGTTGGAATATAAAGACATAGCAGGTTACGTCGCTCCATTCATGCTGATCCAGGATCAGAGTTCTTTGCATAATCCTAAAGCATTGACTATTATAAACCCGGTGTGAAAGCTTTCCTGTAGCTCAGTGGTATGAGCATTGCTTTAACAATGCAAGGTTGTGGGTTCGAACCAAGGGGATTGCAAATACCTCTGCAAAATGTATAGGATAAAGCAATGTAAGTCGCTATGGATAAAAGCGTCTGCCAAATGCATTAATGTAAATGTTAATACCAGCGAAACGGAGAGCAAATGGTTCAGAATAAACTACGAACTGTTGAGCAAATGTGTATGACTATTCCTTCGCATTAATATTTCACATGATTGGGTTTATGGACACATCGTTTTGCTCTTTGCTTTTCATTAATGTAGTGAAAATAAAAACGGCAAAAAAATAAATAAAGGCTTTAGTGTAGACTCAGCGATGAGATTATTTTCTAAGCGAGCAGATTTTGGATTTAAGGGAACATTCAACGATGGAGACAGAGACTTGGATTCTGCTTTTTTGTTATAGATCAATAAGCAGGCACCTAGCAACCACCCCTAACACCCTAGCAACCACCAACATCACTAGAGCTGTCACAATTAATAAATAATCGTCTCGTCGCAATTATTTGACGTCATCGCAATTATTTCAATATTTTCCTTAGAAGAAAAGGGTAATCTGCAGGATCTGCTGCCTTTTACATCGACTGTCCTTGATCTGCACTCGCTGTTGCATTCAAAAAACATTTCTACATCATTTGAGTTGTTAGCTTTGTATTTTTTTTTTTTTATTTTTTTTCCGAGCTTGCTGCATCTACACATCTACATCTATTTTAGTGCTCACAACTCAAATCTTCTCCGTTAAGGTCACTCTGTAGTAAATAATATTCGTTATTTTCAAAGTTTTCACATTTCTAAAATATATATTTTCTTCATTGAATAAAGTGATAATCATTAATAGTTATATTTTAAAAGCCTTAAAAATGACAATTAATTGCCATAATTGTAATCATTTAATAGACAATTGATCGTCAGCTAAATCGAATAATAGTGACAGCACCAAACATCACCCAGCCTCGCGTTATGGCGAATTAATTTTTGCGCTGGCAAGCGCCATTTATTTTCCTCAGATAAAGTCCTCAGAAATCTAATATCAGATTATTAGTTTCTGTCTCTTTATTATCCTCTGCCTCGCTCTCTTTTCTCACAGTACACCCTCCCTCTCTCACTCGCTGTTACGAAACGATGTTCCCTCTGCCTTTGAGTGCCAAACCGAGCATGACAAGAACCATAAGTTATGTGTCTGTTCCCTTTTTTCTCTCTGTGACTGTATCAGCAGACCATACCTAATAGTTTAGCTCAAGCCCCTGTTTTCTCTTGCGTACCGAGATGACCTTTGAACTCAAGTCAGGCCGGCTGACCATATGAGTACAGAAAATAATAGTGCATGGACATTCATGAATAAATGACTAATCCACACTATCTGTCTCTGTGTTTCAGTGTACAGGAGAGGAGAACTGGGTGGACAGCAGGACGGTTTATATTGGTCATAAAGAACCTCCATCGGGAACCGAAGCGTACATTCCACAGAGATTTCCTGACAACAGAATCATCTCCTCAAAGGTCAGACGGAGTCCATGAGTAGCTGTCAGATGGTCCATATTGCAAAATGATGAATCAGGATAATTTGGTTGATTAAGTATCAAAGCTGAAAGATTGTTTATGTGACGCTATTAGGTCTGTTAGAGGTCATGTGACTCTAATGACTGTCAAACTTATTCTGCTTATTACAAAAATCTCGTTATAAAAACACACACATCTGGACATATTGAGTAAAAGATATATATACAGAATATATAGAAAAATACTTATGAGATACAAAAACTATAACTGAATATTGGATATTGATTAGCTGGGACAACAGTCAACTAGACTGCCTAAAATCACTTTTAACCAAACTGACTTTACTTTGTTTTATTTAATTTAACTGTTTCTTATTTTATTTCTTTACATTTTTGGATTATTTTATTTTACTTCATTTTTACAATATTTAATTTTTTTATGTTATCTTTTATTTTGATTACATTAATTTCATAGATTTTTTTTATTTTACTGTATTTTAATTTACTGTTCGTTATATTACTTTTTACCCTATTTAACATTATTTTACTTTATAAATTTTTTATGTTACTATTATTTCATTATTTTTTGTCGTATTTTATTTTACTGTATTTTAGTTTTTACCTAACTGTATTTAAGTTTTATCTTATTTTATATACTTTTATCTTACTAAATAAAATATCATAAAAAATGTAAATAAAGTATTTTTTATATTCAGTTTACATTTTTGTTTTTGTTTTTTTGCCTCATGTACACAAAGACCCCATTGACCGATCACAAATTCCAGATGAAAATCCAATATTCTTAACCGTATAAAGAAATCCACTTAATGTTATTTGCAAAACAGTCTAATCTGATCAGGCTCTTGTCACATGAATTTGTTTTTAACGTCCGTCTCTGTGTCGACAGTATACGTTTTGGAATTTCATACCGAAGAATCTGTTCGAGCAGTTCAGACGAATCGCCAATTTCTACTTCCTGATCATCTTTCTAGTGCAGGTACTTGATGTGGCTTATGTAACTTTTCTTACCGTGAGCTGACCTTTCAATGTCAACCTGATATGTGATCTTCCCCTCCATCTCTATGTAGCTGATCATCGACACGCCCACCAGTCCTATGACCAGCGGTCTTCCTCTTTTCTTTGTCATCACGGTCACAGCCATCAAACAGGTGCGAAAAGACCCGTTGTTCTTTAATGTCACTCTCACATTTTGCAGACGCTTTAAGTGCATTTAAGCTTCACATTTTGAGTGTTCCTTGGGAATCTTACCGGTGACCTTTGCGCTGCTAACGCAGTACTCTACCAATTGAGCTTCAGAAAGGTTTTATTCCGTTCTCCTTTCTTTATATCCACAGGGCTATGAGGACTGGATCAGGCACAAAGCGGACAACGCTATAAATCAATGTCCAGTCCACGCCATCCAGCACGGCAAAGTCATACGCAAACAGAGCCAAAAGCTACGGGTGCGCAACCAGCAAATCACACCTGTCCATACATTCCTGTTTGTAGTCTTTAAATGTCTAATTGAGGTTTATTTAAAAAAGATTTGAATCCAGAAACAAATTTTGACCCTTTCCCGGATGAATTATGACAACTTAAGTCAGGAAGTCTTTTTTTATATTAATCTTTTTTTACACATTTTTTTTATGTTTTTATTTATAGGATGATGCATAGGAAGATTTATTGTATTTCCATCGTGATTGATGTGCAACTATGCCATCAAAATCCATGCAAACAAAGGACATTTTAATAGCTGCAGCGCCCCCTTTTCATTAAAGGGTTAAAACGCATTTCAAAAGCATAAATGTATTTGGTTGATCTTCGATTTCATTATTAGTGTGATTTGATTCCAACGTTCTGATTCATTCTGCATGATGTCGTCTTGCACAAAAATCTGTTATTATTAAGTTAACGGAAGAGAAAGAGAGGGATTGATGCAACAGGATGATAGACAGACACTGGAGGGTAGAAAATGTGCCTGAACGCCTGACATTACAGCTTTCTCTGCTTATAAACCGTTCAGCATCTGTAATCCGTTACGCAAAAAACACTCACGGCCGGCAGATCAGGATTTATGTAGAATCATGACTGTGTTTGTTTTATTTTAGCTGTAAGACGCAACTCGTTATATATAGTTGATTTGATGTCTTAAGCATTACTGTACAGTACTATACATCTCCGATGGTATTTTCGATTACCGCCGGTCAGGAAATATGCTGAAATGAAGGTATGGAAGTGTGTTAAGATGGTTTAGTGTAAGATAAGATGAATATCTAAGCAAGGCGAGATAAAATACCAGGTGGGCTGTTTTGGTTGTAGCCAATGAAATTGCATCTGTTTCAACACCAGCTCAGCCAGTGGTGTGAGTATTCTATCTGGTGTGGGTAATGTGTAAAGAAACTTAAAATAAGTAAAATCTTATGTTATTTAAGAAACCAATTTTTGAGGTTGAGCTTTTTAGTGCTTTGACCTTTCAGGTGGGTGACATTGTCCAGGTGAAAGAGGACGAGACGTTTCCGTGTGACCTCATACTGCTGTCCTCCAGTAGAGAAGACGGTACATGTTTCGTCACGACAGCCAGCTTAGACGGAGAGTCCAGTCATAAGGTGATTACTCACTTTCTAGTGAAAGAAAATCTGAGCAGAAGTCTTGTAGTGTATTTTAGCCTTAACCCGTTTTGGGTCACCATTGACTCCCATAGTAGTCTTCTGTCCTTCTATGGGAGTCAATGGTGACCCAAAACAGCTTAGTTGCAAACTTTATTAAAATATCTTCTTTTGTGTTAAGCACAAGAAAGAAATGTGTACAGGTTTATAACAAACGGAGGATGAGCAAATTATGATGGTTCTTTCCTTCTTGGGATTCATTTAAGACACGTTTTTACCTTTTGCAGATTGAGTGCTTAGTATGTTTATTTTTCTATTATAATGAGGGATAAAGCTGATACAAAAAATGCATCATTCTTATGCATTGTGAAACAAAAGTTTGTGTTAGCGAGAGAGAGTTTCTGACCTTGGAATGCCCAATGCCTTTTCTCATCTCCTCCACACAAAGACCTATTATGCGGTTCAGGACACAAAGGCATTCACCACAGCAGAGGAGTTTGACACGCTGCACTCTACGATAGAATGTGAACAACCCCAGCCGGACCTGTACAAGTGAGTTAAACACAGTAAGCACACACACAAATGGGAGTTTTAAACCACCTTAAATCTGATCTAAATGGACTTCTTTCCATTGCCAAAGTCACCAAAACTGTACAAACTACTTGCATATTTAATGTGAGAAGCAGTGAGGCAATTTATGATTGGTTTTCTGTTGCTAAGCGACATACCATTACATCTTAACACCACATCATCATAGTGCTGCTAATCCTTTTCTGGGCACGACATCATGACCCAGGATTTAAAGCTGTTCGAACTCGTGGTTAAAAGAGGGTTTAAGCAGAACGTATCGCAGGGTAGAGTGCTGTTTAACAAGCCCAACAATGACACTGAGCCTGGGCAGGACATTAATTTCTGTCTTTTCTTCCTCCCCCGTTGTAGATATGTGGGACGCATCAATATTTATTTGGATCGAGATGAGCCCATCGCAAGGTAAATCTATACTCAGGAAATTGACTCTTAATCAAAGGAGCAGTGGGTGAAAGATTGAATTCAGGAGAGACGATTTATCACTTTCATAAAACACGTCTTTACCAGTCTCGACTCTGCCAAGAAACGGACTTGCTATGTAAAGAAAGAAGGATTTTCAAATGTATTTTATATTAATTATTATTTATATCATATGTAACATACACTGCTGTTCAAAGTTTAGGGTCAGTTGAGCTTCCAACATTTTTTGTTTTGAATGTGTATGTTTAAATGTCTGAGATTATTTGAAGACCAAAATATAAATGTGTGCACAAATTATTTACTTGAATTAAAATAAATTGGTTTTTGTAATGGATGACTTTGACTGAATATTGAAAAAAATATATATAATGGGAACTTCTTTAATATTTTTAAAGAAAGCACCCAGAGGTGAAGAGCTAAAATACATGAAATACATTTATACATGATTTTGATTTTGATTTATTTAGGTTTTTTGTTTCGAAACTCACATGGTTACATTTGTGTAAGTCCATTGTTTTGATGAGTCCACTATTATTCTAAAATGTTTAACATTTATGTTTCTAAAAAGAGGATGTCAAGTATATAAATATGGTATGCAGGAGAGTCTTAAAGTTTGAGACTGAAATCTGGAATTCTTAAGTACATTTTTAATAAAAAAAGAAAGTTTTAGGATTATTTAAACATTTATAAAACATTATGACTTAAAACCAATTGATTGCTTTCTAGATCAGTAATCGAATGCTGGGCAATTTGTGACATTTTCAATGTGAACGTTTTGTGATGTTAATTTGTACTTGATTGAAATTATGTATTGAATTTTTGTTTGTTTTAGACCTCTGGGTTCTGAGAACCTGCTGCTACGTGGGGCAACACTCAAAAACACTGAATTTATTTACGGTACAAATACATGTTTTTTATTCGCATCACATTCTTGAATTTGAAGTGACATGTGGGAATTTATTCATCATTGTGTTAATTTAACAGCGTTTGCTCTAATCCAAACTGTCTGCTTTTAATGATGAGAGACCAGATACAAACTTTCAAGAGAAAACTTTTTAGGGACAGAAGTCATTGAATAGTTGCTGAATGAGTATTACGGTCACACCGTATTGAAATGAGTCGCATAGAGTGGAGAGTTTTTTTATAAATGCCGGAGAGGCTTATGAGAGAGAGAGGACAATCGAGCGAAATGAATGTCACACTATACACGTGAGGATTCACAGTACAGGACGGACTCTAAAACTTACGTTTAACTTTGGTAACAATGGAATCATTACGGCATAATGGGTCCGTACTGCAGGACAAAAAAAGATGGGTTATGTAACGCTGGCTTTCACATTGTCATAACATCAAAAAGGCTTTACTGAGGGTTTTATAATCTCACAATGCTGTCTTTTGTTCTTTCATCCAGCTGTAGCCATCTATACGGGCATGGAAAGCAAGATGGCCCTCAACTACCAGTCCAAGTCTCAGAAACGCTCAGCTGTTGAAAAGTAAGACCCGCTGCTCCTGTCAGCATGTACAGTGTAATGTATATTTGTAAAGCAAATTGTTTACTCGCTGTGTTTCACGTCGCAGATCGTGTCAGATTACGCTGGCTGTGTCTGCACGGCAACTCTGTCAGACAGATAGATACGATAATTCAATACACACAGATTTGTTTGGTCTTTAATAAGACCAACTTCAGAGTTCTGCTCTTTCAGAGCGAACAATAATTGACTCGAATCAAATAAGCCTTGATTTTTTTGGACATTCATTTAATCTTGTAGTTTTTTTAAAACAGATTATAATCATTATTAAAGTCATCCTTAAGGCCAGTTACGGCCGTTGGATTTTGTCTGGTCTAGGATATGTGTCACTGCCCCAAGACTCACCCTCTTGTCAACCTGTATGACTTTCTTTTTTCCGCAGAACACAAAAGAAGATATTTTGAAGAATGATGTAAACTGCTCCTCATTCACTTGCATTAGTTTTGTGTCCTTACAATGGAAGTGAATGGGGCCAAGTGCTGTTCAGTTACCAACTTTCTTCAAAATATCTTCTTTCGTGTTCTGAGGAACAAAGAAAGTCTTAAAGGAATGAAATGAAAAAAGAGTGAGTAAAGGAAGGAGAATTTTTTTAAAGAACTATCAATTATATCACATATTATGTATAACCGGGTTTCTGATCCTCTTGTTTGTCCTGCAGGTCTATGAATGCCTACTTGATCGTGTACCTCTGCATTCTGATCAGTAAAGCACTGATCAATACTTTCCTGAAGTACGTTTGGCAGGCCGACCCGAACAGAGATGAGCCCTGGTACAACCAGAAGACTGAGAACGAGAGGCAACGACACGTGGTACATACAACATAAAACGATACTGCGATGACATATTTACAACACAATTTATTGCGTTTACGGTGTCAGACATGTACTGCTTGGTTAATAGTGTTATTGTATTAAACTCATATATTTTTTATTTTGTTAATGAATTTGAGGCATTCTTGGCACTAGGTTTGTTGCGCCTTTAAATAAAGATTCAGGGTTTATGAAATTAGTTTTCTTTGAATTATTCAGATGAACACCTGCATTTTTTTTTCTAGCCCATAAGGCCATGTTCACACTTGACTTCTTTTTTTAAGATGTTTGCGTCTTTTTTTAAAGTATGATTCTTTGGAATGAATCTTGTTTTCCAAAAAATCCTGAGCGCTTTTTCAAATGCAAGCACCTTTTCTGCAGCTAAGAGGGTCTTTTGAGGTTGAAAAAAGTTCAACGTTTCTGTAAAAGCGTCGTACGTCAATCACCATTTTCACAGCTGACCAATGACAGAGACTAGTCGTTTCTATAAAAACATGAAAGGAATGTGCTTGGACGAGAATGCTCAAGCTTGAAAATAAATTAAATGGCAGCCGAAACGCCCGTTGGAGCATAGTTTTGTATAAATGTTAGTTAAATATTCACTTTCTCTAACCTCTGATTGCATTTCTAGCGAGAAAGACGCTCTCTGTCTATAATTCAAATATAATTCTCTCACGCTGCCTATGAGCCTGTATGCCTTCGTGCACAAATGCTATTTTTAAACATTGCTGCTATTTGTAACCACAACGATGCAAGCTTCTTTTCTTTCTTTTTTTAAAGAAGTCAAATGTGAACACAGCCTAAGTCTGTTTTTATTTTCTATCGATGATTTTATTTATTAGTAGAATATTCGTGAACCAGACTATGAAAATGTTTTTCTCACAATGCAAATGTAAGTCATATTCTCATTTCCCTTCAGTTAATTCGGGCGTTCACAGATTTCCTGGCCTATATGGTTCTGTTCAACTACATCATTCCCGTGTCCATGTACGTGACCGTGGAGATGCAGAAGTTTCTAGGCTCTTATTTCATCCAGTGGGATGATGACATGTTTGATGAGGAGATCGGAGAGAGGCCGCTGGTCAATACATCAGATCTGAATGAAGAACTCGGACAGGTAGGAAACCTCTTCAGCCAAAAACTTTTGAGACGTGTCCATATGTGATAAGAGGTGAATTTATAACCTACTAAATTGGAGGTGATATTCACCAAATGTGATTAGATGCAATATTGTTATAAAACAATATGTTAACTTAAATCAAATCAAATATTAGCCTAAATTTTATTGGAAAAACTTTAATGGAAAAAAAGTGCTGCCTCAGACTGGAATAAGTTAAAATAAGGCACCAAAAACAATAAACAAAAACTGATACTGCAATAAAAAGAAGTTAAACGTATATACCGAAATAAAAAGACACCAAAATATGTAAACATGTGATTGAATGAAATGACTGTCAGTTTAATTGTAATATATGTCCATTAGTTTTGTGATATCAATATGTGATCAAATGTGATGTTTGTTAATATGTGTTCGAATGGGATGTGTGTCAATACGGGTTTATGATTAGATGTGATATGCGATTAATTCTCTTCATTGTCTGTTAAAGGTGGAATACGTCTTCACAGACAAAACTGGAACTTTGACTGAAAATAACATGGAGTTGAAGGAATGTTGTGTGGATGGACATGTTTACGTGCCCCATGCCATCTGTAATGGGCAGATCTTACCCGGGGCAGTGGGCATGGACATGGACATGATCGACTCCTCTCCAGGTGTAGATGGAAAGGTGAGCTACTAAAAGCTTTCCCCTACAATATTAGTTTTAGGGCTTCATAAATGGTTATATACTTATATGTATATGCATATTCCCAATTAGCAAATTAAATGAGAACGCCATTTATGCAATGAATTTAACTACATTTAACCAACTACTTAAACCGACCATAATAGACCGTTTCATCAGCTGCAGACCTGGACTGTACTTAACTTCCGGTCTGTGTTTGTTTATCTGTCTGGCTAGTGTCTAATAATATTTTTTTGATTATAATTTTGCTGTATGTTAATTTTATTAAAAAAACTATTTGTTTAATGCGTCCTATAGTTGTGTCGCATTTAAAGAAACCATATGGGACATCTAGCGGTTGAGCTTGGTATCGCAGTCTTAATTCAAAATATTGGACAGACAAGTTTAGCCAAGTAACCGTTATTTCAGTTTCTTTTGCTTAAAATCAGAAATAATCTACAGGCCCTCTATTATTTGTGAATTTGTACCGGAATTTAGGGCACGATTCACATTTCGCTTCATTTCCGTGAGCATATTCGTTTTTTTAAATGTAGATGAGGGGCAGGCGCGCAAATAGGGCGCAAATAATTCGCTCTCATTTTTCTAGGCGCGTCGGCGTTGCATCAATATGGAAATAGCTAAACTTTTCGGAGTGCCGTGCCACGGGGTTTAGAAGAGAGAAAGAGGCGCGGCTCGCGTGTTCCCCGAGGTTTTAGACACCAAATGTGAATCAGACCTAAGGGGAGTCTTGTTGCTTTGAAACCGGCTATAATTTCATACATGAAACGCAAAATGCTATGTTTGTAAAGTATGGTTTCCTTATCGTTCTTAAAACTTGTTTTGATATTTTTTTATAATGCAATAACCCGTAGACATTGTATGTAAGTGTCCGTGTACTTTTGGAAATGCAGTGCATGTTGACTCTACAACTGTGAGACAGCATTTTGCAGACAATGAGAGGATGAATGAGTTTCATTACACACATCCATCACATTAACATGCAGACAGTAGTATTTTAGCTTGGGATCGGTGAGGTGATGGATGGATTCTCACTTCATCTTTGAGCTCAGACTAACCTGACAAATGAATTCAATAGATTAGCTATAAAACTCCACAAAAGATTTTGTCAACTTGAATTGTACACGCTCAATTTTTAATATCTCCCGTGGCGTGCGTGTCCTCAGGAGCGCGAGGAGCTGTTCTTCCGGGCTCTATGTCTGTGTCACACAGTTCAGGTGAAAGAAGAGGAGACGGTGGACGGCATCAAAAGAGGGATCCATCAAGGCAAATCCACCTCCTCCTACATCTCTTCGTCTCCGGACGAGGTGGCGCTGGTGGAGGGCATGCAGAGGTGAGGCACTTGCATACACGCTCACGAACATCTACAAAAAACATATTTTCAGCTCAAAAATAACTAAAAGAGATCTCTCGCCTGCTTAGGTTGGGCTTCACTTATCTTCGACTGAAGGACAGTCACATGGAGATCCTTAACAGAGAGGATGAGATGGAAAGGTGAGCCATCTGGAAAACAGCGTGATGCCGATGACCAACAGGAAGCTGCTGGTGTTAGGAAGTCTCTTTTTTGTTGGCTGTTTGGTCAACCTGAGAAAAGATCTTTACCCACAATCCCACTTTCCTAAACTGATTACTGTTATATTACTGTGTGGTTGGATTTTTCTCGTTTCGCTATACGTTTTTGCAACATGTGGCGTGAAAAAGGGGAAGCTCAGCAGTGAAGCGGTTTATGCAGTATTTACTCAGCGGGTTATCAAAATAATAGTTAAGTTTAGACCCCCTGTTTGTCTTATGATCAGCTGATTTACGAAAGGACAGGTGTTTGTGTGTAGTGTAGAATAGAAAGAGCGTGTATGTGTATGTGTGTGCCCTCAGAGGACAAGGACTTTGCCATAATTAGTGCAGTTACACACTGTCCTACAAATGGGAACACAAGGTTCTGTCTGTAATAAAGAAATCCCAGAGGAACTCTTTTATATGTGTGAAATACAGCTTGTAGAACAATTAACCTTTTGATTTATTGTCGTTTTATTTACACAACTGTGTTTATGCGTTTAGATTCGAACTGCTGGAGGTGTTAAACTTTGATTCTGTGAGGAGGAGAATGAGCGTAATCGTGAGATCAAACACAGGTAAGATGAATAATCCCCTCGACCCAGTTCGTGTTAGCCTACAAACGCGATGCATTCATTTTGGAAATGAAAATAAACACATTAAGTTGACCTCAAGTAGCGAATCATCTTGGCCTTTGAGGAAGAAAAATTGAGATTTTGTCACATTTAGCTTCTGGGAATAGTTTGGACCCCAAAGTATTTTAAAAACGAGCACAGACACTGACTATTTCACATTCCAGTTGAATGTTTCAGAGTCACCGTGTGTTTCCGAATGGAGGGTCCGTTTAATGCAAGTGGGTCATTGTCTTACTAGCATACAAATGAGAGATTGATTTAGACATCTGTACGATTCTTGAACCAATTCGACTGAACGGATATTCATCTTTTCATTTGAAAACCTCATTTTCAAGCATAACTAATATGCTAATTTAAAGTCAATGCGAAGTGGCGTTCATGACCCGTTTTGACCCGAAAATGTGGTGTGGAACGTGATCTTATTTCCTGAGAACTGATTGGCTTGTGAAAAGTGGACGTTACATACCAGAAGGGCAAAGGGCCACCTCAGAGGAAGGAAGTTAAAATCACTTTTTTTTAAAAAGTCAAATTACTTGAAAACTAACTTGCACACTTATAATGTTAAACGCCAGCATTTTAGCTTCCAAGACTAAGCGTAACGTATGATAACGTTAAAATAACATTATAATAGTGTTACAATGTTTATTGTTACAGTTGTCTTCATAGTTATCGTTTCTAATCGTTATTATCATGAATAAATATCCAAATCTTATCAGTCTTATCATTTTAATTTGAATGTTTATAATCGTTTATAATTTTTTAATTGTCTGTTTTAGGAGAGTACTACATGTTCTGTAAAGGTGCAGATTCCTCTATTTTCCCACGAGTGGTTTCTGGGAAGGTGGAGCAGGTCAGAGCGCGGGTAGAGCACAACGCTGTGGTGAGCAGAAACAGGAAACATCTTCATCTTCTTTCCTATTTTAGCGGTGCTATTTATAGGCGACAAAAGCACCTTGGCGAAGAAAAAAGATCTTCTCGCATGCTTTTGTTTGAGCAACTTTCGTTCAGTTAATGAAGTTAGGTGTGAAGCTATTTCAAGATAGTACCTGAAGGTTGTTGAGAGAGCAAGGGAAAGAATGTGAAACAAAAGGACAATGTCTTTTTATTGATGTGTTTTTAAAGTGCGGCCCATCCATGATCTCATTAGCGTTGATTAGAGGAGCGATCGTTAAAAGCAAGCGTCATTAGTTTGGCTTCTACCAAAGACGGTCTCCTGTTTTTCTGTGTGTAATCGAATGAATATGACACAGGTCATATATCAGACAGTGTACTCTGGAAAATAATATAATGTGGGGCATGAGGAAGGAAGATCTGTTGTGGATCTGGGTCAGGGATGACATCACTTTGGAAAAGGAGCCTGGACCGACCATTCTCATATAGGAAGAATGAGTCAGAATAAGTCAGAATTTAAATCTAATGCTAGTGTTCGGATGAATAATGAATTCTGGTAATGGAAAGCATTGTTTTGTAAATGTATATACCTGGTAAACTTATAGCATTGTTACACCTATTTCTCCTATAGGAGGGATTGCGGACTCTCTGTGTGGCGTATAAGAAGTTGAGTCACGTGGAGTATGAAGACGTGTGCCGTCTACTCAACTGTGCTAAACTGGCTCTGCAGGATCGCGACAAGAAACTGGCTGAAGCTTATGATGTCATCGAGAAAGATTTCATCCTGCTGGGAGCCACAGCTGTTGAGGACAGGTGAATGATCATTTCTAGACAATCTGAAACATGTTTAATACACATTTAGTCGCTGACACACAGTCATGGCCAAAAGGCATGTCCAACTCTGGATATGTGCTTTTTTGCCATTTTATCATGAAACAAATACTTTGTATTCATGTCAACTTTAAGAGGAATATAAGGAGTCTACACAAAACTATAAAGTTACAAAGCAAAGGCTCATGCATACAAAATATATTAATAAACAAGTTGATCAACAAATATAAATAACAGATACAATTGTAATCAGTGTAGCGCTTTATTGACGGCATTTTTAGTATCTTTGAATCAAACCCATATTCCCTGAAATGCTCTAGTTTACCTTTTCAAAATAATTGTGTTTAAAAAAATACCTTAAAAGTTAAGTGTTTGCTCCTTTTTTATTCCATGCCCGGGTATAGTTAACTTTCCGCATCCGTCTCACGCACAAACTCGCACAGTTTCTTCTGCAAACTCAAGCGCGACTGGGCGAGTTCGACACATGCGCAGTACGTCATCTAGTGTAGTCGGCCAATTCAACATTTTCTTGCGTGTACTGTTGTCGGTTCCGTCGGTTCGCGGGTTCTCAATTATTAGGCTG
The DNA here is from genome assembly GCA_008369825.1 of Triplophysa tibetana. NCBI lineage: Eukaryota > Metazoa > Chordata > Actinopteri > Cypriniformes > Nemacheilidae > Triplophysa > Triplophysa tibetana. Next base: position 7,296,384 of record CM017896.1, on the reverse strand, counting down.
CATGCGGTTGGGGTGTGGGTACGACTGCTTACCCTCCTGATGACGAAAATGACATCATGCGGGCGGCGCGCGGATTATACTTTGCGTTTAATGGGGCATTAAAAGGAAATATTGAACAAATATGCCACCATGGACATGCCTCTACTGTGTCTGATTGATCACAAACATTCGTTTTCAATGTTCAGTTTTAAAGGACATTTTTGTTCGTTCTGTTTCTGCATCAGATCTTTAAAAACACTTTCATTCATATTTTTAAATGATCACCCAAACCTTAGCAAAGCTCAATGACCAGTATTTTATGAAGCAAAGAACTATGCATCCCATGAGGCTTTGTGAATTACGGTATTGAATTAAAAACGGCACAACAATGTAGAATGAAACGATTGTATGTTTGGTTGTGTGTACTGTACATTATCAGTTACTCTGTGGAGAAATGAATAGGATTTTTACTCTTCTAAGCAGAATGTACTGGCTAGAATCCAAAAGTGAAGTGAAGGTCACTGAGTTTCTGTACGGTTGCTTGCTAGTAGACTTTTCTTCTCGACTACAGTATCCAACTGTATAAGAGTTCTGTGTTCGACTCTGGTATCTCTAGTGTTGTTATAAATCCCCAGTTTTAATAGAAAATAAAATGAATTGTTCTTAGAGTTCTTGGAATCAGTAAAATCTGCAGTAGATGCAGATGACCTATCGACCAATGCCACAGATACAATGCATCCAGAGAGTGGTTGACAACAGCAGGTTACATCCCAATGACCATATTGAAGCGTTACGGGCCCGTTTTCTCACACAACTGCATTCTGGGTAATCGTTAATCGCACGACTAATCAATAGAGTCCATCCGTCAGGCATCGGTGTCGCCTGATAACAAGTAGCTAACGCAATTAGAGCCCTCTTGAATCAATCAATGGGCCGGCACACCGCGCTGATGAAGTACTGTTGTGCCTCGTGGACTTACGGACTTTACAAATAAACACATCAATCCGTGTCGGCCACTTTAATGAAAATGACGGGGTAAAGGAATTGAGATTACTGGAGGGGAAAGTATTTTGTCAGGCGTTGTTGATTTGTAATCAGTAGCCTGTATGAAGAAGCCTGTTGTTAAATTCGTAGGGTCACTCTGAATCACACGCTTTTATTAAATTGACTAAAAAGCTAATTTGATTAGAAGAATCATTGGCCGACTGAATAAATAAATAAGAAATAAATTAAACAGTATATTCATTTTGCAAAATGTAGGGCGGAGTTCAATTTTATTTATTGGAAACTGATTGGCTCGTGAAAATAATTAAATCATGAAACTGTCATTTTTATTATTATATTATTATGAAACAGGAATTGGTTGTGAGAAGTAGAATAAATAAAATAAATGAATAAAACAGTATATTCCTTTAGAACAAAATTTTAGGGTGGGGTTTCATTTTATTTGTTGGCAACTGATTTTGTAACAGGATGAGGACAAACTTGAGGGTATATAGAAGGTATCAGGCCATATAGGTATCAGGCCATATTTATTTGAGGCTAAAGATCAGGTTTAGCGCTAGCTTAAAACATTTCCACCTGTGCGACCCTAATGACATCACTCGAAAAGAGAAGTTGTTTTCAAAGATGAGAAAAATACATATCGAGACAAAATTATTAAGCGTTCTTTTTTATAATCCTGCTTATAAAGAAGAGAAATGTATGAACAAAATTATTTTTTATCTCTTTCTTCATCTGTTTGAAACACAACACATAGGTTACTTTACGTACTTTCTCTACGTGCGTTGAAGTTAAGACGTCAAATCGCCTGAAACATTTACCAGACAATTTAACTTTATGCTAATACTGTGTTCACACCAAACATGAATTGAACTATTTGCATGAATAAATTACATTAAAAGTCAATGCAGAGATGCAACACAAATGAGGCGCATTGGCTGTCAATTGAGTCTTCCGCGCAAGTCGAACAATTTCTACTTGAGCGAGAAATTGGCATGAAGAGCTCAGTGACACCTACTAATCCTGCATGCAATAACGAACGAGGAATGGTGTGAACAGCACAACAACTATTATTATAAGTTAAGCGTTGGAAATTGTTGTAAGGGAAGGAGTTTGGGATTTATTTTTCACCCAAAAAGTTACAGATTACAACTTGAAGAGAAGTTTATAATTGAACTCAAGTAAATTGTTTTAGGGTAAAATACACTTCATGTTACTAGAAGGATTAATAGGGAGTGTAATAGAGCATCTTGCCGCTTGTTCCCGGGAGTCTTTGTGAGAATGTATGAAGGCATTACAATGCCAAAAAGAAACGAGCGCACTGCTGATGCTGGCTGTGAGCGAGGTGCAGTGGGGGGTGGAGTCTTAATTATCTGGCAGCAGTATGGCACTGTGATTCCTGACCGCCAGGCTGCTTAATTACTGAGTGAAGTGGGCCGAGACATTACACTGCGGTATAAGACCTCTCCACCATCCAGCCGTGCAGAGCATCGGCCATTAACCTTCATTCCAGCACTGCGTAGCGAATAAAAGATAGCTTCTTCTTGTTCTGCGCTGAGCCCTTATAGTAGAGACCTGTTCACTTTGTACTTTCTTAAATTATCTTTCATAAGGCCCTGTCTACAAAAAAATGGTGTGGTACTTTTTAATATAATATTAATACACAGTCTGATGTGGCCTTAGTAACCGTGACATTAGACTTATAATAATTTAAAATTAGACTTGTAATATGGATTTTATACAGGAATACTGGGAGAATATGTACGAAAATAATAATTTTAACAAAAGTATAATAGTATGGCAAATGAAACCATTGTGTCTTAAATCACCTTTTAATATTCAACTACTACAACTACTACCATTTCTACTACTGCTGCTGCTACAAATAATAATATTAATGATTATAAAAGTTTAAATAAATAAATTAATAATAATTATTATTATTATTTATTTATTATTATTATTATTATTTACCTTGATTAATTTAACGTAAATTATTATTTAATTACAGGTGAATAATAAAGGTAAATCATTTTCTATTATTAATATTTATTATTCTACCTTTATTATTAAATTATAGGTAAATCAGTATCAAGCATTCCAACGAGCTGTGTAATAAAAAACATATATAATAGTTTGTTAACAGCGAGAATCGCCTCTAAACTGAAGAGTGACCAATAAATCATATGCATTTCATAGATTCAAATGTTCAATTCAGCCAAACAATTTTGATTCAAAGCCACAATTGCCACTGACTTCAAATACAGTATAATATTCTGGCCCACGAACATTGTCACATTTATATGCATTCAAACCGTAACCCTAGTTTTAACATTTTCTTGTGTCATTTTCTAAATAAGGCTGCAGGACAAAGCTGCCGACACAATCGAGTCCCTGCACAAGGCCGGTATGAAGGTATGGGTCCTCACAGGGGACAAAATGGAAACTGCAGCAGCAACATGCTACGCTAGCAAGCTATTCCACCGCAGTACACAGATCCTGGAACTGACAACCAAGAGGACAGAAGAGCAGAGCCTTCATGATGTTCTGTTCGACCTGAGCAGAACTGTCTTACGACAGCATGGCAGTATGACCAGAGACACGTTCTCAGGGTGCGTGTAGTGAAACGTAAATATTGGCACACAGTACACACACATCTTCATACATGTTTTTGTCCTCAGACTCTCGGGTGATTGCCAGGACTACGGTTTGATAATTGACGGGGCGACGCTGTCTGCTATCCTGAAGCCGAATCAGGAAGGTAACAGGAATGGAGGAAACTATAAGGAGATTTTCCTGGAAATCTGCAGGAACTGTAGCGCCGTACTGTGTTGCCGTATGGCACCCTTACAAAAAGCACAGGTAATACAGCACTTCAGCCCCAGGAATGTACTAAAGTGGTATTCTTTAGGCAGTTTATGAAACAAATTTCTCGCAGGTTTATTCAGTGAAGTGCTGATCTATTTCTCCTTTACAGCACACTAAAGCTGTCAATCACATTCTCAGGCTGCTGAGAAAACCAGAGACCATAAAGTCAAGGAGTGACAGAACTGATAGTGTTACAAGACAATTATTGAGCTCTGTAAATGTGCTACAAAGCCAAATATCATGAATGATGCGGGAAATCGGGCATAAATCAAACAAAAACTGTCACTGTTATGATCTGACCTGTGGTGATGAAACTGTCTTGTCAGATTGTGAAGATGATAAAAACATCAAAGGAACATCCCATCACGCTAGCCATCGGAGACGGAGCCAATGATGTCAGCATGATCCTGGAGGCCCACGTCGGCATAGGTGAACACACGCTCGCATTCAGAATCAAATTAACTTCACTCAATGTTTGTAAAGCTTGTCCAAACTGAATGTGTCAAATGAAACCATGTTTGCTTGTGTATTGACTGGTTTTCTGCCTCTAGGAATTATGGGTAAAGAGGGCCGTCAGGCAGCCCGTAACAGCGACTATGCAATTACCAAGTTCAAACATCTGAAGAAGATGCTGCTGGTTCACGGGCACTACTATTACATCAGAATCGCTGAGCTGGTCCAATACTTCTTCTATAAGGTAAAATATGTCATAGATTCTTAAAAAAAGGTTACAAAAAAAAGTTTATTTAAAGTGAAGATTACCTTCTCTGTTGCAGTTACAGTTGTTACAGTTTTCACGTTGTCATTTCGATGGATCAGATTTTCTGTCATTGTTTTATGACACAATAGTTTGCATAAAATGTATTTTCTTTGCTTTGAACGTTTTCACTGGTTTACACTAGGGGGCGCTTTAACTCATTTCTGAAAGAATTCAACAGCTACAGATCCAAAAACAATTACTAATACTGCACAAAAACAAATATTGTTTTGATAATTGTCCTTAATTTGACTTTGACTAGTCTTTGACTTAAACACAGTTTTCTCCTTTTGCTTTACAAGTTTTATTTTTGAAGAAACCTACTCACATTGAAGAGGGGAAAAAATAGATACCGTGCGTCCAAAATCGCCTACTTCCTTAATATATAGTAGGCGAAAATGAGTCATGACTAGTATGTCTGGAACCTCAGTATGCACTAAACAGTAGGCGAGAAATACCCGGATGGTCTACTGCATCCGCCGAGATTTGTGAGTGTGCATCAGATAGTTACTTCTCTATCCCTTGATGCAATGGGAGCTGATCAACAGTCAAATTTCAAAAGTGAATCAGATAAGAATAGCGGAAAACTGTGGGTGTCCGTTTTCTGTAGGTAAAGATTAATTGAATTCCTCATGAATAAATTATGTTTGTACTGACGCCTAGGTACAGGTGGTAAAAAGTCATACCGCAAAGAGCTTACGGGTCACATGACAATAAAAGTGGCTGATGCAGTACGTCTGAAATCTGCCCCCACAGATACTAAATAGACTGAACTGTATTAACTGTCAATAGGTAGGTACTTCCTTTAAAGCAGTACATACTGTCATAGTATTTTGTTTCTGACGCAGCGAAGGACTATTTTACTGAGGCTCCGTTCTTTACACAGAAGAATAAGGGGAGCCATCAAAGTTTTGTGAAAATGGTCAAAGATTCTGGAACTGGCTGGCAACTTTTTCAAATACGCTGACAGGAAAAGTAGCAGTTCCCCTAAAAATGATGTCTGAAAGCAAAAAGAGAAAGAAAGTTTGCGACTGACAGCCTTGGTCACCACTTACTTTCATTGAATAGGAAATTATCATATCAGCGTTCTTGAGAATATCTCCGAAGAAACACATAAAGAAAGTCCTAGGCGAAAGTCATACAGGCTCAGAACAACATGAATAAAAGAAAACTGAACCAAACCTTTAGGAAAACCTGGCAAAATAGCCTGTCACAAGCTTAATGGGCCGGCTCCAACACAAATCACATTTCCTGCGGCTGTGAACACAGAAAAACAGCCTCATTTGTATACATGTTATTGTTTCCCAGGAGTTGCAATCTTGTTGAAAATGCAACTCTGTGTTTATTTTTAGCTCCAAATACACACCCACACGTTTTCTGTATTGTTTAGATCATCAGATACTGAAGATTTGTTTGTTTCTTCTCCACAGAATGTGTGCTTTATTTTTCCTCAGTTTCTCTATCAGTTCTTCTGTGGCTTCTCTCAGCAGGTAACCGCACAGCGCATCCTCATCTCTATTACAGTACATTTGGTACATTCTGCTCGAGCGTTTTTGTTTATTTGTATAATTGGTTTTGTCCCTCCGCAGCCGCTCTACGACACTGCATATCTAACCCTGTACAACATCAGCTTTACGTCATTACCCATCCTCCTCTACAGCCTGATGGAGCAGCACATCAACATGGACATCCTCAAACGGGACCCGTCTCTGTACAGGTGAGTGTGGTTCAGGTGGCTGTAGGGAAACTGAATAGTTCAATAAATGATAATGATCCAAATATTTGTTGTTTGGAAAGACGGGGGAAATGATGCAAAATGTTGCTTTGGGGTGAACTACTGCTATAAGTAGGAGTTTAGAATAGGGTTAGAGTTTGTTATTTAGGGATTGTGAATGACTTGCGTTGCGCTCCGTCTCATGTTCGAGGGAAGTATTTCTGGAAGGCACGTTCACAATCTTCTATTTTCGGGTTCCTCACTTAGACAGTTGACAATTTCCTTTCCACACGCTGGCTATTTATACCGACCTCGTCCTGGTTTTCATATGAAGTGTGTCTCGCTCTGACACACAAAACGTTTAATGTTTGATGTCCTGAGATTTAATGTCAAAATTGATTTCACAAGTCACTTTACTTGTGTAGTTTGCTGTAAAGTTGGTTTCTTTCGGACAAAAGTCTAATGTCGCGTCTCTCTCTCTTGCTCGCTCCCTCGCCCCCTCTCTATCTCGCTCTCTCTCTTGCTCGCCCCCTCTCTCTCTCTCTCTCTCTCTCTCTTTGTATTTGCTGCTTTAATCATTTTTTTGTGACACCAAGCCTCCAGGTTGTCTAACTTCATCACAAACACGCTCCCAAATACAACTCAGCAATAATTGGTTGGTTTCACTAACCTTTGGAAAACATATTCACATGGACCCACTTACACAAACCTCAATTTTCACCCACGGAAGTAGTGCGACAACGGCTTCATATTTTCTCAGAAAATGGCTCGACGCAGCATTTTTTCCTCCTGTTCCTCCGTATTGCCTCTTTAATACAAATACAAAATCTCTGACACCGAACACTTGTTGCCTTGCGTCCATTTGCAGTGGATAAGAGCTGATGTAGGGTTTCTTTGTGTATCTTTCTTCATTTTTTGTTGTAAGACAGACTTTTAATTGAATTCCTTCATTCATTTGAGTTTTTTTGTTTTTTTATCTTCTAGAGATATTGCGAAGAACTCTCTACTGAGGTGGCCCACCTTCATCTACTGGACATTTCTGGGACTCTTTGACGCCACGGTCTTCTTCTTCGGTGCTTTCTTCTTATTTGACAACGCAACCTTCACCAGCAATGGACAGGTCGGACCACTTTACCCATAGTTTTTCTGTGTGTGTTTTTTGAGCGACTTAACACCAGCTGTGCTTTTTTTTGCCTGTAGTTCTTTTTTTCTCAGTGACACGAAGCAAATTGAATTGAATTTGTGGCTAACTGAGGTTGAGCTTTTGTTTGAAGTCATTACAGGTGCCTCTCCCTCCATTTATGCGACACAAAGCATGCTGGGTAATCAGTCAGACCAGACATCTTTCTCTGTGCCATTAAGTTAAATCATAGTAACCTTTTGGGATTGCTTTTTTGCCTGTTTGATTTACTTTTTTAAGTTATAACATCCTAATTTTTTCTTTACTTTCTTACTCCTTTCCCCCTCCCTACCTCTCCTTGTTTATCTTTGCTTTTCTCTCTCTATCTCAATCGGTCTCTTTCTATATCTCTTTCTCCTCCGCCTCCACTTTTCTTACCTTGCCCTTTGGCTTTTCTATTTTTCTGCTTCTCTTCCTTTCCTCAGCTAATGGCCACCAACACACAGATGGTAAGCCTGCCCCTATCTGTTTCATCCTGTTTTTTGTTTAAGTTTCACTGTTGCCCTCCTCAGCCCCTCGCCCTAAACCCCGCCCCACTCACATAGTATCTTCTAACCGTTCAATCGCCATCCTAGTTTTCAAACAGAGCCGACGCCTAGCGTGGCATGGGCCGGCCGGTGTAGGTATAGAGTAGCGACCCCTGTTCATCGTTCTCTGTCTATCATCTTGTGTTCGATTAGGAGTTTGTTTGTGTACGTCTCGTGTGTCACGTAGCAGAGAGATGTTGTCATGTCCATCTCCATCGGCCTGTAGGATCCACATCCATCATCATGTGACTCAATGCAAGGGCCAATGAACGAACAAGCACCATTTCACTTCCTGCAGCTGTGATAAGGAAGTTCCTAAGACTCCTAGGAATAACTGTTTAAAGGGACAGTTACCCTAAAGTAGAGTTTGCTTGTAAAACAAAAATGCTGTTATCATTCACCCGCCCTCAGGGTAATCCAAGATGGTATCGTTGTCTTTTTCTGTGGAAGAAAATGGGATGTTTAAGTGAATTTTGACGGTGTAATATCAATACAATGAAAGTGAAAGGAGACTAGGGGCTGTCAGATGTGAATTTAGTCTAAACAGCAGAAAACAAGTCCATAACACTCCTAGTCCATACTCACAAGTATTTTAAACACCATATGACAGTTAGTGAAGTTGTTGATATTTTTTTGTGAAGGTGGTGTTCAACCTATCAATGACGTCATAGACGTTCGCGGAGCCTGGTGTCAATAACAGTTTTAATTTCAGTAACAAGGGCATTTTCAGTTCTGACACTTACAGGATGTTCGCTTGAATACGATTCCCTCTTATATAAAAAAAGCTTGTGTTAAAATTGAGATCTTAATTCATCGCCCCTTTAAAGACCAAATTACCATTTATTAAGGGATGGATGGAAATTTAAAGCATGCATTTAATAAATTAAGAAGATGTTTAGCAAAATAGTGCTACTTTTTTTATTTTGTCTATACAATGAAAGTGAATAGAGAATGTCAAAACAGAATAAAAGTAGTCCATTATACTACCTTGTATTTTAGGCATCATATGACAGCTTTTGTTTGGGGGATTTCTCGGACAGAAATTTAAGCCATTCATTCAATAGATTGGGGATCTTTACCAGAATGGTGATAGACTGTTTTTGTCTGTACAATGAAAGTGACTGGAGACTAGAAGCTGTCAAACTTCAAATTTGTCAGACAACCTAAAACTAGTCCATACTTCTCCCAAGTATTTTGAAGACGATATGACATGTGAAGGGAATTTGTGGAAATTTAAGTCATTAAAAATAGAAATTTCCATATATTCAATCTTATACCCGACTATTGTTTGTTAAGTAACTTGTCCAATTCCTCATTCCAACATTATGACTTAATCAGAGGAAGAAAATATTTTTTAGCATAGTGTGCAAGTTGTATGATGTACAGTAGGATTTATATTTTGTTATTGAGCATTAGTGTTTTCACTCATCTGAAACAGCACGAGGGTGAGTAAATGATAACAGAAGAAGCATTTTTTCCTGAACTGTCCCTTTAAGAATGACAAGACTGACCATAAAACAGTGCACTTTTCCTCTTTGTTTTAAACCCAAATAGTAAATCCTGTTCATTATTGAAACATTAAGCAAAATCCTTCAAAGTCATTTGCCCTTGACACGGTTACAAACACTAAACTTCATTCCGTTGGCTCACCAAGGTAAGTAAACATCTGTTGTGTGTCCCTGTACTTGTTTTGCTTTTGAAACTGGCAATTCATCAACATATCGTTGACCAAAACCATTCAGTATCATACGGTCCTACTTGTGCTTTGCTGTGGCACTTTCATTTTGATTCATGCTTTACAGATTCGGGCACAGATTCATTGATTTATAAAATGCTCCTAGTGTCCCCGCAGACAGAAGAAGAGATATCCATTGTGTCTAAATCCAGTCGCTTGCCAGCATTGTAAACAATGAGGGAACAAATCTCTTAAAAGAGACACATAGAGGCTTACCGCACCCAAACAGAGCTTTATTGGGCCCGTACGGCAATGCAGAAGCCATTATAGCGTTTTAAAAGTCTATCTCGCCTCACTATTTATTTATGAGTCTTTTATGGGCTTAGTATAAAACGGACTTGACATCGCCCAGTCTTCCAGACCTCGTTCCTAATCTCGCTAAAACAAGATGCAGAAGAGCTTCTTTTACAGCACCGATAAAATATTGATAAATGCTACGGTTCAAGCATTTTCTGCAGAATCTTTAACAGTAAAGAAACATTTAAAGATTTCCTTAGGCATACAATATATTACACAAGGCTTATATTACACAACAATAGGGCTTAGGTTGACAACAATTTATAGCAGTCTGAGAGGTTAATTTGTGAGCACTTTTATACTTTTAATGCATTTATATGCAAAACTCGGGAACATGAGAGATGTCTGTTTGTGCATCTGTGTCAATCTCTTTCTGCCTTTTCAATATTTCTCTGTTCCAGATGTTTGGAAACTGGACATTCGGAACGCTCGTGTTCACGGTCCTCGTGTTCACGGTTACGTTAAAGGTACGTTCACTGTTACAAAGACCATCGTACAGAAGTGTTTTGGTTTTGGAGAGTGATGTTGATTTCATCTCTAACTTTGTGCTGTAGCTCGCCTTGGACACACATTACTGGACGTGGATCAACCATTTTGTCATATGGGGCTCACTGCTTTTCTATGTCATCTTCTCACTCCTGTGGGGAGGCATCATTTGGTACGGTCCACACCACTGTGCACTTTGTATAAACAGACTTGTTTATTTTGTGTATACATTGCCCAACAGTGATGTCTATGTATGCATTGCAGAAAGATTCTGAAAGACCATAAACCTTGACATATTTTGAGACAAATGTTATATTTTGTTTAGTTTTATTTTGTTTTGTAACATTCATAAATGAGTGTTATGGCAATGACATTTCAAGCATTTTTAGAACAACACTAACACAGAAACAATAAAAAGGAAAATAATTAAAAGTCTGGGTGTCAAAATAGAAGTCTTTGTGAAACCTGAAATTAAAACATGACAGTATCCTAAATGCACAGAAATAAAGGTCAACTTCACAGTTTTTACTTAGTTTGGCAATATGACTTTTTTACAAAGATGTTTTTGTGCCCATTTTTATCGTCTGTATGCAGACTAAGTTTTATTCATTTTTTATTCATATTCATTCAATATTTTACAATTTTAAGTCAGAGTCTGGCATTTAAATGCAGCAATAATAAATGATTAAAGCGTGACAAGAAATAAGAGTTAAAATAAAGATTTTTTGTGACCTACTGTATAACAAAAGCAAAGTAAGCTTTACACAAAAGGTACACATAGTTCATACCCATAATGTATCCGTCTCCTGTTCATTCTCTAGGCCTTTCCTAAACTATCAGAGAATGTACTACGTGTTCATGCAGATGTTATCGAGCGGTCCGGCGTGGCTCAGTATAATTCTGCTGATCATAGTCAGTCTGTTGCCAGATGTGCTGAAGAAAGTGTTTTGCAGAGCCATGTGGCCCACCACCACAGAGAAAATACAGGTACAATCTCTACATGCACAAATGCATTTAGATATCACAACATGTTAAACTTATATGAACGTGTTACATTTCAATTCAGTCATAGAGAAATGTTATATGCAATGAACCTTGGGGTAGACACCAAAGTAATTTGACGATAATTGAACCGATAGACAATCCAAAGCACTGACCAATTGGAGTCTATCTTCATCATGATGTGTTACTTCTCGAAAAGTTTTTAAAAAACTTGTCTGAATCAGGTCGAAAGTTGTTAATATTTGAAATAACAATACTAACTGCTCTTTAGATTTACACTTGCGTCGGACTGGTTCCCAGTGTGTTTGATGTAAGTGTATTCTGATTCATGGGTCACTTCATCTGTAGATTCTTCTCTACATTGGATGACTCAGAGTTTGAGGCATTCAATTGTCAACTCTGTGATACAATGCATACTTTGTGTACTTTACTGTTATCATACATGGTATGTCAACATACTATGTTAGGAAAAGTTTGTGCCAGTGTGCGATGAACTGCTATACCACCGACCTTACCTGTGTGACCTTTTCCCTTACCTGTTTTCCTTGATGTGGAAACAATGTTTCAGGGCTGTAATGTTAACATAAAAGAAACATTCATAACCCATTTCCATACGTAACGTGAAGTATTTTAAAGTCAAAAAGGATATTTATCAAAGAAGAATGTAGGGAGTGGCTTAATGTTTCCTCAGGAAGGGGATGGATTGTGAAAAGTGGGCGTTGCAGACAAGAACGTTAAAAAATAAAAGTGTTGGTGTTGCCTTCTAAAGAGTAAAGTACAGCAGAAAGAAATGTTTAGATTTCAAGGTACACATTCCACTGCTGTGTCGTAGGAGTTTAACGATAATAATTATATAAGTTGAGCTGGAAGCACACTTTCAATAATTTGCCTATGACATGTGACTGTGTTTTAATGTTTAGTTTACTGTTTGAAAAAGTTTCTTAGAGTTTAGTTTTCCCTTTGTACTTAATTTAAATTAATGTTAACATCGGTTTGAATTTGTTTTATTTCTAATAATTTATCTTTTGTTTTATTGGTTTATTTTTTAAGTGAAAGACCTATGAATTTTTATTTATTTATTTACATACAGAAGGTTCAGTAAAATATTGAATGTTGTCAATTAGAAAAGAAGTTACGATATATGTAAAAAAAAAATTGTTAACCTACGTCCAAGCTCCTATAGTGGAAACAATATTGTTTATTTTTTTCGAATCGTAAGTTAAAATACAACCCAACTTCATTTTTCAAAGCAAGACCAAAAATGCGTAATAATTCTGTAAAGGAGCCAATTTTGCTTTCTTATTAACGTTAAGCTCTAACTGTATACTTTTAATATACAATACTGTAAAAAAACACTTAGGAACTTTTTAACACTTAAAATTCCAGAGAAAGCATCTTACAGCTACATTAACTTCCGAGCTGTTCCTCTTTTCTGTTTCTCCCTCCACCTCTCTGTTTCTCTCCTCTGATGCTTGGCCTTGACCCTTGACCTTTCCTCTCCCGTACGTGTTTAACCCGTGACCCGTGCTAACAGCAGACAAAGCGTCGGTGTCTCACTGCTGAGCAGTCCACCATCTTTATGCTGTCTCAGACCTCCAGCAGTGTCAGTTTCTGAACTGAGCCGGAGGTGAAAGTCTCTCTCTCTTTCTCTCTCTGTGCATGTGTGTGTGAGTATCAGACACAGCAGGGTAATCACTGTATATTTACGTGTGAGTTGAATAATCGGCAAAGCATTAATCGGAGTCAAACGCTTACCCTGTGGTGTCTCGGTTTATGTTTTATACGCCTTGTTGATTTCCATGTTTGCATGCATGAAATGTGCATGTTTGTCTGTTTATGCATTTTATGTTGCAGGTATTGAAAATGCATATTTTTTTATTTTCAATGTTCATTATGAGAGGTCTTAAGAAATGCACACGGGTCTATTGCTCCATGTTTCAGTCGGTATGTGTATGTGTGTTTATGTGTGTGTGTGTACACATGTGATGTTTCACAGAGAATGAGGGCTGACAGGATCTTTGACAGGGTTGAAGCGCACAGTCATGACTCGCTGCTTGATGGGGTTCAGAACTCAACCGAGGCCTAGCGGCTCGATGGTAAAGAGAAAGAATAAAAGCTGCGAAAAATTAATCCAATCTCAAGTTAACTGGAGCTCTGGAGTTCTCAGATCAACGTGCCGTTTTGGATTAAGATGATCTGAGAAATCCAGAATCCTGTTTATAATCTGGATGGGCTCCTTCCAGTCGAAACCCGCTGGATTAAACATCTTCGTGCACTTGTGTGGGTCTGTTGTTTGCCGTGACTTGCACTGTGTTTCAGGTTGCGTTTGGGTTGTGGTTTGGGGTGTGCAGCTATCAGGACACGGAGACACATACAAACAATTTTGCATCTAACGCTCATGCATGAGTTTCAGATTGTGTTCAGAGAAGTGACAATTATGTAATATTTCCGTATATGTCTGTAAAGTATGTCCTAGAAGATGCTTTTGACCCCTATTTACGTGGTTTTGGGTGAATCTCATGAAAGCCATCCAGCAACAAATGCAGGTTATATTTTGCCCCAAAATCCAAACAAAGAAATGATCAATTAAATGCAAAATCGTAAAGGTCCTAAAGTATAATTTCTCTGTTTTTTGATAGATATTATTTCTTGTCTTTCATTTTAAAACGTGATTTTGTAATTGCAACTTGACCTGGGTTATGACCTGGACATGTTTGCATGAGATTTACCTGATTCAACATTCAGCAATTTCTTTAAGACAAAGCTTCCCGGACTTTAGGGGGTTACGACTCTCCAAAACATACGAAAACCTTCAAGACATCCATATTATTTTTTATTGACAGTAAAAATATAAACAATCCCTTTAAATACCAGTTTTTCCATACGAAAAAACACTGAAGTGTACTATTATATTAACTATAGCAAACTTACTTTTTATTTATCTATCTAAATCACTAGATACTACAGTGTTTTCGAGCATTACTATAGTAAACATAAGAATTTACAGTTTATCCATTTATTACATATTTTTTCCATTTATTGTAGTTAATACTACACAATACTATAGTATACTACAGTATGTTTCATGTGGGCTACCACAAAATGTTGAATCATTCTGGTGAATTGAGAGAGTAATAAATAAATCGTACTTGTAATCCATGACAATGCAACCAATTTACAAATGACATGTGTAAGTGAAGCTACATAATCAGTTTTTTTTTGTATTATTATTATTATTATTTTATTTAGTTACTTATAGATTTACTGTATAATATTTTATTTACTTATTAATTATTTATTAATTAACTAGTCTTGGACTCTTGCAATACCACTACAGCACACTGGGGGGCGACATCTCACAGTTTGGGAAGCACTTCTCAGAGAAGTTAATTCTTGTAGTTTTTGCTCACTAAAAGCTTGAGTTCTGTTCAAGGTGTCAAATCTCTCTTCTAGGATGTTTTTCTTGATTTCAGGCTTTTGATACATTCTTTTGCAAAGCATGTGATGATCGTGTGATTGATGTCATTGTGCATTGTTACGTTTTGATTGCGCTGCTTCTTGCTGGGGCTTTCCGAAGCATGTTGTCTCGGCTGCATCTTTATCACCTGTAGTGTATGACCAAATAATTCATCTCTTTAACATTTTATTTTCTCCAGAACGCTGACAAGCTGTACAAGGGCCACCTGTCGGAGTTCACCCCCCTCTCCTCCCTCCACGCCCCACCTGCGCGGAAACACAACAGGCGTGGCGAAGAGAGCCAGAACCCCGCCCACCGCAGGTCTGACTCATCCCGTCCCAAAAAAATGATGTACGCCTACTGGGGGGGCAGACGCGACTACCGCACCTTCAGCTCTTTCCTGCGAATAGGAGAAAACCCGAGATTTTCCGGGGCAGCTTACGCCTACACTGCACCAGGGCCTGAGACCTCCGTGTGACTCCAAAAACAAAAAAGAGTTGGTATAGTCTAGAAATATAACACAACTATTTACATGATTTGCAAGCCATGTAGACTATTTTTAAAACAATCTCGACCTGTTACCAATGCTTTGTCTAAAGCATCAAACACACGCTTGAGAGCTAGCGATGCCGCGTGTTAATTTATGTACTTGAGGAAGGCCAACCAGAAGCGTGTGGCGTACTGTGCTAAGCAGCCTCGGGACCTCTTTACCTTTTTTTCCTGATGTGTGTTGAGTGTGTACCCTTTGCACTTGTGTGTCTTTGCCCGTCCCACTTCTTAATCCTTAATGTGAGATATTACACTACGGGGCCCAATAGCATAACGCTTCCCCTCTCCAACACTCCCATCATAAAATATAAATGTGTGGATGACAGTTAAATTGGCCTTGGATGCTCTCAAAACTGACTGTCCTGTTTGTTTTTGTCTTTGTTGTCTCCCCTCCCCTTTCTCTGCTTCTTTTTTCTCGTCCAACTTAATTTATAGAACAAACTGGTTTTGCTTTTGCGCAAACCTGTTGTTGAGGAACGCACCGTAGGCTACGGTTATAACTTCGTAAGTGGCCGAAGCCGGCCCTTTCCTACGCTGTCTTAGACGTAGACGTGTGAGCCTTTGTTGGAACCATTGCTTAACTGGACTGTCATTATCGTTCGCCCTTTAACTTTACGAATGATGTGTCATCGCGCACATGTTCCAAAGTTGTTATGACAACCAGTTACTATACAGTACGTGTTTGCTGCTTGATGTTTAGCTTTAATTGTACAACCCCGTCCCTATGATTGAATATCGCTTTAGTTTTTTAGTATAGAACGAGAAATGCGATGCAAGATAGCTAAGCGTGACTGTTCTGCCTTAACGCTGCTTGATGTCTCCCATCCTGTACGTCAGATTTCAGAACCAAAGGTGAAAAATGGAGTATAATAATGTGTGCTTTTGTTGCCTTACGCTTAGAGAAATGTAGAAAACGTGTCCGGCATTAGTAGAGGAATCCCACCACACTGCCTTAAGTTGACGTCGCACCAGCGGAGAATGAAAACGGTTAAATGTTCAGCAACGTTCAACATCTTCCAGTGCCAGCAGCCCAGCCCAGGGCTCCAGACGAATGCGCTGACAAGGTTGTCGGACGATGACGTTTTTAAATCCATTGCCTTTGTGTGCCCAACAAAATCTGTATATGTGTATTTTCATGATTGTACCGTCCTATTTGACTATTGTCAAAGCATGTTGCCTGTATTCTCGTTGGAGCCCTGCGCTGAGTTGTTAGTATGCTATTGGTAGCTTTCAGCGCATTATTAATTCATCATCATCTGATGAAGTCCGATGCGCTTAGCCCCGCGCTACAACTCTAACTAACTAACAGCCTCAGCAAGGTCAGCATCACAGATGGCCTGTCTGTACTATCCCCAGCACTTTGTTTAGGAGAAACATCTCATTTCTATCGTGCAGGATGCAGGATTTGATCTTAGTGCCTCACGACCCGACGACTTAAATATGATTTTCATTTCATACAAAGAATCTTGTCAAAAAGACTTGTTTGATTCAGTTCCATTTGTCCTGTAAATTCACGTTCACATTCGATTTGAATTGAATTTGAATCCAAAACTGTTCACTGTTGCGTTGTAATACTGGACCTAAATCAAAAAAAAAAAACGGTCAGGAGTTTGTCTGCATGACTCCATCGCTGCTGTCCTTCACATTCCATGCATGTTTTTTTTCTCTCCGTCTCTCTTTTTTATTGCTTTCCCGGAGCTGTTTCATTTCATCTTCATCTCCTTCATTCAATCCATCATTCGGTTCTTACGTGGACAGTCGTCCTTTTCCCCATTTTAATCATCATCCATGGCAGAGTCGCAATGAGAAAGAGAGCGAGGAGGTTTGTGATGTCAAAGACTATCAGAACCGCCGTTTTGATAGGTACTCCGAGTGTGAGCAGGTGCCTTCCGGTGCTTCGTAACCTCGGCGTATGCGTGTTCAGAATTCTCGGACGCTCCAGCATACGCATATGTGTTAAAGAATGACGTAATAGGTGTAGTTACTGTACTTTGATCAGGGGTGGAAGTGTAATTTATGATGTCATGTTCATATACTGTAGTCACAACAATACAGAATGTCCTTTTACACGCACACGTTTTATCGAAATTGTATCGATGAGTATATTGATGTTAAGGTTTACAAAGGCAAAGTGGACGAACGAACAACAAGATGAACATTTCGACAACTTCATTTCTGGTCCAAACGTGTATAACTTTACTCATTGAATGTAAAAAAATCACTGATTGATTAGTTACTCTGGTCTGAAATGTGCATGTCATGTGATGTTGTAGTAATGGACCAACCACTCAGCTTTATCAAGCGTAAAGTGGCGTCTCAATTCGAAGGCCGCGCCCTCTGGAGGTCGAATTGACTGCATACGTCATCGAAGTTGTCTCATTTCTGAAAAAAAACATAATACATTTTATTTATAGTAAGACGTATAATACAACTTGATGGTGTATATGCGACCTCTGGAGGACGCATTCTTCGAATTGAGAAGCACAGCTATTGTCATTTTAAAAGCACTGTTTTACTGCCCCTCATAATTTTTGTAGAAGTCATATGATGCACAAATATGATATCAAAAATACTAACCAATGCTGTCAAATCTAAAACAAAAATTGAATGTGCTTGTATTTAGATTGAATCGTGTTATGTTGTTACAACCCAGTGTCACAGGAATTCGTAAAATTGTCACGAAATGTAAATCTATTAATTTGTATTCATCAACACAAATTCCTATTTTTTACGTCACAGCACGACCTACCACGACAATTTTTTATTACACAGAACGCGTGTGTATGTACATTTATATATTTTTAACCTGATACCAAAATAAGTCGCAAATACTTTAGTTGTCTACCCAACACCTTACCTCAATTCAAACCCTTAAATGAAACCCGCAAAGGCAAATTTAGCTAAAAATTTTGAAAAAACAATGATAAATGGCTCCCTAAACCTAACGTCACAGGGGAAAAGTCATATCATAACAAAACATACGAATAAGATCGTAGGAAATAGGAATTCACACGAATGAGCCACCTTGTAAATTAGGTATAAATTCCCATCACAGATGTATGTTATCATGTATTTTGATGGAAAATCGTGCAGGGTGAAACGCAAAAAAAGACAGAAATTCGTGTTGATGGACACGAATTAATAGATTACAGTTCGTAACAATTACACGAATTCCCATGAGACTGTGTTTTTTAAATGAGTCTGTAATATAATAGAGATTGCTCCACTATATTTATATTTTTGTTTCGCGTTCTACTGTATTTCCCATATTTGTTCGATATCACTGTAGCTCTGTGGCTTCCTGAATGTAACACAAAGTGAAAAAAGCCACTTTTGTGCACTATGCGCAGATAATTTGGGAAGCCGCGAACGACGACCATTTTAAACTACCATCTCTGGTGGTTCAAGAACAAATATCCCCTTCACAAATGTTTTCCTTTTATTTCTGACAAACTTTTTTTTGGGTCAGAGCTATTTTTTTGTAACGCAGGAGTCATTTGAACACTGAACGCTGGCTGCCTCAGGGGTGCGTTCAGAAACACTATTCTAATCTGTATCTTTTAAGAAAAGGCTGTATGAAATAGGTATTTTGTATATCTTGTGAAAACTGTCTTTTTTGCTACTTTTGTATGTAGAAGATGAAGAGAACTACTTACTGTTACAGAATCCGAATGTTACTGTTGAGTTTTTAAACAACCAAATGGGAGAAATTGACTTGAGTAAAGGTGAAGGTTCAAGACAATTGCTTTAACTGTTTGTTCTTTGTCTGGCTGATATGAAATATGTGATTGTGACGACGTGCATGGTCATTGCTCATACGGACACTGGAAAGACATGAATTATAGTCTTTGTTTTAAATTAAGAAGGTGTGACCAAATATTCGACTAGATGCTATAACTGAAGGCTTTATGACCACTAGAGGAGCTTTAATCTGTGCCAGCCTGTTTAGATTAACACATTGTCTGTTGCTTTTCGTTGTTTCATCTGCACAAAGCGTGAAATTGCTCATAAAATTATTATATAGATATATATAAATATATGTATACTATATGTAATATTCATGTACAGTTTGGGCTCCTTTTGCATAAAGTTTTTAAAAGGCTGATATCTGTAGATATGTGGATTTTCGCCTGTTTTTGGTAGCTATTAACAACAACAAGGAGTTTGCTTGTAATAAAGAAAGACATGAAAATGTTTTCGAAAGCCTATAGCGACTTTTTCCACTTTCCTTGTGACGGAGATATGACCAACACACTAGAGAAACTTGAAAAATCAGTAAACGTCATTGATTCTGATTTTCTGTTAAATAATTGTAAAAAATCTATTATATTTTATGAACAGAAGGTGGCAGCAAACTTTAACATTCAGGCGATAGCAACAATTCAACTCAACCACCACCTTATGGAGGCCTATTTAACCATTTTCTGATTAAACATTAGTTATTAATTAAAAAGTAGATCCATTTTGGAAATTGGCACAGGCCAAATGTTTGTTATGGTACAACAACAACCTTTTGTATGTTTGTGTTTAATGCATATATGTAATGTGTTGCATATGTAATGAAAACGTAAATACAGTTTATACTTTTCCAGTCCATTTCACTTACTTTTAAAGAAGAAAACTGAGTTCACCCAAAAATGAAAATTCTGTCGTCATTTACTCGCATTCGACTTCCAAATTCTGATGAAAACAGAAAGATATTTGAAGAATGCTTGTACCAAAGAGTTATTGGACACCATTGACTACCGTAGGAAAAATTTCTTTATAATTTTTTGTTCTGTTGATATTTTGACTTTTGACTGTCATTGTTTTTTTCCTACTATATGGTAGTCAATGGGTCCAAGAACTGTTTGGTTACAAGCATTCTTCTGAATTAAATGTTTCCGTGTTCAACCTGACAAAGAAATTTATACAGATTTGGTGATAACAGAATTTTCATTTTTGAGTGAAGAATCCCTTTAAAATCTTCTTAATATGAAATTTAATTATGTTTTGTTTTTTGTGCCTTTGACCAAAACAGCGTTAACAATGATTCACAAAAAAATAATAATTTTAATAATTGATTGTTTTTTTAAAACATATATATTATATTAGAAACACTGTTTACCCGGATAATTTGGAAAGTTCTGCTTGGTTTAAATAAGCAGTAATTTTGATTACTTTTGAGTTAAAGTTCTGACTTAATCTTAGCAAGTGCAACTTAAATATTTAATTTATCCTTCTATTTAATTGGAGTAGACCAAACTTAATTAACTACTCCAAAATGGCATTTTTAAGTTAACTAAACTAAATTGTTTAAGATTTTTATATCACACATTTCTTAGTCTTAATATGCATAAATTAAACACTTTGACTTATGTAACCCAAAATGAGCAAGAAGAGACTGATGACAGAACTGGCTTTAGCATAGTTTCTGCTCGCTGGGAACATAACAAATGTTACAGGTCAAATGTAGCTGTGCAGAGACTAATCACATGCACCACTCTTCTTAACAATGGTAACCACATAACTGAAAAATATGTCAAACACTGCTAAATATCTTAGAGAAGTGAACATTAAACACTAACAAGTCTTTAACTTTAACTAAAACCATGTAAAAAAAACTTTTTTTCTCTCTAAATTTTACTCTCCAAATGCAGTCTGAGGCAAAGCAAGCTGGGAATTGGAAATTCTTCTTGAACAATTGTGTTGAATTAACTTGTTTAAATTACGTAAATTGAACAAGGAGTAAATACATTTTTTGAGTTTTAGTAAAAAACTTCAAGTTAATCCTAAATATTCATTATACTTTACTCAAAAGTAAAAAAGCGTTTCAGTAACTTAACATATTTAAGTATAACTTTTTTATAAAATTAAGTTTACATAACTTAATCTGTTTGATTATTTTGAACATTTGGGTCTACAGTGAAGTAGTTACTGATTTATATTTAGTGTCTAAAGAGGTACTGAACTGATCTAGAATCTAGTTATCATAGAAACAGTTGTAATAATAATAATAATTTGATTGATAACTTAATTTCCAAAACAGATGTTTTTTGTGCATTCCAAGTAATATCAATCAAACTGTACTTGGATTGTTTTGATTAAGCTATAATAACTTAATAAATAACTATAGTTAAACGCAATAAAAACATAAAATAATAAAAAGGAGATTTTTGAACACTTAAAAAAGATTTATTTATTTTTTGCAAATAAACTAAAAGGCAGACACCTTTTGACGTTTACTTATATCTTACAACTATCTTGACAAAGTTTGTTTTAAGTAAACTAGTTAATGGAATGTGAGGTCATAAGGTTTATATACTTAATAGGTTCACAGTGATATTTTAATTTACACCTTTTATAAGGTCACACCATAGTGCCCCATCCCAGTCCAATAGCAGTCTGTCGGATCTTTAAATTCAATGGCATTCATCCTTGTTGGTGATATGAATGGCAAGGTTCTTTTTGCAGAAAATATCCCACAAACATACATACACATTTACATCAAGAACCAAATAACAGTGAAAGTCTAGTCAAAGTTTAAGTACTCCATAAACATCCAATCATGATTTCACTCACAAATGCATAATAAGGGGGCCTTGGTAAAGTTCTCAGTTAAGAGTCATAAAATTCAAAGGCGTATTATCTATTTAAAAATGTCAGGTTATATACAGCCGGCACATTCTACAGACCCCTATTCACCTCTACATCTACTTGGCAAAACACGTGTCATACGACAGAGAAGATTCTGACCTTGCCGTCACAGTCGTAACCTCACCAGTGCCTCCAACTCTGACCCTGAGCAATGAATGCAGATTTAAGCAAAGCAAAAGAGATAGAAAGAGAAAAGAGAGCAAGTGAGTTGAAAAAACGTCCCCTTTTAACCTTGTGTTAAAAGAAAACAAATTGCACTGAAATTTCTTTTGATGGTGTTTCTAGACTTGGTTCAGAAGTGCACTGATAGAGATGAGTCGCTATATGTTTATGAAATAAAAACAACTGTATGATCTACTGTTACAACTAATTTTGTCATTTAGTCTTGTGTGCATTGATCTAATGCCTGAGTGTAATCCTCTGATGAAGAGAACAGCGGAAAGACATGCATGTTTTATGATAAACGATATCAGGAGATTATTCAGACCTTCAAAAGAGAGGATGGATAGGGTTGAAAGGCTTTTGATTTGAAAGCCGCGATTTGCATGAAGAGACATTAGAAGATTGAAAATCAAAAGAAGAATATGCGATATATATTATTTTGATCATATTAAGGATGGAGTCAAAACACGTAAGTGGCTTTAAAGGCCAATATAGAAAATTAAATCCAGGACTGAGGGTTTTACAAATTCAAGTGAACGGCTTTCTCTGCTACTGGACAAACAGGCTCTTTAAAATAAAATGTAATTTTCAAAATAAAAATGTTCCTTGTTAAAATGTCCTTTATTGATAAAGAATCTGTCAAAGCTGTTTCAAAGGTTGAAGATGCTGAATTCTCAATAACAATATTTAGCTCGTAGAGATGCAAGAGCTGCTGTTCAAATCTGCATACGACATGAGAACTACTTGATACCAGTCTCTCTTTCTTTTCCTCTCTCTCTTTCTCTGTCTCTCTCCCTCTCTGAGAGTGGTTTTTAATGAGTGGTTTTAATGCATTGCCAGAGGAGAGCGCTGTTCTACTGACAAACAGTGACAAAAGTGTCAGACTAAAAAGATTTTGTTTTTTGTGTTGTAAAAAACATTTGTCTTCCTTTTCTTATTTCTCCTTTTCTGATATTGCATTTGTAAATGTGTATAACATTGTAAAGATTTAAAAATGCTTATTAATTATTGATTATTATCATTATTTGTTTCAACTTAGTATCATTATTGGCTATTTTATTGCTTATTATTGTCTGGACTTAATTATTGGTAATGTTGCTTTATAATTTTGCTTTATTTTGTCTGTTTCATTATTTTGGTAATAATAATGTGTGAAAAGCATTAACTTAAATGTATAAAATGTTTTGTTAAAGATTGAAAAATGTTATAAATAAAGTTTAAAAAAGCACAATAACAATCTGGGTTTCATCTTTAAGATAACTATCCAACAATCATGCCTGAAAATAGACACAAAACGAATTGTTTTATAATTAGGCCAATACAGAATTGTCCATGCTGATGACAGTAGACACGCCTTATGATTTTTTTTTGTTTTGCTGTAAGACCATAGTAAATTTGAGGTTATTATGGTATATTATGGTATAACTTAAAGCATTACATTTTTTAATAAAGCCTTAGTTGTTTTGTAGGGGCAATGTTATTTATCAATCAGTTAAAATTAAGTTAAAAAGTAGCACGTTTTTTTCTAAATGAATAACCATTTTTTATTCATAAAATTAGTATTTATCCTCGTGTTTGTTGTGTGTGTGAACCTGTCCACTAATTAGCCTTTAACCACAAAATCCTTTCGAAATGTCGCACCTTCGTTTTCACGCATGTAAACACAATACGAGTTAAACAACGTCCAATTGTAACACATTAATACACATTATTCGTACAAGTAATTAACATCACCGATTATAAACAGTAGAACAATGTGGTAATCAGGCGGCAGCTACCCGCGGTGCTGCGCAATGCGCGCTCTCAGCAGGCCTGCTGGGCCGTGCGCGGCCGTGGAAACGAGGGCGCGCCTAATTAGACGGTGAAATTCTTCACCCACCCGGGCGCTCGAGCGAGACATTGTACGGTGTCGCTTTTCTTCCCGCCGGTCTTTCAACAAGGGGCGAGATTGGCGCTGGCCCTAGGGTTTGTGGGAAGCGGCAGAGTCCTTTGACGTAAGCCCTCCTCAGGTCGACGTTATTACACGGCCAATTAAGTGAGTTCAACTGGCTCGAACCTGAGCAAAACAGCGGGGTCGATTGTTTTCCACACCCCCACCTTTGCTAAGCTTCTTGCTTTCGGTCATTAAAAGCAACTAATTCGCTGAACTAAAATATAAACTACGCCTGTGTATGTGCCCGAGGCGTCGAATAAAGGTTTCGATTACAATCAAGCCCGAGGCAAACAGACTTAAACCGGTGACTTGTTGGTTTTGGAGGAAAAACAAACAGAAGATGGGGATGCGGGTTCGAGGCAGCTGTGGATGCTGCACGCTCAGCTGGTGCCGCACAAAGAAACAGGTGACGGTGACTGGAAAACGCTCTCTCAGTAAAAGCTGCACCTGGCATGGTGGTCTTGGCGACGTCGGACGACCTCCAGCAGATGTTCGTGCCTCTTTTGTCGGGACAGAACTGCCACGAGAGTTGCCCGTTCTACAGAACGCTAATGAAAAGATGACTAGCTCACTTCTAGAGTGGCCGAGAGGCCTCTGAGAGCGCGGATGGCTAATTGGGGAGGATTAGACATTTTAATTACCAGGTGCCCGGGGTCCCGTCTGAAAGAGTGTCAACTCTCCCAGAAAATCTCCAAAAATCACCCATTAAAATAAAGTTTCCATTTCAGACTGCGGTTTCATGAAGAACCTTCAACATCCAAGAAACCGTTCCTTACAGACCCGTTTGTTTTTCTATATGATGTCACTGTATAATGAAGAAGCATTTATCACCTTGGTATGTAAAAGACTGTGATTGTCTTAAGAAAGAGAGAAGCGAAGGAAAGATTTGATCCCCGAGCATATTGACAGTTTGTCAAGACGCGCATCTTTCACAAAATACGTAAGAGAAAGCAAACCAGGTAAACTTCTGCTCTTGTGTTCCGCGTCTGGTAACCTTGCAATTTCTATTGTTTGTTTTTTGTCAGAAGGACACGAGCACATCTTCTCATTGCCGGTTTTTTATCGCAAGCGCACAAAATTGGTGACGGGCGAAGCGCCGTACAAGGCTGAATTGGCTCTTTATATAAAAGGTACCATCTCACACACACATTTCTAACACAGCAAACATACAGATGTGTGCCGTGTGCGCGCACTGACCCAATCAACTTCGTAACATTCGGAGCGGGCGCGCGGCCTTGAGCGCCATTCAGGCCGTGCGCTATCGACCGAGTTTGCCCTTCAGAGGCGAACTCAATTCATCAACACGATATTCAGAATTTATGTATTTGAGATTTGCTGATGAAGGTCACCCATAGGCCAAAGTCATTACGACGCAAACACTTTTTTTATGGAGGTCTTCATCGCGCAATCCTGTACCACATAATAAAGACAGAACTTTTTCTGAAGGACCTGAGGAGCTCTGCATGGCGGTCCAGCACGACTTTCAACTCTGGTTCGAGTAAAAATCATGCATTTCAGCATCACATGTTTATATGGGATATTTCATCTTTTAGTTATGTTGAACAAAAATGGATTGTAATTGATGATGTGTTTTTACAGTTTGCGTGCGTGTGGCGAAATAGACAACATACTTGACCTCGGTCACCTGATATGAGATGAAAGTTGCTCTTTGGCTGTATGACAAAAAGGAAGAAAGGGACACTCAGGAGTGATGGGTATTGTGAATAAATGGAACAATACACCAAAAAGTTAAAGGCTTTTACTCTGGGAGTCACACACACAAACACAAAAATCTGGTTATGAGTATCCTAAACATATATAAGGAGGATGTATAGGGAGTGCTTTGATTTATAGCATGTGTCTGTACACCAACCAGGTCAAATATTGAGATCATGTTGTTGTTTGTTTCAACAGTTTCTAAATTTAAAAGAAGCAGTGTTCATAGACAAAACATTTAAATATGATTAAAGTTCAAAGTGTATTTTATGGTTATACTTATTAATTTACTATGAAAAAATTGATAATTTGCATGTTTTGCTACGGATGTGACCTGAGTGTTGGGAGTGAATAGCCGACCATTTCAAAGACTGTGTTTGTGTTGTATCAGAACTTATGGCGTATCAGTATTGTGCTCGTGCTGCTTGCTAATGGCCTTATCCATATCACATTACAAAGTGTGTGATGAAGTGCTGTCCCACAGTAGGATTATCATGGGATTATTATGGGATCAGTTGTATCTATGATCTTCCGAAGACTCTCCTTCAAGTACCGTCCCTGAGCTACATCATATCACATCAGATATACACTCAAACGACTGAGAAGACTTCAATCAGATGCTCGGCAACCTGCGGAGAGATCATTTCCATTGCTACTGTAATTGGATATTAATAAAACATGATGTCAACATTTGAAATCATTAGGTTTTGATGGATGTTTTTGGAACGATGCACAGTCCTCACCGTGCACGCTTCCCGATTAGTGACTCAATAAAGATGTGCATTAATAAAAAATACTGAGCATTTTAAATATGTCAGAGCCGTCAACGCAGGGAGGATTGTAAAACGCATGCGCTTTGACTTTTTCATTATTGCCCCCTGAGAGGTTTTATCGTTTCCATCAGAGGCAGGTCAACGTGAGACTGTTGATGTTTGACTTCAGTTAACGCTGAAGGACGACTGGTGCCGCGCAGCTCCATAGATCCCAAACCAACCGGAACATGATCCCTGCAACCCTCCCACTCTCATGTTGGATTGGTTTACAGATGATTGACATCTCCTGGCTGACTCCCAAGATCTAATGAGCTGTGGGATGCTTGGGCTACAGCATCCCTGATGAATGACCTGTATCCACAAGGTAATTTTGATTCCTGGATCTCAGTATTTGTTATTTTGGAATGCTTGGTGCTTATTTGAAATAAAAAAAGTTGGTTATTATGTTCTTTATTGTGAAGTAACTTTCTAATTATAACCAGCATGCTATAGTCGCACAGTAAGTTTCTGTCCTCTAAGCCGATTGGCTAACAGGAAAAGATAAGCAAGCTTTACAAAAAGATTTATAGTACAGTGTTACGATGCATTATAAAATCGTAATCCGTACAGGAAGAAGTTAAATGTTGCTGTTGCTTTCTCTTTCTGAAGATTACGATAAAGTCTCTCGTTGGTACCCCATATCTTAAAGGAATAGTTCACCCTCAAGGGATAGCTCATCTATTTTTTTCTCTCCTTCATGTCATCTCAAACTGGTATGACTTTTTTATAAGCAGAACACAAAGACGGTATTTTACAGAATGTTGGTAACCAAACAACACTAACCGCAATTGACTTCCATTGTATGGACACAAAACCACTGAGACATTTCTCAAAATATCTTCTATTGTGTTCCACAGAAGAAATAATAATATACAGGTTTTGAACGAAATAAGTGTGAATAAAGGAGGACAATTTGATCTTGGGGTGAACTATCCCTTTAAATGTTGTGTGCCTTGTTTGGATTTCTAAGAGTGTCGTATAAAGGTATATTATGTGTAAAATACATATACACTGTACATTTTTTACATTTTTGAGTTTTACACTTACAGACTACATGAAAACACACACAGAGGCGAAGATAACATATTTAGGATTATAGATCAGGGGTCTATACACTCAAAAGGGGGCACTGTTACTGCATTACAGATGAACTGGATTACAAATAACCTCACTTCTATTCATGCATCAAAATGATTTCTAATAGCAGGTCAATCACTTCAGCAGTCAAAAAATGATCCCCGAGCCATTTAGTACGTTTTGGTAAGTAAATAAGGACTGCTGGTCTCATCCTCCTGGTTTTAATGTCTTTGAATTATGATGAATTGATGATAATATTTCATGTGGCACTTGTGCAGGTAGATGTGTCCACATATGTGAAGGACTTCCTGACAGACCGCTGATCTGTGAGAAGAGTCAACAAAAGCAGTCAGTGAGTTCTGTAAGAAATACATAATGACAAAAAGTGACCTTATAGTGTTGATACTGTAACACAAGTTTTAAAAGTATCTGGCTTTTCGTTATGTCTAATGACGATTATTTTTTATAGATGTGATTCGGTATGTTGCTTTAAAATATCTCGTTCCAAGTGTAACTATACCTGTAATTGGGGAACGGTGTCATTGTATAGTCTAACTAACACATCTTCATTATTGTCTGAAAACCTTTTCAACTTTTTACCACTTTCCAGGTAAATGTAAAACTCCTTTATTTTTGCATTTTATCCTTCACAATTTTTTTACTGTTTAAATATAGCTAACTGAAAGGGACAATTCTGTCATGGTTTAATCACCCTCAGACTGTTCAAAGGTCTTTGTTCTGCTAAACACAAAGGAAGATATTTGGAAGAATGTATCATCCACCATTGACTCTCACAGTGTTTATTTTCCCTTGGCAGTAAATGGGGGAAGAGATCTGTTTGGTTAATGAAATTTCTACCAAAGATCTTTCTTTGTGTTCAGTCGAACAAAGAAATTTATACAGGCTTGGAACAACATAGGGTGATTTAAATTTTTGGGTGAACTATCCCTTTAAATCCAATTAAACAGCTTTGGCTGTGACAACCTTCCCCGCTGTATACTTTGCAACAAAACTCTATAAAATGATGGGTTATTTCAAATCAACATTGGGTCAAATAGGGACAAACCCAGCCGTGGGCTTATTTGATGATTGTTTTAACCTATTGTTGGGACAAATATTAATACAGTTATTTTAACCCAAAAGCTTGCAGCATTTTTAGTTATTATACACGTGATTTGCCAACTCACACTGAGAAATGTGTACTGGATTAAAAAGTGAGACATTACAATTTATGTATATAAATGAGTCAACAATAATACAACCTTTTCCAGGATGCTTGAAACCCAGGAAGCTCCGTTTTGTGTTTTGCAGATAGGCTTTTTGAGCTTGTAATGTGTTTGACATTAGGCACCTGTATGAAATAAACAAATACAAGTATAAGGCATTGTTCTATACTTTTACAATGGGCTGTTAAATATACGCATGAAATCCATAGAGTAAAATAGTGTTAGGAACAAAAAGAAATGAGAGTGGCAGAGGTAGCACAATTGTTCGTTTAAAAGAGGACACCTTCATTTTTGTGCATTTTTGTGCATTCCCCTGGGGCCGCTGCACATCAGCTCCCTTTCTACCTCCCTGCATATTCCCCTTCATCTGACATTAGACCCAGACTCCCAAAAGCAGCCAGCACCCCGCTGGGTTCACTCCATTACATACTGCCTACACACTTTGTCTGTCATACTAAAAGCCAAGCCTGGGGAGCGAGGAGAGGTTAAAAGGTACCAAATGAGCCCGATAGAGCAGGAGGTTTCGGAAGCTGATTGCTCTCATCTGATTGGCCGTGTGGTTGGAGTATCTCACACATCTCGGCGAATGTAAACGGCCGGATGTTGCTATAGACTACAAGGGTCAGGTCATTGTTTTTGCTTTGAATTTGAGTCAGTCCATTAGTTAGTTTCTATTGCTATAAAGGTAATTGGCTTCCTACCAGGTACTTGAATATATCAAAAGTCCATTCTTCATTTTTCTTATGACATGGCTTATGAAAAGTCTAGGTTTCTCATTAGACTAATGGACGTTGACTTTTTTTTAAATCTAACATTTAAACTGCAGGTCTTTGACAACATTTTTGTAACAAATGAGAAAACCTTGTGTCTTATGTATAGTGGGGATTATAGTGGGGATTATTATTTATGTGAGCATCTCTTTCCTTTTCTCATGGGTCAATAGGTCTTCTTTATTAAAAATGTAGAACAAATGTGGTGATAGAGCTCCATCTGCAAAAGAGCGCAATTTCCTTGTTCCAGCATTACAGATATACAGTATATACACAACTATTCAAAAGCTTGGGCTCACGTCACATGACTGAAATGTGTTTCATGATCTTGAAAACCTTTTGATCTGAAGGCACGTGTCTGAATATTCGAAATTAGCAATGTGGAGAAAGTAAAGTTGAAACATAATTATTACAAAATAAAAACTTTATTTAAAACTTTTTGAAAGGCACGACTTGGATTGAATAATGAAGAGCCTATTATGAACTTCTGCTGTTAAAATAGCATCACAGGGTGAAACCTTATGCTATTATTTTATTTTTTAATCACATTCCAGGAGTATTTGTGTTACTCCCTAGTTTTGATGTACTGCTATTCTCAAATGTGAAAAATATAAAGAAAGAAGAATACAAACTTTCTGAAAAGTAGTGTTTTTCTCTTAACATCACCTACTTACCTTAAAAGGTTGTTTTGTTTCAAAGATGACTAAACAAGAGTCATTCTAGATGTTCGGTATAACATTGTAGATCTATAGGATGCCAAAACTACACTATTACTTTGCTATTTTTGATTTTCTGTGAATAGCACCAGATAGCACAGGTACGTCTGTAAGATTCCTGCTTACGACATTTTATAAACATCTTAGTAAGAGCTGTTTTACATCCATTCTAAATCATAAATGTCTTACAGACATCTTCTAATTGTCTATATGACATTTTCCCTCAGAAACATATAGTAGATGAGCAAACATCAACAAAATATGTCTTGCAGTTGTAAGACTGATGCATGTGTGTTATAAACGTACAAGCTGTAAAAGTTTTATTCAATTCCTATTCAATGCGAATATTCTGAGTTTTTAAAGGTTTAAGCGGGAGGGGCAAACACGAAATATGCATTTAAAAATAATACATAACGTTTCTCAATCCTCCACCATCTGAAACACATGTTGATTGCCCGCGAACGTAGGCAGCCTCACGCAGAGTTCAATTAGTCGACCAATTAGCGCCGGTCCGAGCGCGGCGGGTGCGCGCCTGCGTGTGACCGACAGATCTCGCCCTGCGGTCCTTACAGCCGAAGCGTCCATGGCCAGGTTGATTTCTGGGGCTTCGGTGGGCAGTCAGGACATTAATTATCGAGGTCTGGAGTCAGCGGCTTAAAGTGGCGACCGCGGTTCACATTCGAGACGCACGCAGCGTACGGCTATGGAGAAAGCAAGAACAGCGCCATTTATAACGTGGCGCAATTCCGTACTCTCTGACACGCAGGTGTGGGACCACTGCAGCGCGAGCTCCGCGCACAAAAGCACGTGTCAAAAGTGAATTTCAGATTCCCGTCATGCGCTTCTTTTAAAAGCCGATTAGCATAGACCGTTTTATAAAATCAGCATGGTTTTTAAGCTTATAAAATCCTTACATGGGCCCTTACCAAAACATATGGAGATCATATCGTTATATTGTATGTTTTTTTACACATTAAACACACGCAACCCTAAACAGGTTTTATTACAGTCATCAACATTTACGCTTTTGGGAACTTCAACACTTTTTTTTTTTTAATATGTGGGACTCAAAATCACAATCTTTTACCAATTGAGCTACAAAGTTTTTTTTTTTTTCATATTTCATTTAAATTATAATGTATTTTTAATAGCCATAACGGGTATTATCATAAAGGTAAGTCAAAACACTCAGTAATGGTTAAAAATAGATTCGTTTTTTCACTTTGTAAAGATGAGATTTGTTTTCTTATAGGCAAACAGCATTTTGCTTTTAGGAGGATCCAATCGTGACCTCAAGAGATTCACCACGCCTCCGGGACAGATTTCTAAAATAATGAAGTGTGTCGCCCTCACACCTCCAGGTGAGTTTCCTTCACATCTACAGAGACGAATCGTATGCCTACTTACAATGGCAGTTCAAAAGCAAAAGTATGTGCTTTTAAAGTGTGTGTGCAATGCTTGCAGTGCGCTCTACTTTTCCTCCAGCTCCGACTCAATGGGAAAACAAAGGTCAGAACTTTTAGGAAATGTCACTCATTTCGTCTCTTGCCACTTAGTGGTCTATTTGGCAGGAGGGGGCATGGCCTGCTCTCTGTCACCGGTGGCAACGGAATAATGAATCACCACGGCAGCAAGGCTCTGCTCTGCCTGAGAGCACGGAGGCAGCCGGAGCAGCGCGGCGGGACGCTATTGTGGCTCGGCTCGCACTATAGGCAAAGCAAGCAGGCAGGAGGTCTGGAAATAGTTACAGTCAAATAGAGGCGTACCGATCAGTAATACACGAGGTCTGCTATCGCCATGGGCTAGAAAACGTTTTTCTTTTTCCACGCCTCCCCTTTTCCCTGCTCTTTAACTCTCTGATCAGATAAAGGGTACTGTAACAACTCGTAGTCTTGGGGGAAACTACTGATTCTGCACTAAATTGTACATTAATTGGTTGTTTGGTGACTAAAGCTTGTCAACATACAGAGGTAAGTGACCGCTATGTGTAATTTTGTCGAAACGGTTTTCGCAAGGAAATAAACCATGCAAGTCGACAAAGAAGTTTCCGATAGGCCTGTGCTCTTTTTGCCCCGGGTGATGGCAGACCGATACCACGATTATTTCTGAAGAGGTAAACGCCGTCTGAAATAGAGCCGTGGCAATTACCTGAGTTTCAGGTTGTAATCCAGGCAGAGCTGAATAAAGGGCGCAGTCTGTGGCCCTCCACCCCACCTCGGACTCCATTACGTGTTCTTTTTTTTCAGATGGCATAATAAGATCAGGGTAACCCTAACCAGACCTTCGGCAGGAAAATCTGGTTGTCTGTCAAGTTCATTGTGTCAAGCAGCAAAGATATGGCTCTGAAACAAGACCCCTGGTTTGGAGTTTAAAGACTCAAAGAGGTTCCAGATTGAGACTTGACCCCAAATCAGGGATAAACTGTGTTTTGTGCGTGTGATCTGCATGTAATAATCACTGAACATCCATAGAAATCCGTCCCGTATAATATAACACAAGGCCTCTGTGTTTTATGAGGCTAACAATACCGATTCGTAGGCTCATTGTTACTTGATCAGTTGAAATAAAAAATAGGTTTAAACATTGGCTGTTATTATAAAAGCCTGATGGAAAGGGATGCAAGATGGAAATCTAAGGGAAAAGGAAACAACAAAGAAAGAGTTCAAAGAGTGTGTATGTATAGAGATGATTTCATTCGGATCTCCCAAGGTTAGACGCATTGAGGATGAACCTTGTCATCACAGAAAAAGTTATTTACTCATAGGGCTTATTTTTTATCTTCTGTTTTTCTCCATTGACTGCTGTTTGCACTCTTTCTCTCTTTCGAAGTCACTTTTCTTACTGTAAAAATCAGGCTTACCTCATCTGCTCCAGCCCGGCTTAATCCCATCCAAACCATTTTAGCATGTTTATAATATACACTTGAACTGTCACAAAAAAATGATAAAAGGTAGAACCACACTGAGACCTAAACATTGTGCGCGTCTACTCTAATACTACATCAGTTATTATTTTTTATTATTTATTTAAATTTCTTTGATTTGTAGTACATGGTTTTATAATTAATAACAAACAGTTCATAAACGGAAGCAGTCCATATTAGCAAAACCTATATTCTGTCAGGACCGCTGTCGTCAAATATTTAACAATAGCATATATTTAAGGTTGGCGGAATGAAACTTTTCAAAGTGGGAGCGCAGCAATATATGTCCCCCACTTTGGGAACCAGTTTGTGATGCATAACAGTATTAAATTAACTGAGCCTACAGATAAAGGCAGATATGGAGGAGATGGGGATGGAGGTGGGTTTTGAATGCAGCATGATTAAGCAGCTGATAAGGAGTAAAGAAAAGCAACTTAAATAGGACACAGTCTATTGTGTGTTGTATGACTATTGGTTAACGTAGATTAGTTGCACTTGAAGTGATCGGCTGATGCAAGCAGACTCACGTGACCTGCCAAAACTAACG
This sequence comes from Triplophysa tibetana, assembly GCA_008369825.1. Taxonomy (NCBI): domain Eukaryota; kingdom Metazoa; phylum Chordata; class Actinopteri; order Cypriniformes; family Nemacheilidae; genus Triplophysa; species Triplophysa tibetana. The sequence goes on along the minus strand of CM017896.1, from coordinate 7,262,313 downwards.
CTACGATTCCTTTTTTATTTTGCATGTGTCTTAAAAGACAAATCTGAATTCCATGCTGAGGATATAACAAGACACTGGTGAATGGCCCGCATGCCCATTGGTCTCAGTAGGGTATGTGGCACTCCATTCTAACCAAGATTGGACCAAATGGTACTCACTCGTAAGAGGAAGACTTTGACTTCACCCCCTGATCAAGAAGTCATTATGTGCTAATGAACTGCCCCATGGGGAAACAAAATGCTCCAGTTGTTTTTCTCTAGCCTCACCCACTGGCACCTCATGGGAAGTGATGGGCTTTACGAATGGGACTAATTTAGAGCCATTTATTTTTGGGCAGTTTTGACCAACCAAAGCCAAGAGCCAAGAGGAGGGGTGAGGTTTTACGGACTAGATCACTAAAAATGATCATAGTATAACGAACACGTCCATCCTAATAAAGCAAGACATAATTTGTTTGGATTATTGAGAATTCTACTTTTTTCAAAGTACAGAAACAAAAACTGTTATAATTCTCTGGCTATCACTAAAGTGCAATGTATGGGAAAGTCACTACTTGGTTTCAGCACCTGGACAGCTCCACGTGCGTAGTTCATCACAGCAGGTTAGATTTTACTCTAAAAAAGGCACGTAAGACTAAACAAAATATATAAAAAAAAACATTTCCCCTTTCTCTGCGGTAAAAACAAGTTAAGCTATTTAGCTTTGACTTTTTAAGATTCTGCTGGCGAATGCAGAATAGTGTCCCGGGTAACTGCAGAGGCGCAGCTGCGCAGGAAAACTGTGAAATTCAGCGAACAATTGAGCGCACTGTTCGCCATCTTTTCGCCTTCTCCGGGCATTTGCATAGCCCGTTGTAGCTGACTGAGTGCCATAGACCGTCCGGGAGAGCTCTTTTGTCCGATAATCGCCAAGTGACAGCGGGGTGACAGCCTTCAGGTGAATGATCTCCCTTTGAGGATCGTGATGAAGAGAGAGATGCGAGAGATTCCGATGATGTACTGATCGCTCTGCTCTTGGTCTTAATAAACACTTGTGTGACACTGTTTATTTCGATTCTGGAAACGTTTTGAAATGTTCGAGTAGACTATGTAAATAATCATATAATTGAAAATAAATATGTCAATTTTGCTGTTAGTCTTGAAGTGGGTCAGATAAAAATAGAGTATAAACTATGTAGCTATATCTTAGATGTGTGAGATCATTATGAATTTAAGATAAAAAAAATCAAACTGTTATAACAGTCTATAGCTTATTCTATGTCAATTTGATAGAGGTTGCTTTAGATAACGTGTTTGTGGCAGTTCAAACTCATTTTTTAATTTATTTACTTTTCAGGTTTGTGTTTGGTTTCTGCTTGAATTGTCTATACTCCTTTGGGGCATTGGGAGTATATCGATCTTTAAAACGTTGTTTTAATTCGAATTAAACTTTAATTTAAAATGATTATCAAAACTACCACAATTTCGTGCAGACTTGACCAAAAATCACATTCTGAATTATTCTAATGGTTTGAAACCCATGGCTTTAAAAATATTCGATAGAGTGATGCCAAGAACACTTTTGAGCATCCAGAATTCTGTGAGTGAGGCAATGCTCTGCCGGTTTCTTTGAGACTTCTTGGCATTTAGCAGTGACCTTATACAATAGTGCACTCAGCCAGATTTTTTTTCTTAAAGAAATCGTAAGCTTTATCATCTTTATTACAATGTATCTTTTTCCATATGAGTTATTACTTTACGAGTTCAGGGACATTTCATAGTTTTCTTGGGTAATGTTCACAACTTAAGCTACATCCATGCAAGTTCCAACCAGGAACTTCACTCCCGTGCACCTGCATCGCCTCTCATTGCCTTCAGGAATTCGCTGATGCTTGTAATCAGCTTTGTAAGGCCAATGAGTGCACGGATGAGCGACACTTCCCAACGGCACAGTGAGTCGCGCAGGCCCGCTGAATGACAGTCAGCGTGGGGCGCCGTTCCAAAGCCGCCACGCTGCCAAATTCCAACAGAGTCTCTCACAATCGCTTCGCAGCAGGACCCTGCACAGGCGGACACTGGTAAAGGGGGGAAAAGAGAGGGAGAGAACTCCCTTACTTCTAAAATATGTGTTTGTGATGAAGAGCAAAACTGTACACTCTTTAACATTAAGGTGCTAAAAGCGTTCTTCGCAGTGATGCCATATAAAATACTTTGTGGTTCTTCAAAGAACCTCCAAGGTTCCTTAAAAAAATATGTTTATTTTGAAAGAGCAAGCTGGTAAAGGATAAAATACACTGTTTTTTAAGTTCAAGGTGGTGAAGGAAAAGTTTTTGTGGTAACGCGAACAGTTGTCACCTGATATTACGTGTTAGCAGCGTTTTAAAGCTTTATGGAAATAATTAACCACGCGCTTGGTGCTAAATCGACTACACCACAAAACGTGTCTCGCCTCTTGGAGGGTTCTTGGATTAAGGGGAAAGACCTAGAATGTTAAACGCGTCAACGTGTAATTGCACGATAAGGCGCGCACTAGGAATTTATTGGCCCGGTTGCCGTTTCTATTCGACCCTAATCTGCCGCCGCACATTCGTTCTCTGCAATCTGTCTCTGTAATCTTCTGCGGCAGAACGGTAAAACCAGCTTTTTGTGAGGAGGCAAGAAAATATGCAGGGGTACGATAAACCCCATGCTAATTAGGAACATTTAGGACAGCGGGTGCAAGGGATCGGCGTTTCAACAAGCGCGTTTCCACAATTTCACTGGGCTGAAACTCGTGGTGTCTTTTAAAAAGTGTCTCTAAATTTACCGGTGAAATGTTGCAGTTGTTTTCGTTCTAAAAGTCAAGGAAATGGTGATGGTGAATAGGTTTCTCAGTCTGCTGGAGTGGTGCCCATGCTGGGCGCGCTCTTTGTGTGTCTGGATGAAAATCCTTGTTGCCAACAGCAGATGTGGTGTTTTGTGTTGCCCTGCAAGTGCAGCGACACACCATCATATTTCAGTGATCTTTAAATTGAGGAACATGTTTAGAAAAAATGTATGGCTATTTTACATAACTCGTAAACTAAGTCAAGGCGCTGAAACGTGGAGTTTATATATCTGACAGTAATTTGTTTTGGTGCTATCCACCTAAAAATAGATCTAAAATAAATATCGTGTGGCACGGTGACCATTTAAAATAATTATGACGTCGTTGTTGTTTGTAAATAAATATATTAGACTAAAGTGAGCCTCTGCGCTCACATATTAAGAAAAATATTAATTAATTTGTCCAAGATGGAATATTTAAAAAATAAAACGCACTTAAAGATTAATTATTCCAACACATTCTCACGGTCGTCCACGAGAAAAACAGGTTGAAAGACCTCCCCAAATCCTGCCACTTGTTGCCGGAAAGCTCCCGCGTAACGTCATTCTTCCGGTGGGTCTCATTGTAATAGGAATGTGACTCGTTGCTGACCCGGGGGTTCAGCTTTTAGGGCTGTCTAATCCCCCCTCTCCCTGACACAAAACACTCTGTGCCACGCACTCCGCATTCATCTTAATCCCACCGACACCCCACGGAGGGTACGAGCATTGCTTGCTTGACGGCCCATCTTTGATTCAATTATAATAAAATAAGGTTGTCAATTTTCGTGACAGAAAATAAGCCAGGAGGCAAACGAATTAGAATTGCGCTTAAAGTGCATATCAAAGGTGGAAATACAGTAAAAATGTATTCCATTGAGAGGTTTAATACGTTATTATTCCGCATCCGGCAAATATTGTTCACGAGTGGCTCGCGGGCTACCCAGACGGCTTTAATTGAAGTGGATCGGATTTAAAGCATATGTCTGAATAATTCGGGGCTCACGGGGAAAAACATGGGTTGATCCATTCAACAATAAATAATGTAGTTTGCTCTCTATTTGTCATTCTTCGTTTTTCATTGGACACTCTTTATTATGAGAGGTCTTAAACTTTGACCTCCGGTCCCACGCAACCAGACACAGTAGCATCAAGGCTTTCTAAAGGAAGCAATTTACCGAAGGTTTCCCCAATAGATTTGTCAGATTGCTGCAATTGAATTACTTTAAGAGCACACTCCTATACACAAGACTTTTTAATATTTAAAAACTGTCAGCTCTCACCAGATTTAAATGGAGTCACAGGAATAGGATTAATAATGCTTTAAAGGCATGAGGCATTCTGCTGATAATAATTATTCATTGTGATGTCAGGTTATACAATCCTTTCTACAGAACAGCTGATCAACAAACAAATAATAATTATTCAGCAATCCAAGTGGTTTCATTTGTACACAGCTTGATATATTTGAAGAGGACGATCTTATGTTGGACAGAGCCGACTGAAACACTTTAAATCCTCAGATAACAGCAAACCCAATATATTTAACACGTCTAAACAGCTTTTAAAGTTTTTTTTTTCAATAACTGCAATGCAGTTAATTTCATATGAACAAGAGATATATGTTCTAATTTAAATAAATATTAACAATTATACAAATTATTTGTACAATTCAAAGCATATAAATGACACAAAAAATTGAAACAATTATGGCGAATTTTTAACATGATTTTGGAGTAAACACATATCTGATATTTGTCCTATATTTATCTTTTACCTCATTTTTCTGTACTGGGACACCTACAATTGTATTTGTTTGTCCCAGGAATATGAATACACAAAAAATTGTACATATAATAAAAACTCTGTGCTCAGAATATTTCACATTAACTTTCTTTTTTTGTTCATATGGTGTTTTGAAAAATCTGTGCTCAGAATATTTCACATTTAATATTTGTTTTTGTTCATATGGTGTTATGAAAAATCTTTTTGTTCGTATGACGTTTCTTTCGGGAGTTTCTTTGAAAGGTCAATGGAGATAAGATCACATTTGACTAAATAACTGTTTGATGGCGTATAACGAGTCATCACTTCTCAAATTTCTAGAAAACAACAGAGCAAGCAAAACAACACAGAAAAACATTTTCCACAATCGGAGCCAAAGCTGTGAAATTTATTCTTCTCACATCAATGCAAAACGTTTCCTTGTTTGCTTGCGAAACCAAATTATATTTACATTTTCTATGTAATATTTTCACAATGTACAAGAAAAAATACAACAAACAAATATGGAATCAAATACAGCAACTCACGTGTTGACGAATCAAAGTGGGATAGAGAAAACCCTATAGAAAACTTTAAAAACAAAACACCGTATCACCCACTTTCCTGTTTTAAACTTGCACACCAAATAAATCTGAATCAAACCCTCGCGTTTAGCAAACGTCGAAATCTCACCCATGTCATTTTGTTGAAATACGTTTTTCAGACGACATCCCAACGACACTCTTCAGTTTTTAGTTTTATATTTAAATAATATCACCTTCAAATTAAAAAGAGCAAACATTCTGTACAAAAAAGGTAGTGATGCTCTAAAAGAGGTACATATTTGGTTAGTTAAGTCTGAGTTTCGTATCGTTTCACATGTGTGTCAGTGGAACTGTTCCGTTCACGCCTGTCGTGGAACTTTGATAGTGCTGTGGCACAGCGTGAAGTCTGCTCTGAACGGACGGGTCACCTGTCTCCGCCGTCGGTAAGTACATGCTTATCATCTCTCGCAAATCTCCGGAACAAGGCACTCTAGAGTGAGTTGTAACGGGAGGGCTCACGCTCGGTTCCGATTTCACCAGAGATCCCAGTGTGCCGATGGCCCCCGACGAAGCCACGCTGGAGTTTTGGTGTTGCGTGTAGGATATTCCCCCATATCCCGACGGTGATGCGCTCATGTAACTCTGAGAGTTTGAGATGGGGCTGTACTGGAGAGCAGTCATTTCGTAGCGGTGCATATGCTGCGGGTTGTGTGGGTGGTGGTGGTGGTGCCCGTGGTGGTGATGCGCACCGCTGCCCGGATGCTGACCGTAGGCGAGCTGAGCCTCCTGCATCATCGCCGCGGCAGCCGCGGCTGCGGCCACCTGGCCCGAGTACGAACCGTTGGTCCATCCGTTCATGTGCGCGTAGCTCGCCGCGGCGCTACCACCATGACCCACTGGACTCTCTAACCTCTGCCCGACCCCTACTGCACCCATTCCCAGACCCATGCCGCCTCCCCCACCAGATCCAGCGAGCAGGCCACCGGCCAACGAGTATTTGTCTTTTTTGAGCAGGGTCTTGGTCTTTCTTCGGGGTCGGTACTTGTAATCCGGGTGCTCCTTCATATGCATGGCACGCAATCTTTTCGCCTCATCAATGAAGGGTCGCTTTTCCGCCTCGGACATAACTTTCCACTCCGCTCCGAGGCGCTTGCTGATCTCCGAGTTGTGCATTTTGGGGTTCTCCTGAGCCATCTTTCTGCGCTGACCCCGGGACCAGACCATAAATGCGTTCATGGGTCTCTTTACGCGGTCTTGGTTAACTTTGCTCCCATTGTTGGGTCCCGTGTGGCCCGTGTTCGTGTTGGTCTGGGGCACAGGAGAATGTAAGTCCGTCTCCATCATCATGCTATACATTCACTTGGCTTTCACTTACACTCCGATTAGACACAGAAACATTCACTCAATAAAGCTTAGGCGTCCCCGTTCCCTCGTGCGTAAATCTCCTAAAAAGCAACTGAGGTACAATCCAAACAGATTAAGGATGATAAATGTCAAGCTGCTCGTCTCCTTTTAGCTTTCTTCACACTCCCTCTTGTGTTGATTTTCACATCCAGTCTTTGAGCTGCTTTCAGCGGCGGGGTAGAAAAGTTATTGGGAGAGCGGCCATATGATGCGCTTTGACAGGGAATAAATGAGTGAGAGAGAGCCAATGGCGTTGGAGGATGAGACTGATTTGCATATGGCTCACGGTCAGGTGACTTGCACGGGCTAGAGCGGGCTCAGCTGAAGGTTTTTCTCCAGTGCGCGGAAGGTAAACAGTTGGCTACAAACCGCAGTTGAAAAATGTTATTTGGGGAAAATGATCTCCAAATGATGTTTTCACTGGAATAACAGCTAAAGTAATGGACCATTTACATCATTTCCCTCAAAATTGACTGAACATTTCCCTTTTAGAAATCATGAGCTTCAACATAAGGTAAAGCAACGAGTTTTTAATATTTAAGAATATGGATAATCATCTCGTCGAAAATCTCGCTTTGTAAAATCACAATAGTTATAGTCTGTTAAGTATTTTAACTAATATTCAAATTGAGACGACGACGGTGCTTTAAAAGTCCTTAAAAACAGATCTGTTAATATCAATAAAAAAACTGTGAACCCGTCCTTTAAATATATTTATAAGGTTCCTGACGTTTTCTTTATTTTAAGTCCCTTCCAATAAATATATGCCACAGGTGTTTTCTGTTGTGGTGTTTGCTGAGAAACAAGTGACTCACGCCCAGTGCACGTGCCACATGTGCATGTGTCCCTTTGTCATTAAGTGGATAGGCAACAAATAAATGTGCGTAATAATTGGTGTAACATGTTGTAATATTACCCAACGTTGCAATATCAAACCATTAGCTTTTTTCCAGATAACATCAGGGACGTGGACACTAAATAAAAAATCAGCAAAAATGATTTATAAAATTTTAAAACAATAGCTGCACACTACACGAATTAAACACGGGTATACCCTACAATAATCCCTAGAAGAATACAAAGGAACAAGATCACACACACAAATAAGAGGCCGTTTACAAAGCCGATTTTGAAAGCAAACCCACACACATATAACTTGTTTCCTGTTTGTGTTGACCTAATAATAGTTATTAAGGTCAGCTCAAAGGTGAGAAGAAATAGAAATGCATTTGGTTAAGTCGTGCTTTGTATGAATTTATAGCGTGTGATCGCCGTCTACCGGACGTAAACATACGAGGAATGTCACATCTTAAATATATATCCTACATTTTCTTGACTACTTTACTAACTCGTAAAACAAAACTTAGATGTATACGCAATCGAGCAACCCGAGAGAAAAATATTTACGCAGAAAGAATTAAGCCCAACAGGCAGAAGTGGGATAAAGCAAAATGAAATGAACGTCTGCACAATACCAAGTATGCTTCCCGAACGTTTTTGCGCATGCCAGTGAAACGGAGGCGTTGTGAGGGAGTTGCAGACACATCGCTCAGATTTCACAGAAGACTTGCTCAGAATATCTCCATTAATTGTTAACCGAGGCGAAAAATAAATATCGCGGTGTTTAATGTCTTAATCATCATACCCATCCGTAGAAGTGTAAAAGGCGCTGCCATTATTCAATTATGCGTTATTTGTTGGATTGCACAACTGGTTTAACAATAGTCTCCGGATAATTTAAATCAATACTTTGAGGGTGAAGAAAAAATATTTTTTTTTCTGGCTGAGGGCTGGGATGGAGAATGCCTTAGTTCAGTCCGTTTTATGCGTAAAATAACACACAAAACATTCAAGGGGGTGTAGATTATCATTATACACAGATATAGATACTAATAAAATCAATCAAAATAAATAAATAGGAAAGTATTTGGAAAAGACCTGTAATTATAATCAATCATTTCACCCACTGTAAATAAGTTAATATTTATAATCCAAAATGTTAATTCATTTTCATAAAAAAATATATATAAATACACAACGTTTATTCACATATATTATGTATTTGAAACTTTTATACGAAGCTGAAAAACTCTTATCGAATGTTTTTTTCTCAAATATCTTTGGAATCAAACCGACCTTTGCGCGTCTTACGCAATAGTGCGTGTCCATTTGGATCAAAACAAAAATAGTGCAAGGAAAGAAGTCTGTGCAGTTTAACAGCTGATTAAGCCCTGAAATCCTCGCGCGTCGATCTGTGAGTGGCGTCACTCCGTTATGTCCCGACTGCAAAGTGAATTAGAGAGTCTCTTGAACTTGTGAGAGCGCGCGGGGTTTAAACACGGTCAACATCTGTCAGGTGCGCCTGTTCTCGCTCTCCACCGCCTTTTCAACATAATTGGACAGAGAGGGAGGGAGAAGGGCCTCTCGCGGTCTCATACATTTTCGGCCCGTTTTCAATTTTCAGACTTATTTCCGTATAATTTACACGTTGACACCGACACTCTGAATGCACAACAAGAGCAGTGTGAAGAGATGGGGAGGGGGTGATGATGGGCTTGTGCTTCAGAACAGAGTTTGTCCACCTATACGTGACCCTCAACCACATCAACAATCTTAAAAGCGTGAGACAATTTAACAGGAATGGGGAATTTTAAAGCACCAATAACACAAGCCACAAACAGCAGCGTTCATGCACTTCAGCAGATTAAAAACAAGAAAATGGTAGGGTTTTAACCCAGCCTTCCACAGAGTCACCTCAAACGACTAGAGCACAACAGCACACAATTGATAATTATGTGCTATTAACTATAGCACATGAACCCTAAAGATTGATGTAGAAGGGTTTAATATTTTCATATGCAGCGAGATGCTCAAAGAAATTGTGTTTTTTTGCTTTGAAACACGACAGACAGAACCAAGTTCTGATACAAAATGTTGTGGGCAGCAGCAAACGAAACGGTGATCTTTTAAGTAAAGTAACTTCCTCTACAAGGATCAAAGTAACACGACTCGATAAATGAAAAATTCATGATTTTTTTGCTATGGCATGTCAGACTTTAAATTGTCTGCATTTCCTAAAGTAAGCGTTGACATGAAACAAACACGAAACGTTGTTTTACATCACTAAACAGGTGCTGTGAAGGGTAAGAGCTTCAGAAATGATGTCTCTGAAATAAAGCTGTTAGCACTTGTTTTGACACAGAAATATGCCCCTGCAGCAGAAGCCATGGGGAGCTGAAGGGGGTGAGGGCTGTTCACGCTAAACTGTGTGGAGTGACAAAGCACACAAGCACATAATACCCCCTTCCGCCATTAACCCAACCCACTGTTTATCAAGACACAAATCATCAGTTGCATGTTCAGCTATACTGTACCAGTTATCTCGGAAAGTCGAGATCCCTGTCCAGGACTTTATTTTTCTATATTAAAAAAGATTATGAAGCAGAAAAAGCAACTGAAAGCAAATGAGGTTTGGATGCCGTGAATCCACGTAAACAGGGAAAATTAGCAGCTCATCATACGACCAAAGGTTCCTCACACACACGCACACACTGGAGTTATGATGCCTGTATGTTTTTTTCCGCCTGCATGCGCACATCTCCCTGCTGTTAGCACAGGAATCTCTAAGCCCACAGTTGTCTCCCACCGCAGTTGGCTTCACAGGATCAGCTGAAGCTTCTAGAAACAACATGTTAGCACGCCGCGGGGACTAATGGTATCAAAGGCATTCTTTTTACAGCAGATGGCTTGCTTAAGCTGCCCATCACGGTACCCGTCAGCTACTGTACTGGCATAAGGTACTGTAAGATCCAAACGCATTAAATACAGTTAATAGTTCTTCGCATGGTGTAGGATGCAAATGTAAAAACATGAGGAGTTGACTCATGTGGTGCATTATTACATTCTTAATGAGTCTTGACGGAATAGTTCACCCAAAAATAAAAATTCGGCCATCATTTACTCACCCTCATATCATTAAAACCAGAAGATGTGTCTGTTTTCTGTTGAACACAAAAGAAGATATTTTGAGAAATGTCTCAGTGGCTGCATGTCAATGCGATGGAAGTCAATGGGGAACAATCTTGTGTGATTACCTGCGTTCCTTAAAATATCTTCTTTTGTGTTTTGCTGAAGAAAGAAAGTCACACAGGATACCTATCTGGTTCATTGCATGTGTATGGTGGTGATATGTGTCGGGCTGTAAAATGGGCCTTTGGGTCTCTGCACTGTTGCTATGCACCAGTAAGGAGAAAGAGAGGTCTCTCTGCTTAATAAAGCAGCTGGGCCTTGTTAGCCGATGTGCTTTTGATGTGTTGTTGCTTTCAGACAGGTTATTTTTGGTTAGAATACATATGAAAAGATGCGTGAGTAAAAGTCTTGGCTGGATGTGCACGCACGTCATCAGAAAGATGAAAACATAGGTGTGAAGAAACGTTCAGTAAAGGACCCTAATATCGATATCCCACTTCTGACAGCCGTAGCGTGTTATTACCCATAATCCCTCCGTAATCCATGTACAAGGGTCAGCCGTCCTTGTCCAAATAGCTACAATCTCATTACGCCTCAAATAAAACTTTCCTATTTATCTACAGATTTCAAATGAAACTAATAAGGCTCTAATATACCCCTTGCGGCCCCTCCTTCGCTCTCCGTCGTTCCCAAACCCTAATTATATTTCTCCCTATCTGAAAGCAATCAGTGATTGTGTGCGCCACGGTACCAAACGTGCTGACAATACCAGCCAATGGTTCGAGCGCCGCTGCAGCTGGGCTAATTAAATTAAATGCGATGCTGCCCTGGCACTGCGGCGCTCAGCGAGAGAGAAATGAGCCAGAGCAATAATGAGCACTGGAGCAGAGCGGGGAGGAGGGAGATGTGCTACAACACACACTTACACATTTGGAGATGTGAGAGGTACAGTAGTCTAGTTAGTGTTTATGCAAATACAGTATACCATGTGCCCTAAATGTAAATCGTACACTACAAGGATAAGGGTCAGTAACTCGCATACTTATTAATACTTTTTTGGCATTTTGGAAAAATAACAAACCGTCAAAACTATGGATTAACACTAATGTGTAACTTTGAGAATTATAAAAATCAAAACTTGTAATATTTTAGCAATTCCTGCAAAATTAAAAATTAACTTGTTGAGGTCTATTTAGAGGAATCCCGATCTGTTCCAGGTTCTTACACTCTTATTGCCTTAAGTTTCGGTGCTGTCCTTGTGAAACCTTGTATTGCCATATTTTGTTAATTTTTCCATAAATCATTATTATTAGTCACCCTTGAGGTTTGTCAATGGGTATTGCAAATATCTAAGGAATGAAAAAGAATTACAAAGTGCTTGTCAACTTTGAGAGCACAGAATTTAATTATTTGAAAAGTACAGTGTTTTTCCTATTCCCCCAAAAAACAAATTTGGGCATAAAATGTTTTATAAACACAGAGACGATATGCTTCATGATTCCATAGAAGAAGAATTTTTGTTATTTTTTGCAGGAAAATTATTATTTTTAGTCACCCTTGATGTTGGTCAATGGGTTTTGCAAATATCTAAGCAATGAAAAAGAACTACAAAGTGCTTGTCAACTTTGACAAAACAGTATATAATAATATAAAAAGGAAAGTGTTTTTCCATTTCCCCTAAAAAAAACAAATTTAGACATACAAGGTTTTGGAAGGACAGCAACAATATGCTTCATGATTCCATAGAAGAACAATCTTTGCCTGAACGGTTCCTTAAAGAACCTTTAACATCTGAAGCAGTGTAAAAATGGACTTTATAAAAAAGAAAGAAATGGTTCTCATAGGAGCCTTTTACTGAATGTTTGTTTGAGGAAGCAAACATTTATCTCCAATGGCATCACTGTGAAGATCATTTTTTAGCATATTTTAAGTGTTTTTCCGACTTTTTCAGTCCAAGTCATCCATTTTGGACATTTCTTTTTTAATTAAAACATTTTACTTTTTAATAAAAGAAAATAATATATTTGCACTCATATCTCACAAGAAAGTTTGTGAATCAAAAAGCTTGAGAGCACATTAAGAATATGGGATTTAAAATCTTAGCTTGAACGTGGCACTAAACAAAGTTTTGGAGAAATAAAGTGTATAAAAATGAATGTGAAATCTTTGTGATTCTGTACTAATCCAAATGAAACAAAACTGGTAACAACATCCATTTTAACACTTTCCAAAAGTTAATTCCTGAAGAAACGTCATGCGATCATAACGTCATTATGATCAGAACATAATACAAAAAAAGTTCAAGTGTCTTTTTATGTAGCTACTTTATTACATTTCAAAGTGAACCATTGCCACAAGTGGTCTCAGACATTGGACGCCATTGTATGTAAAACCATTTAAAAAACGTAAAAAGAGAGGAAACAGAAAAAGCTGACTGTGAGCACACAGTGCGATGGAATCGGGTGAACGTGTGTAAAGCTGCTAATCTCATTTAACCCTGCCCTGTAAAGCCAACAAATTGGACCTGACATGCTAACCACACTCATAAAACACTGTTTAGCCTCAAATGTCAGACCTCAGGGGGAGCCCCTAACCCCTGCTCTCTCTCTCTCATTCTCTCTCTCTCTCTCTCTCTCTCTCTCTCTCTCTCTCTCTCTCTCTCTCTCTCTCTCTCTCTCTCTCTCTCTCTCTCTCTCTCTCTGTCAGTCACATTCCCTAAATCTATCAAACTTTCTTTTACATTTCCCTTCCTGCATCAATTTTCACCCTTCCTCACTACATCTCAAGCACTTTACCCATAATCCTCCCTCTCTTTCCCTCCCACCCATCCGCTCTCTATTCTTCTCCATCAGTTAGAGTGGAACTTTCACTGGACCTCTTTCTTTACTCCTCTGGCAGAAAGGACAGGGAGGAGATGACCAGACCCCCTGTCTGACGGTAGTTTGGGCCCTGATCGGATCACAGCGGGGCTAAGTGTGAGCTGCTCAGCGGGACAGCCCCTCTTCAAACTGCCCTCCTCTTCTTCTTCCTCTTTTAGTTTCTAAATGAGGTCATGCAGGCCAATGCCCAGCGGCGCTCAAAGTCAACCTCTCGCTACCTGGCCTTTCCTTCTCTTTGTTTTGTTTCTTTATCGCTCTCTCAGTTTCTCTCCGGCCCCCCCCCCCTCTCTCTCTCTCTCTTCATAAATGATTTTCTAAGGTACCACAAATGGCTTGGAGATGTTTCTCAGGATGAAGGGAAAATTGTGGAACGACTTTATCTTGCAGAAGACATTGTGGAGTCAGAAAAATAAAGCTAGATTTAGAAAAACACGAGCACGAAAAAAGTACAAATAAATTGTAATTTGAAATCAAATTTTGGACATAAAAACATTAGCACTACGCATACTGGATCCTGAAATCATGACATCATAAACTGCCCATAAGAATCGTTCGGATCATCGCCTGTTGCTTTTATAGTAATATATACACCAAATAATAATATATAACAAAACATTTAAAGGGATAGTTCACCATAAAAATAAAATGTAATTCAAACCTGTTTGACTCTATTCTGGAAAACACAAAAGAAAATATTTTGAAGAACGTTGATTACCAAACAACATTGACCCCCATTGACTACCACTGTATGAACACAAAACCACTGAGACATTTCTCAAAATATCTTCTCTTGTGTTTCACAGAAGAAAGAGTCATGCAAGTTTCCATCAAAATGGGTGAATAAATGGTAACCATATTTTTTTTTTCGAGTGAACGATCCCTTTAAAGCCCACATCTAACCAAATCTCTTCACAAAAAGAACAAAACTACACCTGGATTTTGACTTGATTGTATACATACTGCAGACTGAAATCTATCCCAACATAGATCAAACCGATATCAGACAGTTTCTCTCCTCGGTCATGGCGGCCGTCTTCCCCCTGACATTTCTTTTCCCTCCGTCCTTCTGTGAAGCCGCTCCACAATTAACCTTTCCCCAGAAGAGGTCTTCTGATAAACCTCCTTTGTCCCCCACAACTTCCCCAGCATCCCGTGACCCACCTCAGAAAAATGTCCATGCCCCGTACCTGCTGGCCTTTGAGGAGGGGGGCTAGAGGAAGGAGAACGAGATCCTTTGTGCTTTTCCCGATCTCCATTGGAGACAGAGGGGTGGGGACCCTCTCTTCATCCCCCCCACCCATCCGCTCCTCATCCTCCGCTCCATCTCAAAGTGTTTCGTTCGTTCTGCTTGAAGGAAGTGCGGTAACCCGGTGAGGTGCGCTCTCTCCCATATCGCTCACCCCGCCAGCCTCACTGCCTCGGGTGCTCGCGAACTAGGTTGCTTCAGTCCGGGCCCCAGCCTCTTTAGGCAATGGAGTGGTTTATTTAATTTGCCGCTATAATGGCGAACTCTGAATGAGGCACTGGGGAAAAAACGTCGAGAGACGAGAGAATGCGGGGCGGGCGCGAAGCAAACGGCAAAGAGAGCGAGAGGTGTGAAACGAACGAAAGAGAGAGACTAAACAAAAGCTTAAAGCTAGCACTATTTTGATTCACCCAACCCTTTTTTTAAAAATAACTTCCAAAGTGTGATATCTATTGTACGTGGAATAATGCGGGACAATGGAAGCGGGGGTCTTGGCAATATTCAAAGGGGGCTTATTCAGGGCAGGCCGGTGGCTGGTTGCACATTCAGGCCTAGAAC
Organism: Triplophysa tibetana; assembly: GCA_008369825.1. Classification (NCBI taxonomy): domain Eukaryota; kingdom Metazoa; phylum Chordata; class Actinopteri; order Cypriniformes; family Nemacheilidae; genus Triplophysa; species Triplophysa tibetana. Next base: position 7,247,126 of record CM017896.1, on the reverse strand, counting down.
ACTCCCATACAAGCGCGTTCGCTGGGTACTATAGCGCTCATTGTGAGGGCAGAGTAAACAAAAAGGCGCCCCGGAGCACAGTGGGATGTGGGAAAAAGAGACCAGCTTTATCCCCCAGAGGTCTGGCTTTATTGTGGGGTTAGAGCGTGTTGGCTTTGTCTTGTAAAGGGTTAGACCCCTTGATACAGCAGCATCAGATTGCAGGAACAGGTCGAGTATTTAAACAGAGCCGACGTACAGGAGAGAAATGTTTCAGGTGGGGAAATAGTCGGATTGGAATGGTTCATTTGGATTATATATGATAATATGATTTAGACATAGATTATATATCATACAGTATGTGAGAAGATGGTTTATATAGACAGTTTTAGGGGCAACAACATATACAAATGTCACATGGCCCAAACTTAAAGAGACAGTTCACCCAAAAATACAAATTCTGTCATCATTTACTCACACTCGAGTTGTTACAAATTGAATTTCTTTGTTCTGATGAACACAGAGAAAGATATTTAGAAGAATGTTTGTTACCAAACAGTTCTTGGCCACCATTGACTGTCATAGGAGGAAAACAGACAGTGGTAGATAAAAGTGCCCCAGAATTCTTTGCTTTCCTACATTCTTCAAAATATCGTCTTTTGTGTTCAACAGTTTTGTGTTTGTTACCAAGCTCTCTTACAAGTATTTTTTTCTGTGTTCATCGAAACAAAGACTTTTATACAGATTTGGAACAACTCAAGGATGAGTAAATGATGACAGAATTTTCTCTCGAGGAGAAACACTTGAGACATTAAAGAGATCCCAGTTGTAGTTTTGCTTTCCTGAATGTATTCATATGTTTACACAAAAAGCTCCATTTAAGTTTACATACATGCATTTGGCCGGCCCTTCGATTCAAAGTGACCAACAGTTTTTTTCATCAGTGTGTGATTCCTGGTATTCAAACCAATGGCCGTGGCTTTGCCAGCACAATGCTCTACCAACTGAATCACATAAAAGAGAATGTTAATGGCCGAAACCGAGGTTTTTAAACCTTATATTAAGGGCAAAAGGACGATCGTCATTGAGGATTCTGGTCAAACGGATGTCAGAAAATGCATTAAACAAAAAAAGTCACAGTACGTCAGCTGTTTTGTGTTTCCTCAAAGGCTGTCGATTTCAACCTGTTCCTGCAGATAGAACTCTCTCATTCACGTGTGCCGAGGCCTCTGGTCTCATTCATAACACTCCACCTGAGAGACGCGCTGGGTGTTTACACAAGATTATATTCCCCATGCTCAACGCATATACAAACACACCGGATCGGCCATTGCGAGCGCTGAACAAACAGTCCCTGTGCACATAGACGAGCAGACATATCGTAATGGCGCATAATAGAGATGGGCCTTGAAAATCTGAAGTCTGTCTGTCTGGAACGTCAAACAAAACACCGTATACAACAGCAGGATGTTTACTTAGACAAAAAATCCAGATTCTGTTGAGATGGACAGATGCATTTATTGAAAAAGATTTAAAATGCTGATGTTATGGAGGATAAAAACCCGGTAGAGGCTGGGTGTTTTAGGTGTATCGAGGTGTGGATAAATAAAAGCATATTTCATCTATTGAAGCGCTTTATATTGCATGATTCAATAAGAAATTAATCTGGTTTGTGTTTTTTAGACAAGGCCTGTTGAATGAGGCTAATGTTTTTAAACAATGTATAATCATGTGCAATTTTGAAACTTTTTTAACATTATATAACAATGAAATAAAATTCAAAAATTCAGGCAAGAAAGTTGTAGTTTTGAATTTAATTAAAATATTTCTAGTGATGTGTTACTTCTCATTTTGATAAGTCTGAGTCAATAATTTGTGTAATTTGTGTAAAATAGGCCTGGTCTATTCATGCATTTGTTTTTTCCGAAAAGAACAAAAGAAACATTCTTGAAAATCCGCATTTTCAAATCGTCAAAGTGTAAGTACAGTCTATAACACAGTTTGCACAAAAAGTATTTTTCTATAATTCGAAATGAAAAAAAAAACAGTTATACAGTGGAAAACCTGTAAAAAAATTACATCAAAATTACGTTTTTTTACAGTGTTGTACAGTGTTTTACAGTTTGTTGCTTTAGGACAATGGCTTGATCTTTCTGCTGAAAAAGCTTTAAAGCAGTGGCGGTGAACAAAGGGGAAGAGGTCACTCATCAGAGAATAGCCAGGATGTTTTCCTCTAATAGAATGGATTACGTAGGCAGTTCTATATAGGTTACCAGCAACCAGAGCCTGAACAAAACATAATGCGTGTCACAGTGCTGTCAAAGCACAGTGAGACAAACAGAGAGAGCCAGAGAAAAAGACCTTTATCAACACTATGGTCATCGCAACACCAACCATTTGTCCATCAACAGTGTAAAAACATTTAGCATCGTGGTACATCTAAAACATCTTGAAACTTTGGGGCTTCGTTTTCTCGAAACATTTTCTGAGATATTCGTGTTTCACGCCTCATCTGTGACAAAACAATTTCATCTCAAGTCAGGTCGAAATATTTCATCCTGTTGTTTTAAAGCACTGCTTTAATTCGTCCTTCCCTCCCCGCTGCTCCACACTCGCTGTTAATTAACTTGAAGGCGCGAGTAATTAACTGGAGACACTTGTGATTCGCTCGCTGTCCCTCCTGTTAAACAGCTAGCGAGAGCACCGGACTAAACATATGAGCGATAGAATCAGACCCAACTAATAAAGAAAAGGTAAAGACTGCAGAATGATGAAAAGATCACAGTTTTGACAGAAAGACAAAAGGGCAGTAAGATAAATAGTCTGAACAGCATGTTGAAATTAAGGAAGCAAAGGCAGATTTAATTGGAAAGACAATCCACATACAGACGGCAGATGAACAAGATCTTCACTCCTGTTCTGCACACATTGAGTCTGACACAGCTGAATTGCTAATATATTCAAATATGCCAGTATTTTCATTAAAACTCCATAAGGTATTCAGAATCAAAGCCTTTTCATAAGAAAAAATTAAACTATTTTTCTCCCCTTCAACACGTTTTTCGAGGCTGTTGTATAAGATTAAGATAGATTAATTTCAGAAGCAAAATTAGATAATGTTTTAAGTCTTGTTCCTGGAAAAAAGTCAAAATGAATTGCGTTTATGCTTAAAACAAGACAAATATCTGCCAATAAGGTAAGAAAAAAGCTTTCAAGTTCCTTCAAGTTTCTTGCCCCATCGGCATTATTTCTTGTTTTAAGCATGAACTCAATTAATTTTGATCTTTTTTAAAAATTCCATTTAACATCTCAGGACATTTTGCTTCTCAAATAATAAATCTCGATTTTTATAACCTGAAAGTTGCGATCGATTTAACTTCCCTATTTTGACCCATTTATGAGTGAAATGGAATTTTGAATGAGAACAATAGTGGCTGTGGCTTGCGTTTTTTACTGCGATTTGATTGGATGTATAAAAACAGAAGTTGCATTTCAAATGTAACTGGCTTGCAGACTGACGGTTGAAGGGGAGGAGTTAGCAGATGCTCCGCCCAAATCGTCTAACATTCGTCATTTAAGATGGTTAGTCAATAAAGGACGGAATAGCGCAGGAGTCTTCAACTAAAATTACTTGAGGTCCAGTAAAGGAACCCTCCTTATAGGCCAAGGTCCGGACAATTACCTAAAATACCTAAAAACATGAATTTATGTTTTTTGGCAGACCAAAGAAACAAACATGTCTTTTCATATCTATGGGACAGCATTACAATATCTGACAACAATATAATGAAGGAAAATGTGCAAAATACCCTAATCTTTAAACCTGAACTGAACATACATTCATTTCAACATTAGCAACTTTAAAAGAAAACTAAAGTGAGGTTTTCTGCTAAACTGAGATTAACATTAATAGCAGCATCAAGTACATCCTCTGATAACATTTCAGCTCTTCTTGTGGCTTTTGCAGCTGAAAGGGAGGTTTGTTTAATATTTTCTTTACAGTTATTTCATGTCTTTACTTTCCTTCTAAACGTGTTTCACACGCAGCCTTCATTCACTCTTCTACTATTTTCCAATCAGTTAAGGGCTGTGATGTTTTTCTATGATCAACTGTATTCTTAGTGAACATTCATATGCTCATTGTTGGGCGGTAAGTGAGTGAGGGACGACACGGGTAGATCGCTACACTGGGCTTTGAGCTAATATATTTCCGTGTCCTTACCTCGGACTGCTGCGGTCAAGTTTCTTCATAGTGTCAATGTCTCGTAATGCCGTTTAACGTTTCCACTTTTGACAATCGCAACAGACTCCGAGCAAATCAGACAAACCGGCCTCGTGCATGTAGATGCAGGAAGAATAAAATGAAAATCTCTCCACCAATTCATATCGGAAAACATGGTTTTCTAGCGTCAACTTTTCTAACTTTTGAAAAATGACATTGTTTTTCAGTCACTGACAGTTACATCTGTCTGCGCGGTGTGCAGCGAGTCTGTCTCTAGCAAAAGTGCACCGAAGGACCCAAAGTGCTACTGAGCGGACCTTGATGTGCCTGGAATAAATTTGACTGCATTAGAAAATAATTTAATGCGTCCATTTATTTAATACATCAACAGGCTTAAGGGTCCGGAGGGAAGCATCTCACGGTCCGCATTCGGACCGGAGTCCGCTAGTTGGTGACCCCTGGAATAGCGTTTTCAGATTTTAACTGAAATGGCACATACATTTCAAAAAGAGAATGACCCACATTGATACGCTATTTAAAAGAAACACTTTTTTCATGGAAAATAAGCATTCAAATTTTTTACTTCACTGGGACTTTAAAATAACAACCTCATTCGTATGTTGTGTGACTTTATGAAATGAATTTTGACCGTCATCACCAATCAAAGTGCGGAATCATTTTAACATGATGTGTTGACTTTTTACACGGTCCCTTAAGTGCACCTTTCATAATTTTCAATTTATATTACAGTAAAAACCTTAATGCTGGTGTGGTCTCATATAGTACATTAGGTTAGGTCACTTTATTTATACCCGCAGGTAACATTTTTTTGCAGTAAACATAGAGACATTGACATCCATCTTGACAAACAATTTCAATAACACATACAACAAAAAAAAAAATTTAAAAAACCAAGATCATGGTTTAACATGCACGTGAACACGATTTGGGGGAGTTGTTCCCACAAATAACTCCTGTGGGAAATTTTGTTCAGTTTAATGAAAAGCAAAGCCTACTTACCTTAGTGCAAAGCCTACTTACCTTAGTGCAAAGCCTACTTACCTTAGATGCCTATGCTATGCAAAGACTCGGAAAGAAAGGCTATAACAAATAAAGCATAATTACAATCTGCAAAAAAAATTCAAATTAATCTCTACGACTGCCGAAGTACTGAGCAGTTCGATTAGACAATGTGCCTATTTAATTCAAGTACAACTTACAAAGCAGAAGTAAAGAGACTGAAAGTGTGTATGTGTGACATAGTTTGTGTCAAATAATGTAGAGAGGATAGTGTTGTAATGGCTCGGTTACTGCATCAGAGGCTGAAGGGAAGGCAAAGGCTATAATCACTACAATTACTGACTGCTCTCGCCCAGCCTCGCACTTAAATACAGTCACCTGCTCACTCCATTTTCAACTAAAAGGTGCCAGTTTCGTGAGTCTGGTCATGACTAGCGTTTACTGTACCAAAGTGGACGTATGCTTTCTTGAAATGACACCGACAGAAATGGATAATGAAAGAGTTTGGAACAGATATAAGAAACATATCAAAGTACTATATCTCTCACTGACAGACATGTTCAAGTTCCAACATATATGTGCATATCACCTTATGAATCATAGTTCCAAATAAACAAAAACTGCTCGTAATTGATCATTTTTGGCAATCAAATGATCTGATGTCATTCCACAATGTGTGTGTGGGGGGAGGCGTAGTCTTTTTCGCGCACGCCCTGCGTATTATATTTCTTTGATATCTGACCTATCGCAAACAGACACCTGACGACAGGTGAACTGGTTGATTTTTACATGCTTGCACTCCATCCATCCACCTATTATACTACGATTATGAATTTCAAATCCACAAAAAATGCTTACATGCTCCCTGAAATATAGATTAATACTTCAGCGCACGATGCGGCATCTAATTACATTGTGAAACTCCGACATAGAGTACATGAAGGTGTGAAGTAAAAATTAAAATGCTTTTGAAAGGTCTTGACACACAGATTACTATGAACATCTTTTGTTATGAAATAAGTTTCGCACAGATTTAATGCCAGTATGCACAGTGGATTTTTCTCCAATATATGCGTAACACAATTGATGTTCAGTTTCATGTGGGAGCACATGGTGTGAGGCAGATAGAATGTAGTAATTAAACAAAAAGGTACAAGACAATACCGAAGAGACCACACTTGCGATTAAAGCGCATCCTGCGGATCTCATTTCAAGATTTTATTTTTAATTGTGAAGACAAGTTGAAATTTAAAATCATATAAATCAAAAATATATATATTTTTTAAATGTTTAACAAAATTAAAGGAGCACAGTGTAGTGTTGCATTTATAAAAGTCAGATGTTTCTGTTAAACCCACAAGATGCATTCTGGAACATTGAGGTATTTGTTTATATATCTGATTTTTTTTACTTTAAACATTCAATACCATGATGTATTCATTCTCGTGTCAATCAAAACCTGTATATGACTCTTTCTTCTGTGAAACACAAAAGATATTTTGAGAAACGTCTCAGTGGTTTTGTGTTTATACACTGGAAGTCAATGGGAGTCAGTGTTGTTTGGTTACCCACGTTCTTAAAAATATCATCTTTAGTGTTCTGCAGAACAAACAAAGTTATACAGGTTTGAAATGTCATTAAATAACTAAAGAGTTCTCATGTCTTCCCTTTAAGATGCTAGCTGGCTTTCACCAGCTTTGTCTACTAAAAAAAATATGTGGACTCAGTCAGCTCCATTCAGTTTTTCTTCATGGGTAATTAACACACTAAGAAAGCAGCACAGAAAGTACAAAAAAGACAAAAAGTCATAAAAATCTTAGATCAATTCTAGAAAGATAGTTCCGTGGGTGCTTTTAAAACATGAGCTAAAGCCATGTAAAATCCTTGGCATTAAATATTCTGGGGTAGGCATGCAGATAATGAAAAGCCAGTTGTACAAATGTAGACGTCCTTGAGCAGTTTCTTCCATAATCACGAGAGAAAACAGCAATAGACGTGTGTATGTGCCGGTTTGCAGGCATGCAGTATATTGATCTTGTATGTAGTTGTATTAATTAATTTCATTTTTGTTCTGTATTATATTTTATTTTTCTAATTTCATTTAGTTTTGTTAGGTATGCAGGCATGCATGATTAAGATCTTGTACATACTTGTGTTTATAATACTTAATAATAATTAATAACTATTTTTTATTTAAATTTTTATTTTACTTTTCTTATTTTATCTCATTTCATTTTGTCTTATTTTTTGACATTTCTGTTGAAGAAAGTATAATTTCTCACAGTGGTAAATCTATACGGGTACTACACACAAGATGATTTTTCTGTCATGTACAGATGGATTGATACATCAATCTAAAATCACACAGACAGTGATGAATTGAGCATCACAGACAGGTGCATCGATCTTCAGTCTGCTGGTATTTCTAGATTTCAACGTAAACTGTAGGGAATCAGACAGGTTGATGGGTAAATGACAAACGATGCTTGAATTGGATTGAGTCTGACATGTTATTGTGGACGTGGACCTGTGCTATTATCACATGATCACATGAGGTCTGCTAAAGTTTCACAAGAACAACAGAGTCAGAGAGTTCTCAGTTGATAACATAAATAAGACAATAAAAAATACTTAAAAAAAAAAGGCGAGATCATATAGTTTTTTCCTGTAGCTCAATTGGTTGAGCATTCTGTTAGGAACGCAAAGGTTATAGGTTCGATCCGATTCAGGAATCACATACTGAAATTGTTTTTATATCTTGAATTCATCAATATTATAAAAGCCATACAAGATCAATACAAGATATGTAACATTGTGCGCAAAAGTCTGGACTTCAATCCAGTTTCAGACAAATTTTACTGTCCTTGATTCCATCCAGTATCACAGAGGCCATGAGATAATGGTACTCCCTGGTACTAAAAAAAAACCTTGTAGTATCTCCTTCAATACAATTTATCACTACAGCTTCTGCATTCTGTAGATGGAAAGCGAGAAAAGTGGAAACAAAGAATTCTTTCACGTTTCATGACATTGGACGGATATGTAGTCTATTGTGCAGCGGCCAGCGTTTCATCATGTACACCATTCAGAAGTTGTGAGGGACAGAAATGTGCAAACAAAGAAAGACAGATTTTGAAAAGCATCTATGAAAAGGGGCTTCCGTGTTTTTTATTTATTCGTTTAAATATTTTAACATTTCTCGTCCCTCTTACTTCTCATCCCTTTCTAAAATGTGTGCGTACATTACAAAAATGCTGGGTTGAATGGGTCAAATATAGACATTTTGAAGGTTAACTGAAACCCAATGGTTAAAAGGAATAGTTCACCTTCAAAAGGAAAATTCTGTCATTATTTACACGCCCTCTTGTCATTTCATACCTGTCTGACTTACTTTCTTTTTTTTGCAGAACACAAAAGAAGATATTTAACAAAATATTGGTAACCGAAAATCGTTTTTGTGTTCATACAATAGAAGTCAATGGGGTTTTTGGTTACCAACATTTTTCAAAATATCTTCTTTTGTGTTCTGCTGAAGAAAGAATGACACATGTTTAAAATGACAACAAGGTGAGAAAATGATGACGGAATTTTCATTTTGACAGCGAATGATTCCTCTAACACAATCCAGTATTGCAAATGCCTGGAAATTTCATTTATTTCCAAGCCTTCTCATTCTGTCTCGTCATTGTGCCATCCTACCCTCAATCTCCTACTTTTACCATTTTCTATAGCACAGATCACAGATCATTGTTTCTCTCGTACCCTCTTTGCCTCTTCAGGTTCACCCTCATCTAGTCCAAGGTCCGCTGGCACAATAGCCAAACATCAGATTTGCATTTTCTCCCAGACGTGCATGTGACATTGCACGAGAAGAGGAGCGCCACTTCTCCAGGTCGCTAACCTTCCCGCACAAGGCTAATTACAACCTTCACAATTAGCGTGCACATGCTAGTCATTCATCTTTAATAAAGTCCCGGCCTTGCGAGCTCCTGTATTATCCATCCAGATGTGTGTAAAACCGTTCAAGGCTAATAAGCTGGTTTTTGTGGGATTTGATGTAAAAGGGATCCTGTCAAGCGGACTCGCCAAGACCTCCATTACTGGAGGCCGACCGGTCTAAGGCCAGCTCCGAAGTCTGTAAGAGCAACGAAAAAAGCACTCCGCATATCAAAATTAGAATCAAATGAAATTTCTGGGACCATCAGATAAGTAGCACAGAGGGGAAAATTGGACTTCCTTTTGTGAGGGCAGATACGGCACGGCACATCACACTCGTAAACGCGACAGCCTGTGACAATGGCATCGCAAACTGGATGACAGTTTGACCTAAACTATGACAGATGGAGAATTGATGGGCAAACGGAGTTATGCGGTCGCTCTCTGCGGACCAATTTGTGTCTCAAACTGATTCAGTTAGTCTTCCGTCATCTGGACATTACCTCAAAATCAGCATGTTAAGCAATAAAAGTCTGTTTTTTTCCCACACGTCTCAATGATGGTTCATATGTTAAACTAAACTAAACAAGCTTACACCTTTTAACAGTATGGACACAATATTGAATAAACCCGTATTCTGAATTCAGATGATTCTGTTTTGTTTATCTGGCTGTTTACAACGTATATTCCTACAGTATCAGAAGAGGCTTCAGTACGATCAATACTATAAACCAGTTAACATTCACACAAATGTCCAACAGCTGTGACTCCAGAAAATTCAGTTTGGCTCAACGATTGTTATTTCACTTTTCCAGACATCTATAGTTGTTTCAGGTCAGGTCAAACTGTATAACAATGGAATAGAGTGACATTGTAAATTTAATCTGGTGGACCGGACCTGCTGGTCATGTCACCAATTTACTGCATTCGTGAAGGGAGATTTTGGGTGGTTTGACAAATATACCATACATGCGTTGTGTGGTGTGACACAGCAAGAATAACGAACTGTAAATTATATATTATTTAATATTATTACATTCATATTTACAATTTATTACACGGCTCATTGGAATGCTTGATTCTGATTGGCCAGTAGCGACATTTGCAGGTTCGTTATTCCCAGATAACAACCTCTCAAAACTAATAACACATGGTAACCCGGACTCAGCAAGGTTGACAGGTTTTTTTGACAAATGAAATGTACAAATGTCTTTTAATGACATATATGACATTATATTCACAAAAGATTAAACCAAATTGCCTGTTTCGTTACATTTGAACTACGTTTGTCACGTTTAAAAAAAAGCAGATTTTCCTCTCGGAAGGTCAGCATTCCGTAAAAATTTGCTAATAAAATATTTCATGTCCAGTTTTTTTTCTTGTGTGGCAAGTAGCCGTGTAATAAGCGGGATAATGTACGAGCAGCCGGCTATTATGGCGAAATATCCCCCTTCTGTCTTAAACAAGACCCTCTGCTTCGCGTCGGGGTCCTGATGACACTGTCGGGGCTTTTTCTGCAATAACAACCAGCTGGCTGTACATAAACCCTTACATAAAACAGCATAGGATAGATTTTATCTTCAACCTAATTTTTTGCTGTCACACTACAGGACATGTTTACTCTTTACGGTATAACTACCGATATACACTATGGTTTTTCCAGTATTATAATCGGATTTTTGCTTCAACTAGTTCATTTGTCTTGGTGTGTAACCCATGTAGTCTATCATAAATTAATAGACAATCATAAATAAATACTAGCTCAAGAAAGCAGAGTGCATATTTATAAAACAAACTGTGATTTTTAAAACAGATGAGTATAGACGGTTTCAGCAGCAACAACATAAACAAACGTTATGTGGTCCAAACTTATCTCCCGGTAGACCTCCGCAAAGAATCAATAACTATTGAGTGGTTTTAATTTAACACAATGATTCAATACAATTAAATATTCATATCAATTAAATATATACTAAATTATATCCAAACACAGACCGGAAGTAAACTTCGGGCCAGCCACATGCATCTATACAGCACCTTACATAACATAACAAGTAATTCAAACTAGTACAAAGATAAACAGAAACTTTAAGATCGCCACAGTTTTTGGAAGAAAATTTGAAAGCGCTTCCATCAAAAACTTCATGCACCAAACAGTAAAACTAACAAAATACAGTACAGGTCAAAAATTTGGAAACGCTTGACTGAAATATTTCTAATATTTCTAATAAACTTTAAAATGTTATGTGTGTATGCTTAAGTGTCTGAAATTCCTTTTTGTAGATGGAAGACCAAATGAAGAAAAAGCAGCCAATAAGAGCCCAGAATAGAAGGGAACTCTTTCAGTACTCTTTAAAAATAAATAAAAAACAGGATGAGAACTTAAAAGCTGGCTCATAAAATGTCAAAGAGAACGATTTTGCATTGTAGTCCAAAAGGTGGTTACATCAAATAATAATTTGATTTATTTCTGAAGCTTCTACTCAAGAGTGCGCAAGTGCCTCCAAACTTTTCATCGGAACAGTAGATGTTCACTGACACTCAAAACATTCCAGAAATGTGTCCTTAAAATTTTGATACGAAGACATCAACTTCATACAAGTATTTGTGAAAATAATCAACTTAATTCTACATAACGCAGAGATTTCGCAGACTAAACTAACACATTTTGGCTGCTTTTTGGAAACATCAGTACTTTCTCCCGCAGGTGCAATCCGCTGACAAACACTTCTCTCGTTTTGCAGAACATTTTAATTAGGCGAGGGCTCTCTGGATGTAAAGCTGTGTAAATCTAGCAGGACTACAATGCTTTTAAATCAATTTCATTTAGTCAAACAGTGGCACGGCAGCTGTACCTCTGTGCTCTCGTGTGATCCTCAGTGTTTGTCAGGCAGACGGGAGAACAGCCAGGCCTCTGAGAAATATATGCATCCGAACATGAATTACAGGAAATAATAACTTTCCTCAATGTATTTTATAAAGAAATGAGAGTAACTTTATAAACAAAATTGTTATGCTAAAGTTGTCCGAGCTCAATTATTAAATCCTTCTAAAAGTGTCTAACAAGGTCCAAAAGCGGGTGTCCTATCGCCCGACTAATACGTCTCCCCACAACCCCCCATCGCTCGCGCTCCTTCACAGATGTTTTCAGACATATTAAAACGGCATCTGTAAATCTGTATGATCGCCCTCGATTCCGATCCGCCGCGAGTCGTTTCATCACCTCGCCTGTAATGAAACGCCGGGCGGGCGAAATCTGCCTGGCGCGCATTAATCAGAGCGCTCCTACTCCATGCGAAATATCAGACCTCTCGTGACAAAGGCCCCCCTCTGCATGAACAAGCCGATCATTATCTGCTCCTGTAGGAAATTAAATACGGGGCCCTCCGCCTGTAATATGCGGATATGCAGATTGGCAGACGGAATGGAGGGACGAAACCGGCCAACGCCAGGGCGACTTGATTAATATGCGCGGTATGAATGTAAAATCAGACGGCACGTATCATGTTGTCGGGGGAGAGGGGTGGGCTGCAGACCGGCGACACTCACGTTAAAATGTCAGAGAGGCGGCCGAGCTCATGTGCTGATTTGGACGGAGAAGCTCAAGGTTGAGCTTTAAAAGAGACTTGTTTGGTTGTTTTAAGATGATGGTCTGTTTTAGGGATCACTGTGAGATTATGCCAGGAAATGGCTTTCCTGTAGCTCAGTGGTAAGAGCATTGCGTTAACAACACGTTAACAACGCAAAGTTGTGGGTTCGATTGCAAATACCTCTGTAAAATGTTTAGAATAAAGCAATGTAAGTCGCTTTGGATAAAAGCGTCTGCCAAATGCCTAAATGTTAACGGTGAGGTTGGAAAGTTTGGGAAATCCCAATTTGGTAGACCCAAAACTAGACGCTAGGACAATATTTACTCCCCCTTGTGTTATTCCAAATCTAAAAGACCTGATGTTAGGTAGACTACAAGTATTTTTCTTATACAGGGAATTCAAATTCTTCAAAATTTCCCAGTGGAAAGTTTATTTCTCATATAGGTTGCTCCTTCGTTGCTCTATGGATTTGTATAGTGTTTTTCAATTGTTTTATTTAAGTGTCTTCATCTCAAAAGTGTTTCCTAAAATTGACAAATGAGATGATTGTTAAAAAACTTTAAAAGTATGGAACTCTAAAATTAAGGCTGATTGTAGTTGGTAAAATAATTGCGGTAAATCTGAAGAGAAATGTTCGAGTTCATGGAAAGAAACACGCCTGCAAACTTTACTCACTGCTGCCTACTCTTTGGGAATGACCAGCTCAAGTTTGGTATATGTAAAGCTTAAAATTTCTGCTTTCGGGTTCATCTACTCTCCACAACGCCATAACAGCAGTAAGCCAATAGAGAGGTTTCTTCTAAGCGACTCTGATTTACAACTTCAACAGCAATTTTCTCAATATTTAGATTTTTTGCACCCTCAGACTCCAGATTTTTAAATTATCGTATTTTGGCCAAATGTTGTCCTATCCTTACAAACCATACATCAATGTAAATCTTATTTATTTCATCAGGTTCTAGGTTTTAGGTTATATGTATGCATCTCAATTTCGAAATATTTACCCATAAGACTCATGGGCCAATAGACCTAGACATTTATGTCTAGGAGGAATAAGTGTGATATTAAAGAGATGCCATTTGTGATTTTTCCTTCCAATGGGTCTTTATGGCGTTACACAAAAACAGAGTCAATTAGATTTAAAATTATCCCTTGACGTTACTCACGTTGTTTCCAACGCATATAAATGAAAATACATTTATTTATGCCTTTTCAACAAATTCAAATCAATTGCAAGTAATGAAATAACGTTAAATAAAGAGAACGAATAGCAAAGTTATCAGCTATGGGAAAAAAGGAGTCAACTCTGACTCACGCGAACGAGTCGTCTGACATTTTAATATCAGTTCTGTGTTAGATTTGCGTCACTCGATGTAATACCCGCTTATGTTCCATTTGCGACACTCTTACGCTATACTCGGTAGACCAATCACAGCAGACTAGACCATCTGACCAATCAGATCAGAGTAGACTGACAGAAAGGAGGGGATTGACAGATGAATCCCGAATGAATCATTTTAGAGACAGTCAATAAGTAAGCCTTTCTATTATTAGAAAATGAAAGTTTATACACCTTGTCTCTGCGTAAACTTGTTGTTGCACAATCCATAAACCAAAGTAGGACCTTAAAAATGAAAAAATATTTACCCTTTAAATGTCCACAAAATCTATAATCTAAAAATTCAACAGGTAAAAACCTGAACTACACTGCAAAAAATGTAAGCAATTTTACCTTGTTTTCTAGAACAAATGTCCAAAAATGTCTTTAATCAAGATATATTTATTTGAGAAGGAAAGTGAAGAGATTCAATCTAAAGGAAATATAAGAATACAATAATTTATGCTTAAAACAAGCAAAAAATCTGCCAACGGTGTATGAAAAATAAACCACAATTACCTGAAATATAATTTAGTTTTACCTTTTTCTTAAGTACCTTATTCAAGTGTTTTCTGACCCAATTGGCAGATTTTTCCAAACATAAACTTACTTTATTCTCTAAAATAACCAATCCCTCACATCGTAAACTCTATGCTCGTGTTGGTTGGTCTGCTTTGTCAATGCCTGGATTAAAACACTGACATGTCTTTATAAATATAAATCTATCTCGGGTCAGCTTTCCTCTTATTTGCAGCATCTGTAGAATGCATGTAGGGGGTTAAAATCTTCGGTCAGAGGAATTTTTTTTCTGTCTGTATGGATGTTTGAAAGTGATGTTAAATGAATTGGAAACAGAAACTGCTTGTATCTGCTTTGCTTAATTTTAGGTGTAATGTTTGCATCTTGCTTAATCTTCCTTATGAACCTAAATCTTGGCCAGGACGCTCTTGTAAAAGAGATTTTAATTCTCAATGTGCTTTTCCTGGTAAAATAAAGGTAAAAAAATACTAAATATCATAGATCACCAAGTAAATGTTTCTTGATTTAAGAATTTTTGATATCTGCACTACGCAACATAAAATGCTGAGTAAGAAATTTTTCTTTTTTTCATTGTAAAGATTTTTTTTAATGTATTTTAACCTTAAAGTTTTATTAGAAAAAGTGTTTCGATGTGCTTTTAATGTTAAAGGTAAAATAGAATAAATTCATGAAACACGTCCCTTGTTTTTTTCTTTCTGCGTGGAGAGAAAAAAACAAAGTGATTTTGCATGAGAGGCCATTTCTGGTGTATTGTTATTAATAAGGACCTGCATCGACACCTTCGGCGGGCCTGATTGTGGGCCTCATCTGCATTGTATAGAGAAATAGGGGGGATTCTGCGATATTACCAAAGCTGTAATTTCCTGCAATATCATTTTGCAGGCGTCCTCTTTTTCAGTCTTTCTGCGCCGCTTCTCTTCTGGCTGTTTCTAGCGCGTTCGAGTGTAATTAAGAGTCCTGACCCCGTGACCTCTCGGTTTTAACAAGCCATTTGGAAAATGCTCTGAAAAAGCAGATCTTTAACAAAATATGTTGCACCCTCATCTCTCTCTCTCTCTCTCTCTCTCTCTCTCTCTCTCTCTCTAGGGCTTCAGCAATGGAATAACATGATTAATCCAGTAATTGTATGGCTGGCGGTAGTGTATTTTTCGTTCTGAGTGCTGATTTTTCCTCTTTATGAGAGGGAGATTACATGAGGTAGGGACGTCCTACGTTATCTGCTCCTCCGAACAAACTCTCAGTTGGAGGTGTTATGCCAGTTTACACCTGTGTTACAAATTGAACCTTGTCAGAAAAAGAAAAAAGGCAAAAATGTTAAAGTAAACATACTGATAGAAGAAGTTTGGATCATCTGTATTTTAATCCCTCAGTTCATAAATCTAAAAAGTCCACTGGTACTTTTGTTTGTTGTGCTGGATGATAAAAATAAAATTGGACTATATAACTATTTCACAAGCTAACGATTTGTATTCAATCAGGTTAATTGTATGAAAATTTGATAAAACAAACATATGCATGGTGCATACATTTTTATCTTAAAGGGATTCTGATCAGCGCATATGAAAAAGTAAAATCAACAGTGAAAAGCCAAAAATAGCCTTTAGTTTACAATAATGAATACACTCTTTATTTATTAATAGTAAAACTGCATCTCCATTTTCCTATGCTTCTCACATATATACCGTTTATATTATAGTTGTCATTTTTGCTTTGTTTTTTTTCTCACTTTTGTTAATTGCTTTGGATAAAAAAGCATCTGCTAAATGCCAAAATGTCTAATGTACATGTATCAATGCCATGGTAAAAAGTAAAAACGCACTATATCTAGAAAACCATGATTCATTTATAAATAAAATTGGATAAAGGGTGGCGATATGGTGTGCACTTTTCTTTCATTTCTAGCTTGTTAATAGTTTTAATCATTTTAAAACTATTTAACATCCCACTATCACGAAAAAAATACACTGCACCATCAATTACATTTCCTCACACAGTTTTCTTGGGTAGTTTTGACAGTGCTGTGCGTGGAGACCGGAGGTTGGCGTCAGGCAGAGTTAGCTGAGCATGCAGCAGTGCGGAAGACAGCATCTCTGGCATTTTCTGTTTTTTTTAAAAAAGGATTGAGGCAAAATCTTTCCTTACGACAACACTCTGACGCATCTAACTTAGTAGCCAAGAACCTACAGAACTTCTCTCTTCCTGTGCTTGTAAAAGTTTGCCATCGCTTGGCTGAATCGCAGTTGTGTCATTGTCACATGACACAACTTTCTGAATTTTTCTACTTCAGATTTGATGTTTTATTTGGGTTCATTTCACTTATTATGCCCCTCTGAAGATTCGCAAACCATTAAAGTGTTAACAATAATGTATGCGAGGCGATTCTCGGTAGGCCTGTGAACTGAATTCAAACAAGACCACAGCCTAAAAGCAAGGGGTTGTACTGTAAAAAATAAAGTAAAAAAAGACTATATACTGCAAAATAATAGTTTTTCTGTAAAATCACAGGATTTATAATAGATAGTGTTTCTTTTAAATTTGCTGTCATTTTATGCTCTTTTAGAGTTGTTTTCAAAACTAAATTGAAAAAAAATATTTTTTTTTATGGCAGCTGGGGCATCAGAAATAAACTATAAATTAAAAAAAATCCCTGTAAAATTACATGTTTATCCCATTTTTCTTGTGAATTTGCTATCCTTTCTGTCTTTTTACACTTTTTTACTGTAAAATACATAAATACATAAAAATCTGTAATACATAAGCTATGTAATCAAATTTTACGTGGAGAATTTGTAAAAAATAAAAAAAAATTTCTTAATGATGTTCTTTTTTACAGTGTACGGTAGATGAAGTTAATAGTATGAATTCCTTTATATTTAAACCTTCATAATATAGAGACATTTGAAGTGTTTTGGATCGAAATTTTGTAAAATTATTATCGTTCAAAATATGGAAGAAAATGAGAAAAAAATTGGAAAAATGTACACAAAATGTTTACTAATACAGACGCTATATGAGCGGATAATGTAAGATGTTGCAAATGACAATTTGAGAGCCAACCTATCTCTAAATGGAAACATTTCGCTATAAAAAGGTAAATTATAAGTTCATGCATTATCCCTACAACATTAAAACAACATAAAGTAACATGTAGAGAATTTATGAAAATGAGAAACTTAAGTCGCAATGAGGAGATTTTAGCGGTATCTAGCGGTGAGGTTACGGAATGCAACCAACGGCTCACTCCACCTCCTCTTCCCCCTCTCTTTCGAAACCAAACGGTGGCTGAAACAGCACAAAAATGTCGTCACTTTCTTTGTGAGATAACATATTTACGAATCAAAAAAACATGATGTATGCAGATAGAAAAAGCTCCTTCAAAGGTAATAACAACATAACTCTTCATTACGTAACGCCTTTATACACCTATGAAGACATGTATATTACACTGCATTACTGTCAATAGATCATCCAAATAATGACATATTGGACCTTTAAGAAAAATTTTGGTTCGTTTTGGTTAAAAATTGAAAACCAATACACCTGATATCACATCATTTTTGAATTGTGCAACTGAACGGCTGCTTTTTCTTACACAGCACCTGAATGATTAGCCATCCTCCCAATCGTGGCAATGATGTATAGAGGCTCGTAGTGTGGACCTCTATTAATGAGAATGCTTGTTTGGCTATGATAAGAGACATGCAGTGATATAGTAGAGACAATGCTGTGTGTGTGTGTGCTATGGAAACACAACCATACCTTCAAGGTAATTTGAATTGCATGTCGTTTCCCACTAAATACATACACGCAGACCTTTGGAGTTGTATTCAGTGAGGATCTCTCAAAGACACAGCATATTGCTCATATAATATTTACAATACTCCCAACCCAACTTCCAAACCTAAGCTTGCTGACATTATTAGATTTAAAGCAAAAAATACTCAAAATTTGAGTATTTCAAATAGTATGATCACTTTAAATGTCTTTACTTTAAATGTAGTTTTTAGATACACGTAGGGGATTATTGTTTAACTGTCAAGAATAATAAGACGCTTATTTATCAAATAAATACATTCTCTAGCCCTGCATGTTGCTCAAAAAGCGAAAAAAAAACATGCATTTGCCCTTTTCCTTTCTCTGATGCGAGTCTATCTCGACATCAGACACAACACCCTATTTTCTGACGGCTACTTGAGTCTGAATGCAGTGTTATTATAGGCATTAGATGAAATTGGGTTATTTATGTGAAGGTGGATTATGGATCAATAACGACGGTAGATGCGGTTTGGGCAAACTGGCCACTGTCAGCTCTGCTCTATTGGTGCTGTCAGAGTTGATTTTAAAATGTGTATTTGTGCGTCTGTGTGTGTCCTGCCTCTTTCATTTATTTCACATCACACTTGAGTGGCCGTTGCGATGCGTCTCAATTTGTTCTGAAAAAAAAACTTGATTTGTGAGAGAGTATATGCACCTGCAATCCACACGTACTTACAGAGGTAGATCAAGTGATTTCACATGTACGGCTGTAGTTTATACCATTATGTCTTTATTCTCAAAGATCTCTGATCTTTAACAAGTAAGGAAAGTGAAAAGCTTACTACTGAACCCCTCCAATCCATATGTCCATATTTCTAGTTGTACTTTTATCACTTTATCTAGATTAATTACATGAATTCCTCAACTTTTTCTATTTTTGAAGTGAGTTTTAATTCCTCCATATGTGTTTAATAGAGATTTCTTTGTAGCCATATGTATTTATCTCGTAATTTATTGGTTTATTTCTGTTACCGTATCTCCATTCTGTTATCCGTTTACTTTATTTAACAGATGAATTATTCAAAGCAAGGATTAAAGGACTTGTAACATTTCTTTACCCACTACATAAAACCCCTTAAAAGACAATATATTCAAAAATGTGCATGAAAATAAATCACGCTAAAACCAACTGAAAAAAAGAACAAATGTAAAAATATGTTTCAGTTGATAAAACCAGTATTTTTATTTAAATTATAATAACATAATTTAATTTAATAACATATAATCTGTGTTTTTAATTGTAGTGCATTACATTGTGATCAAAGGGAAAACAATTATTTTTAGAACATTCAATGAAAAACATTAAACCTTAATAATATCTTAATATTTATTTTATACTTGAAAATATAACAAATATATACCGTGGGTCATAGTCTATAGAAATCAGACACACTGACAGTTTACTACTGTTAGGAATATATATCAATTCATATATATATATATAGTTTTTTTTTATTAACTTAAATTAGACTAAATTAGAAAATAATCTCTTTATCCAGGAGGAGCTCTGCCCCCCAGTGGCTTCCAATAATCAGACAAAGGCATAGTTCTGGTTTATGCATAAGGGGTTATGACTTGGCTTCAAAAAATGTTTAAAAAAGCAAATCTAATAAGTATTAGATGCACATTATTGTGTGTATCTAAATATAACTTTGTTTGTTATGACCCTAAAGTCCCTTTGAGCACCACATTTCTTGATACTTATTTTTAGTGTTGCTGTTCTCTGTTCCTGCCTTTGATTCGGTTACTACAGAGACCAAAAAACAAAAGCCGTATAGTCACCATGGCAAAGTGGAAAGAGACGTTGTAACAGATCTTAACAGTCTCAGAAAACATGTTTACATCCTTGTGTGCTATTCTTATCTTCACAAGGAATGAATGCTTGCATAATGCGTATGCTTTGAAAGATATATTTGACAAATACAATTATTAATCATTTGTTCATTGTCTTAAATGAAAAATAATAGCAACAATATCACAAAAGGTCTTTTGTGGATTAAATTGATCAGTTGAGAAGGCAGATTTAAAAAGGGCTGAGTTGTTGCCTGTTGTGGCTTTTTTACCAGCAGATAAAATTGCGGTACAGATGAAAGGGAGTGAATCTCTTTCTGGCCGTGTCACTTTTACATAAGACCAAAATATAGGGGAAGAATAGCTACAATTCTCCTACGAGTATATCTAGCCTGCTTGCCGCTTCCCTTTCGGCTCAGTCGGAGAAGTAGGAAACAAGTAAATTATATGGCACGCTAGGACAGTAGTGCCCATAATTTCAGGATCGACAAACCCTACAATAGAATTACCCAAATTACCAGCACATGAACAGTGTGAAGTGGAGTAATCCTTTGATGTTACTGACACTCCTGACTGCACAAACGGCCGAGTGCCCTCTATCTTCTCTCTCTCACTGGTACCAGCGCTTTCATCTAGGAAAGTGTTCTTATTTTCTAGCGGATTTATTCATATTCAAATGACAGAGTTTAAACAATACAGCTTGTTTTGGAAATCTCATTTTAATCAGATGTGATTAATTAGATGATTGACAGATGAATATCTATAATAGAATTGATACCTTCTCGCCCATTTTTTGACTCCTTTAAATTTTTTGGCATAATTGTTTACAAGTTTACAGTTCATGTTTACAATGTTATGCTACAATAAAAAACAGACAATAACATTGTCATTTTATAACATTTTTGTACTCAAGGGGATTTAAAATAGATTAGGAAGGTTTTTAAATATAGCCGTGAAAAAAAAACATCAAATAAGGTTTTATTTTTATAATATATATCTATTGGATAGGCCTATTCAACCTGACCTCAGGGGAATTTGTTACGTTGTTGTGAGGTGGGTAATTTTTGTGAGTATGAATTCATTCTATGTGATTTGTAAAAGAAAATGTTTGATTATTAGAAAAATGCAATATTGCTTTTTTCGCTTTCTTGACAGTACGTAACTTTGGACAAAAGTGCCTTTCAGTGCCAAAATGTAAAAGTAAGTTCCTCCCTAAACCCCGCCCCTAAATCTACGAATGAGATAGAAATATAATGCATACAAATGGAATGTAGTGACAAATTGTTGTTAGATTGTGTATCACACCCCATGCAAACAGTCACATCTCACAAAAAAATGTCTTAGTATGTTAGATTGTGTATCACACCCCCTGCAACCAGTCACATGTTACAAAAAATGACTTAAAAGGTTGCACGTTTATTGCCCAAAAAATTGCCAGATAAACATTTTTAGAAAAATGAACATTTTTAGAATGTCAGGTTAAAGATGATTCATTTTTGGAAGATTGTCAGGCTATGGATGCTTTCAAAAAATTTTGGCCTACAAACATTTATATCCAAAAATCAAGCTCGACAACAATGATGGGAGCACCGCTTCTGTCACAAGTGGGAGCAGCGATGTCTGGATTCTTTTAAGGAACAATAACGGCAAGAATTTTCGCTTGCCGCTCGAGGCGACCGCAGATACGCTCTCGCATCCTCCTACGGCAAGAGGGAGGAAGTTTTATGTGACACACATAAACAAAAGGAGATCATGAGAAACCGAACGAACCTGTCAGGATGACATCAACCACACATCGGTTGTACTCTCGACGCGTGATGTTAATCTGTTGAGTACCTACTGAACGTGGGTGAAGCAAACATACACAACAGAAGATTCTCTATTGAAACACAGGATAAAGGAAAGGATTGTGTGTTTTAGATGGGAACGTTATATGAGCCAAATATGAGACTTACAGCTGAACTCTCACCATTTTAATGTAGACCGCCATGCAGAAGCATGATCTTTCACATTTCCCTATTTTGAACACATTGGCGTATATCTTGACATGCATGAAAGTTGTATTTACACGTTCCAATTTTTGACTATTTGTAAATCACAACTTTTACCGTCTTGAATATTTTTGTTGTTTCACAAACATTGCTTTAGTGTTCAACATTGGCTTAAAACTTAATATGCACCGATATTAAGTTTCTTCACCGATAGCCGATTGATATCTGCCAATACCGAAACCGATTCGGAAGATAAAAGTAATATTTCCTAACTTTGTGAATGTTATTAATTCATATAATGACTATTAATATTAAACTATCAAACTGTTGATGTTTCTTAACATTTTCTCAAGAAATTGCTCTTATCGACCGATACTGATTATTTGCCGATATATCGGTACATCTCTACTTAAAACACTTTTTAAAAGGCCCTTTAATAATCATATCCCCTGTGACAACTTACCCCGTACAGAGTGACAACATCTCATCACAAAATACAAACTGTTTTGGGAAGCTATGTCCGCACAGAAACTGACCACACTGAGAACTCTACATTAGAGTAAAAAGTGACATATTAAGATGAAAAACTATTATGTTATTTTCCACCATCCACCCGAGAAGCATTTTTGCCAACTAATTAACCCGGATGCTCCACAGTAATGAGTTCTCTCTGGTGGCCCACCTCTTTTAAAAGAAGAAACCTTGCCTACGATCTCCACAGGGCTAAACCATCAGGACATTGTCAGGGCAAACAATGGCCTTATCTGGCTCCTATTCAAGCCACCTGATTAGCTGAGAAAAAGAGGAGAGAAAGAAAAGGCCGTGTCCTTGCCCGGTAGCTGTAAATGTCAGCGAAAGGCCATGAGACCCACCATTTCTTTATATATGTTAGCATATTTTACAAACGGCAAATACCTTGCAGGGAGCCTTCATACGGATGACACCTTTGCTTCAGAGTCTACACTGGACGTCAAGTGGTGATCCATTACAATGTTGTAATCGATTATTCTACAAAACATAAATAAAAAATGTCTGTAAGACAAAACATTTATATGTATCACTACTATAGGTGCAGTGTTCAGTGCACATGCTCCAGACATGCAAATTATTACGGGGACACGGGACCGAGCCCGACCCGAGTCATGTCCCAGTCACACATCCCCCTCTCTCATCCCTTTTCTCCACTGTCCTGAATAAAAAATCCTCAAGATTTTGAGAAATATCTCCATGGTTTTGTGTCCATACAATGGAATTCAATGGGTACCAATGTTGTGTGGTAACCACATTCTTCAAAATATATTTTTTGTGTTCTGCTGAAGAAAAAAGTTACACAGGTTTTGAATGACGCGAGGGCGAGTAAATGTATGTGTTGCTTTTTTTAAATTAGCATTTAGCACTGTTTCTCGCTGCTGTACATGACCATAAACCATTTTCGGGTCACGGCCCATCAGTTGAGATCCACTTAAAATGAATATGAATGCACATTTCTTCAGCTCTAAGTGGTTTAACAATTTCAAATATATTTTTAAAAATACTTAACTACATTAACCATTAGAGGAGATAACAGGGTTACGTGAAAGTGTACATTGGTGAGTATTCGGTGAAACAGCAGAAGACAATTGAAACGGTCTACTTTATTAACAGAATTAACTGTAGAGAACAAGACGAAGAGAGACCTGCATTAACCTGTGACAGGGCGATCACCTCTTCCTATGATGGAGCCTCAATTAACATAACAATTTAAGATAACAGGCCATTAGTAAGACACGAATTAGAGGATTATTAGTAGCTAATTTTCCACCAATTTGGCACATTAGAGTCTAATTAGAGGGCACTGGAGTTGTCCTATCTTGTCTGCCGGGATTTTCTATCCCAAGTTATGGGAGCAATAGGTCAGTGCTGTGAATTTTAGACAATATGTGGAGACAGTGCAGGTATGACCCTACCGGACTTAACAGTCAACGATTGCAGTAGGTGCATCTCAAGCCTCTCACAAACAATTTAACTATCAAAGAAAGATAACCTTTCACTGTCATGAATGAGTGCTGATGCGCTGATGACTCCAAACCTCCATCGCTAAACTCACAGCTTCACATCTCTGCACACTGCGTCCATTCATTAGTTAGCAGCTCGATTACAAGCGCTAGACCCAATTCCCAAAGTAAAGATGGGCCACCCACAAACCGCCATCTAACAAAGACGTCTCTGTCTGGGTCTGAACTCTCGGCATGAGCCCCCTCGAGTGGACAGTCAACATTGGACGTCCTGCCGGGATCATTCGAGCGCGGAGGACCCGCTACATGCTACACCGCTAATTATTCCGCCAGATTAGCAAGACAATTATTGTTACACTCATGCTAATTATAAATTATTTGAAGTGTTTGTAAATTAGTCCTTACAACCTCCAGGAGATTGAAGAAACTCATTAAAAAGACTAGCGTGAAACGGGAGCGCAGAAGCAGGGCTACCTGTTAACCAATGGTGTGCTAAAAAGAGAACAGAAACATGATAATCGTTGTACATTGAAATTCTGTAGAATACAAAATAACAATGTTTGATGAAAGGTAGGTTAAGATACTATTTAGATGACTTTCAACTAGGGATGCACCGATGTATCGGCCATCGATATAGGATTAATTTAATAAACACCATCGGCATATCGGCAATAGCATGAAAAAGGCCGATACCGATGGTTTATTTTTAACGTCATGGAGGGAATGAGTTGAAAGTCTGTATAATCCAACGTTTTCCTTCGAGCAAAATAATTAAACTACAACCGTACAGACTTAATTTAAGTTTATTAAAGAAATGTTCTAGTCAAATATGAGTTGATTTTGTTAATTAAAGAATTATTGGGTAGCAAAGATTACCTTTGAAGATTGTCATGTTGTCTTATCAGACATGATAGGTTAATTGTTATCTAATATAAAAGCATTGTAAAAAAGTTTTCACACAATTTTCATTATTTAAGATAATTTAACCCTGTTACCAAAGACAAAAAGTTTTTTTAAAAATCTTTCATCTCTTAGTAAAAATGTCATCCAATACTAGATAGCCCCCACTGAGTACTAGTTAAATTTCGCCTTAACTTTCAACCCTGTGGCTTGTTTTGAATAAATATATCTTGTCTTGATAGAAATTATAACTCACACAAATACCCTAGCTAGGGTATTCAATCCTGTTACCAAGCAAAACAAGATAAAAATGCTTTTCTTTAACAAAATTTGTATCTGCCACTACAAATTCGATACAATCCTAGATACCCTCCACTGAGTGCTAGCTAAATTTGGCCTTAATTTGCAACCGTGTTACCTGTTGTATACACTCATTCACCTCTGTAAACCAAGTAAAAAAAGAAAAAAAATGGTGTGTTTTAAACTATTGTTTTATCTGTTACTACAAATTTAATCCAATCCTAGACAGCCCCCACTGAGTGATGGCAAAACTTTGCCTTAACTTGCAAACCTGATACCTGTTATAAATAAATATAATCTTTGTTGTTATAAATAACTCAACTCACACAAAAACAAAACTCATCACACAATATTTAGTTTGAAATTTTAGAATCGACAATAGACATTTTCTGATTGTTAAGCACCCATACTCAGTGACCATTTAAAAAACATTAGCCTCTGTTTTGTATCTTATTCATGGTGTGCGACACCAATACTTTGTTACGGACACTAACACGCTGTATATTTTGGACTCAGGCTAGTTGTCCTCCTGAATGAGGTAAGATTTCTTTTTCAAAGCAGGATGTGAAGCAGGTGGGATGATCCCGAAAGGTTTGGAACATACGGAAGGACTCTCGAACCTTTCCCACTGTATTCAGAGTCCAACTGCCAATCACGGCAGCAGATTCCGAGTGCTGAAGAGGCCCGAAGAAAAGCAGGAGGGGGGTGGGCGGGGTGCGCTCGTAGGACAGGAAAACCCTAGCTAGGCTGGAGATTTCTTTAGTACCGTCCTTTATTACTACAAAAGGACTATGATTAGTGTGGCTACAATAAGGGCGGTCAGGAGAAGCATACCAATTAGGTTCCTGTGAGCACTTTGGGTTGCATTGCTATGGAAACCAGCCCCACTATCTCACAAACACACACTCGCGCGCACACACATCTCACATGCGCTCTTTGTGTAATTATTCAAGAGGAGGGTAGAGTGGTAAAATCAGAAGCCTGCAGTGTTGCCAAGCTAATAAACATAACCGTTCGGTCAAATTCAGTCCGTTCAGTTCAACAGGAAAAAGATGATTAAAATCATTTAAAATTATTCCAAAAGTCGTCTTATAGGGGTCGTCTGAGGTCAAAAACGACACAATTCACAATTTAGAATTCTTGATTCTCAAATCTTTGCTCTCTAATATTCAAGATATATCACACGAGCAAGAGTGCTATTTTAGAGATTCGACTGAAATTTTAATGTTTGTGTTTCGTGAAGCAACATACAGAAAGTAAACATTGAGAGATCACTCGCGGCCTGATCTCACAAGAATTGGTAACCATTTTACGTTGCAGCTAGTTTAACAAATTCACACAAACATACGAACAATAGAAAAAAATTGATAATAAAGCCCCACAGGTAACACGGCAGATCATACTAAAACACAAATTAAATCGTATGAAATAACTTGAGTGAGCCACCATGTAAAATAGTCAAGAGATTGTGTTGTTAGTACAAATGTTGGCAGATTCAGTTTCACTTCTCTGCTCATAAACTATATGGACAAAAGTATCATTCTAATGAACAGATTGGACTGCTTTAGTCATTTCAGTAAGTTAGCACAAATCTTAAAGGAATAATACAGGGTTTTAAGGAGGATCTAGTGACATAAATGCAATATAATATACAAAACTATTTCTTCAGAGGTGTATAAAGACCTTACATAATAAGCTCTTTAATGAGGTCATAATGTTTCTAATATCTTAAAATAAGCTGTTTATATCTACATAGAGCAACTTTACATACATGGAATTTGCCGTCATGTTTTGCACAGCAGCCCTAAATGGACAAACAACGCGCGTTTCCTCCCCTGCGGTATAGTCGTGAAACAGATCGCGGATGATCCGTGATCTGTACGGATCATACTCTATGGTTCGGAACGCCTGTGATCCGTGGTTTAAATGTACGTTTATTCATCATTGAGTAAAACAGTAAAACGCTCTCTGCAGTTTTAGCACCAACACACTCTCGCTCTCTTTCTCCAGTATCTGGAAGAGTACAAAATTAAAAAAGGTCATATGTATTAAAGCGCTTCCAGAGAAACAATGATGCTAAAAACTGCTCTGTCACAGCTAATATTAGAACAAAAACAACATATCTTGGTTCTAACAAACAGAAAAACCTGTGTCACTCACATACTTCTGTGGTGATTTTAAGACGATATTTCTCTCTAACAACGACTCTCTGCTGGAAAGTATCTCCATAGATATCTATGAGTATCTCTGCTAAAAGCCTTAGAACCGCGAGTCCTAACGTGTCACTGCTCGAAAGACTTTTTAAAATATTAACACAGGTCCTAGCTCCTATCTGACTTTTATCCTTCTTTTAATACTTAAAATCTACAGACCTTTTATTTTATGTAATAAAAAGACATCGCTCTTTCTACGGCCTTTCTTATGCCCGCATGATCTCTTCCCTGCGTCAACATGAGAACGACATCTTTTTATACTATGGTGGGCACCTTCGTGTTTGGACTGAGCGATTCGTTGCAAATCTATAATATAACGCTAGTGGCCGCTGTAAAGCAAAAACTGCACCTTAAATGCTACTTCATATAATGATATTCTAGAGAATTGTGTGCTTCTAAATTTATAGCAACGAATTGGCCCGGGCCATTCCTCTTCAACATGAAAATATCCCTGTGCCCAGAGAAACGTTCAAAATGAAATGATTGATTTAGTCTAGTGTGGAAGAACTTGAATGGTCCCATACCTGAACCCAGCGGAACACCTTTGAGCCAAACACTCAGCACACAAACCAAACAACTGACTTGAGCACAGAGCTCATTTTAGAATTGGGAAAAACGAAAAACAAAGCTGGAATTTTTTTTAATATGGTATTGTATGGTATAGCATTAATATTTGTTTAGATTGAAATCACTGGAATAGATAAACATGTTTATTAGAGAGGGGGCCTTCGAATACTTCCATATACTGTCCAAATAGTGTATACTCCACTTGTCTGTGTTCTCAGCACTCCATGAGTGATATTTGGATTCAATTTGGATTTGGATTCAATTTATTGTCATTACACATATACAAGTACAGTGTAACGATATGACTAGTATAACATCACAGTACCGTTAAACAAAATACCTGCACTCTGGAAATATCTGCTTATCCAATCAAGTTACAGGAATATTAGGAATATTTAAATCCCATTATTACCATGCACGCAGGCGGGGTCTGACTGAATGTAATGATGTGTTGATGTAATGATAGAGCATCACCTTACAGCAAGGATCCCGTTTAATCACTATAATTAATTTTCAGCCTCATAGTGGTAAACTAATCAAGTAGATGCCAAAAACAATGACGACATTTTGAAGGATCACACAGTACGCGATTATATTCACACAGGGGACATATTGCGCAATAGGAATATGAGGATAAATCAACATCCATAGGCAGACTACACTAGTTAAAAATGTGACTTCATCCAAACATTTTTAATTTTCAATGTTGAAATCTATCCTTTTACAAAAAAAAATAGATTCTACGTAGGGTTAGTGTAAAAACTCTCACCATGACGAAAAAACGAAACCTTCGAAACTGCATCTAGCCGGATGTATTTTGGATTTTCGCCCATAATCTCTGGGCACTCCAGCTTGTTAAAGGATGTGTGTTTGGCTTTATGTGATGAATATATTTAGCTCTCCGTGAATTTCATTCACTGGCGCTCTGAAAACATCGAATCCGCCCTCATCGCCACCCTCAGCTGGATGCATTAGTGCCAGCACAAATAATACAGTTTTAGAGCTTTGAGACCCTCCTCGGGCAACGGATTAGACCCTTCCACTCCTCAGAGGATCAGAATCACACACGTAAACCACATCAAAAGACAAACATACACATGCGGCATCAGAAAAGTTTGAAATATCATTGAAATGAAATTTGGTATCAAGTTTTATTTTGTAATGTAAGCTTGTTAAAACGTATCAAAAAAATAATCCGTCATCAATTATTCACCCTCGAGTCGCTCAAAACCTTGATTTGAATCTTTCTTCTGTGGAACAAAGTGGAATTGTGTTCATTCAGTGGAAGTCCATGTGAGTCGATGTTGTTTGCTTACCAACGTTCTTCAAAATATCTTCTCTTGTGTTCTGCAGAAGACAGAATGTCACACAGGTCTTTAACATCACTCTAACGTCCAGATTTCCAATCACGCTTTCCTGAATAGCACACTGCAGAACAGAAAGCAGACGTTGTTTCAATAATTAAGCACTTTGTTATATTACAACTGCCAATTGCTTTTTGATTATTGACCAGACCCGCACATTAGTTCTGTAAATGCAAACACATTTTTATAAGCTTGTGGTAGACATTTTGAGTTGTCTTTGATAAAATGAGGTAAACCAATCTGATCATGACAGCTTAACCCTCCTAAACAAATCCATATCCTTCTGTAAAGCGAATGTACTGAACGTGTGTTTATTTAGACTATGCACGACTGATATTACACTTCTTTTGAATACAAATCTGAAGGCAAACACGAAAACATTCAAGTTTAAGCAGGTGTTCCCAGAATAAAAAATGTATCTGTCGCACAAAATTTTGCAGAGTAAAACACTCTTCGTTCTTTAATAGTGAATTTGGCCCTAATTTGGCTGATGAGGCGGGTGGAGAGACATCTCTCAATTGATTGCCGGGGATCAAAACAATGCTAATTGAGTTTCTGTAGAGTCTTTGATCATAATTCAATTGAGTGGTCGTAATTCGTTTAATGAGAATGAGTCCCACGGTGACTGACAGTTCGATGAAGATGAGGATGAAGAGCGAGACAGAAAGAGTGCGAGACCAGTTCTTTCACTGCTCTCTCTTTCTCTCTCAATCCATAAACTCACGTTTCACAGATTGTACGGAGGTTTACACCACAGACTTCTATTGTAAGGTGTAGTACCTGAGACGGATCAGACACGCATAACTACTTAAATTTCTTAAATATTACAACAACACCCCTCACCCCACCAGCAGGCTAGTCGCTTGGGGGTCAACCCCCAATCTGCAACTTACACCAAGGGCAGGACAAGATCTCTGGTGACCATAGCAACTCACACCAATTCATCAAGATAGAGTATTTTACGACCCATTGGAATGTAAGGAGCTGAACTCTCTTTACTCACTTTGGGGATAGACCTACAATTATAGCTGCATTTATATGGAAATGTACACATTCATTTATAACATTTCCATGTATTAATGTTCATGTTGTTATGTCTGTTTTAACATTAATCCAACGTATCCATGAATGTGTGTTTAACTACTGGAATTATTAGATTTGTAGTAACTCATTTAACCAAGATTATATTTAGATCATGTTTGGTGTCTATGAGCTACATTTGTGATGTCCTTCGCGTTGATGTTTGTTGTGTTTTGGTAACTCTTTTCTTATTAGTTTTATCAAACTCTTAGTAGTCTTCTAGTGAACATCCAATCAGCTTTCACATGCAAAACACCATCTGAAAGACAAAAACAGTTAACTTTCCCTCCAAAGTTGCCATCTCCTGATTGGAACAGTCACGTCTGTAGGATGTGACATCCTCACAGTTTAAAAGAGACCACGAGAAGATTCTTTCTCTCTCTTCCTCGCGCTTCCTTTTCTCTTGGTTTTTGCTCTTCTTTCTCTCCATGCGTTCTGCATCTCCAAAGGATGGACTAGAAGAAGACTTCACCTTTAACCCATAAGTTTGTGCCAGGCTGCGGCCTCGTCTTTCCAGATACAGATCCTCTGCATAAAACTGGTTCTCTCTGATCACTTTCAGCCAAGATCAACTGGAGCCTTAACAAACTGCATCAGGACTCTTTCTTTCTTTGATGGGCTAGACGTGCAAGTATCAAACTTAGTCTTATTAATGGATGCATAGGGCATCATTAATCCTTTTAACAAAGGTCCTTTACAAGAAGAAACTGATGTTTAGTTCAGGCTATTGATCTTCTGAATATCATATACTGCCATAATCCATGCTCCGTTCTTCTCTCTGCTTCAACTTCAACCATCTTCTAATGCTTAACTGTATGTGTGTGTATGTTAGATTAGTATGTGTCTAGTCTAGATAATAAAGTCCTGTTTTATTTCACACGTGATGTTGTTTGTAGTTCATGCTCATAATCCGGAGTCCCTAAACATGCCGATTCTTGCTACCTGCTCGTAATGCTAAGTGATTTCCCCAAATCATGAATTTGATCCAGATAATAATAATTGATCATTATTAATTAAATTCATCCCAATTTGGATTGATATTTGTTTCCCTTACAAAGGGTGGTGGAGAAAATATTACTTATAATTGGGATCAAAGCTCATGATAATTCTTACATATTTGATGAAGAATAGTGGTTAAATAATTCTGTTCCTCATTGAATTCACTACATAATTGGTGGAGAATGCGGGCATGATTAAACAAAAGTTATGAGCTTAAACTACTGTCATCCTAAGTGTGTTTTAAATCAAGACGTTATGATGCAACATGCTATACACATGTATGTTGCTATTTGCGGCTTGTTTAATGTAGATAGTGATAGATTGATTTGGTAGTTCTGCTATGAATTAAGAAGTCTTAACATAGATTAAATGGTATCAGTGTAAGGTAAATCTGATTTGGCGAAGAAATCCCAATTTCAGTATTTAATCAATGCATAAGTCTATTCTGACGAAGGAATCTCAGATAAGCTGCATGTGAAACTGTTCCAGAATCAATATGCTTTGGCGAAGAAATCCCAATTGCAATATTGTTTAACCTGTTTTCTGACGAAGGAATCTCAGTACAGTGTTATGTAAAGGTAGATTTGAGTGATGCTCCTCTTTCTGCGTTGTAAGGACCTTTAAATTATAGTCAGAACTATGCCAGTCATCTAAACTTTGACTCTGCATATACAAGTTTAGCTAAATGGTGATCAGTACTGTGTTACAATTGCCGAATGAAAATAGTGTGTTTCTCAATTCTTCAGTATTTGTGTGTAAGGCACAAACAGCTGTATGTATGTAAATGAGTGTAAACCTACAGTGAATGTGTAAGTACTCCTTAAAGAAGGACAGGAAACCTGTTTAAAGTACTTGTTTACAGAGAAGCGAAAGCATACATAATAAGAATTAGTGAATGCATCTATATTTGCATTTAGGCTTGCTAAAGAAAAGCGTTGAATTGATTTAAGTGTAAGGGCCATGTTGTAACCAACTGTGTACCGCTTTTATTATTTGAGATTGTTTGAACGGTGCAGACACTCTTTGAGAACTAAAGTGCCCTGGGGTGCACTGGTTCCCATGACAACGACTTGTCAACCAGTTTGACTCCACCTACCATAGGTGTCATTGACTGGTGCCATATTGTAAACAATCTATATTTGTTCAAAAAAAAAAAAAAATCTATATTTGTTCGCTAAGCTAAGCTAACATGACCTAGCGGCCTTAGTTGAGCTTACTAATACCTAACTTCAATAGTTAGTGGTTAGCATAGCATATGTAATTGAAGTCATTAAGTAGTGCGTGCGTGTATTGCAGTGTAAAGTGATTTAAACTATTCCCTCTTAACAAAATCTCTATTTTCTGATTTCCACTCTCTTTCCTTAATTCTTCTCAGACTCACTTTAACTAACTTCAGGTGCATTCCTTCCTGAACATTGTTGCTCAGTTACTCATTTAATTGAACTTAATTAAATTTTAACTGCCTACTCAGAGAATAATTCTTATAGGTATTGGGGATTTTGAATAGAACATTGACCCTAAAGTGCACACACATGTAATGGCATA
This sequence comes from Triplophysa tibetana, assembly GCA_008369825.1. Classification (NCBI taxonomy): domain Eukaryota; kingdom Metazoa; phylum Chordata; class Actinopteri; order Cypriniformes; family Nemacheilidae; genus Triplophysa; species Triplophysa tibetana. The sequence goes on along the minus strand of CM017896.1, from coordinate 7,213,901 downwards.
GGCATGGGAGCTGAACACGCAGCAGCCTTAGCCAACAATGGAGTGATGCCCAACACTGACCTATATGGTTAAATGTCAGTACTATTAATTATTCCCAGTACTAGATCACTTCCCTTCTATTTTATTTTTTACTGGTTAATTTTACTATTAGCAGTCATCTATTTTTTTATTTTATTTATCTATGTCCAATCTCTTTTTCTTGATTTTGCTTATTTTAAATATGTGCTCCAGAAATATGACTCCTATTGCTACACAATCTAGATGATTAATAAGGCATAAGTATAATTCTGAGCACCACTAATTGACATAATCAGAATCGGCAAGGCTCTCTTCTCTCTCTCTCTACTTCCTGTTCTTCAATATTCAGAGATCAAACCTGTTAAGAACCATCAGTATGTTTTGAGTTTTAATTAAATGATTTAGACTAGTCTTACATCATTGTTAAATCTCTGGTTGCATACAAATCTTGGCTTCCTGCCATAGGCAGTTAAGATAATAATAGTGTACACACTTCACTAGCTACCTAAAGCAGTTAACCACACGTGGTAAAACCTAGCTGCACAATATACACCTAGCTTTATTTCTAAATCTTTTATATGGTCTTGCATTAGTCTCTTGCCCTAACTCTCAGAACAAGTTTGCCCCAATGTCTCAGATGGAAGATCTAATGGCCTGGCAAGGCATGGTGATGGACGCCCTACCACCTAGAACTGCTGATGACCTTCCTCACCAGAGACAGGTGCAACTGGACAAAGAGGGAAGAAGACAAATGACACATGGTCCAAGCCAGAGTTATGACCACAAGGAGCTGACCAGCATCATCCTCTCCTTAGCCCACAACCTCACAGACCTGAGAAATGAGGTGAACGACCTAAAGCTGCATGCAACAGAGTCCCAAGAGGAACTTAAGCATGCTCAAAGTCGCATAGCCCAACTGGAAGGTGAGACCCAGACCACACGAAATAAGTCTGGTAAGATGGAAGAACAGGAGGAGGTTAACAGACTTCAGATAGCTCTCTCAGCTGCTGAGCAAAGAAAACTACTGGAAAAAGCAGCCAAAGAAGAGCTGGAAAAAGAACTGTTTGATGCAAAGTCATTATTAGTAACAGCCCATTTTGAACTATCAGATAGAGATGCCAAAATTGAATCTCTGACACAGCAGCTGGACAACACAAGAGACAAGCTTGACAGGGTCCAAAGAGAACTCGAACACTCATACAAGCTGCAATGGGAACCACAGTGAAGACACATCCCCCTGTCACAGCAGGTAAGCAGAGCAAACTCCCTCAGCCCGTTCAAAGATACAAAGGGGGGGGGGCTGACCTCTGCTTAACACCTCACCAGCCAGCATCACTAATATCTGAAGCCATAGAAGGGAAGGGACTTCTCCAGATAATCCCAAACGGTACATGGAGCGACCCTTAAAGACCTCAACAAACTGGCTAGAGTCATCAAGTGCTTCATTCCAAATTCTGCAGGAGACCTCGATGTCCATGCCTTCCTGCGGGATATAGACTTTCACCTGCAAATTATGCCATATGTGACCACACGAGAGAGACTCCACCTGCTTTGGATAACTTCTGGTACAGAGGTAAAGAGCTTTCTAGAACGGCAGCCTGACGCTGTCAAATCCGACTACCACCGCTGAAACAAGCTCTTATACAAGAATTCTCAGACCCAGAAACAGAATATGGACTGGTCGCTGCCCTGGACCTCAAACAGGGAAGACAGGAAACTCCCCGAGTTTACCTTAACAGACTCAGACAAGCTTATTTTGGAGCTCGCAATGAATCTGAGATGGAGGAGGATATCAGCTTCAAGAGCCTGTTCCTCAGAAATCTACATCCAATTGTTAGCCACCATTTAGGCATCATGGCCTGCCCTCATACGATGACCATTCATCAGTTGCGGGACCTGGCACAGAAGGCCTTTAATAAACATAAGGCCACATCTGAAAGAAAGGCCTCTACGGCTCCATTGAGTCTGAACTGTAACATTCAAAAGTTTGCACCAGAAGGCAGACATTGTCACTACAACACAATGTCCTTCAACGATATGCCAGGAAAGCTTCCTGCCAGAAGACAAAACCGTCACCATCGTAATAGGCCCAGATACCAGACCAACCACTGGAAGAAACCATGGAGACGGCAAAATTCTTCTTTGGAAACACCACTGGCTGTCCAACAGCCACTGACAGCATCATCCGATGCAACACACAGGTGCCGATCTGAGTCCTCACAAAAGAGCCGGACTTACCTACGCCTGAGTCACAGGAGCTGCTGAAACTAGTAAGAGAGCTCTTCACTCTCACCCAACATCTGATGATGTCTTGACACCTGCTGTCCCACCTCTCCAGGAAGCACCGATGGCCAAGGAGTCCACCCGAGCTACCTGCAGTGCGTGCGGGACACGTCTGATCATCATGTACATCTTAATTGTCGCTCGTTGTTGTCTATTAGGTCAGACAAAAACGTGCGAAAGGGGGGATATGTAGTACCTGAGACGGATCAGACACGCATAACTACTTAAATTTCTTAAATATACAACAACACCCCCTCCCCACCAGCACGCTAGTCGCTTGGGGGTCAACCCCCAATCTGCAACTTACACCAAGGGCAGGACAAGATCTCTGGTGACCATAGCAACTCACACCAATTCATCAAGATAGAGTATTTTACGACCCATTGGAATGTAAGGAGCTGAACTCTCTTTACTCACTTTGGGGATAGACCTACATTATAATGCATTTATATGGAAATGTACACATTCATTTATAACATTTCCATGTATTAATGTTCATGTTGTTATGTCTGTTTTAACATTAATCCAACGTATCCATGAATGTGTGTTTAACTACTGGAATTATTAGATTTGTAGTAACTCATTTAACCAAGATTATATTTAGATCATGTTTGGTGTCTATGAGCTACATTTGTGATGTCCTTCGCGTTGATGTTTGTTGTGTTTTGGTAACTCTTTTCTTATTAGTTTTATCAAACTCTTAGTAGTCTTCTAGTGAACATCCAATCAGCTTTCACATGCAAAACACCATCTGAAAGACAAAAACAGTTAACTTTCCCTCCAAAGTTGCCATCTCCTGATTGGAACAGTCACGTCTGTAGGATGTGACATCCTCACAGTTTAAAAGAGACCACGAGAAGATTCTTTCTCTCTCTTCCTCGCGCTTCCTTTTCTCTTGGTTTTTGCTCTTCTTTCTCTCCATGCGTTCTGCATCTCCAAAGATGGACTAGAAGAAGACTTCACCTTTAACCATAAGTTTGTGCCAGGCTGCGGCCTCGTCTTTCCAGATACAGATCCTCTGCATAAAACTGGTTCTCTCTGATCACTTTCAGCCAAGATCAACTGGAGCCTTAACAAACTGCATCAGGACTCTTTCTTTCTTTGATGGGCAAGACGTGCAAGTATCAAACTTAGTCTTATTAATGGATGCATAGGGCATCATTAATCCTTTTAACAAAGGTCCTTTACAAGAAGAAACTGATGTTTAGTTCAGGCTATTGATCTTCTGAATATCATATACTGCCATAATCCATGCTCTGTTCTTCTCTCTGCTTCAACTTCAACCATCTTCTAATGCTTAACTGTATGTGTGTGTATGTTAGATTAGTATGTGTCTAGTCTAGATAATAAAGTCCTGTTTTATTTCACACGTGATGTTGTTTGTAGTTCATGCTCATAATCCGGAGTCCCTAAACATGCCGATTCTTGCTACCTGCTCGTAATGCTAAGTGATTTCCCCAAATCATGAATTTGATCCAGATAATAATAATTGATCATTATTAATTAAATTCATCCCAATTTGGATTGATATTTGTTTCCCTTACAAAGGGTGGTGGAGAAAATATTACTTATAATTGGGATCAAAGCTCATGATAATTCTTACATATTTGATGAAGAATAGTGTTTAATAATTCTGTTCCTCATTGAATTCACTACAAAGGCA